>OY728140.1:162969630-164229463 GCA_963277665.1 Viscum album
GGTGAGTAGTACAGGATGGAGGTTTGGTTATGGATTTCTAGGGTTTGAGTCTGAGGGGAATTTATTTCTATTGTGTCATTTTCTACGGGGGAAAATGTAATATACCTAGATATTTATATAATTATTTATATACAATCACACAAACACACACATATATATCAACACCTTAAAATTTTAAAAGAATAAAATTATATCCGATAGTGTATAAGACACACAACATCGAGCTTAAATGACCCATGGAATATATTATTTAAATATAACCGTTATAACCTAGCCATTGAATTAGCAGGTATAAATAAGATTAAATGATTTATGAAATATATATAAAGGTACTATTCAATATAAATATATTAATAAATTATTATTAAATAATCACTAAATTTTTAGTAATGTCATTTTATTCTTCAAAAATACGTTTTCTTAAAAAATATCTTTTATTACTTTTCGTGATAAAATATTATAATTAGTTTCTAGAACTTTTAAAAAATTTATTTTATAAAAATAATATAATTTTTTTTGAAATCATAATAACAAATTTAACTAAGGGTTAAATTTTTGTATTTTTCCAAAAATTATGATTTTTCAATGAATAGTAAAAAATACTAATTTTCAAATATTATCATTTATTTTTATTGAAGAAAAACCATAATATTTTGAAGTTGATATTAAATTAATATAAGAATAATTTTGTTATGAATAATATAATTAATTAAATATGAATCAAAATTATACGTGATCTTAGTAAAAAAATATTTTTAGATTTAAAAAAGCTTTTCTTTCTTCAGAAAAACCATTCTTTTCATTCTGCTTTACATGATAATTATAAAATGAATTTCTTAAAACTATACATATTTAATTTGGTAAAATGGATTACATATTTCAAATCATCATATATATAATTTTTAATAAGGATGACTTAATTTTTTTTCATAATGAATAGTAAAAATTGTAAAAATTTATCACCATAGTAAATGGGTAAATTGGGTAATTAGGGTTAAAAATAATACAATAATGACTAAAACTTGAGCTTAATACTTGTATTTATCCTATATTATGATTTCATATAATCTATTTCCATAAAAATCTTTAATATTTGGAAACTTTGGGCCATATTTATTTGATTTTGACCTTTATAGAATTTAAGTAAAAGATAAAGCCAAAAATGTCACTTTCTTGTTTTAATAACAAGAATTTTTTATGATAGAGATAAAAAAATCATGTTAGGTTATAAATATACATTTTAAAGATAAATTTATTTTTATAATGATAATTTGTATCTAGTTGTTTTTAATAAAATCATTTTATTAAATGCCTATTCAATGCTGACACAACATTTATTTAATTAATAGAAAAATAAAATAAATGATTTTAAAAATATTAAAAGTAATATAAATTTAATTAATTGTTTTTTTAAAATGAATTTTTTAGATAAATATAACTTTTTTGGGATGTGTGAAAGGATTATATTTTAATTCCATTACTTTTGTGTTTTTTTGAAGTCAAATTAAATGAATAGTTCAAAAACGACATTAATGATATTTTAAAATAAATAATATTTTATTAAATGATTTTAAATTCCTAAAAACACTATATTCATACAATTTATTATGATATGAATTTAAAATATCAACCATGATACATTTATTGGATAATTTTCCCTTTATAGTAACTATATATACTTCTAAAGAGTAAAAACCTTGTTATCACAATAATTGTCAAAAAGTGTTAACATGGGTTAAAATAAAGAGATAAGGGTAAAAAACTAATCTAAAAAACTCCAAATTTTATTTTATTATAGTATTTTTATAGGTAATCATCCTCTGTTCTAATTATATCATTTTTATCCCCTTTTCAATGAAAATTAATTTATATTAATTTAATATTTTAACAAATTACAAAAGTTCCCCTCCCCTCACTTATAAAAGGGAACCTCTTATAAAATTTTATTCACACATAAAAATACTTTTGGTTTGGAAAATACCCAACCAAATCCCTTACTTACTTCTGTTACAATATCCTAGAGGTTTTAGTTTGATTAGAAAACCCTTCTAGGAAGACTTTTGGTGTAAACTTAAAGAGGTTGTTCGAGGAAGATGTATCGTTCTTCATTGAGTGTTTTTGTTTTTTTATTCTTCTACCTACTTAAAATATTATTAAATCATGAAAATATAATAACAATAGTATCAACCATATATAGATATTTTATTTTATTAATGGCATAACCTACAACCATCTCTTCTTTCATCAAATTGGAAATGAAACCATCATTTGTGTGTACGGCAGACTACCGCCTCGAGAAATGATGTAATTAGTTTTAAATAATCTCCTATAAAGTATATTTATGATGATGAAATATCTATAATTATGTAAAATTAATATATTATATATTTTCTTACCTTTCCATTCATTGGAAGATGATAAAGTCTCCCATGTGTATGTGTGGATTACCACCTCCATGAAGCGATGTGTTTTTTTCATTACCGCATCATAGGGAAGGTATTTATAAGTAAATTTAAAGAAATGATATTATGTTTATATTATAATTATAATTATTTAAATATAAAATAACCCTTACCTTATTTCCATCATGATCATTGAAAAATGGAAACATTACTCAAGCGTACATATGACATACTGTCTCCATGATTGTAATGTAGTTCATTTTTCATAGCCATATTTCATGGTTGGTTCAAAAATTATAATTGATGTATAAAAATGATAATTATTTAATTATTATTATTATTCTAGATATTATGAAACAATGAAATCATTTACTATTGTAAAACTACAGAAATCATTTTGGATATATGAACTCAATATCATCAAAACATCCAACATGAACTTAATTGGTTGTGTAATTAAATATAACATGGTATTAAATAAAATAAAATGAATAGTAAATATAAAAAAAGTTCTTCATAAATTAAATAATTAATAAATTTGTAATATTCAAGAAAAATAATAATTTATATGACGAGTTATACCAGAGGTAAGGGATTTCATCTCAATTTCCTTTTATTTGGGAATATTTTAATGTTATGAACATAATTTATTTTAAATGGTTTATATATTGACCCTTTAAAATGTTATATAATTAATAATTAATACTTCATGGTATTTAAAGTATTAATTAAAATTATTGCATCCAAGTGGATCTAATTTGAAAGTCACCACATGGTAAGTGTTTCATAACTCAATATCTTTTTCATTGGGCCATATTACCTCTTCATTGTCTTTGATATTATAATATTATGTGTGTAATATATTTTGATTATTTTATGTTGTATTTAAACTTTTTTTATATGGTTTTAAATTTGTTGAATCAATTTCTACTCCATTGAGACATGTTTGTTATTATGGACCTATTTATTTTTATGAGGTGTATTGATCACGCTGTCATGACAAGTCAAATTTATTATATTTATAAAGTTGATTTATAGTCTAGGGAAGACCCTAGGTCATCTCTCAAAGAGTGTTGGTAGGTTTATAGTGTGTGTTTTTAATAAGAAGTACAAAAAGAGGGGTGGTTTTGAAACAGTTTAAAGATAATGACTTGACTTAGAGAGTTAAATAATTGATAAATAAAAGTGGTGTTTTAGAATTATGAGATAAGGAGATAATTTCAAGTTCACTACACATCTTGGTGAGTTCATAATTCTGAAAAATACAAATGGTTTAGTGGAATCATTTGGTTGAGGGTTGTTAAGATCTCAACTTCCCTCTTGCCTCTTAAACTATGCTCAAAGAACCACCCCTTGACACAACAAGCGTGTTGTCAAGGTTTGGGTATCAAGCATCGAGAATAAAGGATACCAAAACATACTGAAATCTTATGTATGTGTGAGATAAATAGTACTCTTGTATTGTCCAATCGGAACAACCCAAGATTCCCACTTGAAATCTCAACCCAATCGGTGTTGAAATAAAAAGTGTTTCACTTAATTTTAACAATAGAAATACAGTCAGGGGAGAATCATGTCAATATAAGAAATAAGTGAAATATTTAAAACAAAAATTAAACAAAACCAGTATAAGAACAAGTGTTGTAACTCCCTCCCAAGTGCGTGTAGCTCCCTCAAAATGATCGTCCACCGTTCAGCTCGACATCAGGAGGAGGATGAAGCTTGGGTGGAACTTTTCCTTTATCCTTGATCCCCCTATGAGGATATGGGACTCCATAACTCCTTGGATTATGAGAGGACTCCTATGGGTCTCCAAAATACCATATCTTTTCCTCCTGGTTGAACATACAAATGGGGAGCCCAAGGTTCCATTTTATAGGAAAATGGGAAGGTGGTTTTGAGAACACAGATTTCTTAAAACCACTTGTCACATGGGTTTAGACCTCCATACAACATTATATCACTTTTGAGAAAATAAAAAAGTTTTAGAACCACTTATTTAATATATCTAATTAAAATTTGGCACCATTTGGACAAGTGGATCACGAGATATGGACAGATCACAAAACACCACTTTTGACTTCGTGAAGATTCAGTGTGTTGGATGAACCAGGTCTGTTGGGCCACCAGATGGCCGAATGAGTCTTCTATTCTTTCATATGAAATGCATCCAAATGAATTTTGGACCAGACCATAAAAGTTTAGCCCATTTTGATTCACCTTTCAGGAGTAGTTCATGGATGAGTCCCCTGGTGTGAATCGATCTTGTGCAGTTTGACCCATTTTTCTTGGACATCATCATGGGCACTCTAAATCACCTCCTCCTGCAATAGAATCATCAAAACAAGTAACAATGACATTTTTAATCATGATAAATACAAAATAAATTATTCAAAAAATAGAATTGAATTTGTTATTATTTTTATAACTTTCAATATAAAACAAGTTTAGCACAATGGTGTAAGGGTGAAAATGAAACAGTGAATCATGGTGCGATCACACCCCCACACCTAAACATTTTCAATCCTGGGAAAAGTCATAATTCCAAAAATTATTCATGTAGACATTTCCAACTTCTTAAATATTTAACATTTAATAAAAATTTAATTTATGATAGAAATGTGATCAAAGAAAAAATCACACCGAGGAGATATTCTCAGTGATCATGGAAAAAGACGTCTCAAAAATTGTATCCAAATGAAATTCCAAGATATGAATGATACCAATAAAATAAAATAATTCAAAAGTTAATCATGTCACTAATTATCCATGTGTGTGAGATAAAACCATTTCATTCCATTCTTTCCACTTTTTATCAAGTAAAACAAGTTATTTTAATAATTGTCTACTTACAAGATCCTTTCCATTGAACTTTCCCCACATCCTTTGCAATCAAATTTCAAGACCCACTAACTTAATCATTTCCAGAAGTGAAACCATAATCTCTCGACCTAGATATCCCCATATGTTGTACATTTCATCACTCCCCACATTTATTATTTTTTCAAAAGTTTCACTTGGAAAAACTCTCACACTCTTCTCCCAACCCATGATAGATCTCATCACAAAACTAATTATAATAGTTATAATAAGATCAAATGTAAACACCCGTAAAATTCAAGGAAATATTTTTTTATCAATTTTCTTTGGGATTTTACAAGAACGCAGTTTCAGACGGCACTTGATTCCGAGGCCCGGTGTGCCCGGAATTTCTATCCAAAGTTTAACTCGGGTACGTTCAGTGAACGAACGAGCATGAATTCCTAACTTTTGAACCGGTGCTCAGAATCAAATTCCGAGGGCACTGATGGAACCGCAACGCCGGTAATTGCTTAGGAACACCTGTTCCGTAGTTGTGTTTTCATGTGAGTTGATGATAAAAATTGTGAAAGTTTAATTTATAATTATTCTATAATTTTTATTTTACTCCAAGTGATTAATCCTTTGGATGGAAGTTGGGTAACTACCCAACCTCCCTTGGGAGGTTATGAGGGTGGTGGGTCCCACACGAACCCCACCCCTTCATATCCTCTAAACCCCCTCAACTCCCATTTAAATTTTGATAACTTAAGTTTATTAACTTATGGATTTAATGTGGTGAGTTAAATGTAAGTTTTTGAAATTCAAACTCTTGAATTTCAAAAGCCTTGTTGTGTTAATAAAATAAGTAGAGAACTTATTTTATTTGGGTTGGCGTTTAGTTGTTTGAGAGCTTTTGGAGATAAAGCTAAGGAAGTCTTGAGTTCTTCATTCCCTTTGACGAAGAACGCGAAGAACGAACGATCTCCGACGTGGAGCGCCGAGCCCTCGGAGACCGTCTTCTGCGACACCGACCCGCGATGAGACGCCTTCTTCCACGACGTTCTTCTTCCGCAACTTCTCTTCCACGACAGTTTTCCGCTACGAAATCTCCGACAACGTCTTCGAATCCTCGCTTCACGACGCTGACGTTCGTCATCTCTTTTATGAAGGTAGGGGATTTGTTATATTTAATTATTTTCGTTCATGATTCTAGTTTTTTGTTCTTTGTGGATATACGACTAAATGTTATCGTTTAACGAGAGGGGGTCGGACCGCACAAACACGGCCGACCCTCCTCTTTATCCTTGTTTAATACTTTGTGGTTTGGACGGAATGGTGTGGTGTCGTTGCACCACACGGGAATCGCACGACAAGTAATTCGCGGCGCCGTCACGCCGCACCGTGAAGTTGAACAAGGACGCGACGCCGTCGCGCCGCGTCGAAGAAAACCGAAGACGCCGCGGCCGGAGCGGGGCTGCGGCGGAGGGGCGCAGTGCCGTCGCATCGCGCTAGACGAATCAAGCCATGGCCGGTTCTGGGCCGCGGCGGAGCAGGGTGATCAGTTTCGGGCCGCCGGTGTCGGTGATGGAGGAAGGACCGGCCGTCTCCGGTCCTTGTCGGCAGAACTGGCCGGCCGGTGCGGGACGGCCGGACAAAGGAGAGCCAGAGGAATTAATTCCCCTGGCCGGCCAAATCAAACGGCCCCCATCAATGGGGGGTCGCGGTTACACCAGGGGGGCAGCCCCCCCCCCCTTTTGCCAAAACGGCTCGGCCAAAGGCCGAGCCGGCCGGTCCGCGCCGGGCCGGGCCGGGCCTAACCGGACCCGGGGCGGGTCGACCCGGTTCGGGCCGACCGGGGGGTCTCGGGCCGGGTCGGTCCGGGCCCGAAACCCCCATTTTCGGACCGTCTACTCTTTTGCCCATAACATGGGCTACAGACCTCATTTCGACGCAAATTCAGTTGCGATGAGATCCTTGAATCGAGACGGTCATTTCGGTATATCGCACTCAAGGTTTCGGAATACTTTGAGTTCATCCGGGTTGGTTCGTACACGAAACCAACCGGGCCCTCGGAGCGGAAATGCTCATATCTTAAGCTCTGGATGTCCCAATGATGTGTCGTCGACCTTGTTGGTTTCCTCTTATTGAGACGGATCTTTTGTCTTACTCTGCCCGTGGTTTGGATGAAGGTGGAGTACGGTCGGGTTGGTTTTGCCTTAAAAACCAACCGGGCCCCTGGGATGAAAAAGCCAATAACTCTCAGACCGGGCGTCCGATTGACATGTCGTCTGCGACGTTGAGTTCCTGCTGACGATACAGAACTTTTGGATACATCAACTCTGGACTATGTGTCAGTTGATGTATCAGCATCTCGGCTCGTGGAGCGGACCCTCCCGAACGAGCTTGCTATGTGCGGAAACCCTAGAGCTGGCTGCGACTGCTACTGTGACTGCGACGACGACTGTGCAGAGATCCTCAGTGGATTCGACGACGACGACAACAGCACTCAGCGATCCTGTGTGGATCATTGCTATCGATCTTCTGTGGGTCCGATCCTATGTGGGTCAGCGCTTAGCGGTTCTATGTGAGCCAGCGCCTACAGATCCTGTGTGGGTCCGATCCTGTGTGGGTCATTGCGGGGGTTAATACCTATCGATCCTTTGTGGGTCCGACGACTAAGATGGATCAGTGATCATCTCTATCATTTTTCGAAGAAGTATACCTGTGTGAGCTGAATCCTGTTTACTTTCCTATGTGGATTGTGTTGGGCTATCCTGTGTGGATTACGTTTTGCTTTCCTGTGTGGAATACGTATGCTTTCCTGTGTGGAATGGGTTGTACTTGGGCTCAGAGGTTGGAGCGTTTTGGAATTGATGACTTAGGTATATGTATGGGCACATACCTAAGCAGTGTCAGATGTTACTTCATTATTGTATCTTTCCTTTTTGGTTTATCCTTTGTGGATTTTGGGAGACCTTCGGGGGTCTTGGGGTCCCTACTGAGTAGCTTATACTCACCCCTGCACGGGCTATGCCCGCACTACGTTGTGTTGGTTGCAGACGATGGAAAACACTGATCGTAGTGGAGGCTTGCAGAGCAGGATGGTACCTGGAGGTGGACCACTGGGCGGGACGTACTCGGAGCGGTAGGCTGGACCTGAGGAGCAGTGGAGGCTTTCTGTACCCACCCTTCAGGTGGGATTCCCAGTGGACATCTCGTCATTGCGGATTTACCATTCAGTTGATGTTTTCCCTTTCGAGTTGTACTTTACTTTCAGTTTGGGTTTGTATACTGGCCCACTTACTTTCCGCACTTACTCTTGTACCAGCTTTTACATAGTGTTTACTTCTGCTGCTTGTTTACTCTGTGGTGGTTGTTTACTTTACAAAGGCAATTCCTTCCCTTTTTACCGGGATATACGCCTTGGTGCTAGTCGCCAATCCCTGGCCTATGGAAGGCGGGCTTGGGGTAGTCACGGCACGGGCCCCGAGGACGGGTCGTGACAAATTGGTATCAGAGGAGTTCGGTTCTACCGCAAAATTTGATCTTTTCTATGTGAAGCAATAGTGTTTAGCGTATTGGGTGTGGTTATTAGTCCAGGGAGTCCATTGTTGGTGCGGTGGCCGACGTATCCGTACACCAGGACCTTGACTTCTGATTTCCGACTTAATGCACGAAAACATTGATTACATGTGTGTTTCAAGTTTTCTTTGTGATTACTTTGTATTAGCTCACCAGATATACTGTTCTGACCGTGGCGCACCTGTTTCCTTTTCAGGATGGACCCACAATGGCAACCAGCTAGGGTTCCGAGAGTCGAGCGTGACGATAGCCCACCGAGCGACGAGGCCTCGGTGCAGGTCCCTTTGTCAGTAGTGGCACCGGCGGTAGCTCTATCGGCTGAGCCACCGATGCTTCCAGCACCAGCCGCTGACGATGCACGTCGCCTCAGTGTACTGCATGAGTTCCAGCGCCAGCGACCGCCCAGGTTCTGCGAGGAGACAGACCCCCAGGCAACCAAGGACTGGCTGGAGGCAGTGGTGAGAGTTTTCAGGTTAGTGAGGACACCAACAGACCTCATGGTGATCCTCACAGTGAGCCTACTGCACGCAGCAGCAGGCAGATGGTGGAGCTTGATGCTCCAGGTGCACTATGAGACATCTCTTCTCTGGACGAACTTTGAGAGCCTTTTCCACTCGGAGTTCGTCCCAGTCACCCTCCGTGCGGTGCGCATTCAGGAGCTTCTTCAGCTGCGATAGGGCAGCATGACAATCGCCCAGTACTCGGCGAGATTTACCGATCTCTCGCGCTACTCTACAGACATGGTACGAGACCCATTCTTCCAGGCCCGGACCTTTGAGCAGGGATTGAGACACGAGATCAGGGCATCGCTGATCTCCCTCAGCATTCTGAATTAGACAGGAGTACTGGAGCGAGCCCTTTTGATCGATAGTTTTCTTGCTGATTCTACACCAGCGCCGAGATCCACCGTAGGGCGGCACGTAGCATAGTCTTCTACAGAAGGCAGTCGACGAATGACTCTTGGGTCCAGGCAGACCAGACCCTCAGGCAGAAGACCTCAGGACACTAGCTCAGCAGTGCGGGGCACACAACGCGGAGCCAGTCTTTCGAGAGGCAGGCAGTGCTACTCATGCGTTGGGCAGGGCCACATGGCTCGTGACTGCCCGACCCGCTGTGCCGAGGAGCAGCAGATGGTTGAGGGACCACCGAGGCAGAGGAAGAGGGTCGACCATGGTGGTCCGCAGGGAGGAGGTGGACGAGGTAGAGGAGCTGTCCGAGCAGCAGGTGGTGGGCGACGCTTTGAGGCTCTACCACCACCACCACCACCAGGAGGTCCACCCCGACCACAGGGAGCTGGCGGGTAGAGACAGGCACAGCTCCAGGTAGCAGAGGCCTACGTCCATGGCACGCCTGAGATGATTCGAGGTACTATCTGTGTCTATTCCACCCTTGCTGCAGTTCTTATAGACACAGGAGCGAGTCACTCTTTCATAGCCGCTACCCTTGTTCGGAGCTCGGAGATTCCGACAGAGCCGTTGGCTCGATCCTTATTGCTAGAGACTCTTACGGGAGTAGACTCGACGATTACGCACTGGTGCCGGTAGTGTGAGCTTACTCTAGGAGGTGAGAGCTTCGGCTGGGATCTTCTTGTAGCAGCATCGAGGCCTTACGACGTTATCTTGGGCATGGATTGGTTTTCTACATTCCATGCACAGATTGACTGTATTAGGTGCAAGGTGTGATGTGTACGCACCGACGGGAGCAGGTTCACCTTCACCGGCAAGAAGGGAGCCTTCGCAGCACAGGATGGACTTCTGCAGAGGAGAGGAAAACCCATCACTCGTCAGTTGGCTAGCCTCATCCTAGGAGCAGTTGACGTGCGGAGTCCTGGTTTTCCTGCAGTGGTGGATCAGTATGCAGACGTTTTCCCCGACGACGTTCCAGGGTTACCTCCTCACAGAGAGGTAGACTTTTATATTGAACTGTACCCTGGGACAACCCTGATATCGACTCCAGCATATCGGATGGCCCCCGCTGAGCTTCGAGAGCTACGGGTACAGTTGGAGGACTTGCAGGGCAAGGGGTTCATCCGACCTAGTGTTTCACCCTGGGCTTCCCTAATATTGTTCGCCAAGAAGGCAGACGGGAGCTTGAGACTTTGTGTCGACTATCGTCGCCTGAACCAGGTGACAGTGAGGAACAAGTATCTGCTACCGAGGATTGATGACCTCTTCGATCATCTCAAGGGAGCACGGTGGTTCTCGAAGA
This sequence comes from Viscum album, assembly GCA_963277665.1. Lineage (NCBI taxonomy): Eukaryota > Viridiplantae > Streptophyta > Magnoliopsida > Santalales > Viscaceae > Viscum > Viscum album. The sequence continues at coordinate 162,980,625 of OY728140.1, forward strand.
TAGACCTCAGGTCAGGCTATCATCAGCTCAGAGTTCGAGACGAGGACGTGCAGAAGACGGCCTTCAGATGTCGGTATGGCCACTATGAGTTCTTGGTTATGCCTTTCGACGTAACCAATGCTCCAGAAATGTTCATGGACCTCATGAACATGATCTTCCAGCCATACCTTGATCGATTTGTCGTGGTCTTCATTGACGACATTTTGATATACTCAACGACTGAGGAGGAGCACGCCTACCACTTGTGGGTTGTACTAGACACACTCCGAGAGCACCAGCTTTATGGTAAGCTCTGGAAGTTCCAGTTATGGATACGTGAGGTCCACTTCTTGGGACACATCATCTCTGAGGTGGGAGTTGCAGTGGATCCTATGAAGATCGAGGCAGTGCTAGCTTGGGAGCCACCCAGGAGCATGATGGAGGTACGGAGTTTCTTGGGTCTAGCTGGATACTACTGGAGATTTGTGCCAGACTTCTCCAGAGTTGCGGCACCACTCTCAGATTTGACGAAGAAGGGGAAACCCTTTGTGTGGTCAGACAGATGTCAGTAGATCTTCCAGGAGCTGAGACAGAGATTGACCAGTGCACCTATCTTGAGGTTTCCTGAGGAGGGGGTAGGGTACGTAGTCTACTGCGATGCATCAGGGACCAGACTCGGATGTGTCCTGATGCAGGAGCGGGAAGTGATCGCCTTTGGATCACGTAAATTGAGGCTGCATGAGAAGAACTACGCTACCCATGACCTGGAGTTAGCAGCAGTGGTCTTCGCTCTGAAGACATCGCGACACTATCTGATGGGAGAGCGCTTTACAGTCTTTTCTGACCATCAGAGTCTCAGATACATATTCTCTATGAAGGATCTGAATCTGAGACAGAAACGATGGATCGAGTTCCTCCAGGACTATGACTTTGAGATAGTCTATACTCTTGGGAAGGGGAACGTGGTAGCCGATGCTCTCAGTAGGAGGACGGGCATTCAACTACTTGAGGAGGCGACAGACCAGCTAGCCTCTTTGCAGATATCCTTCGTGGATAGATATGGAGCAGCCTTCCTTTAGTCTCTCACTGTCACTCCTCCACTACTGCAGCGGGTCAGAGAGGCACATTGTGAGGACACTGACTGTGAGATGCGGCGTGCACAGATATCCTCAGGACAGGAACCTGATGGATTCTCCTTTGGAGCAGAGTACAACATCCTTTTTAGAGGACGTACCTTGGTACCAGTCGCTTTACGAGAGGAGGTGCTGAGATAGTTTCACCCTTCTCCCTTGGAGGTACATCCTGGAGTGGAAAAGATGTACCAGGACCTCAGACGACAGCACTGGTGGCCGGGCATGAAGAAGGTTGTGGCGGAGTTCGTTTCTCGATGCCTCACCTGCTAGAAGGTGAAGGCTGAGCACCAGGTACCAGCAGGATTGGTACAACCCTTAGAGGTCCCGGAGTGGAAGTGGGACGGGATATCTATGGACTTCGTGACTGGACTTCCACGCACTTCCAGAGGTCACGACTCCATCTGGGTGATTGTCAACCGACTCACAAATTCAGCTCACTTCTTACCCATCAGAGAGCAGGGCTCAGTGGAGAGCTTGGGACGTCTTTACGTTCAGGAGATTGTACGGCTTCACGGTGTTCCATCATCTATCGTTTACGATCGAGATGCTCGCTTTACTTCCCGGCTTTGGAAGGGGTTGCAGGAGGCGTTCGGGATGCAGCTACGTCTGAGCACGGCCTTTCACCCTCAGAAGGATGGTCAGACGGAGAGGACCATTCAGACTCTCGAGGACATGCTCTGTGCATGTGTCCTCGACTTTGGTCGCAGCTGGGAGGACCACCTACCCTTGGTGGAGTTTGCGTACAACAACATCTACCACTCCACCATCGGGATGGCACCATACGAGGCGTTGTACGACAGACCTTGCAGATATCCTTTGTGCTGGAAAGACCCTGGGGAGTCAGCACTTGTGGGACCGGAGATGGTCCAGGCCACGACAGAGAAGGTCCAGGTCATCCAGGAGCGGATGAGGACAGCTCAGAGCTGACATAAGTCTTATGCTGACAGGAGGCGGAGGCCACTAGAGTTAGAGGATGGTGACCACGTCTTCTTGCGTGTCTCACCTCGACGTGGATTACGAAGATTTGTCCGAGGCGGCAAGTTGTCTCCACGCTTCATCAGACCCTTCTAGGTCCTTAGTAGGATTGGTGAGGTGGCTTATCGTCTGGCTCTACCACCTCAGTTGCACCGGGTGCACGACGTCTTCCACGTATCTCAGCTGAAGAGATACGTGCACGATCTGACACATATCATTGACCATGGGGAGCTTGACGTCGATGATGGGGCGACTTTTTCGGAGGTCCTAGTGGAGATCGAGGATCGACAGGAGCGGGTCCTACGTGGATAGTCGATTCTTCTAGTGCGCATCAGATGGCAACACGGGAATCTCCAGGAGAGCACTTGGGAGCGGGAGGCTCAGATGCGTGCTCAGTACCCTCATTTGTTTCCCTATTTTTCGATGTATCTTTACGGGGACGTAAATCCCTGAGGTGAGAGTAATGTAAAAACCCGTAAAATTCAAGGAATTTTTTTTTTGTTAATTTTATTTGGGATTTTACAAGAACAAAGTTTCAGACGGCACTTGATTCCGAGGCCCAGTGTGCCCAGAATTTCTATCCGAAGTTTATCTCGGGTACGTTCAGTGAACGAAAGAGTGGGAATTCCTATCTTTTGAACCGGTGCTCAGAATCGAATTCCGAGGGCACCGATGGAACCGCAGCACCGGTAATTGCTTAGGAACACCTGTTTCGGAGTTGCGTTTTCACGTGAGTTGATGATAAAAATTGTGGAAGTTTAATTTATAATTATTCTACAATTTTTATTTTACTCCAAGTGATTAATCCTTTGGATGGAAGTTGGGTAACTACCCAACCTCCCTTGGGAGGTTATGAGGGTGGTGGGGCCCACACGAACCCCACCACTTCATATCCTCTAAACGCCCTCAACTCCCATTTAAATTTTGATAATTTAAGTTTATTAACTTATGGATTTAATGTGGTGAGTTAAATGTAAGTTTTTGAAATTCAAACTCTTGAATTTCAAAAGCCTTGTTGTGTTAATAAAATAAGTAGAGAACTTATTTTATTTGGGTTGGTGTTTAGTTGTTTGAGAGATTTTGGAGATAAAGCTAAGGAAGTCTTGAGTTCTTCATTCCCTTTGACGAAGAACGCGAAGAAAGAATGATCTCCGACGTGGAGCGCCGAGCCCTCGGAGACCGTCTTCCGCGACACCGACCCGCGACGCGACGTCTTCTTCCATGACGTTCTTCTTCCGCGACTTCTCTTCTGTGACGGTTTTCCACGACGAAATCTCTGACAACATCTTCGAATCCTCGCTTCGCGACGCCGACGTTCGTCATCTCTTTTATGAAGGTAGGGGATTTGTTATATTTAATTATTTCCGTTCATGATTCTAGTTTGTCGTTCTTCGTGGATATACGACTAAATGTTATCGTTTAACGAGAGGGGGCCGGACCACACAAACACGGACGAACCTCCTATTTATCCTTGTTTAATACTTCGTGGTTTGGACGGAATGGCGTGGTGTCGTCGCACCACGTAGGAATCACACGACAAGTAATTCGCGGCGCCGTCGGGCCGCGCCGTGAAGTTGAACAAGGACGCGACGCCGTCGCGCCGCATCGAAGAAAACTGAAGACACCACGGCCGGAGCGGGGCCGCGGAGGAGGGGCACGGTGCCGTCGCACCGCGCTGGACGAATCAAGCTGTGGCCGGTTCCGGGCCACGGCGGAGCAGGGTGACCGGCGGTCGGTTCCGGGCCGCCGGTGTCGGCGATGGAGGAAGGATCGGCCGTCGCCGGTCCTTGTCAGCAGAACTGGCCGGCCGGTGCGGGCCGGCCGGACAAAGGGGATCCGGGGGAATTAATTCCCCCGGCCGGCCAAATCAAATGGCCCCCATCAATGGGGGGCCACAGTTACACCAGGGGGGCAGGCGCCCCCCCCCCCCCTTTTGCCAAAACGGCTCTGCCAAAGGCCGAGCTGGCCAGCGCGCTGGGCGCACTGTGCCCAGACCGGGCCGGCCGCCTGGCCGGTCTTCCTGGCCGGGCTGCGCCCAGGCCGGGCTGGGCCGGGCTGACCCGGACCCGGGGCGGGTCGACCCGGTTCCGGCCGACCGGGGGGTCTCGGGCCGGGTCGGTCCGGGCCCGAAACCCCCGTTTTCGGACCGTCTACGGTCTTTTGCCCATAACTTGGGCTACAGACCTTATTTCGACGCACCGTTAGTTGCGATGCGATCCTTGAATCGAGATGGTCGTTTCGGTATATCGCACTCAAGGTTCAGAATATTTTGTGTTCGGCCGGGTTGGTTCGTACACGAAACCAACCGGGCCCTCGGAGCGGAAATGCTCATATCTTAAGCTCCAGACGTCCGAATGACGTGTCGTCGACCTTGTTGGTTTCCTCTTAGTGAGACGGATCTTTTGGCTTACTCCGCATGAGGTTTGGACGCAGGTGGAGTACAGTCGGGTTGGTTTTGCCTTAAAAACCAACCGGGCCCCTGGGATGAAAAAGCCAACAACTCTCAGACCGGGCGTCCGATTGACATGCCGTCTGCGACGTTGAGTTCCTGCTGATGATATGGAACTTTTGGATACATCAACTCTGGACTATGTGTCAGTTGATGTATCAGCCTCTCGGCTCGTGGAGCAGACCCTCCCGAACGAGCTTGCTGTGTGTGGGAACCCTAGAGCTGGCTGCGACTGCTACTGTGACTGCGACGACGACTGTGCAGAGATCCTCAGTGGATTCGAGGACGACGACTACAGCACTCAGTGATCCTGTGTGGATCAGTGCTATCAATCCTGTGTGGGTCTGATCCTGTGTGGGTCAGCGCTCAGCAGTTCTGTGTGAGCTAGCGCCTACAGATCCTGTGTGGGTCCGATCCTGTGTGGGTCATTGCGTGGGTTAGTACCTATCGATCCTTTGTGGGTCCGACGACTAAGATGGATCAGTGGTAATCTCTATCGTCTTTCGAAGAAGTATACCTGTGTGAGCTAAATCCTGTTTACTTTCCTATGTGGATTGTGTTGTGCTATCCTGTGTGGATTACGTTTTGCTTTCTTGTGTGGAAGACGTATGCTTTCCTGTGTGTACTGGGTTGTACTTGGGCTCAGAGGTTGGAGCGTTTTGGAATTGATGACTTAGGTATATGTATGGGCATATACCTAAGAAGTGTCGGATGTTACTTCATGATTGTATCTTTCCTTTGTGGTTTATCCTTTGTGGATTTTGGGAGACCTTCGGGGGTCTCGGGGTCCCTACTGAGTAGCTTATACTCACCCCTGCACGGGCTATGCCCGCACTACGTTGTGTTGGTTGCAGACGACGGACAACACTGATCGTAGTGGAGGCTTGCGGAGTAGGACGGTACCTGGAGGTGGACCACTGGGCGGGACGTACTCGGAGTGGTAGGCTGGACCCGAGGAGCAGTGGAGGCTTTCTGTACCCACCCTTTAGGTGGGATTCCCAGTGGATAACTCGTCGTTGCGGCTTTACCTTTCAGTTGTTGTTTTCCCTTTCGAGTTGTACTTTAATTTCAATTTGGGTTTGTATACTGACCCACTTACTTTCTGCACTTACTCTTGTACCAGCTTTTACTTAGTGTTTACTTCTGCTGCTTGTTTACTCTATGGTGTTTGTTTACTTTACAAAGGCAATGCATTCCCTTTTTACCGGGATATACGCCTTGGTGCTAGTCGCCAACCCCTGGCCTATGGAAGACGGGCCTGGGGTAGTCACGGCACGGGCCCTGAGGACGGGTCGTGACATCAAAAGTTGAGGAAGGGTGGTTTTTGACCTGTCCAATATAAAACTTTTTTTTTGTTTTTTTGAGGGCGTAAAATCGTCGGATAACAGGTACACACACATAGGTCAATCTGGTACAGTAATGAAATATATCAGATAAGGAATTAACGTATTTAAAAAATGATTTTTGGAAAGTAGAGAAAAACCAACCTAACTTATATTTACCTTCCATTAAGAAATATTTTTTTCACATTTCATGGTTGGGTGAAAAAATATATGGAGAGATTAAGTGACACAATTTTCCCTTAAACTATTCACAAAAGGGAACCATTCTTCCCAAAGGTTTCAAAATGATACAACCATTTATTTCATCTACAAAGAACTAAATTTTAAAAGAAAGTAACACCATAATATTGAATTCTTGCTAAAATGCACATTTCATCAGAATTTTTTTTGAATGTTAAAACAACATGAAATACAGACATTCCACATGAATTTTAAATAACTTCCATGATTAAATGTTCATAATTTTCCATGATAAAGTGGACATAAAAAAAGTAATATTCTATCCCAAAAGTGATGGGGAGGGAAGGGGGAAAGTAACATTACAATTAAGTAATCTAAAAAGAGAAAAAGAAAAAAGATGATGAAAATTCCTAACTAACCTAGGAATATACCTATCCCTCCACACCCAAAGTTTGCAGTGTCCTCACTGTAATAAAAGAGAACGTGGAAAGTAAGGATAAAACCTAGTGAGTTTCATTCATAGATTGATTTGTGAACACAGAGTTCCTCCATCGGGGACTCCAAAATGGATTCATGGAAGTGCTTCAGTCGCTGCCCATTGACAGTGAAGGTGTTCTTGGTTTCTTCATTTTGAACCTGGAAAACACCAAATAGAGAGACGTTAGTAATAGTGTATGGTCCAAACCAGTGGGAACAAAGATTACCTGGATGCAAATTCAGCCTTGCATTGTAGAGGAGGACCTTCTTCCCAATTCAGAACTAGAGATGAAGGATATGATAGTCATGGGTAGCCTTGGTTCACTCCTTATAAATCTTGGAGTTCTCATATGCATACCTTATCATTTCCTCCAACTCCTGAATCTGCAACTTCCTTTGAGAACCTACACCAGAAAGACTATAATTGCATTGTTTGATAGCCCAGTAGGCCCGGTGCTCAATCTCAACAGGGAGGTGACAACTCTTTCCAAACACTAGCCGATATGGTGACATGAAAATGGGGGTTGTGAAAGTAGTAAGGTAAGCCCATAATGAATCATAAAGTCTAAGAATCCAGTATTTTCTATTGGGTTGAACCATTTTTTCAAGAATCTATTTTACCTCTCTATTTGACACCTTAGCTTGACCATTGGTATGTGGGTGATAAGCAGTAGAAACTCAGTGACCGACCCCATATCGATGAAAAAGTGACTGCATTGTTCAATTGTAGAAATGAGAACCCTGGTCACTGATGATAAACCAAGGTAAGCCAAAACTATATAAGATTTGGGTTCTCAAAAATTTTAAAACTACTTTAGAATCATCAGTCCTTGTAGCTCATGCCTCTACCCATATTGACATATAATCAACTGCCAGAATAATGTACGTGTTTCCAAAGGAATTGGGAAATAGTCCCATAAATTCAATTCCCCAAACATAAAAAATGTCATGAAAAAGAAACGATTGTTGTGACATTTCATTTATTTTAGATACATTCCCTATTCTTTGACAATGAGGACAAGATTTGAAAAATTCATGGGCATCCCAAAAAAGTGTTGGCCAAAATAGACCAGAATCAAGGACCTTGCGAGTTGTTTGTTGGGGACCAAAGTGGACCCCACAAGCAAGAGTGTGGAAAAATATAAGGACAAACTGAAACTCGCTATCAGGAACACAATGCCTGAGGAATTGATCACTACATGTGCACCAAAGGCAGGGGTCATCCCAAATGTACCAATGAGACTCATCTTTTAGACAGTCGACCTGGTTTTTGTTGAAATTGGTAGGAATGCAAGATGCTACCAAATAATTTACAATTTTAGAATACCGAGGAATAATATCTTGCACTCTGTACAGTTGCTCATCAGGAAACATTTCATTTATAGGAATATAGGGAGATGATTCAATGTCCAAGGATGGGTGGATGCTCCTAATATGTCCAGACACCACATTCTCTGCTCCTTTTTATCTCCAATTTCTGTATTGAATTCTTAAAGGAGGAGTATCCAACGAATGAGGTGTGGTTTGAATTCCAGTTTCTTAAGGAGATACCAGAGGGCTTCATGGTCAGAGAATACAATGACTTTGGACCCTAAAAGATATGACCTAAATTTATCCAAGGAAAACACTATGGAAAGGAATTATTTTTCAGTTATGGTGTAGTTTACTTGGGTGGGGTAAAAATTACGTGAGGCATAGGCAATGACATGTGGATCTCGATTGACCCTTTATGACAAGACTGCCCCAACTGCATAGTTTGAGGCATCACACATGAGCTCAAATGGTAAATCCCACCGAGGTGGTTGGATTACTGGGGTGACGTGATACACCATTTTAAATTATTAAAATATTCCTCACATTCTTTATCAAAAACTAATTCTTTTTCCTTTTGGAGTAACTGGGAGAGTGGGAGTGCAATATTACTAAAGTCACGAATGAAACGACGGTAAAATCCAGTATGACCTAGGAAAGACCGTACACTCCGTACATTTTTGGGGAATGTTAAGGAATAAATGACATCCAATTTTGATTTATCTACTTGGATACCATCCATAGAAATTACATTCCCCAAAACTATACCTTGTCGCACCATGAAATGACATTTCTCATAATTTAATACAAGATTATTTTCAATACTGCGACATAGGACTAAACCAAGACTACTCAAACATTCATCAAAATAGGAGCCATAAATAGTGAAATAATCCATGAAAACTTCCATTCAATTCTCCACGTAATCCAAAAAAATAATGACCATACATCGCTGGAAAGTACCCAGAGCATTGCACATACCAAATGGCATCCTTCTATATGCAAATGTGACAAAGGGGCAAGTGAAGGTTGTCTTTTCCTAATCCTCAGGGGAAATATGGATCTGAATGTATCCAAAAAACCCATTAAGGAAATAGTAGTGGGACTTACCCACTAGCCTCTCTATAATTTGGACAGTGAATGTAAAAGGGAAATGGTCCTTCCTAGTGTGTTGTTTTAGTCAGTGATAGTATATGTAGACAGGCCAACTATTCTGCAAAAGAGTTGGAACCAATTCATTGTTTTCATTTTTGATTACTATAAGGCCAGTTTTTTAGGAACTACTTGAACGAGACATACCCATTAGCTGTCAAAGGTGGGGTAAATGGTTCTGGCAGCCAATAATTTTGTTACCTCATTTTTCACAACTTCTAGGAGGTTTGGGTTCAGTCGATGTTTTTCCTGCCTTACTGGTTTAGCCTCATCATTTAATAAAATATGATGTGTAAAAATTGATGGGATAATACTAGGAATGTCATCAAGTTTCCATCCCAAATATTGTTTATACTCCCTCAAAATTTCAAGCAGTCGCAATTCATGCTTAGGAGGTAGTGAACTAGAAATCATGACAGACAACTTGTTTCCATTCTCAAGATATGAATATTTAAAATCTTGAGGCAATTGTTTTAATTTAAATTCAAGTGGATTTTGGATTGATGGGAGTGTTTGTGAAATTGAGAGGTCACTAATCTCATCTAACTACTCAATGGTATCATCCTAAAATGAGGAATGATATTTTACAAGCTTAGCAGTATCATCGATGGTCATTGGATCCTCAGTGTTCAAGAAATCATCAATCAATAGACATGCATGACACTTTTCTATACCAATACAAAAATAAATGCGTGAATCATTTACTAGAATTTCTATCAATGAAGAAAACATATAAAGGGGATCAGGTGAATGAAATGAAGTTTTTTCAAGGGAAGAGAGTACATCTATATAATTAACAGAGAGAGAGGAATGTTCTTTTGAGGGGTGATTCATAGCATCAAGGATATTGAAGTGGACAATGTCACAACTAAACTCGATAGATAATGTACCATTTTGAACATTAGTTATGGTTTTGGAGGTTTTCAAGAAGTTCCTCCCCAATATAATTGGTGCATGTACATTCATCCTATCATCCTCCATTTTAAGCACATAAAAGTCAGCAAGAAAAATTAAATTTTGAACCCTAAAAAAAACATCCTCTAACACACCAGAGGGGTGTTCTATACTCTGATTTGTTAGCTGAATGAATATTCCAGTGGTATTTAGTTCACCAACCTAAAAATAAGAGTAAATAGAGTGATAAATCACATTAATCGAAGCACCCAAATCAAGCATAGCATTAAAAAAAGAATACTCCCCTACAGTGCATAGAATCGAGAATATCCCAGGATCGTTGCACTTGGTAGGAAGTGATAGGTCTATTAATGCTGATACATTCCTCCCCAAGATCACCTTTTCATATCCACAAAGTCTCCATTGGTGTGTACACATCCCCTTTAGAAATTTGTCATATTTTGGAATTTGCTTCACAACATCAATCAAGGGGATGTTTACCTACACTTTTCTGAAATTCTCCAATTTTTTTTTATCAAGTTCACTTTTCTTTTGTTTTCTAGGTTGGGTGGACCTTTGTGGAAATGGAAGAGGGATTTTTGTGCTAGGTGACTCATCAATAGACACACTCTTTCCTTTTGAGTGGATTCTATCATGATAAGGTTCTACCTCATTTAGAGCATTTCTAGTAGTTGGGATGGTGGTTTCCTTAAGAGGGAATGACTCTAGTAGAGGGGTCATTTGGATTTTATGTTTTTTTCCACTCCTAAGGTTGATGGCACTGATATTTCCTTTATCCCTAGGTTTAACTACTAGTTGAGAAGGTAGTTTACTCGACCCATGGCTCTGGATTTCCCCCACCGAGTTGGCAAGTTATCCTAATTGGGTTTTTAGGTCTTGTATAGAAGCTTGGGTGGTTTGTTTGAATTGGATAATATTGGCAGCCATATGTTTCATCATGTCTTCTAAACTAGTATTAGGTTTTGGAGGGGTTTGTTGGAAAGACATTTTATATGGTTGATGATTTCTGGGTGGTGGTGGTTGACTACTCTTCCCTTGTTGAGGTTGGTTTGAATACCCCCCTTGCCTATAGTATTGGTTGACTTTCCACCCCGGATTGGATGGATAATATTGTTATTTCCTAAAGGGTTGGGTATAGGGGCATCCTGGAAAGATTGCCTCACAACTCTCAAAAGTTTCTCTTAGTTTGGAGAATTGATCAGAGTAATATGTGTCAAAAGAACATATACCACAATGGATGGGAGGAGGAGATTGTGATTTCCCTTGGGAAAGAACAAGTTTTTGAAGAAGGGTACTTACCTCTTCGAACTTTGTGTCCACCTTCCTCTGGAATTCAGTACTTTTCACCTCATGGACACATCGAATCGGTATATTGGACCTCAAACCAAATTGTTGAGTGTTCTGTGCCATGTTTTTAATTAAGGTCCTTACAACGATTGGGGTTTTATCAACTAGCGCACCAGTTGTAGCAACATCAATAATATTTCGGTGAATAGGAATTAAACCTTCATAAAAATATTGAATTAAAAGTTGATCACTTATTTGGTAGTGTAAAAAACATGAATAAATACTTTTAAATCATTCATGATATTCATGAAGTTTTTCCCCTTGTGATTGTCTTATACCACATATTTCTTTTCTTGTAGTTGCAGTGTGAAATGTTAGGAAATATTTTTCAAGAAAAAGGCGTTTCATGTCCACCCAACCTCTTATTAGTGAATTAACATAATAAAGCCAGTCTTTTGTAGTGTCTTCTAATGAAAATGGAAATTCCCTAAGCTTTACTCGTTCTTCATCTACATTAGAAGGTTGTAAAGTGGAACACAAAATATGAAATTCTTTAAGATTCTTGTGTGGATATTCCCCAGTAAGTCCATGGAATCTTGGTAATAAATGAATTAAACTAGATTTAAGTTCAAAATTGGGTGTCTCACCTTACATTTGAATTTAAGTGGGTTGGATATCAACTCCTTGTGTGGTTAATTATTTTAGTTTTATATTGTTTTCAACCATTTTAAAAATTTTAATTTCAGGTTCTAATTTGGTTCCAGAAGAAGATGGGTTTAGAAAAGTCTCGAGTTGTGGTGTGTCCTCCTTTAAAGGTTTGTCTTGTGCATCCCGGTGTCACTGACGTAAGATCCTCTCCAGTTTGGGTTCGAAAGGTGGTAAGTCTCCCAGATTAGAATGAATCATGCACCAAACCTACACAAAAAATAAATCAGAATACAAAAGGATTGAAAAGGCAAATAAATATTCACAATATTTACAAATATCTTTTTAAAAACACACACTAAAAACCAAAGCGATCCCCAATAACGGTGCGGAAATTTGATCATGGTGTCATGAAACATCAAATTGATTATATTTATAAAGTTGATTTATAGTATAAGGAAGACCCTATGTCATCTATCAAGGAGTGTTGGTGGGTTTAGAGTGTATGTTTTTAATAAGAAGTACTAAAAGTGGGGTGGTTTTAAAACAGTTTAAAGAAAACTATTGATTTAAAGAGTTTAATAATTGATAAATAAAAGTGGTGTTTTATAATTATGAGATAATGGGATCATTTCAACTTCACTACACATATTGGTGAGTTCATCATTCTAAAAAATACACATGGTTTAATGGAATCCTTTGGTTGAGGGTTATCAAGATCTCAACTTCCCTCTTGCCTCTTAAACGATGCTCAAAGAACCACCCCTTGACACAAAAATCATTTTTTCAAGGTTTGGGTATCAAGAATAGAGAATAAAGGCTATAAAAAAATAATTAAATCTTATTTATGTGTGATATAAATAGGACACTTTTCTTGTCCAATCGGAACAACCCAAGATTCCCACTTGAAATCTCAACCCAATCAGTGTTGAAATAAAAAGTGTTTCACTTAATTTTAACAATAGAAATGCAATCAGAGGAGAATCATGTCAAGATAATAAATAATTTAAATATTTATCACAAAAATTACACAAAACCAGTAGAATAACAAGTTCTGGAACTCCCTCCCAAGTGTGTGTAGCTCCCTCAAAATGCATGTCCACCGTTTAGCTTGACATCGGGAGGAAGAAGAAGCTCAGGTGGAACTTCGCCTTCATCCTTGATACCCCTATGATGATAGGGGCCTCCAAAACTCCTTGGATGATGATAGGAATAATTTTGGTCTCCAAAATACCAGATATTTTCCTCATGGCAGAACTTACAAATGGGGATCCCAAAGTTTCATTTTATAGGAAAATGGGAAGGTGGTTTTGAGCACACAGATTTCATAAAACAAATTGTTACATGGGTTTCAACTTCCATACAACATTATCTTGCTTTGGAGAAAATAAAAAAGTTGTATACCCACCTCTGGAATGTATTCACTGAAAATTGGGCACCATTTGGACAAGTGGAGTGTGAGATATGGACATATCACATCACACCACTTTTGACTTCGTGCAGATTTAGTGTACTGGAAAGATCAGGTTGGTTGGGATACCAGATGGAGGAATGAGTCTTGGGATCCTTCATATGAAATGTATCCCAATGAAGTTTGAACCGGTTCACAAAATTTTATCCCATTTGAATTCACAGTTGAGGAGAAGTGTGCGTATGAGTCCACTGGTGTGCATGGATCTTGCGCAGTTTGGCCCATTTTTCTTAGACATCATCATGGGTCCTCTAAATAACCTCCTCCTGCTATGGAATCATAAAAAAGTAAAATTTAACTTTTTAACAGTGATAAAAAAAATAAATAATTCAAAAATGGAATTAAATTTGTTGTTATTTTTATAACTTTCAATATAAAACAAGTTTAACATAGTGGTGTAAGGGTGAAAATGAAACAGCGAATCGCGGTACGATAATGTATATACTTTCCATTTTATATTTTATAAAATGAATCTATTTAAATTCATGGTATTTAATGTTTCATTTGATTTTATTTCTTTCATGGGGGTTATGACGCAAAAGCTACCAAAGTGGTGAGGGTTTATTTTACAATCTCATCACTATTTAAGATTATTTATGTTTAGGTCTCTGATGGGGGAATTATTTGATATTTATATCTTGAACCTAATTTATTTTATTATACTATGTTTATTTATATAAATTATATATTTTACTTCCATTTTCCACTCTTTAATTACTCAAGAAAATGGAATCTTGTTTTTAATGGAAACTGAGATGTTTTTCTGCTCCGTCGAGAATCATTTTTCTTCCATATCCATATTTTACATAAAATGTTTTAAATAATATTTCTAATATTATAAAATTATTTATGAAATAAAATTTTACCCTTGTATTAATTTTTTATAAATGGTTTAAAATTAATCTTATTTAACATTTTCCAGACAATGCACATTTTTTAATTTTTACCAAAAATGTGAAAGGAATATTTGTTTTAACAAACTCAAAATGACCAGAATTTTACTACCATCACAAACAATAATTTATTTGAATATTATTTTACATGTTTCCAAGATTATTTTAAAAGAAGTTTTTTACTAATATTTTGGAATTTTTTATCTTTTAAAAATGGAATTTTAAAATGGAAAGGGTATTTTTGTCGAGAAAATTTTAATGATATTTTTATGGTATTTCTATTCATCAAAATAATAAAACTTTTATTCTCCATTGAGTATATTTTGTAATGATACCATAATTATTTTTTCATTGGATTGTTTATGATCAGTTTTATTTGGGAAAGTATTTACATTCTTTAAGCTGGTTCTTTATATACAAACATTTTTTGAATAAGGCATATTGATTAAGTTGTATTGTTTATTCATATGATGAATGAATTGGAATTATTAAGTGATGGGTGGGGAATTAAATTATATATCCCCTTGATTAATTATTATTTCCCATGAGACAAACCAATTAGATATCCTTATTAAATGGGTCTTAGTTTATTCCTACCCATAGTTTAAACCATCTTGGAAAAAATCGTCGACAACAAGTTTTAGATGTCCGATATTCTGAATTCCATTATTATGAAACGAATTATTGATTTCCATGTGATTATTTGGTTAGTTATGATAACCATGAATTAACTTAAAGATCATGTGATTATATATATAAAATTATTTGATCATAATTTATTGCTAACATATTATTCTTTGTGCTCAAGTTATTAATTAAATGAAATTTGTTTTTATTTATTTACCATTATATATTAATTATGCCTAATTTATTCTATGATAAATTCAACTGTATGTAACCCTTTATAATTATTTAATATTTCCCTTAATTTTTTTCCTTTCCCTAGGATATGAAGTAGGAATATTTGAACGAGTTTAAGGATGCATGATATTTATTTTCACTATGTTGTAATTTATGTTTTCAAATATAATGTGAGATTCAAGTATGTATGTAGTTTACCAAGACTATTAAACTATTTGGTCTGTGGGGATATGATCGCTTGTATCCTATACCAATGTAATAAATAAACCACTAATTCTGGGCTACTGGAGTTGGGGTCTTACAGTTGGTATCAAAGATTTAAAAAAACATAGACTTGGGAATATAACCCAATGAATGGCTTTGAATATAAGTCTAAATATATGAAAATATCCTAAAATTTTGTTAAGGTAGATATTATGTGTTTTTCCTAGAAATACATATTATCTGGATACTACAAGTGGACTTGGTTTTGGTATAGATGTATTTACTGTTAATAACCCTAAAAAGAGTTGGTTGAGTATATATTAGACATCATTATGGTGCATGGTGAGTATTCCCTTACAATGCACCTATTTTGACACTCCTAAGGGATATGCTTGGATTAATTCACATTTTCTTTATGAACTATTTTAAAGGATTTGAATATATTTTGGAAATGAATGGATTATGTTAAACCTATGGTGTATTAGACCGTAAATAAGGTTTCATGATTTAAACATCATGTAAATGATTACATGGATTCCCACTATGATTATTGTTTCTCATACTATGTTTTTTTGTTTTAGTCAATTGATGGAACCAAGAGGAATCATGTGAAAACTAAACAAGATGGAAAATATGGTGATTATGAGTAACCAAATTTTATGATTATTGGAGAGAAAGATATTGTGATAAAGCCTAATTAGTTATCATGATATGTTATTAACAACTTGTACCATAACCAAATCTCATAATCACCAAAGAATAAAAGGATTGAGTTTGTTGAGAGATTGGATAATGGATACCATGAAATAAATAAGACTAAATTTATTTCATGTTATAAATATGGAAAGAGACACCCCGAGGAATGTCTCAAAATAAGTGGAAGATGTTTTAGTTGTAAAAATAAAAGAGATAGAGCAATTAATTGATAACGAGTTCAATGTATTATTTTTGGGGAAAATGGAGATTATTTGAGTCAATTATATAATACAAGGGTTATCTCCTAGACCAAGGAATGACCTATGCATGAAAATCATTTAGGTGAAAGTATTGAAATTTTTATGTATTGGTATTTGATAATTATGTTATATAAGTGTTACATAAATGATATTTTGGTTATACAAATCATGAAACAATTAATGACTATTCCATGATAGTTTAATTTAAGGATTTGAAATCATATATTGAATTGTATTGAAGACTTATAAAATTAATTTAAAAGTAAGGTGATATTTTATAGAAAACACATGATCGAGGGAAATATAACCCTTAATAAGTTTCTGATGTTAAAGTAATAATTTTTAGTTGGGAAAAAGATATTATTGATATTTATGAAGTAAATCAGATAACATTGGTGACCTTGACAATGATAAGTGATTTGGTGAAAAAATAATTTATGATGGATTTTACAAAATTTTTTAAATCATAGAATATATTTTATAATATGTGATTTTGTTTAAGGGATAAGGATATATTTAATTTTATAAGTAGTTTCCTTTTAATTGAGTTCCTATGGTGATCAAGGTATTTAAATATTTGGTATGTGATATTAAGAGCTACTTTATAATGTTTGAGGGATTAATGTTAATTTTATTTTTGACATTTAGTGACCTTATTTCTAATTTTTTGAATTTTGAATTTGGATAGGAATATTTTATAAGAGTTTTAAGGACAAATACTTATGAAATGGATTATGTTGAACTCTAGGGTTACTGTTGAGGTTTTAGAGATCAATTTATTTTACTAGATAACTTTTCCTATCCATTTTGGTTTTGGTAAATATTTAGAGATATATGGAAATAATTTTCACTATTTTATAGATCTTAAGATCCTTAAGAAGTTAATTTTAGTGTTTTAGGCATAAAAAATTAATCTATGATATTCATTTCTTGGAGTAAGAAATGAAGTTAAAACTGATTGAAGCACAACTAAATTATGGAATTTTTCTCATGAAATAAAAAGATATCAAGTAAGTACATTTAATGGTGTTATGTATCTTAGTAGTAAAATAATCCCTCAATTTTAGGAAAAGAATATTGAAATAAAAATTTATACATTTAACTTCATTTCTAATGAATCAATAGTCTTTTCACCCATCACATATTTATGCCTTTGTGATCATTAACTTTTACCTGAACACGTTCTCTATCACTCTCTATTAGTCATTTGTCTTTAGTTTTCTCCACCATGTCAATATTTTAACTTCTCATTAATGTTATCATATTTTGAAACATAGTTTTTTATTATTCTAGTTGACATTCATATTTCCCTTTCCCTCTTTTATAAGGTAGTCTTATTAACCATCTTGTGATGTGGGGTTTCTATTTTTTTTAAATTTCAAACCCCAGATTTCCAAGCACAAGTTCATATTATGATTATGAAATTTATTATTGGTGTGCATAATGTAACACCCTGAGATTTTAAAATAATAACATTATGTTTGATAGCATATATGACAAGAAACACTGAGCATAAACGACTTGTGAACTATATTTTTTAAATATGATAGTTATAACCTATCCATTAATTAAAAGTTACAAATAGGATTAATTGATTTATGAAATATAAATAATGTTCATTCTAAATATAAATATATTTATAAATTCTTAGTAAATAGTCACTTAATTTTTAGTAAACTCATTTTATTTATTATAAATATATTTTCTTAAAAAATGGATTCTATTTCTTTTCGTGAGAAAATATTATAATTAATTTCTATAAATTTTAAAAATATAATTTTATAATTTTTTTGAAATCATCATATCAAAGTTAAACAAGGGTGAGTTTTTTGTATTTTCTGAAAAGATTGATTTTTCAGTGAATAGTTAAAATTTTCTCATTTTCAAATATTATAATTTATTTTTTAAAAAATACACATAATATTTTGAAGTTGATCCTAAATTAATATAAGTATAATTTATTTATAAATAAGATAATTAATTACATATGAATCAACATTATAATTTATCTTAGTTTAAAAATACTTTTAGACTTAAAAGGCTTTTTTTCTTTAGAAAAACCATTTTATCATCACGCTTTGTTTGATAATTATAAAATTACTTCCTAACAATTATAAATATTTAATTTGGTAAAATGGTTTTCCTATTTTTAATAATAATTATTATTAGTATTTAATAAGGTTGACTTATCCTTTGGTCCTAATGAATAATAAAAATAGTAAAACTTTATCAACACAGTAAAAAGGTAAATCATGTAATTAAGGTAAAAAATAATATTATAAGTACTAAAAATGGATCATAAAACTTTAATTTTTACTATTTTATGAGTGTATATTAGAAATTTACATCCATATTAGAAATATATAGTCAATTGATTCCATATTTCTTTGATTTTTACCTTTATAATATTTAAGTAAAAGATAATGACACAAATGTCACTTTCTTGATTTTAATAACAACAATATTCTTTGATAGAGATAAAAAATAATGTTAATTTATAAAAGTTAATTTGAAATATAAATTATTTTTTATCAATGATTTTTTTTTATTTTTATTAATTAAAAAATTACCTTAAATTCCTATTCAGTGGTGACACAACATTTATTCAATTAATTGAAAAAAACTAAATGATTTAATTTTTTTTAAATTAATTTGAATTGAAGGAATTATCATGTTAGATGAATTTTTTAGATAAATATAAATTTTTATTTATGTTTTAAATTGTTATATTCTAATTCCATTGCCGTCATTTTGTTTTTAAAATAAAATTAAATGAATAATTTCAAAAATGACATTAATTATATTTTATAATAAATACGATTTTATTAAATGATTTAAAATTACAAAAAATACTATATTCAATCAATTTATTGGGATATGGTTGAAAATATTAACTATAATACATTTATTGAACAATTTTCCTTTTATAGTAACTATCTTGACCCCTAAAGACTAAATTTTTTTATCACGATAATTGCCAGAAAGAGTTAACACGAGTTAAAACAAAGATGTAAGGATAAAAAAATAATATAAACTTATATATATTTTATTTTATGATATTATTATGACCCATAATCATCCTATATTAAAATTATATTAGTTTTCATCATTTATTTCATGAAAATAAATTTATATGAATTTAATATTTTATGAAATTTCAAAAGTTTTTCTTCCCTTCTTTATAAAAGGGAACCTCCTATCATCTTTTATTCACACTTAAAAATCCATTTTACTCATAAAATAACTGAAAAATACCTTGATTACTTCACTTCCCATTTCATAGAGTCCTTGATTTTATTATAAAACCCTCGTAGGAAGGCTTTTTGTTTAAACCTAAAGAGGTTGTCCGAAGAAGAGGTATCGTTATTAACCAATCATTTTTGTTTTATTTATTCCACCACCTTATTCAAATATTACTCAACCATGATGATAAAATAAAATTATTATCTTCTATATACTTAGATATTATTATATTAATGACATAACCTAATCCCATCTCCTCTTCTATCAAATGAGAAACGAAATCATCGTTCGTGTGTACGGTGAACTACCAGCTCACGAATTGATGTAATTTGTTTCCCATCATCACCATACTATTTAATATGATAGATTATATATATATATATATATATATGATATTAATGAAATATTCATCATTTTTTAAATATAATATATAATATATTTTATTACCATTCCATTCATTGAAAGATGAAAACGTCGCTCCAACGTACATGTACATTACCACCTCCACAAAGCAATGAAATTCATTTTTTTATAAACGCATCACATGGATGAAATTTATAAGTTTATTTAAATAATTAATATTATATTTATAATATTATTATCATTATGTAAATATAAAATAAAATCTACATTCTTTCCATTAATATTGTTGAAAAATGGAAACGAGACTCATGTGTACGTAATACCTACCATCTCCATGACTATAGCGTAGTTCATTTTTCATACTCATATTTCATGGTTTGTTTAAAAATTATAATTTATATATGTAAATGATAAATTTATAATGATTATTATTCTATATAATATGGAATAATGACCTCTTTTTCCATTTTCAAACTACTAAAGTCATTTTGGACATATGAATTGAATATCATCAAAATGCATGATGTGAACATAATTGATTAATTAATTTAATATAACATGGTATAAAATAGAATAAAAGGAATAGTAATAATTAAAAATTTTCTTAATAAATTAAATAATTAACATAATTTTATTATTAAGGAATATAAATAATTTACGCGACAATCCAGGCTTGAGGTAAGAGATTTCATCTAAATTTCATTTCATTAAGACGTATTTTAATCTTATGAACCTAATTTATTTTAAATAGTGAATATGTTTACCCTTTTATATATTATATCATGAATAATTAATAATTAATGGTATTTTAAATTTCAATTCAATTTATTTCATTCACGGGGATTTGACTTGAAAGTTTCCAAGTGGTGAGTGCTTTATAAGTCAATTTATTTTCATTGGGTTATATTACTTATTCATTGTCTTTTATATTATAAGATTATATGTGTAATGAATTTTGAAAATTTAATGTTTTATTTATAATTATTTTATGTGGATTTAAATTTGATACATATAATCAATCAATTAATTAATTATCACTTTAATGGTATTATCTTTGTAAGAGATTTCATCGCAATTTTCACTCTATAGAGACATATTTGGTATCATACACATATTTATTTTTATGAGGAGTATCTACTTACCCTTTGATATTTTATATAATTAATCTATTTATATTCATGGTATTTAATCTTTCATTTTAAGTTATTTCTTTCATGGGGGTTGTGGTTCAAAATTTACCAAAAGTGGTACGGTTTTATTTCATAATCTCATCATTATTCGAGATTATTTATGTTTAAGTATTTAATGGGAAAATTATTTGATATTTCTAAATTAAACCCAAAATATTTTATTCTACTTTTTTTATTTCTAGAAATTATAATCTTATATTTCATATTTCACTCTTTAATTACTCAAGATACCAAAATCATGTTTTTAAGGAAAATTGACTTGTTTTTCTACTGAATTGGGAATCATTTTTCCTACGTATCCCAAATTTACTTAAAATATTTTTAATAATATTTTTAATATTCAGGATTAATTTGTTAAATTAATTTTTACCCATGTTGTAATTTTTAAAAAATGGTTTAAAAGGAATCCTCTTTCCATTTTCTAAACAAGATTTTTTTTACTTTTTACTAAAAATATGGAAGGATTTTTTGTTTTAACTTACTCGACATAAACATAATTTTCCCACAATAATGTACAATCATTACTTTGAAGATTAATTTATAAGTTTCTATGATTTTTTTCAATGAAAATTTTGGTCATAATATTATGGAATTTTTTAGTTTTTAAAAGTGTATTTTAAAATGAAATGGGTATTTTCCTCAAGAATGTTTCTAATGATATTTTGATAGTATTTATATTCCTAAAAAAATAACACTTTTATTATCCATTAGGGATATGTTATAATGATACCATCATTATTCTTTCTATGGATGGTTCATGATTATTTTACTTGAGGAAATTATTTATAATATGTATGCTAGTTCTTCCTATGTAGATAGTTTTTGAATAAAGAATATTGATTAAGTTGTATTGTTTATTCATAGGATGATTGCATTGGAATAATTAAGTGATGGGTGGGGCTCTGAATTACATATCCCCTCAATGTATCATTAAGTCTCATGAGACAAACCAATTTTGTAGATTTATTAAACGGGGTTTTGGTGTATGCCTACCCATAGTTTAAACTATCCTGGAATAAGGACTCAATTACACGTTTTGGATGTCCAAAATTATACATTCCTTCATTATAAAAAAAATTATTGATGTCCATGTGTTTATTTTATTAATTATAATACCCATGGATTATCTTAAAGATCATGTAATTATTTATATCAAATTATTTTATTATCATTTATTCCTACCATATTATTCTTCATGATCAAGTTATTTATTAAATGACATGTGTTTTTAGTTATTTACCTTTCCATATTGATTATGAATTATTTATTATATGATAACATCCATTGTATGTAACCCTTACTAAGAAATTTATCTCACCCTTAGTTTTTGTATTTTCCCTAGGATATGAAGAAGGAATCTTTAAATGAGTTTAAGGATGTAGAATATTTAGTTTAGCTATGTTATAATCAATGTTTTCAAATGTGATTTGATATTGAAGTATATATCTATTTTACCAAGAATACTAAACTATTTGTTCCTTTGGGATGATATTGCTTGTATTCTATGCTAATGTAATATAGTAACCACTAATTATGGGCTATCAGAGTTAAGTTATTTACACACACACACACACACATATATATATATGAAAACTCAAATATAATCATAAGTATATATATTTCAAATCTTATAATATGAATATAAATATAAAAAAATTTAAATAAAAACCAAATTTAATGTATTTATATATTTACTCATATAGTTTATACAATATTTTTAATATATATATATATATACCAGGAAAGTTCAGGGTCGAGCGTACTCGACCCTAAAAATTATTATTAAAAATTAAAATGAAAACATAACAACAAGCAACACGTGGTACACAAAATACCACCAAATCAGAGAAATAACTAGGCATCACCACCCAAACATAACAAGATTGTCTTAAAACCCACAAAAAGAATCATAGGCCCAAGATCATCCAATTTGAGTAAAACATCGGCTCCACAACCAAGAAAATTGCGGCACTCCATGGGCCAGCAGTCACCAGTTTCTAAAACTGTGTGTGTCGATATATATAAATATATACATAAACACATGCACACAATTATAAATACATATGTGAATTATAAATTATATAATCAAAACAAGCTGAGGTCCAAGCCCCTTTATTAAGAAAAGAAAAAATATAAATAATAGAGGATGTGGTTAGAAAAAGAATTCCTCTACTCATTCAAAATCAAAACAAGGAACAAACCATAAAAACATGAAATTATTCCCAATCCATTCATTCAAGATAAATATTTTCCAGAAACATAGCTTGATATCGAAAGATCATGTTGTGATGAGTCAGTATTCGACCCCAAACATGTTTATGACATCATCATATCTAAATTTTAACCATTTTATAAAGGATATTATCATTCATGATGCAAGGTTTCATAGGTTTGAAGGATTTAAAGACTTCCTCCACCATATCCTCATTCACAGTTTCCTCTGTACCCTAATTTTAAAGAGCATGGTGACCACCTCAACCCTAAGGTCGTCAACCTCTTCTCCAATGTTTTACAGTTTTCCAAAAAGGCTCTTGATCATATCAATCCATTTCCTTATCAGTTTCATCCATTTTCTAGAAAATTATCTTTTTGAACACATGGATATTCCTCTTATTCAAGGAAGTCACTACTTGTAGAAACCTCTAAATAATTGATAAGAGAAAAATAATTTGAAGTAGAAACCTAAATTTGATCCTTGTTATTCAAAAACTCTCCCTGATCAGAAGACCCCTTAGCATGGGGAATGTATACCTTATCCTATTTAGGAGGTATAGTTGAAATTACTTTATTTGGGACATATTGAAATTATGATAAAAAACTATTGTACATGGAGTTCCCAACCGAGTAATATTAGAGAGTTGAAATGATTTAAATTTACTCAATATATTCGAAGAAGTAATTAATGAACCTTTATCTCATTTATTACTGACAAAAGTAGCTATATCCCTATCAAATTACTATTTACTTCTAGTATCAACAACAATATTAGGATTAGAAACTAGTTTCTTACAATCATTATAAACAATTCCCTTTCCCACCACCCCTTTATTACTTTATATTATTGAAACTAGCATGCTTATCACTACCCCCTTTCCTAAGTACTATTGGCCTCTAACATCCCCAAGTACAAATAATCCCTAAGCATTATTATTTTGAGTTTTTGAATCATATGAAGCTAAATTAATGAAATCATTTATCTAAAACTCCTTGTAATTTTTATAATTATATAAAATATGATTAGATATAATAAAATTAGGTAACTTTGTCATGAACTAGCATAGATACCCTAGTACCTTGATACCCGATCCATCTATGACATGGACCAATGGGAATTCTCAATCCCCATGGGTTGTTGACTAGTACCTATCGTCATATAAGAAATATAAGGGTATGAGTTTTTCCAAAAAACAACAGAATATAACAGATATAAGTTGGTATGATCAACACTACTCAAGGAGAATGTACTAGAAACAAAAAGTTAAAACAAAAACAAAACTGTACATCATCAAAGTACTAAAAATCCACTATATTAAAATCTAAAACAACCATTCAACACAAGGATAAAATCTCCGCCATCCACCTCCATCACTATGGGTCCCAAGGATTAAGAACATCCACCAACTCCAAGTGGTTCTTTCCCTTAGCTTGGATTTGGAAAAAGATAAGCAACAAACACCTGTAGGAAAAGGTATGGCGTGAGATAAAAAACCCAATAGGGTATCACCAAGTGTTCCATAAGCAATACCATAATGACAAAAAAATTATTATATCAATTTAAATAAATAAAGTCATGCCAAATAATTTACTATTTTTCAATAAAAAATGAATTCAAATCAAATGATGGAAGATATATAAAAATAGGATTAAATGGAAATTTTATATAAAAAATTTATATAAATCAACTAGAATGAATAAAAATGTTCTATAATCAATGATCATGGCTCAAAATACATATATGTGTGTACTCATATCAATACCCCATTAGGTGATCCCATTTTGGATAATAAAACTACACCATATTAGGTGATCCTATATTAGGTAATCAATATACACATCGTTAGAGGAGCCCATTAAAGGTAGTAAAACTACAACCCATTAAGGGAGCCTATTACAGGTATAAAATCTACCAATCATTCACATTAAAATCAAACCATTCAAATAAATTAAAAATACAATTTTCCTATTTCACTTTTCAACATACCTTTTTTTCATTTCAAAACCAAATCACAGTTTTCATCAAATTCACACCCTTTAAAATAATCTTTAAATTTAATCCATTATCCTAAAGGATCAATATAAAATCAATTTCATTATTTTATGTCAAATCAAGCCATCAATTTTCTCAAATTCTCCTAATAATTTCAATTTCATTAAAATTGGGGTGTTTTTTATAAATTCGATGTCAATCTCAAAATCAATCATCAATCATCTCAAATACAGGTTTTTAAAATCATTCAAATACTGATTTTAGCTTAATAAATAAATTCAAGGTTTAAATTTATAGTTAAAGCTTTATGGAACCACCTACATTTAATCATGTAATCAAATCAACACAACACCTGCATCAGGATCCACCAACGAAGAACAAAGGCATAAAAGATAAAGAAACACAACCTAGAATCAAGATCCATCAAAATAGAGATTATATACATCTATATCATGATGATATATAGATATATAAGAAGGATAGAAGATAATATTGGAAGAAAATCATAGGAGAGAAGATCTACTTACCCAAATGAGATCAAACAAGATCAACAAAGCTTCGATCCTCCAAGAGAAGTGGTTTAAGGAGATCAAACCACTTCCTGAGAGCCTTCAAGACCAAGGAAATCAATTTAGGGTTGAGAGGGGTTGATTAGGGGTTAAACTAGAGGTACCAAGATTTTAAAATTAGTTTATTTGATTAAAAACTCATTTTCATGATTTTATATATGTGCTGCATTGTTAGTAATAACCATATACCCTAACCATGAACCATCCATGGGATTCTATTTGGGGTAAAAAATTTATCCACATGGTTAATTTAAACATGTTAAAATTATGAAAAAACCCATTGTCTAATTCTTCATGGTTTTAGGGAGAGGTCACAAGGTTTGAAAAAACCATGCACCCCTATCCAGTGGCACATCCTTGGCCACACGATTACCTGGGCCAAACAACATAGTTTTCCTTAACTGTGTGCCAACCATGCATATCCCATTAAAGCTCCAAATTTTTCCAAATTTCCCCCAAAATAACCTAAAATGAACCCCAAATAAAGTATAACAAAAAAGAGGTTCAATATGTTTATGTGAGAAGGTAATAAGATATTATATCCTCCCCACCATAAAAACTTTCTGTCCCCAAAATCCTATTAAGTAAACTCCATATCAAAAAGACGTGGACACTACTCTATTATCAGTTCCACATGCTCAAATGTATCATGAAAATAAAAACTGTTCTTACATATAATGTGTAAAAAAGGTATAATACTCCCATGAAGTACCTTTTTCTCAAAATTAAAAATCCTTTCTAGATGCTCAGTCACAGATAAATCCAGATCAACATTAAGATCATCCCATCTCATAACATGAGAAGGGTCAGAAAGATACTTCTCGAGATGTGATACATGAAACATGATGTGGATTGAAGTCAAATACAATGGAAGTGATAAATGAAAATCTATATTAACAACCCAATCAAAAATCACAAAAGGACCCACAAACCTAGGTTCAAGATTTACGCATTTCCCAAGATATTGGTGACCCAACCAAGGTGAAACTCTCAAGAAAACCTTCTCACAAACTAAAAACTCGAATGCTCACTGACTATGATCAACATAGGATTTATACCAGATCTATGCCATCACTATTCTATAAAAACTCAACTGAATCGTTTCCGTTATCTCTTGAACCAAAATTGATCGAACTAAGGAATCTTTACCAATCTCAAACCAACACAACATGGATTTACAAATCCTTCCATACAAGGACTCAAAAAGATCCATCTGAATTGAAGATTGGTAGTTATTATTATAAGAAAACTAAACTAGTAACAAATGGACATGCCAAGCTCCACCAATGACAAGAATGCAGGCCTGAATCATTTCCTCAAGAATCTTTATAGCTCATTCTGTTTGGCTATCCATATGCAGATGATACGTTGCACTCAAATACACATGGGATATTAGTTCCTCCAAGAGGAATATCCAAAAGTGAGAAGTAATATAGGGATCCTTATTAGAGATTAAAACATAAGTAACTCCATGAAATCTAACAATATTCTGTACATATATATTTCCCAAGTCCTAAACATTGGTTTTATCTCAAATTGGTATAAAGTGATCCATTTTTTTTAGATGATCGATCAAAAACCATATCACATTCTTTCCCCAAGGGGTATGTGGAAACCAAACCACAATATTGTCCATAGAGATCTCGTCCCACTTAAAAGTTGGCACTGAAAGTGGCTGAGAAATCCTAAGAGTCTCTGGTGATTGGGTTTAACATCCTGAAAAATATAACAACGAGAAACAAAATCATTAATGAACCATCTAACACCTAGTCACAAAAATCTTCGTCATATACTATAAAAACTCTTTATGTTTTTAGGGTACACCACCCCCTAGGAATTATAGAAATACACAATTTTGAATCTTATCATAGGTAAAGGCACAATGAACTAGTTTAGAAAACATAGGATACCCTCTAAAGATAACTTCATATTTCCAATAGTCTCCCCACCATAAAGAGAGTCTTTAGTTATATGAAATTCATCATCAAGCTACTAGTCCTAAAGAATCATCATGAGAAGAGCGTAGGTCAACTAAGAACTTGATAAGGAAACATTGGCCTCTTCCTTATAGACTCCCAAATGAAACTAAGTAAAAATGTCTATAAATTTCCACTCATCTGATTATTGTTTCACGATTTAGGTTATAAGTTTCCTGCTCAAATAGTCAGCAATGACATTTACCTTCCCCATGGTGTAGGAAATGTTGAAATCAAAATATTTCATGCACTCTACCCAATACCTCTATCGAAGGTTCAATTATTTTTAGATCATATATAAATCATTTTTTTGTTTTCATAATAAATGGTAAACCTTTATTTATAAATGTAATGCCACCAACTCTTAAGATAATCCATCAAAACTACAAGTTTGAGAGCATGGTTAAGGTAATTTTTCTCATATGGACTAAGATTCATAGATCTATAGTTTACCATATGATTACCCTGTATAAGAAAATATACAAAACTCTAACCCAATGCATCGCAAAAGATATCATAACCCCACATAGCCTCTCAAAGAGTCAATACTAGCATAAAAGTCAAAATATGTTTCAACTCATAAAAATAAATTTTAAAATTTTCATTCCATGAGAACTCAACTCCCTTCCAAGTGTGGTAATCTATTTGAGAATCCAGCTTATAGAAATAATTTAAAAACATGTGTTAATACCCTACAAAACCCAAGAAAATATTTATCTAAAAAACATTATGTGGTTTCTCCCCTGTCATAAAAACTTTAAATTTTTTAGGTTCGATTGAAATTCCATGTTCCGAGAACACATGTCCCAAGAACATCACTTCTCAAATCAAAAAATTAAACTTTGAAAGATTTTCATAAAGTCTATGATCACTCAAGACTTCTAGAACTACTCTCAAATGACACACATGATCTTCCCTAGTTTTGATGTAAATTAAAATAACATCTAAAAATACCACTATGAATGAATCAGGGTACTCATGGAATATTCTTTTTTTCTTCAAATCCATAAAAACCATAAGATAAATGGCTAGACTAAATAGAATAACAAGGAACTAATAAGAGTTATACCAGCTCTAAAATATGGTATTTAGAATTTTATATACTTTTATTCTCAATTGGTGATTACCAAACCAAAGGAAAATTTTCGAGAACCACTTTTCCCCTTTCAACTAGTCAAAAAGATCATCAATCTATGGGAAAAGATACTAGTTATTTACCGTAAATTGATTAATATTTTGCTAATAAACATAGAGGAAAAATGTTCCATCATATTTCTTCACAAATAGAATAGGTTCTGCCCATGGTGACATACTCGAGCATATAACTCATTTCTCAAGCAATTCATCTAACGGATTCTTCATCTTTTTCAACTCTATTGGTTCCATATGGTAAGAAGGAATATACACTGGTTGAGTACTAGGTACTAAATAAATAGAAAACTCTACCTATATTACTGGTGGAAAACTATATAAATCATAAGGAAACACATTAGGAAACATGATGATGAGTGTAGAGAGATCATAAATAAAAAAGCCTCACTCCAATTCAAAACCAAACATCGATATTACCCTACCCAACTCTATAAAAAGTGGCCCGAATTTTCTAAACCTTAGGTCCTATTATCCCTAAAAAAACATAGAACGCCCCATCAAGCATAGTAAAGAAGACCCTTCTAAGGTAAAAATCAATTTTAGACATTATCAGAAATGTGTCAATCCATCACCAGAACAATGTCAAGAGGTTTCATATCATGAACCAAAAAACTCTAGGTATGCTTAACTTCTAACAAAGGGAAAAAAAGTTTGACATAGAAGACCCATATCTCTCTTCGTTCCTAGGTGCATAGTAATATCCATCACATAAGATAAAATATTTATAGGAATATTTAGAAAATTCGCAACACGATTCAATATAAATGAGTGAGATTCAATGGTATCAAATAAATTAGTCAATAAATATGAAGATAGAGTGATGGTACCTCTCACAGTTTCTGGGCACACATATACTTCCTCTAGAGACTCTTCCACCATGTGAAGAAACTTTGTTCTAGATGCCTATGGATAGAACCCCTTAGATCATGAAACATCTGATTTCACCAGTATAATTTTAGGTTCTGATGAGCATATTCCACTATACATAGAAAAAAATATATGGTAGAACTTCTCTAGGTGGCCTGAGTGGATGCATGAACTAAAGTTCTTGGGTTCCTCAGTGCAAACTCACTTCGAATACTCAACCTTTCCCCACTAGAAGAAAGTCATAGGGCCTTTTCCAGGAACTGTAGGTGGTATGGAAGATTATTTCTTTTTAGATCCACCACATTTCTCATAATACTTTCTCTTTCCCTTAAAGGAACTCATTGAACTACCACTGGGAGAAAAGTGAACACCCATAAACCCTCACTCACCATCCATATCAAGATCATAAATCAATGATCTATCTAGTATATAATCATAAGAATTGATATTCAACATGAAGACTTGAGATCAAATGTCAGCATGAAGGCCCATATCAAATATCCAAACCTTCAGTTTTTCATTTGTCACTACCTCAAGGGAAAAATGAACGAGCATAGTAAAAAAATTCACATACTCTATCACAGTCTTGTCACCATAATAGAGGTTGAGAAACTCCATATAATTTTCCATGACCATCGACTATGGATAGAATAGATCAATGAAAATTACTCTAAATTATTTATATTCCAAGATCTCATGCTTCTTCACCTTCACCATTGAATCCCACCATCTCCTGCTAGGTCCTTCCAACATAAAGGAAGCACAATTTACCTTAATCGAGTGAGGCATTTCTAAGAACTCAAAAATAATCTCGACCTTTTTCAACCAATCCTCATCCTCTTGGGGACTATTAGAGCTTTGGAAAGTAGGTGGATTATGGAGAAGAAACTCTTGATCATGATTATGAGATTTATCCCTTTTAGGTTTCCCAACTAGATCTAAAATGGGAACATATGTTGGTTCATGTCCCAAATTTTGGAAGCACATACTTCCATATCAATAAGATCTTGGTCCACTAGAAGATTAAATCATTGTGGTTCACCATAATCTTTTTCCTGGTGCCTATTTTATCATATTCTTGAAGGCATGACGCTATAAAATAACAAAAGACAACATTTGAAGCATAAAAAATTTACAAAGATCAAGGATACCCAGATCAAAGATACAAGAATATCAATTCCATCAAACAAAATTTAATATTGGGATTTCAAAAAACTCAAATCAAAGGTAGGGAAAAGACTAGAATCAGATCAAAAAATCCCTCAAGATGCTATTCTGAAACACCCATGGTGAGTTATGGATCATTACGATGAGATCTAGACATGCAACCGCTTGTAATTATCTCCTAAGTACCAACAATACTATCACTTATTTATATTAATATCCAAATAGAATACTGACATCAAGGAAAGATGATCAACCTCACACCTTTGATACTAATTTTTCATAAACCAGTTAATATATCTTAGTACCCCAATACCTTATCTATCTCTAAAATGGTCTAAAGGGAATTCCTAATCCCCATGGGTTTGTGACTAGAATCTTGAATCATACAAGAAACATAGGGTAATGATTTCTCTACAAAATAAAATAATACAATGGATACAAGTCAGTATGATCAATACTCCCTATGGAGAACATCTAGAAATAGATAGGTAAAACAAAACCAAAATAATATGTCATCAAAGTAATCAACATCTGGAAAGATAAAAGATCAAAAAACCAAGAAACCAGTGGATAACATCTCCATTGGTCACCTTTATCACTCATATTCCCAAGGATCAAGAACATCCAAAACCTCTAAGTGGCACTTTCCCTTTGCTCAGACCTAAAAAAAGATAATCAATAAATGACTGAAGGAAAAGGTAGGGTGTTAGATAAACATCCCATTAGGGTCTCACCAAGTGTTAAATAAATAATACCATAACAATAAACCAATTATGTTATCAATTTAAATAAACCAAGGAATGGTAAATAATTTACATATTTGCAACAAAACATGTTTTCAAATAAAAGTATGGAAGATATCTCATAAGATGCCTCAATGGAAATTTTATATAAAACATTTATATAAATCATATTTCATGAATAAAACAATTCTATAGTTAGTGATCATGGATCAAAATACATATATGTGTGTTCTCATATCAACACCCTATTAGGGGATCACATTTAGGGAAATCAAACTACCCCCATTTGGGGATCCCATATTCGACAATTAATATACACCCCATTAGGTAACCCCATATCAGGAAATAAATCTACAACCCATTAGGGGAGCCCATTATGGGAATAAAAACTACAACCCATTAAGGGATCACATTATAGGATGAAAATATACCAATAAATCATGGGAAAATAAAATATTTCAAATCAAATAAAAAATATAAGTTCTCAATTTTAGATTTCAACATGCTTTTTCATTTCAAAAACCAAATAAAATATTTCATCAAATTCATGCCCTTTGAAATCATATTTCAATTAATCTATTTTCCTTAAGGGTTAGCATCAAATACACTTCGTCAAATCAGTTTTCAAACCAATCAATCAATTTTCTCAAATTCCCCCAACAATTTCAATTTCATTGAAATTTAGTTTTTTTCATAAATTCCATGTCAATATCAAAATCAAACATCAATCATCTCAAATATAGGTTTTTAAAATCATTTAAATAAACATTTAAATCTAATCAAGAAATTAAAGGTTTCAATTTATGGATAAAGATTTATAGAAACACCCACCTTTAATCACATAATCAAATCAACAAAACAGTCACAATGAGATCCACTAATGAAGAACGAAGGAATATGAGATAAAGAAACACAAAATAAAATCAATATCCATAAACAAAAAGATTATATCCATTAATATCATTTTGATTTGACAATCTCTAAGGTAGAGAGATGAGGATATTGGAAGAAAACCACTTAAGTGAAGATCTACTAAACCAAATGAGATAAAATGAGATAAAAAATTATTTGATCCACCAAGATAAGGGGGTTGAATTGATAAAATATCTTTTTGAGAGCCTTCAAGACCAAGAAAATTTATTTGGGTTCAAGATGAGTCAATTAGGGGTTAAACAGGGGGTTTGAATTGTATGTTTTAGAATGATTTTCCAGAGAGGAAATATGGAAAATAAAGTAGGAATACCATAAGAGGATAATATACTTCTGAACTAAAAACCCGAAATGGTTGGAATTAAAGCAGATTAGTTTTTGTATTTGTTAACTCAATTGAAATAGGTTGTTAATGGTGATACCCATTCAAGGAAGTGATCAAATTCTTTGTAGAGGAAGATATCCATAGTGTAAACTTTCCTGAAATAGAACCCTATAACATTTGGTGAAATATTAGACCTAGTGTTAAGTGAAGGATGGATAAATGATTTAGAGAATATATTTTATGTTTTGAGATATTTAGAGCATAATAAAGTAACTATTTATATTTATCATTTTGAAGGTAACACCGATCAATGTTGGTATCTAATTAATAATACAGAGGAAAATGATAGGATTTATTCCATATAATGGATGACATTTAAGGATATTTTACTTGAGTAACATTATCTTAAAGTTATTAAACATAGAATGTAAAATAATTTTCTTTAGTTAAAATATATGGATAAGGATTCAATTATTACATATAAAGTAAATTTTATCATATTGATAGGTATGAATTAAATATTTTTCTATAACATGATGGTCAAATTGATATATTTTAATCAATATTAAAACTAAATTTATGAATGGAGTTATTTACTCATGAGTTTGGATACTATGAGGAAATTTTTAGATGTTTTGAGAATGTCTAGAGGGAGTTTATTTAATTTTATAACAACAAGGAAAATAAGAGGTCTAGGTGAAAAGTAATAGGGAATCATCCATTAAGGAAATTTGAAGGTATGAAAATTAAAATTCACCCTTATGATAGGTGTGGTAAAAATAATTATGGTGAATATATTATAAGATATAGGACGTTTTATCAATGTTTTAAGTTGAGATATCAAACTTGTGACTATAAAAAAATATAAATAGTAATGGTTAAACCAATAATGAAAATATGATAGTGAAGTGTTTTAATTTTAACGAGATGGGAAATTATACAAATGTGTGTGAAGAAATGTATAAAGGATAGATATCATCAATAATTAATCAAAAGAACATAAAAAATCATTTTATAATACCATGGGAAATTATAAATCATAAAATAAAGTGTTGATAGGTACATTATTTTTTTACTCAAAGTATGACAATGTATTGTTTGATTCAGGATCTATACATTCTTTTATTTCTCAGAAATTTTCTAGTAAAATTAAAATATAATATCAATAATTATAGACACAAATTTTGGTTAAAACTCCTAGCGGAATAAGTAAACAAAAAAATATTTGTTGAAAGCTTCATATTATTATATGGGGAATGGTTTTCCTGAAAAATTTTGTTTTCTTACTCTTAGTGGAGTTTGATATTATTCTAGGCATGAATTGGTTTTTAGTTTATCATGATAAGATATATTTCAGAGCTAAAAAATTCATATTTAATTTTTAGAGTGAGTTTCAATTCATATATATAATTATTTCATACCTATGATATCATAATAATAAGTTGAGAAATTGATTAAAGATGGAGGAGAAATTTATCTTCTACATGTCTTTAAAAGAAGGGAACTATTTAGCTGAGTGATGTTCCTATGTTAAATGAATATTTGAATGTATTTATTAATGATATTCTTGTTGTCATTACATAAAGAATTAAATTAGTTTTTTATGCTGAGCCAATTTCAAAACCTCCTCATTGAGTGGCTCCAGTAGAATTATTGGAACTGAAAAAAAGAAATTACAAGAATTACTTGGTAAGGGTTTCTACACCAATCACTTGACCTTGAGGTACTATTTTTTTAGAAAAAATAAAGTTAGTCCTATGAGTCTTTAAATTGATTATAGAGAACTCAATAACATTACTCTTAAGAAAAATTATTTTTTTCATCATATAATTGACTTATTTGATCATCTCTATGGTACTTAATATTTTTTAAAAGATTGATCTTAGGTCTGGTTATCATCAGCTAAAGGTAAAGGTGAATGAAATTATAATGAAAACATTTTGAACTAAGTATGGCCATTATGAATTTGTGGTTATTACCTTTGGGTTAACAAATGTACCTGCTCTATTTATGGTTCCTATTAATAAAGTTTTTCATGATTATTTGTTTAAATTAATAATAGTGTTTATTGATGATATTATGTTATATCATAAATTTTATGAGTATAATGAGAAACATGTAAGGATTATTTTATAGAACTTAAAATAAAATAAGTTTTATGGGAAATTTAGTAAATGTAAATTTAGTTTACAACAAATTTTTTTCATAGTTATATTGTAACTGAAGATAACATTATAGTTGATCCTCCTAAGAAAAAAGTGGCGAAATAATGGTCAAGACCTACTAATTTCACTAAGATTTGATATTTTATTAGAATAGTGGGTTATTACAATTTTTTTGTGGAAAGATTTTCTTGATCATCTAACTTACTAATCAAGTGAACTCAAAAGGGAATAAAATTTATTTAATAAAAGGAATGTGATGGATATTTTCAGTAATTAAAAAGAATATTTTTTAATGAAATAACATTATATTTTTATTTAATAAATGTGGGATTTTTTATTTATATTTATGCTTTGTTGAAAGGACTTGGTTTTGTTTTGATGAAAGATGATCAGGTAATAGCATATTTATAGCAACAATTGAAATCCTATGAGAAGAATTATCTAAAAATAAAGATTCATATTTTAAAAGACATTTTTTATTTAAAAATTTATAGGTATGTTTTATAAGGGGTGAAGTGAGATATATACATAAATTATAAAATATTTAAATATCTATTTACATAGAAATAATTTAAAATGAGGCAGAGAAGATGGATGAAATTGATAAAGGACTATGATTACATGATTCACTATCATCTAGGTAAAACTAACAAGGTAGTAGATTCCTTGAGTTGAGAGGATAATTCATCATTAAACATGATACATTTGAAACATGATCCAGTAGTTAATGATTTAATGAATTTGGGATTGTAGTTTATGTATCCGAAAACATTTTCTCTTTTGGATCAAGTATTAATACGACCATCCTTGTTAAAAATAAATAAGAAGGACCAGAAAGAAGTTCATGGTTCAGAAGAAAGAATATAAATTCTAAAGTAAGGAAAGTTTTCTAATTTTAATATTGATGAATAAGGTTTCATAAGATTTGGAAAGAGTAGTTATGTATTGAGTGATTTTCAAATAAAAAATGAATTATCGAATGAAGCTTACAGATCTCTATATTCCATTAATCCTGGTAGCACTAAGATGTATTGAGACCTTAAAAAATATTAATAGTGGGAAGTAAGGAAGAAATATATTATTGATATTATCTTGAATGGTTTTGATTTTCAATAGTTTAAAACTAAACAAAAATTACCAAAGTGGATCCTTCATCTATTTATATTCCCTGAATGGAAATGAGAGAATATATCCATGGATTTCATGGTTGGATTACCAAATACTCATGATAATAATGATATTTGGGTTATTATTGATAATTTGAATAAATATATGCATTTTCTTCATATTTGAGATATCATGTATTTGGATCACATTATAAACTCTATCTTAAAAAGATATTTAGGTAACATGGAGTCCGAGTTTATATTTTATCTAATCATGATCCCATATTTACATCAAATTTTTCTAAACAACTTTATAATTTGTTGGGATCAAAGTTATATTTCAGTACAACTTTTCACCCTCTGTAACATCCAGCCCCAGATTCCACTAAACTGATGCCCAAAGCTGGATCACCAAAATACCTCTAACACGCCTACTCATATGCTAGAGGCTTCTAACTGGAAGTGGGGGTATAAGGTGGAACTGTGAGAATACTATACCCTAATATCAAAGTACACAACCAAAATTAAATAACCAAATATCATACACATTAGATAATGAATAAGATTAAATAAAATAAAACTAAAATATGTTGCAATAAAATGAAATATGGTAAAGGCCCAAACATCCATTCCATACATAAAAAATCGATAACCCACTAGTCCGATCACATGTACAAATCAAACAACTGAAAAAAATACATCAATCCCTATGGATAACTCTGGGCCATATCACATACCCGGTCTCCAGTACCCTATCAAGATACTAAAACCCAACCAGTAGACTCCACATGAGTATCCATATCAACCATGGAAACATAGGCCTTAGACTGATAGATCATGCATTCATGATCAAACTAAAAGTAGGCATAAGCCTTGCATGCACACTGAGGTGCATGTACAGGGGGTGAGGAATAAATCTCAGTAGGTCACCCCAATTGTGAACCTATAAACTACTTCCATAAGTGCATGATCATGCAATATGATTAGAATAGCCTAAAAATAATTAGGAATAAATTCAAATAAAACTACCATTGATCCTTATTTCTATGACCTTGATTGACCATATCTTCTTTGACAAATTCTAGGGTGTCTTTGAGCACATCTCAATGACCATGGAACCCAAATAATCAATGAGGTCCATATCCCTTATAGCCACAACCGAACGTGATGATTCTGGGAAATTATCCTACAATAGTCCAATCATCTGAGATACTAACCTAAGTCATCCCCTACCATGTCCTCATGAACCAAAAATCATCTCACACTTGGAACCACAACACATCTTTCCTAGTTACCTCGTAAATGTACTACCAAGCCTAGACCATCAGTCTAACATCTATCTCATGTATCATAAATAATAGTTCTTAGAGAATTGGTCAAATACCCATACCATATATCAAATAAATAATTCATGGAGAATTAGTCTAGAACCTAACCCTTGGATATAAAGTATCAGTCCACCATCCATCCTAGCAAGTATACCATCAATTCCCATAGCATCAGTCTGGAATATAAACAAAAAAGTATATTATATGTGTCTAGAACCTCAGTTTGGAACCTAATCCATATAGTATACTGTCCATTATAATAACCTCAGTCTAGAGTTTAACCACATACATGTGATGTCACATCTGTTGGAACCACTTTGTGTAAAGGATTGTATTTGTTGTCAATAGTTGTCAATGGAATACCAAAATGAAAGAGATCAAGAAGTACTCCAATAAAATGGAAGAATGGAAGCTCACAATGTTGTAGATCATGAAGTACTCCGATGAAGTAGAGGAGTAGTGATTCCGACGATTGTTGTGCTGATCGTAAGTTCAAAGAACATGGCTCACAATGTTGGAGATCATGAAGTACTCCGATGAAGTAGAGGAGTAGTGATTCAGACGATTGTTGTGCTGATCGTAAGTTCAAAAAACATGTGTCAAAGGTGATACATTGTTTACAACAATGAAGAATGTGAGGAGTTATCCATCCAAGGATGATTAAAGCAGGATGGTGTTTTTGGATGAAGACCATGCAATTCCTCATTATTTCATAAGAACAATGGGTTTTGATGAAGACCATGCAATTACTCATGATTGCGTAAGAACCATGCTAGAGACTTCCTGACGGATTGAATCACATGGTTTTCATGAAGTTGATCATGACGGTTGATGAAGGAGGCAATGTGCCAATGAGTTGACTTATGAAATGGCCATTCACATCACACTGTCATAGAAGATGATGGTACTAAAGATGTTCCTTCATAGAATACATGTCACAATGGTGGAGTTTGTGATAAAAGAAAAAGAGTTGCTGAAGGATACAGATCACCAAGAAGAAGTGTTGTTGAGGTGATCGTGCTTGTCGACAAAGAAAACAAACGACATACAAATTTGTTGACAAAGGAGATTCCATGGTGACATGTCGATTTCAAGAGTTGTGGTCAACGATCTATGTTTGATTCAAGAACATCGACAGAGGAATGGATGATCTGGAGGCGGTACAAAAAGAGCAGATACAAGGTGGCGCTGTTTTCCAGTGTTTGCCAAATTTCAGGGCCTCAAAATCAACAAATGAAGAAGAGTGATTTTGGAAAAGAGACTTGCGCGCCATACTCTTGGAGGATAGGAAACTTGCACGCCATATGTTTTTGAGGATCAGAACATCAAAATTTGGCTAAGGAAAGAAGGTCGCGCAAGTGTTGGTTGGGTCGCACAAGTGAGTTGCGCAACAGAGGTTACTGGAGACAAGACTTGCACGCCGATGGATGACTTGTGCGCCTCTGCGCAGGGGGTCCAGTTTGCCTATAAATACTGGACCACCCCTCCTCATTTCTGACGGAGCTCAAGACTTTGAGATTGTTCGATCTCTCATCGCATAGGTGGTTGAACCGCGCAAGTGGTAGTAGGGTCGCGCAAGTAGAGGTTGCGCGCCGACTGATGGTTGAGTGCCCCTGGTGATTTCGGCAAGGAAGGAAGTGAGTCGCGCAGGTTTGAAGTTCAAGAAGGCAGAGTCACGCAGGTGCTTTGGAGACACTTGCGCGCTGGGTAATACTTGCGCGCCAGATAGAGACTTGCGCGCCGGGCTTGAAAAGGAGAGCCAAATATTGTTGAAGCACGCCCGCCTTTCTGGAGCTACACAAGAGCTAAAGATTGCATGATACTTTCGGTGCGAAGCAATATTGAAGAAGAAATATAAATGATACATGAATTATCTCATGCATACATGGTGAATTGATTCTGACGAATGCCGAGTAAGCTGAACATCATTTATTGGGAAATCACATAAGTGATTGTGATTTAGGCAAACGAAGACAAGGGGATCTAGTGCATTCAGTCATTGCACTAAATAAGAAAGATTGAACTATAAAGAGCATCAACTCTGAACCCTGATGCAAGCAAAGTCTCATGCTGAACAGGAGACAAAGAACATCAATGCACATTTATTGAAGAGACCTTCACGTCTATAAACTGAGTGAGACTTCACCAACGGCAGTGAGCCAGGGGGAGTCAACGGGAGTGACCCGAGGGATGCAGTGAGCTATCCCTGAACAATTGTAAAGGCAGTGAGCCTGGGACAGAGTGACTATACCCAAACCATTGTAATCTACAGCTAGTGAAGCATAGTGGATTTAGGTACGACCGACAACCTGTCGGCGTATGCTCCTTGGACGTAACCCTTAGTGGTGAACCAAGTAAAAATAGCTGTGTCATCTCTCTGCATGTGAATGTTTAATTTCTGATCATATCCATCATACAGGTTTAAGTAGTTCCTACCAACGTGGGAACAAGATCCACAAACAAAAGAAGAAAAAGTTTCCACCCTGATTCACCCCTCCCCTCTCAGGGTGTCCCGGGGTCCTACAACATCCACATACACTAAAATATCAAACAATGTTCCTAGAACCTCAGTCCAACAATCAAACCATAAATAAAATATCGGTACCAATATAAAGAGTCATGTCCAACATTCTCATTTATAGATATCCAAAACCAGATATGTGGATAATATATCCATATTTAGAATCCATAACAACCGTTACTAGTAAAATAGGCTCCATAATATGGAAATCCAACCATATTAAAATATACTCATAGGGATAAACCAAGTCTCAACATCCACACCCAAGAGGAAATATAACAAGGTCCGGTCAAACACCCATTCCCACAAAAACATACTCAAATATACCAAAGGCCATAAAAATTGTAAGAAACCATATGAGGGGTTCACCTATTAGAAATAAGGACTCGATCCATTCCCATAAGATGAAACATCCTCAAGTGACCCTCAATGTCATCCAACTAGTACTCGATCAATAATGCACAAAAAAATGCATCCAAAACCAAGACAATGATACAAAGGCATTCAAAATAGCCAACTATGACATCCAAAGACCACTTAATTAGAAACCATCCCACTAGAGGCATCATCAAGAGTCCCTCAGACTCAAATACACACCACAAAGGCACTTAGCCATACTTCCATCCTATGATTTCATCCAAACCTGAAGGCTCCAACCACTCTAACCCTCAAATATAGGATCTACACGTCAACTTCTCTAACCTCCAGAAACCATTACTAATATATAGGGAAACATAAATACCATCATAGATTTTAATAATTTATACCTTATTGGATTTATCAAAGAATTCATGAACAAATCTCTTTGACACACTTAGGCTAGGATGATCACTGAGCTCACAACCCTAAACCTGGCCTCATAGATCACAACCAAACCCACTGAAGGATTTTGAATCCAACCCTAAAGTAAATCCTCTTAATGAAATAAATTGGTCCAAAACATAATCCATACGACCTATACATTCCAAATAGAGTCCACCATCATGATCTACATGGTAAAATGATCATAATTCACTACCCATAAGTTTAATTCTAACTCTAAGGCATAAAACACCCAAACCCTCAAAATGGAAACAAAAGGGCATTATATGGAATGTTTTTCTGAGTACACTGCCTGTACTCACATAGACCCACATGGGCATGTACTTTAGTTATACATGGTGTTTAAAACCCAAGTACACAAAATTTAAGTCTAGTACATGGTGTATACTATACACGGGGTCCCTACCCATGTACCACACATGGCTTGGCCATGTGTCTCTATCTGGTCGTGTACTCCTATATGGGGTGTAACACACAAGGGGTTTGGTCACATACCCTACACATCCATGTACACCCTACATGGGTCATCTGGCTATGTACTCAAGCACACACCGAGTGACAATACATGACAAGTCCTTCAGGCTACATGTTGTATAGCCATATTCTCCTCTTCTTTCCTAAATATGAATAAAACACAACATGTATTATTAAAATCACATGCTGTGTAAGTGGAGTTTCCAAATGGGAAACCCCTAAAAATCTCTAAAAACACATGTTTACCATTATTAGGTACAGATTGACTCCATTGGAGTCTATAGAAATCCTAATAGGGATATAAAACCTAAAAAACTTAATCGATGGGGATCGGGGCATAAAACTCAAAAATTGGCCTACATTGTGGAATAAATCCCAATGCTTTGGTTCTAAATCCACTCCCACAAGCTATTGCACCTCGATCTGATCATGATCTATGCCATGGATGGAGTCTAGTGGTATCCCATTCTTCTCCACCTCTTGGGCTGGCCATTGCACACAAGGAAGGCTCCCCCCTCTTTCCATGCATAGGAATCCCAAATTGGGGGTGGGGGTTGTTTTTATTAATTTAAATTAATTAATTAATTAATTAAATGCCCATTTTAATACCCATCCTAAGTCCCAAAACATGAAGTGGGATTATACCTCACCTAAGAAAAACACCCATTCTAAACTCACCCACAGAGTCAAAATATCAATCCAATGCTCTGTTTAAAAGATATCACCACTCGAACCCATAAGAATAATTTAATATTTAATTAATTAAATATTAAATATTCTTCCAAAACTTGTACATCTTGGAATTCCATGAAACTACTTTCCTAGTGTAAAGACACAATTACAGGACCAAAAAAGTAGTCAAAAAATTATTTGAGATCATATGATAGGGTAAAATTACTATTTCCCCCCTCACGAGCCTCTGATGAAAAAATTCAATTTTGTTTTCTCAAATTTTAAAACCTAGAATAACTCAGCTCTCTACAACCTCCCCACCATAAACCTTATTCTAATCGAGAAGCCTTAATGGTCTTCCAACACACATCCCGAACCACCTTGGTCGTCAACACATACTCACCTCAATGTGTTTTACTCAAGGAAGACAATTGAGTTCCACTTAAAAAACCCAAGATATGGTGTAAAAGACATCAGAGGCCAAGAAACCACTTTACACCATCAAAAAACCACTCGGATATTTCCCAATATCACCCATCCATCCTGATTTATCACATCATCATTTAAAACTCATCATCAAACTCATGGTGCTCCCCACCATAGAACTTAACTCATAATGGTATATTCCCATCCACAAAACTTACTATTTTAAAAGTCTCATTTAAAAACATATCCTTAGTGATCCGCCAATCCACTTGATGTGGTATTCACTACATCCTTGACCCTAACAACACAAGGGTCACATCACCAAAATTGATCTGCTACTCCCCACTATATAAGCATCCTTATCGTCTCCTAATAACCAAAAATATTTTCCATGGAACACACCCCAATCACAACCAAACCTTATAATTTGACAAGACCATCTCTCTCCCACCATATTGACAAGATGAAACATAAATTATCACCCATTCCTGAAATCCAAGAGTGAAACCCATTGTATCCATCAATATATGATCCATCACAAGGACCATACTCATAGAAATTTGATGGGGTGATCCCCACTATATGACTTCAAACATAGTTCTCCATGAGCCTAATCTCTCAATAGTCCCTTTATCAATCCAAGGAAACATCTATATAGCATGAAATAAATCCGGTGATCTCTTAGCATACTTGGGATGAAGTCAAGATATTGGGCATGATTTTCTATAAACTGTTAGTATACTATGATTTCGTTGATGAGTACCACTGCAACCACATAATTCCAAAACATAATAGTTCTATCCCAAAGGCCTTGTGTAACCATTCCCATGAGCCTCTCATCACACTTATAATGATTCACAAACCACTCATAGATACCTTTTCAACTCAAGTACCTCATATGTACATTCTTGTAACATCTGATCCAAAATCCAAATTATATAACATATCACCTGCTCTTGCATCTCCATGATTCCTCAATCACCTAACCATTAGACACCCTTGTGTAACCCAACCATAAAACCTACTTTGACTCCAATGAGTCACATATCATGAAAACTCATGTCAAAACCCCTAAACATGCAACTCGATCACATCCTATGTTCTAGATCTAACAGAAATAAACTAAAAACATCTCACCTACAAAACTATATCCTAGGATAGGCACCTGAATGAACCTAGACCTCTCAAAACCAAACACAAGGCAGAAACACTAGAAAATAAGTGATTCTTCTAAAAAAAGAATCCAATGCACCTAAACCTCAAACCCAACT
This sequence comes from Viscum album, assembly GCA_963277665.1. Taxonomy (NCBI): domain Eukaryota; kingdom Viridiplantae; phylum Streptophyta; class Magnoliopsida; order Santalales; family Viscaceae; genus Viscum; species Viscum album. Next base: position 163,024,373 of record OY728140.1, read on the forward strand.
ATATCCTTCATGCAACATTTTCAAAAGTCCCATGAATCTACATGTACCTCAAATACTCAAAAATAACTCACAACTCGGTCAAACCCTCTCATGGGACACCATTGAAGATGAAACAATATCAACTCACTAAACTGGAGTCACATCTAGAAAAGGCCACTGGATCTCCCTCTAAGACATACACATCAGAACTCAGCAAATTTATTCTCATGATGGAATTCCTACCCCCCATTTCAAACACAAGATGCCAACTACACCAAACCAATAACTCTCTCTTTAGGTTCCATACCCATAACAACACAACCACTAATAACAAAACTATAATTAAAAACCATCCCCAGGGTCTCACATCCCAAAGGGGTTACATGTCAAAATAATTACCCACATCCCATACAATTTTCCTTTATGATCATTTTCACATCAGACCACTTCCTCGAGGACCATGAAAAATAACCAACCTCAAACAAAAACCATCCCCAAGGGGTCCAACGATCATAAAATTATACGACACTAATCCACCAAGGTCACTACACCCACTATGCATAAGGACCAAACCAACATCCTCATCATAGAGCATCTCGCCATAGATCAACATAATTTACCATCAGAAAAAAATTCATAATATCACACACTACTAGGTTGATAACTTGTGGATAATATATGTCTAACATGATGCATGAGACACATCTTGCCTATGTAGGCCAAGAGTAAAAACCAAAACACATCTCTCTTTCCAATGGGTTAAGATCTTGAAATCCATCGTAAACCATAAAATCCAAACAACATGTGCCTCACAAGAATAGAAAATCACATATAATTGTAACATCACAAACCAAGAATAACAATCCTATCCCTAATAACCTGGACTCCCTACCAGAATGGGTGTTCTCAATGCACCAAACCAGTGTCCATCTCAATCTTTGAAACATTACTATATCTATAGTTTACCAAACCCCAAATAATAAAATAATAGGAAATAAACTCCTATGATACCACTTTGTAACATCCTGGACAATATTTCACTAAATATGTGCCCCAATCCAGTTCATCACAAGACCTCAAATGCGCCTTCTCATATGTTAGAGGCTTCAGACTAATAGCAAGGGCCTAAGGTGGAATTGTGAGGATATTATACCCCCATATCAGAGTTCAAAACCAAAAGTAAATTACCAATCATCATACACCTAATATAATGAGAAAGAGTAAATAAAATAAAATAGAAACATGCTGTAATAAAATAAAATATAACAAAGGAACAATCATCCATTCCATACATACAGTATTGATCACCCACTAGTATGATCACATATAAAAAATAAAAAAATGAGAAATAAATACATCTGTCCCTACTTCCAACTATGGGTCATATCAAATACCTGATCTCCAATACCCTATCAAGCTATTTTAGCATGATCAGTCAACTCCACAAAAGAATCACTCTCAACAATGAAATCCTGGGCCTCAGACCGATCCATCATGCATAAATTCTCAACTTGAATGAACAAATAAGGTCTACACACACACACTGAGGTGCACTTATTGGGTTTAGAAATAAATATCAATTGGACACCCACAACAATGAACCTATAATATGATTCCATAAGTGCATGCTCCTGAGATATTCTCAGCGTATCCAAAACATGACTAAAAATAACTAAAAATAAAACCACCATCGATCCTTAGGTCCAAGACCTTAATTGAACATTCTTTATTCAGCTAATGTTGGGGTGTCTCTGAGCATGCCTCAATGGCAATGCATCCTAAATAACCAATGAGATTCATATCCTTGGAAATCATAAGCAAAAATGAATATTCTAAAGACTTATTCTATTGTATTCCTATCATATGGGATAGTAATATAAGTCATCCCATACCATTTCCTCCTGAACCAAACAATATATCATACTTTTTACCTCGAAACATTACCACAAAAAAATTACTAGCAAGCCTAGACCATGAGTCTGACATATATCTCATGTATTGTAAATAATCATTCCTAGATCATCAGTCCAATACTTATATTATATATCAAATCAATCATGCATAGAGAATCCGTCCATTTTCTAAACCATGGATGTAGAGCATTGGACCATCATCCAACCTAGCTGGTATACCATCAATTCCTAGAGCATCATCTTGGCACATAAATAATAAATTATATTATCTATGTCTAGAGCCTCAGTTTGGAACCTAATCCATATAGTATATTATCCATGCTCGGAGCCTCAGTGTAGAATCTAACCACATGCATGTGAATTCACATCAACTATACACAATAAGGTTAAACAACATGCTCATAACCTCATTCCAACACTCAAATCATAAACAAAATATCAGTACTCATACGAAGCGTCATGTCCAACATTCTCAATTATGGATATCCAAAATTGTATTTATGGATCATCTATCTAGGTTTATCAGCCATAATAGCCCTTACAAGTAAACCAGGTTCCAAAATGTTGAAATAAAACCATATCATAATAGCCTCATAGGCATAAACCAAGTATCAACATCCACAAACATGAGAAAAAATAACAAGGTTTGGTGGAACACCCATTCTAATCAAAAGATTATCAAATATACCAATGGAAACAACATGAATAAGAAACCCTATGAGTGTTTCATATATCTCATATAAGGAATATAGCCAATACCATCAAAATAAATATCCTCATGTGGCCCTTAGTGTCCTCAAATTGATCCTCGATCAACAATGCTCTAATAAAGGCATCCAAAAGAAAGACCATGCCACGTGGTCATTCAAAACAACCAACTATGACATCCAAAGATCACTTAATATGAAACCATCCCACTACAAGAATCCTCAAGAGTCCCCTATACTCAAATCCACACTAAAATTTCACCCAACCATAATGCCATCCTACTATCTCAACTAAGCCTGGAGGCCACAACCACTCTAACCCTCAAACATAGGATCTACAACTCAACTTCTCTAACCATGAGCAACTAGTCCTGATATGAATAGACAACAAAAATCTCCTTGGATATACTAATCGTTCCCACCATCTAGAATACATCCAAGAAATTATTAACAAATAGCCATGGAATGCTCATGTTAGGGTGATCACTAGGCTCATAACCCTCACCCGAGCCTCATAGCTTACAACCAAACCCCGTAAAGTATATTGAATCTAACCCTTATAAAAATCCTACCACTAAATAAATTAGTTAAAAACATTATCCCTAAGACCTTTATATGCTAAATAGATTCCTCCATTGCAATCTACATGAAAAAATGCTCAGAATGGACTACTCACAAGTCCAATTTTGACTTTGAGGCACATAACACCCAAAACCCTCAAAAGGGCAACAAAATGTTAGTATACAGTGTGTTTTCCCGAGTACACGGTGTGTACTCACATATCCACACATTGGTGTGCACTCTAGATGGACTTGGTATGAGAAACCAAAGTAAATAGTGTGTAAGTCTGGAACACAGCATGTACCTGACATGGGGTCTCTACCCGTGTAACAAATATGGCGTGAAAATGCATCTTTGTCTGGCTGTGTCCTCCTACCTGACGTGTAACTCACATAGGGTTTGGCTGTACACCCTATATATCCATGTCCAACATAAATGGTTCATTTGGCCAAGTACTCAGCCACACATGAGTGAAACTAAATGGATTTCCCTTCATACTACACATAGTGTAGTCATATTCTCCTATTCTTCCTCTAATAGGAAGAACACACAACATGCATTCTTAAAACCACATGTCGTGCAGTTGGGGTTTCCCAATGGGAACCCCCTATGAACCTCCCAAAACCCCTGTTTCGCCCCAATTATGTATAGATTGACCCCATTAGGGTACGGAAAAATCATATTAGGGATACAAAAGTTGAAAAAATTAATCTATGGGAATTATAGCATAAAACTCAAAAACCATTCTACCTTGTGGCATAAACACCAAATATTAGGGTCTAAATCCACTCCTGCAAGCTGTTGCACCTTGATCTAGTCCTGATATATGCAATGGATGATGTCTGATGGCATCCCCTTCTTCTCCCCCTCCCGGTCTGTCTGTTGCATGCAAGGAAGGTTCCCTCCCCCTCCCTCTATGTGTAGGAACCCCAAATGGGGGGGGTGTTTTTATTTATTTTAATTAATTAATTAATTAATTAAATTCCCATTTTAATACCCATATCGAGTCCTAGAACCCGAATTGGGATTATACCTCACCTAAGAAAAAACCCTTGTTCCGGACTCACTCGTAGAGTCAAAATCTCAATCTGATACTCTGTTTAAAAGATATCACCACCCAAACCCATATGAATAATTTAATATTTAATTAATTAAATATTAAATATTTTTCCAAAACATGAATGACTCATAATTCTACAAAACACTTTTCATAGTCTAAAAACCTTATTCTAAGACCAACAAAGTGCTTAGAAAAATTATCCAAGATCATCTACTAGGTGAAAATGACCATTTTACCCCTCACAAATCATTTGATGCCAAAATTCAATTTTCTGCTCAAATTTCAAAACCCGAAAAAACATAAATCTCTAAACCCTCAATATTATAGACAATTGAAGCAAATAATTCATAATTTAGAGGATATAATTCAAGATTACCCTTTGAATTATAAAGATTTTTTTTGATAATTTTTCATTTATTGAATTTTCATATTATAATGGTTTTTATTATAGTTTATAAATGACACCATTTGGGTCATTATATGAAGAATAGTGTTGGAATGTGGAATGTTGGGATGGAGTTATAGAGAGAATGTTTTGAGACTAGAATTGGTAGAAGAGATAGATAAAAAGGTAAAAATGATTCAGTTCCATATGTGGATAGATCATAGTAGGTATAAGTGTTATGAAAATAACCGGAGGAATGCTATTTTGTTTGAGGTATGAGACCATGTTTTTCCTAAAAAATCTCTATGGAATAGTGTGACATTTTTTTGAAGAAAGTGAATGTTATGTTTATGGTTTATTTAATCACATGAAATCTTGGATAATATGGGATTATTTTCTTACTTAGTATCCTTACCTTTGAGTTTATCCTAGGCATATGATGTGTTTCATGTTTCATTATTAAATAAATTTGTACCTGATGCATATCTTGTTTTAAGCCTTGAAGTAGTTTGGTTGGAGGAGAATATTTATTATGAGAAAAGAACAATTTAGATTATTGATTCTAGAGATTAAGTGATATGGAATAAATTAACTCACCTGGTTAATGTTTTAAAAAAGAACCATATGATGGAAGAATAAACATGGGAATCTGAGAAGGTTATGAAGGAAAAATATCCCCACCTATTTATTAATGAATAAAATTGAGAGGATGGAAACACTTTATGGTGGGAAGAATGTGAAAACCCAAATAATATTAATAATAAATTAATTTCGTGTCTTATTAATATTCATGATTATATTTTTTGGAGTCATTTTCACTATAATAATTTTAAGTAAATTTTTAATCAAAAAAGAAATAGTTTATTCTAAATGAATCATTTTCCATGAATAATATGGTTTTTAATTAAAAATATAATATTTATTCTTTAGAATTTGGATTTCATTATAAATAATTTATTTTTGAAAATAGATTTTCATAATTATTTTAAGTTATTTTTTTGGATTATTCTGAAAGGGTTTATTTTTATGTGAATAGTGGAAAACAATGTGTTCTCAAATACCACAACTTTTTTTTGATTAAGTTTTCACAAGGGAAATTTTGGTTTTTAATTAGATTTAAATTAAAATAAATATTAATTGATTAATAATAAACAAATACATGTTATTATAATCAATAATATACATGATTTTAGTGTAAATCCATTTTTATACTTAAAAATGAATTTTTCTAAAAAAAACTTTTTATTATTGAGTTTTGCGTATATATATTAAAAGTAATTTTTAACACTAATATAAATTAAATATTATAAAATGGGTTATATATTTAGGGTCATCCTTATCTAATTATATAATAAGTCCTATTTTATTTTATTCATAAAATTATGTTACCATAGTAGAAGTTAGTCACAATGGTAAATGTTAAAAGGGTTAAAGAGGGTGTAAAAATAAGAGATAAGGATTAAAATATATATAAAATGTGTTTAAATTTTATTTTATAAGTGTATTTAGGCCCTATATTATCATGTATTTGAAACTTTATCCACTTGTATACACTTTACTATAAGAAAGATATTTATAATATTTTAAAGTTAAGATTATTTACAAGAGTGTCACTCTTCACACATATACAAGGATCCCTTCACTCCTCAATTATCCACGCATTTTGAGAACTCTATATTAACAAAGATCTACCAAAATACCTAAAAACACTTATTTATAAAATATAGTTTATTTTATTCACAAAATACAAATCTAAGATTCCTTAAGGTGTTTTTAGATGTATTTATCCAAAGAAGAGGTGTATGTTCATGCCTAGTTCTTTCAAGTTTATTTCTTCTTAAAAATTATAAAAATATTCTATAAACATCTTAAAATAATTAAATAATTATAATTAATATACCAAAATATTATTATTTTTATGTAATAACCATTCTACATTCCCTTTCCATCCATAGAAAAGTGAAAATGTTGTCATTGTGTACATGTAGAATATTGCCTTCATAGAGGATGTAATTCATTTTTCATCACCTCCTAACATGTATGGTTATAAATATGGATTAAATGAATAATTTTTATATTTATAACATAATTATTATTTTTTAATGAAAACCATTATTTACCTTCTTTTCCTTCCATCCATTGGAAAGTGAAAACATTAGTCATGTGTACATGCAGACTACCACCTCTATGAATGACTTGTTTCATTTTTCATTAATAACTTACATGGATGGTTCTAAAAATTTACTTAATTAATAATTATAAAATTTATGACATTATTAATATTATAGGAATATGATGAAACTATTTTAGTACCCCTTTTACCTCATTCAATACCCTAAATCTATTTTGGACCGAATAACCCCAAAACATCCAAAGTGAACTTAACTAATTTAGTAACTAAATAAAACATGATAATAAATAAATTAAAAGGAATAATAATAAAATAATAATGTGAAAAAATTTCTAAATAAATTAAATAACTCCTATAAGTTTATTACCTGGGAAATTAAAATACATTCATGGAAATTCGGGGCTCGATATAATAGATTTTTCTTTAAAACATTATTTTAAATGTTTTAAATTTTTTATCTTCCATGTTAATGTTATTTTAAAATTTTAAATAATGATATTATTTATAATTATAAGGAATTATTAAGTTCATTTTCAATTATATTTTAATTTCTTTAAAAAAGTTTTAAAATAATTTTTTTAATTATTTTTTATGGGTCAATTTTGACTTTCTATATAAAGGGAGGGTGGAGAAATGTTTTTTAACGTTTACCATTTATTTAATTTTTTTTGCAACTATAACCATTATTAATTATTAAGATTAATATATAAGTTTCCATAGTTTTTAAAATAATATCTTGATCCCATTATTCTGGTAATTTTTATTTTTTAGATGTTTTCAAAAGAAAAGTATATTTGCTCTCATTTTTGTGAGATAACTAGAAGTGATTTTGATTATGGGATAAAACAAATTTTTTTTATGAGTTAAATTATGGAAATAAAATAATTTATGTGTTTTATTCATGTTATTGTACTTATAAATTGTATATTTTTATGGGAAGGTCTTATATAACCCTCCAATTCATTGGGTATTGATATTCTCTTTAGAGGAGGCATGTCAGAATTAATAGTGTAGGTTATTCCATCACAAGGGTTATTGTATAGGTTATTTTAAGGGTGATTGTATGTATAATTTCATAATATACCTATATGATTTTTCTATTATTTTTATGATTTTTAATGGGAATATTTTTATTCCACAATGTAATAAAATGATTTTATGAATAAGGGAAATGTATTGATGTTTTAAAAGAGAAAGGATAGTTTTCAAGAAAAAGTTTTCATGAGTTATCATGATTTCTCAAGAAAATATCATGATTATAATTTTTCATTTATTCTTGATAAAAAATATTTTATGTAAAAATTTGGTAAATTAATTTTATTTCATGAGTAAGTAAATAATTATTTTAGCTCAAATTTATTATATAAAAGGAATTCTTTTATGAATTTTCATGTTTTTTAAAGGGAATAATGAATATTATTTATTTTTATATCCCCTATTAGGTTTTTTTTCTCATACCACATTTTAAAATGTTTTTCATAGGGACTAAGTATGTATAAGAACTATATCAAGGTCAATAGTGACATTTCCTGAAGAAAGAAATTTTTTCATGAATGAAATAGGAGTGTAAACATTAGAACCTATTTTTGTGGAAACAATGTACACTATATGGAACTTTCCACATTCTTATATAATGGTTTTCCTAATTCACTAATAATATAAATATAAATGTTCCTTGAAATAAAATAAAGTTAAATACTTTTTATTAAACTCATAATTATGGATTTTTATACTTGGATTAATCCTGTGCATCTCATATACCTGGATTCCATGGATTATTATATGATAAACGTAAGATTAATACATCATTAATATCATGTGAAATATGAACACAATTCATGGTAACCTATGTAGTATTAAACTTTTTCACCTAGAAGTCACATCTTATGATAATCCTTGAGTGAGAATAATTTGACAATGGAGTCATATTTTATGACATACATAATATCTATATAATGATTCAATGATCTTTTTTATAAACATGAAACAACATTAGCACATGTTATGACTATACATGTCATATATGACAACACAATAAAAACCAAAGGATCTGATTATGCCACTAGATATGATATCCTATATTTTATTAGATGATCTAATTACAACCTATGATATCATATATCATAAAGACATATATTTTTAATTTTTTATATTTTTTATGATATCGAAAATAATAAACAATAAAATTGATAATTTATTAATTTCAATATGATTTAAATAATCAAAGACCATGATGACACTATTTGGTTTCAAAGGATAGATTAACATTTAATCTATGTAGTGGTAGCTATCAGAAGCTCATAAACCCAAGAACTAATGTGGATGAAACCGAAACCCTTAATATATAAAATGAATATCGATTTGTGTGTTCCTTTCACCATTGATTTTTAACACATATATATTTCATCATGAATGATAATTATCATTAGGATAAAAATAAACAACATCCCTTCTTTATGTTGTATCCATGAAATATACAAAATAACTCGATGATTGAGTGGGAATCAAATGCACCTATGATATTCTACCACCACGGGATGGAAAATGGAATAGAATAGAGAGATAAAGGTATGAGAGATATTCATACAGGAGGTATAACAAGAATTAAACACTTGATTTCCATGGTATTCAATCTTTATCTAAGATCCTAAAGATATTTTTCAATCACCATGAATTTACTCACACATTACATGACGCATGAGTAAATATCATATGTATATAAGAGCATGTAACCCATTGGATGAATTTATAAATTCATTTATCATATAAATAAAATGTTTAATATCCCCTTATTTAATGATATATTATATGTAGTGGAAAGATATAATCATAAGCATGATTTATGAAACACCATTAATAAGGAATATTACATTACTTTTATTACTCATATTGTATTATATGACATAACCATGAAGACATCATATGTGTATGGATTTAAGGAATATATCATTCATTATAGTGGTCCATTATGGCTATGTTGGAGTGACTGATAATACTTGAATACATGTTTAATGGCTAAACAAAAGGTTTACCTTGTGGGTATATAGGGGTTTAAAAACCTTGGGTTAACCTAAGTGGTGATTTGTGAGTTTGGAATTGGATAAATAATGAAAAATATCATATGGATTAGTGTGGTCATGGAGGAGTATTCTGTAACACCCCAAGCTTCCATAGTACGCTTCCCTTTCAATAATACAGTAGCGTGTGTTGTACACAACTTTGAGTTCTAACACACACACCACAACCAATCAAACTAGCCGTTATGAATAGTAATACCCACTTTTTGAAATTTTATAAATTTTATCTTTCAAAATGGACTTCATTTTTGGATTCGGAATATCGAAATTAGCCTAGGGTAAAATTTTGGTATTTTTCTAAAAACATTCAATTTTTGATGAATAGTGAAAAAAACACTGAGTTATAGTTTAAAACCAAATTTTTATTTAAATAATTATTTATTTTATTTAAATTTAATTAAGGTAATAATAGATACATAATACCTATATAAGTTCAATGAAATTCATTGGAGTTAGTTTAGAATAATTTTAGATATATAAAACGTTTATTGAACCTTTCACCGTCTTTTACCCACCTCCTAGGAGAATTTTGAAATTCACATAAAACATAATTTTACCACTTATGTGAGTGGAATTTTGAAAACTTGAGAGACACGGTTAATATGAAGGAGTAAAATGTGGTTCAATGTGAAGAAAATAATTTTTGGTGAATAGTAACTTTTTACTTTTATTTACCACGGTTAAAAGTAAATAGGGTAATTAAGGGTAAAAATGATATTAATATTACCATAACACATGTCCTAATTCTATTGGACAAGTGTATCTCGACCAAAAAAACTTTAGGAATAAAATATTATCATTTAGGTCCACTTGGATTAGATTAGGACATTTATTATTATTTAATTCAAAGAAGAGTTAAAAGATTTAAAATCAAAGTTTATTTACTAAAACATTTTTAATATAGGGTTATAAATAAGATAAATTATATTTTAAATATTCATTAGAAAGATAAAAAGATTTCCTATATAATGGTATTTTATTTATAATTTTTATACATTAAATAATTTAATTTATTTATGACACAATGGTGATACAATAATTACTTAATTAATGAAATGTTAAAATAATTGATATTATAAATATCAAAGTAAATGTAATTTGAGACTTTTTATGAATTAAACTAATTTTCTAGGTTAATATGACATATTAGGATTGGTTATATAAATTTTTTTCGAAGTAATAATGCTGTTATGAAATTATCAAAAACAAAATACCCAATAGTGTCAAAATTGACATAAATGATTTTTTAAAACAAATATTATATTATTAATTTATATTATTTTCCTAAAAATCTAAGGTTCGGAAAATAGACTTATATCATGATAGTTGTATCATTAATGGACCACTTGGGGGTCTCTTGTACATATATAGTAAGTTTATTAACTATAGAATATAAAAATACAAAGTGGCATGGTAAGTGTCAAACTAATTAACTAATAGTTAAATCTAAAACATAAGGTTAATATAATAACCCAAACCCGTCTAAATTCTATTAGTTGAGTGGTTTTCGACCCATACCCATCTTAACCTTTAAATAATATACTTTTGAGCCATTAGAAACTGAATATGAATTTATTATAAAATAATATTTCTAGCTTTTCCAAAGGTGCCCCTCACCCCTCTTATAAAAGGGAACTCCCTCTTCTCACTAATTCACACATTCAAAGCCTCTTGGATCAGTCAAACCCTGCCCAAATACTCTCTCAACTTCCCCAAATACAACTTATAGGCCTTAGTTTTATCATAAATCCAACCTAAGTATCCATTTTGATCAAATCAAAAGGAAGAACCCGAAGAAGAGGTAATGTTTTCACCACCCTTTTTCAAGTTCATTTTTTCTTCAACTTCTTATTTATTTTTTATTCCCATTATAAAATAATAAATCCAGTATCTCATATATACTGTGATATTATTATAAATATGGTACAACTATATTCAGTATTCTATCCATCCTTTGAATGACATGTCACCATACGTGCGTACGTACGGCTTACCGTCTCCACGTCGTGGTGTAATTGTTATTCAATATATTATTATTTGGATGGGTATAATAATGATGTGTAATTATTGTAAATAATAAATATAACATTATAATGATTCTGTATATATGATATACCATTAAATTATATATTATTTCAATATCAAAATAATGATATTGTCGCTCGTGCGTACGTACGGACTACCGTCTCCATGAATGCGATGAGATTCATTCCCCATCGTATCCATTCAAGAATAATTCTCATTTGATGATTAAAAGTAATGTTTAAGAACTTTATATCATTCTGGATATGAATAAGTTACAAACTATCCATAACAAACACGACTTATGTAACAAAACATATAAAAGAAAATGAGTAAGTTAACACCCGAAACAATGATAATACTAAGATATTATTACCAAATCAATGTTAAAAGATCATATATGATATCATAATTATGTATATAGTTATTGTATAATTTAATAAAAATTTGTTAACTATTATACAGGAGGTTAACATACCATTGACTAAGGAAAAGTACAAGGTAAGGGTTTATTTCACAATCTCTTCATTATCTGAGGTTGTTTATACGTGATTATCTACCGGGACCTCTTTATCATCCACATCCATGTTTCTTAAAAATGTATTTCAAATAATTATTAATATTTTAAAGACTATGGGATAAAGTCATTTATACCCTTGTTGACTTTTTATAAGAATTATATAAATGAATCTTTCTGTCGTTTTTCAAACAAGGTCCTTTTTAACCTTTTCGACAGAATTAAGGTAAGAATGTATTTTTTAACTTGTACGGAGGGTGTGGATATTTTCCATCGTTATAAAATTGTTGAAGCTTCCCTTACAAGATTATAAGAATATTTTAAAAAGTAAATGTCTTCTTTTATAATTATGTGACTTTTAAATGATTTAAAAAAAATATATTTCTCTCAAATGGTTTTAATTTCATTTCTGTCAACATCCTTTGATGGATTTTAAGCTTATTTGAAGTTGATTTATTATGAAACAAAAGTTCCATATTGTATTGAAGTTTTTGTGATATGTTTGTCTGTGGATGTGCTATTTTTATAGCATTCATGGTTTATGGAGAAAGTATTGATAATTCGTATGCTAGTTTTAATACGAATGTTTATGTTATGTTTAAACCTGTTCATATGAGGAATGCATTGGACTTAATAAGTTATGGGTGGAGCCCTCTATAGCTCTTAGATGCATCGGTTGGTCTCATGAGACAAACTAGTGTCTTGGAACAAGGCCTTGAAAAAATATTATTTGTAGTCTTGGCACGAGGCCTTGGGTATGTGGTTATGATAGTCTGGCATTATGCATTCCATCATTATGAAAGTGGTTATTGATATTGCATGTGATTATTAGACTAATAGAATATCCATGTGAATAATTAAATGTAATTATTTAATTTTATCCTTTCCATATTATGTTGAAGTTCATGTTTAAAAGGCTTTTTTTTAGCTATACATTACCTTAAACGTTTATGTTTATTTATGAATGTTTCTGCTATATTGTTATCTTTACTGAGCATCTGATCGCACCCCTTTCAATGTTTTATTTTTCCCAGGATGTGAAGAAGTAATTTATTAATGACCTGCAGGGATAATATGAGGGGATATAAAGACAAGATGTTTTTGTAGTAGTTTTCACTTTATGATGTAATGTAAACTTTATGAATGTATCTAGTTATTCCAAGGATACTAAACTAATCGGTATTTCGAGACTTGATCTTTCTTGTGATCATGCCAATGATATGTAATAATGCACCGACTCTAGGTAAATGGGTTCGGGGCATTACAGTTGGTATTAGAGGCAGTTTAGTACTAACCTTGGAAGCTAAATTTAGATAAACTCTGATTAGAGCACATAGCCCTATGATAGAATTTGAGGATTAGTATAGAATAACTTCCTAGAATTTTGGTATTATAGATATTTTGTGAGTTTTCCAAGCAATACATCCCTGTCTGGATACAAGCAGGTAGAGGCAGCTCTGGCACAGAAGTACCTAGGGGTAAAACCCGAAAACACAGCTTTGAGCTAGACTCGAACGGGAACTGGTGCACAACAACGAGCCTTACTGCACTCTTGGTTATGACACTCCTGGGGGATATGATTAGGATAATTCCCATTTTTTTATAAACCATTATAAAGGGTTTATGAGTATATACTTCCTCAAAGAAAACATTTTTATGATTATGGATTATATCCACAAACTGTTCAATTTATGTTACGTGTTTTACAATTATGGAATTATGTATTTTGATCCATAAACTGATCTAGTTTATACCATTGTTTAGAAATGGCGCCTAGTGGAAGAGATGGAAACTGTATCAATGAACACACTCCATGTAGGGATTTCCCTACTGCTCAAGATAATTATAGTGGAGCTGGTGATACAACTGGTGCTGATCAACTTATCACTATACTGGGACAACTCACTCAGGTTATGAATAATAACCTTACCCATATGGAGCACCCCGATCCGCAACGTGGAGGATCAATGTTAGACCGCTTCATGAGGCAACAACCACAAACATTGAATGGGAGTACAAATCCCTTAGTAGCTGAGCAATAGATAAATTCCTTAGAGAAAATATTCCATTCCTTGGGGAGTAGTGAAAGGGAAAAATTTGTCATGGTAGTTTATCACCTCACTGGAGATGCTGATAAATGGTGGTCATTGATTCAAAACACTAAGGAAGATGATGAAGTATCAAATATGGAATAGAGGGAGTTCAAAGATCTGTTTTTAGAAAAATACTTTCCTCACGACCATCGAGCAAATATGGAAAGACAATTTCTGAGTCTGAGACAAAAGGAGGATGAGAATGTCACAAAGTATGAGGATAAATTTACAAGGTTATCAAGGTATACTGGAGATTATATACGTAACCCAATAAGTAAGATTGATCGTTTATTTTATGGGTTAAAACCAATTCTCTATCGAGCATTAGTCTTACAATCCTTCTCATCGTACGAAGACATTGTCTCATGTGCTATCAAGACAGAAAAGGAATTCTCTAAGTCTTATGACTTTAAAGTAAAGAAAGAGAAGAAGAGATCTTCTGATCAATATGGGAATGGAAATAAGGGAAAGAAGGGAAAGGTTGAATATCCATCATGTGGTAAATGTGGTAAGAAACACCCCGGTACTTTCTTAAAAGGAATGGGAGTCAGTTACAAGTGTGGTGAAAAAGGCCACCAAGCTCGTGATTGCAAGGGGAAGAAGGAAGCTACCGATGTCCAATGCTACAATTGCAGGGAGATGGGACATTATTCAAATGAATGTCTTAAGCGTCAGGGGAACTTACCTCAGAAAAGTCCAAGAGATCAAGGCCAAGCTTATGTTATCACTACTATTGAGGTAGAATCTCTGAAAGATGCGGTGGTAGGTAATTTAATGGTTTTCTCAAGTTTAGAAAATGCATTATTTGATTCTGGATCATCACATTGTTTTATATCTTCCCAGTTTGCTAAGAAAATTAGATATTTCAAATTTGATTTAACAAAGGAGTTATCAGTTAAAACTCATAAGGGAAGTATCATTGCAACAAAGTTTTGTGAATCAGTCCCCATTAGAGCACATAAATGTTCTTTACCCACTGATCTCATCATCATACCTATGGTTGAGTTTGATATAATCCTTGGTATGGATTGGCTTTAGTATCATGATGCAAAAATTTATTGTAAGAAGGAGGAGGTTACTATTTTTGATGATGATGATAAGGAACACCTTATCTTTAGGGTGGAATCATCACCACTTAATTCTTATCTAGATCCACCCCCAGTAGCTCAACTAAATTCAATTATTGGGGAGGAAGAGAATGAAATGACTATGGGTGAGGAAAGGAATGTTCAAATAGAGTATGTACCTATTGTGAAAGAATATGTAGATGTGTTTCCGGAAGATTTACCTGGACATCCTCTAGAACGAGAAGTTGAGTTTTCCATTGATTTAATTCCTGGATCAAGGCCTATATCAAAGACCCCTTATGGAATGGCCACTGTGGAATTAGTCGAACGAAAGAAACAACTAGAGGAATTAAGTACTAAGGGATTTATTTGACCTAGTGTTTCTCCATGAGGGAACCCCTGTCCTTTTTGTTAATAAGAAAGATGGATCTATGAGGTTATGTATCGACTACAGGGAAATAAATTCTATAACAATAAAGAACAAGTATCCCCTACCTCGCATTGATTATTTATTTGAACAACTACATGGAGCTCAATACTTTTCAAAGATTGAACTTCAGTCTGGATACCATCAGTTGTGTGTGAAGAAGGAAGACATTCCAAAGACAGCATTTCGAATCAGGTACGAGCATTACGAGTTTACAGTAATGCCTTTTGGGATGACTAATGTTCCCTCTGTATTCATGGATCTAATGAATAGAGTTTTCAAGGAATATCTAGATGAATTTTTGGTGGTATTTATTGATGATATCTTGGTATACTCCAAAAACTACGAAGATCATGAAATTCTTTTGCGCATTATCCTGAAGACTCTGAGAAGACATGAATTATATGGGAAGTTTATCAAGTGTGAATTTTGGCTTCAGGAGATTTCTTTTCTTGGCCATATTGTCTCCAAAGATGGAATCTCTGTTGATCCTTCTAAGACTAAGGCAATCCAAGAATTACCAGCACCTACGAGTATAACTGAGGTACGTAGTTTTATTGGTTTAGCAGGTTATTATCAACGTTTCGTCCAGAATTTTTCCTGGTTGGCAAACCCATTAACAAAGCTCACACGTAAAGGGGTTAAATTTGTTAGGAAAAAATACTGTGAAAAATGTTTTGAAGAACTGAAGAAAAGATTAGTCAATGTTCCTATATTGACTCTACCATCGTGGAATGATGGGTTCGTTATTTATAGTGATGCATCGAAGAAAGGACTTGGTTGTTTCCTTATGTAGAATGATAGGGTTATTGCCTATGCATCACGACAGTTGGAAATTCATGAGAAAAAATATCCTAATCCTGATCTCGAGTTATCAGTTGTGATCTTTTCTTTGAAGATATGGAGGCACTACCTCTATGGTGAAAAATGTGAGATTTATACTGATCACAAGAGTTTGAAGTATATTTTCTCACAAAAAGAACACAACATGAGGCAAAGGAGATGGCTTTAATTACTCAAGGATTATGATTGCACGATACACTACCACCCAGGGAAGGAAAACAAGGTGGTAGATGCTTTGAGTAGAAAATATCATGGATTTTTGAACAATATGATAATTGAAAGGGATCCAATTTTCATGGATCTAGTGAAGATGGACATGGGAATAACCATGGAAGGTGAAACATAAATTCTTTTTCAAATGGTTGCCAAACCATCTTTACTAGAAAGGATTAAGATTTCTCAGACTAATGATGAAGAATTTCAAAATAAGATTAAATCTGTGAATGATGGGAGATTGAGAGACTTTGCATATGAAGATAGAATTTTGAAATTTGGGAAGAGGCTTTGTGTTCCCGATATACCTAACCTAAAAAGGGAATTGATGGATGATGCTCATAGTTCCAATTTCTATATACACCATGGGAGCACCAAAATGTATAGAGATTTGAAAGAACATTTTTGGTGGGACAACATGAAGAGGGAGATTGATGATTTTGTGTCAAAATGTATGGTTTGTCAACAAGTGAAAGCTAGAAGGCAATAGCCTGGTGGAGTATTGCAACCTCTTCCTATAACTGAGTGGAAATGGGATAATATTACGATGTAATTATTCATGGGGATACCAAAGACTCCTAGAAGGAACGATGCAATATGGGTCATTGTTGATCGTCTTACCAAGTCAGCACATTTTCTTGCTATAAGGGAAGATTTACCACTTGAACGGCTAGCATGACTATATATTAATGAAGTTGTGAGACT
This sequence comes from Viscum album, assembly GCA_963277665.1. Lineage (NCBI taxonomy): Eukaryota > Viridiplantae > Streptophyta > Magnoliopsida > Santalales > Viscaceae > Viscum > Viscum album. The sequence continues at coordinate 163,042,073 of OY728140.1, forward strand.
TCATGGAGTACCCCTATCAATTGTTTCTGATCGTGATCCCCATTTTACTTCAAGATTATGGAAGAGTATTCAGAAGGCCTTGGATACTGAACTTCATTTGAGCACTTCCTACCACCCTCAAACAGATGGACAATCAGAATGGACTATTCAAACCTTAGAAGACATGTGAGATCCTGCTCACTTGACTTTCAGGGTATGTGGGATCAATATTTACCTCTGGTAGAATTTTCCTATAACAATATCTTCCATTCGAGTGTTCAGATGACACCATATGAAGCATTATATGGAAAGAGATGTCGCACACCGACCTGTTGGGATGACGTTGGTGAAAGAAAACTTATAGGTCCAGAACTGGTGGAGGAAATGATGGAAAATGTGAAGGTAATCCAAAATCACATCAAAGCAGCTCAAAGTAGGCAGAAGAGCTATGCTATTAAAAAAAGGAAGGATTTGGAATTTCAAGTAGGAGATTATGTTTTCTTGAAGGTATCTACATGGAAGGGAATTATACGTTTCGGTAAGAAGGGTAAATTGAGTCCCAGGTACATCAGACCTTTCGAAATTCTAGAACGAATTGGAGTTGTATCTTACCATTTGTAAATGCCTCCAAGTCTCTCCAAAGTTCACGGTGTGTTCCACGTATCAATGTTGAGGAAATACATGCCTGACCCAACGCATGTACTCACTTACGAGGAATTAGAACTGGAACCCGATATGTCTTATTGCAAAGAGCCCATCAGGATTCTTGATCCCAGAGAACAAGTTCTATGGAACTGGACGACTCGTCTGGTAAAAGTTCTATGGAGAAACCATAAGATGGAAGAGGCAATGTAGGAACCCGAGGAACTTATGATGAAGAATCACCCGAGTCTTTTTATGCAGTAATTTTCTAGAAATTTCGAGGACGAAATTATTTGAAGGAGGGGAGAATATAACACCCCAAGCTTCCACTGTATGTTTCCCTTTCAATAATACAATAGTGTGTGTTGTACACAACTTCGAGTTCTAACACACACACCACAACCAATCAAACTTGCTGTTATGAATAGTAATACCCACTTTTTGAAATTTTATAAATTTTAGATTTCAAAATGGACTTTATTTTTGGATTTGGAATATCGAAATTAGCCTAGGGTGAAATTTTGGTATTTTTCTGAAAACTTTCAATTTTTGATGAATAGTGAAAAAAAACACTGAATTATAGTTTAAAAATGAATTTTTATTTAAATAATTATTTATTTTATTTAAATTTAATTAAGGTCAAAATAGATACATAATACCTATATAAGTTCAATGAAATTCATTGGAGTTAGTTTAGAATAATTTTAGATATATAAAAATTTTATTGAACTTTTCACCGTCTTTTACCCACTTCCTAGGAGAATTTGGAAATTCACATAAAACTTAATTTTACCGCTTCTGTGAGTGGAATTTCAAAAATCCGAGAGACACGGTTAATTTCAAGGAGTAAAATGTGATTCAATGAGATGAAAATAATTTTTGGTGAATAGTAACTTTTTACTTTTATTTACCACGGTTAAAAGTAAATAGGGTAATTAAGGGTAAAAATGATATTAATATTACCCTAACACATGTCCTAATTCTATTGGACAAGTGTATCTCGACAAAAAACAACCTTAGGAATAAAATATTATCATTTAGGTCCACTTGGATTAGATTAGGACATTTATTATTATTTAATTCAAAGAAGAGTTAAAAGAGTTAAAATCAAAGTTTATTTACAAAAATATTTTTAATATAGGGTTATACATAAGATAAATTCAATTGTAAATATTCATTAGAAATATAAAAATATTTCCTATATAATGGTATTTTATTTATAATTTTTAGACATTAAATAATTTAATTTATTTATGACACAATGGTGATGAAATAATTACCTAATTAATGAAATGTTAAAATAATTGATATTATAAATATCAAAGTAAATGTAATTTGAGACTTTTTATGAATTACACTAATTTTCTAGGTTAATATGACATATTAGTATTGGTTATATAAATTTTTTTCGAAGTAATAATTCTGTTATGAAATTATCAAAAACAAAATACCCAATAGTGTCAAAATTGACATAAATGAGTTTTTAAAACAAATATTATATTATTAATTTATATTATATTCCTAAAAATCTAAGGTTCGGCCAAGATACTTATATCATGATAGGTGTATCATTAATGGACCACTTGGTGGTCTCTTGGAGGTATATAGTAAGTTTATTAACTATATAATATAAAAATACAAAGTGGCATGGTAAACGTCAAACTAATTAACTAAGAGTTAAATCTAAAACATAAGGTTAATATAATGACCCAAACCTGTCTAAATTCTATTGGTTGAGTGGTTTTTGACCCATACCCACCTTAATTTTTAAATAATCCACTTTGGAGCCATTATAAACTGAATATGAATTTATTATAAAATAATATTTCTAGCTTTTCCAAAGGTTCCCCTCACCCCTCTTATAAAAGGGAACTCCCCCTTCTCACTAATTCACACATTCAAATCCTCTTGGCTTGGCCAAAACCTACCCAAATAATCTCTAAACTTCCTTAACTACAACCTAGAGGCCTTATTTTGATCAGAAATCCAACCTAAGGAGCCCTTTTGATCAAATCAAAAGGAAGAACCCGAAGAAGAGGTAATGTTTTCACCGCCCTTTTTCAATTTCATTTCTTCTTCAACTTATTCCTTCTTTGTTATTCCCATTATAAAATAATAAATACAGTATCTCCTATATACTTTGATATTATTATAAATATGGTACAACCATATTTAGTATTCTATCCATCCTTTGAATGACATGTCACCATACGTGCGTACGTACGGCTTACCATCTCCACGTCGTGGTGTAATTGTTATTCAGTATATTATTATTTGGATTGGTATAATAATGATGTGTAATTCATGTAAATAATAAATATAACATGATAATGATTCTATATATATGATATACCATCCAATTATATATTATTTCAATATCAAAAGAATGATATTGTCGCTCGTGCGTACGTACGGACTACTGTCTCCACGAACGCGATGAGATTCATTCCCCATCGTATCCATTCAAGACTAATTCTCATTTTATGATTAAAAGTAATGTTTAAGAACTTTATATCATTCTGGATATGAATAAGGTACAACCTATCCATAACAAACACGACTTATGTAACAAAACATATAAAAGGAAACAAGTAAGTTAACACCCGAAACAATGATAATACTAAGATATTATTAACAAATCAATGTTAAAAGATCATATATGATATCATAATTATGTATATGGTTCTTGTATAATTTAATAACAATGTTTTAACTATTATACAGGATTTTAACATACCATCGACTAAGGAAAAGTACAAGGTAAGGGTTTATTTCACAATCTCTTCATTATCCGAGGTTGTTTATACGTGATTATCTACTGAGACCTTTTTATCATCCACATCCATGTTTCTAAAGAATGTATTTCAAATAATTCTTACTATTTTAAAGACTATTTGATAAAGTCATTGATACCCTTGTTGACTTTTTATAAGAAGTTTATAATGTAATCTTTCTGTCATTTTCCAAACAAGGTCTTTTTTAACCTTTTCGACAGAATTAAGGTAAGAATGTCTTTTTTAACTTATACAGTGGGTGCGGATATTTTCCGCTGTTATAAAATTGTTGAAACTTACCTTACAAGCTTATAATAATATTTTCAAAGTAAATTTCTTCTTTTATAATTATGTGACTTTTAAATGATTTCAAAAAAAGAGATATTTCTCTCAAATGGTTTTGATTTCATCTATGTCAACATCCTTTGATGGATTTTAAGATTATTTGAAGTTGATTTATTATGAAACAAAACTTCCATATTGTATTGAAGTTTTTGTGATATGTTTGACTGTGGATGTTTTATTTTTATACCATTCATGGTTTATGCAAAAAGTATTGACAATTCATATGCTAGTTTTAATACGAATGTTTATGTTATGTTTAAACCTGTTCATATGAGGAATGCATTGGACTTAATAAGTGACGGGTGTAGCCCACTATAGCTCCTCGATGCATTGGTAGGTCTCATGAGACAAACTAGTGTCTTGGCACAAGGCCTTGAAAAAATATTATTTGTAGTCTTGGCACGAGGTCTTGGCTATGTGGTTATGATAGTCTGACATTATGCATTCCATTATTATGAAAGTGGTTATTGATATTACATGTGATTATTAGACTAGTAGAATATCCATGTGAATAAGTAAATGGCATTATTTCATTTTATCTTTGCCATATTATGCTGAATTTCAAGTTTAAAGGCTTTTGTTTTAGCTATATATTTCCTTAAATGTTTATGTTTATTTATGAATGTTTCCGCTATATTGTTATCCTTACTGAGCATCTAAGCTCACCCCTTTCAATGTTTTATTTTTCCCAGGATGTGAAGAATTAATTTATGAATGACCTGTAGGGATAATATGATGGGATATGAATACAAGATGTTTTTGTAGTAGTTTTCACTTTATGATGTAATGTAAACTTTATGAATGTATCTAGTTATTCCAAGGCTACTAAACTAATCGGTCTTTAGAGACTTGATCTTTCTTGTGATCATGCCAATGATTTGTAATAATGCACCGACTCTAGGTAACTAGGGTCGGGGCGTTACATATTCTATCAAGGGTATATTTGTGGTACGAGTATTTGGTGAATGGATCACCATGGGGGTAAATAATGGGATGGTTTTAGATAAGTCTTATGGATATTAAATCACCTTAGAGGAGACTGAGTAGATGGTGAGAGACCAATTGTGGTCCTATGTGACTGAGTGAGATGACCTTTCAAGGGTGGGAAAGTTAGCTAACTATTCAACATCAGTCGAATTGAGATTTGAGATTTGATAACAATGTTTTACATCCAAATGATAATATATTCATTCTAGATAATACTTGTGAGCATATTGAGTTTTTTCGTGGGATGGTTGATCTCCATACAATGTATCAAGATATTAAACACATGATATGTGATTATTTATATTCAAGGTATAAGATTATAATAATGTGAAACCATGTGTAAATTTATTGTTGATCCTGAATATGTTGAGATATGGTGTGGATGTATGATGATAACTTCTTATGTATCCCAAGACTCAAATACTAGTTGGATGACATGTGTGTCACGGTACCCCATTTTATTGATTATAATCTATTATTTAGATTCTAGGGGGCCATCACATGTGTCATAACACCCTATGGTGTGGAATACTCCCTATTATTTAGATTCTATAGGCCCAAAACATGTTTTTTGGTACCCAATGATGTAGATTACCCCCAATTTTTCGGATGATAAGGGCCCAAAACATGTGTAATGATACTCTATGACGTGGACTACTTACTATTATTTAGATGGCAGTGGGTTGTATGGTGTGTCATGTCACCACATAGTATAGATTATGACTGGTGTGGTTCAATAACACTAACCAAATCAAAATATTCAATTTAACACAGTGTGAAGAGAGTTAATGCTTTATTTATTAGATTGTATATACACTCACACACACTCACTCACACACACTCTCTCTATATCACCACATTCCTATTGGGTTTTGTACTCAAACCCCACATGAAAACCTTTATAATCCTAAATACCTTATGTTTGAGATGAAATTCAACGAAAGGCCCTCTGTATAAGTGATTTAATTGAAGTAACATGATGAGGATATGGATAAAATACCGAGGCACGACTGAGGTATTTTTTAGTTGAGTCTACATGATTTTATTTTTTTCCTTTTTTATGTATATACCATTTTCATGATTGTCCCATTGAGTGATAAATTTTTTATGTATGATTGGTGTGATATGAAATGGGTTTCATATCTAGTGATATTTTGTTTTCTATTGTTGGGTTTTTTCTATGATTTGATATATTTACTCTATTGTCATGATTTATGGGTGTTTATTAATTTTATTGTTATTGTATGATTATGATATAGAGGGTATAGTTTCCCTATAGTATGGATTGGGCCCTCAACACTAATTGATAGCATGTGGCATACAATGAGGCACACCTGAGATCTTAAATAATTCTATAAAAACAGACTAAATTAGTTTAGGACATTAAAAAATAGTGTTAGAGACCTATTTTTGACGTTTAATTATTTTGGAATTATAAAAAAAGATAAACTAGTTAAAACTTGGGAAAGAAGTTTTACGTGTGTCTGGAAAGAACATGAATGGAAGAAATATATGTTAACAGGGAGTGATATTATTGTTATTGGTTTTTCATATTATGGTTTGGTGATTATATTTAAAGTATGATGTTTATTACTAATGGTTTATTGATTTACTATTGTATAAATAAGGGAAGTGAGCATGTGTTAATATATAATACTTGGAATTTAGGTTCACAAACATAAGCATAACTATATGTGATATTAAAAAATAATTTAAAAAAACATTTTAATTGATTAAAACATAAACAATAACCTAGTTTATTCATTCATGAATAAATTGTTGGGGCTATGTTAATTAGTTGAAAAAAATAGTGATGGTTTTTCTAGGTATTACCATATTTATTTTGATGAAACTACTAATATATTCTAGTGATGTGGTGATATCCCTAGAGTGGGAAGTAAAAGAATTATATACCTCAGGTTGGAATAAAAACCCAAGAGTGGATATATTAGGCATGTGGATTAACCTGAATGTGTATAGAGATTAAATTATAAGAGTTATATTGATGCGTTAGAGGAGTATGGTTAGTTGGATTCCTAGCATAATTGATTAATCATGTGAGCCTAGTGATGATGAGATACAAATATTTATGGAAGGAGTTTAGGGATTAGTAGTAAGGTAATATTAGAGTGAATGTTTTTTTATTTTAAAGTTCAATAGATACTGAGAGCGAGGAGGATTGTGTGATTATATAAATTGTGTTTATTTTATTCACTCTAACCATGGAGGCAAGAGGGTGTGATGTGATGTATAACCCCTAGTTTTAGATAATTAAACCTTTTTGTATATTAAGTATATAAAGTTATTGGGTTAAGTTTATGAAGGTTCGGAGGATTTTTGAATTTTTTGGGATTTTATAGAGATGAAAGGTTTGAGAATGGTTAGTAGAAATCACAAAACACCTCTTAAGAAACTGTGTAATAGAAACAGTGGTCACTATGGAGGAACACAGTCAGGAACTTGGTATGGAAAAACCATACAAGAACCTAGGATAAACCCTGTGATGTTGGACATATGGGTTTAGTATGGTTGGTTCAAGGTTTGTCTAACCGTGTGAGATAATCGTGCAGGGGGAGATTAGAGGCATTGGATAATTAATGTTTGGCACATGGTTTTCATAACCATGTTCCCTATCCGCGTGACATTAAAAACAAGATCCAAATTTTGTAGATCTAATCTGAAACACCTATTTAACCACTCACACCACAATCCTTTTTTTGATTTTCATAAGCCGATTTAATGGGTTCTGGTGCCCAAACATACAACCACAGAAACCAAAAAAAATGCAGACAAGAACAACCCACAAACATAGATTACATTTCCTCAAATCCAAACTCCTCTCCGCATCCCCATCCGGACTCATCTTCTCCAGTGGCCGAGGCTGTTTCCCAACCTGAAGGCCTCCAGTAGTTAGCACTTTGAACCCGATTCCTGAGCTGCTCCATAAGGTCCGGTGATGCCCTCTCAGTCACGATATCCTTCGCAAAAGACACAGTCAACTTATCTTTCCTCTTAGAGGTGGAACGAGTCTTCATCAGCCGCGGAAGACATGAGTAATATTTCCTTGGCCGACGTCTTGGAGTTGCAGGAAAAGGCCCTTCTACAGCAACCAGATTCAGCTTCCCACTCTGAACTACATCGCTGAAAGAACGACTAGTAAGTCCACTTACATTCTCTTTTCCACCCCCAGGTATCTCCCTTCTTTTTCTATCCTGGTCCCCCAAAACTGAACTAGGAGTTGAGTTCTCCATCAAAGGTAGCAGCACCCCCATTGAGACAACAATGTCCACAGTCTCCATAGGTGTTGTACCTCTCGTACCCCTCAAGGTTTTATTTTCATGATCACAATCACTTAACTATTTATCTAATCCTCTTTCAAGTGTTTTTGGATGATAGGAATCAATTCAGGTGGCCAAGGAATTGGGCCAAGAAAGAAAGAAGGCAAAGTGGACTGAAATTCAGTCCACCGGCCAACCGATGGAAGTGTACCGGCCAGCCGATGGAGGCCTGGACAGAAGGCATCCTTCTGTCCAGACCACCGGCCAACCGGTGGCACACCAGCGGCCAGCCGGTGGCACCTTCACAGAAAAGGAAGCTACTGCCTCACCACCGGCCAACCGGTGGCCTCAGCACCGGCCAGCCGGTGGCACCCGGCAGAACAGTGGGAGCTACTGTCTCCACACCGGCCAACCGGTGGCCTCAGCACCGGCCAGCCGGTGGAGGCTGAGCCCGAATCCTATGCCTTTTTGCACACACCGGCCAGCCGGTGGGACTGTACCGGCCAGCCGGTGGAGCCAGTCAAACTAGCCGTTGCAGTTTGACCAGGCTGGCCCACTTGGCTCCCAACGGCTCTTTAAGCCTCTCCAACGGCTCCGAAGACTCCCCAAGGGTTCCATGCCTTTAAATAAAGGCCAAGGAAGCCCCGGACACCAACCGGATCATATACCAAGCGCCCAGACATATTGTTGCACATTTGGCGAACCTCCGGCGCTCCACCTTCAAGGATCCTCAAGTGCTCCAACCAATTTCCAATCCAAGGAGCACCTCAAGAAGCTTGGGAGAGCACGCTACATCAACTCCATCTATCCAATTGGCGCCCAAGGCTTCTCCTCAATTACGGTTTTTATTGCATTATTTATTTTGAGCTTAAAATTGGGTTTGTGCCTACAAACCCCAAACCTTTTCTCATCCCCCTTTCTTTTGGGTTTCACATCACCATTAAGGTGTGAAAAGGTTGCCAAGATTTCCTTTAAATAGCTTGAGACATAGGTGAGCTATCCTTCACCTGTAAGAAGGATAGTGGGTTCTTGCTAAACCATTAAAAGCAAGTGGGTTCTTGCTCAACCATCAAAAGCAAGCTGTAATAGGTTCTAGTGCTACCTCAAAGCCTAGTGGGTTTCTTGCTAAAACCATTGAAAATCAAGCGGTAGGAATCTCTCAACGGTTGAGTTGGGAGCGGAGACGTAGGCCAGGTTTTTGGCCGAACTCCGTTATCAATTTTGTGTCTTGCCTACTTTATTTCCGCTACATTCTTTTACTTTGATTTTAATTTGTTAATAATTTTTTAAAAGGAAATTCACCCCCCCTCTTGCCATCATTCCCCGTTTTTGTTCCGACCCAACAATTGGTATCAGAGGACGTATTTGAATAATTCCCTAAACCGGTTTCAAATTAAAGATCCTTTTTGATGGCATCTACTTCTTTCGCCCCCGAAGGCTTTTCATTGGGTCGGGCTCCATTTTTTGATGGGACCGACTATAATTATTGGAAAACCCGCATGACTACCTTTCTTAGAAGCATAGGATATCCAATTTACAAAATTTTCATGCAAGGTTATTCTTTGTCTTCCCCCGAAGAATCCAAATTGACCCCCGCCGATATTAAGAATTTTGAGCTTGATGGCAAAGCCATGAATGCTCTTCATTGCGGGTTAGATAGAAATGAATTTAATCGTGTATCCACTTGCACCACTTCACATGAAATTTGGAAGCTTTTAGAAGTGACCCATGAAGGCACTAATAAAGTCAAAGATACTAGATTAGATATGTATAGACAAGACTTTGAATCCTTTTCAATGCATCCAAATGAGTCTATTTCTGAAATGTTTACACGCTTCACTGACGTTTGAAATGGTAGAAAATCTCTTGGTGATGATGTTTCAGCTGAAACCATGGTCAAGAAGATTCTATGGGTCCTTCCGAGCTCATGGGCACCTAAGGTGACGGCTATCCAAGAAGCTAAGGATGTAAAGAACATGCCGGTCGAAGAGCTCATCGGATCCCTAATGACGTACGAAATCATGATGAGGAGGCAAGCACAAAAGGAGGGCACACCAATCAAGACACCAAAGAACATTGCCCTCAAGGTTCAAAAAGAAGTAAGCTCCTCCTCATCCTCATCTTCCTCATCTACTTCATCTTCAAGCGGCGACTCGGAAATGGAGAATCTCGCCCGCCAAATGCACAAGTTTATGAAGAAGCACAACAAGAAGAAATCCCGCAAGGCGCGTAAGCAAGAACCCACCGCAAGATCCGAGCCCAAGGTAAAATGCTACGGGTGCGGAGAAAAGGGCCATTACAAGCCCGATTGCCCACTCAACAAGAAACGGGCCACGCAAAAGGAAAAAGGAAAGAAAAAGGTCCTTAAGGCGACATGGAGTGATAGCTCCACCTCTTCATTCTCCTCCTTCTCCTCGAGCGACCAAGGTAAAAAATTCCTAATGGCAAATCATGAGGTATCATCTTCCGACTCTTCTTCCTCGTCTTCTAGTTCTTCAAATTCTTTCAATCATTTGTCATATGAAGAACTCCAACACGTTAGAGATCAATTAGAAAATGGTTTTCATGAGCTTTCATCAAAATTTGTCGCTTTGAAAAAGAATTTCAAAAAGCTTTCCTCCGAAAAAGACCAACTTCTCAAAGAGAAGGAGGAGATGTCCCTCAAAATCCAAAATTTCCCAAATGTTGATTCTTTGGAATCAACCATCAAAGACCTAAGGGAATCTTTAGCCAAGTTCACCCAAGGTGAACAAAATTTGTCCAAACTCTTAGGTTCTCAACGAGTATCTAGAACCACCAATGGACTTGGCTACACCAACCAAGCCTCCTCCTCCCATGCACCCACTGTTTTTATAAGGGGGAGCTCTAGTTTTAAATTTTGCAATTATTGTAAAAAACCCGGGCACCTCATTTATGAGTGTGATTGCAAAAATGCCCAGTACGGCCAACCCAAGTCTATTTTCTTTTCCGACGAATTTTATAGGAGAAGACCCGCCATGAGACAAGTATGGATTGAAAAATCCCTTCTTGCGAGTCTCTCCGGGCCAAAAATAGTTTCCTTTCCCCGGTGATTCATTGTTTTTATTTAGGGGGAGTTAGGTTCTTTTAAGCTTTTTTTGTGAATTCAAAATTTTCCTTCAAAATTCTCATTTCAAAATTTTCAATTTCAAAACCTTCTTTTCAATCTTTCAATTTCAACTCTTGGTATCAAATTTTTCAATTCAAAATTCTCTTATTCATTTTTTCATTCAAAATTTTCAATTCAAAATTCTCATTTTCATTTCAAATTTTTGATTCAAAACTTTCAATTCAAATTTCAAAATTTCAATTGATTTAAAATCTCATTTTCCCTCAATCAAGTTTTATGCCCCATTCTATTTTGATAATCACAAAGGGGGAGAAATTCTTGATTGATTGGGGGAAAAATCTTTTAAAGCATGCCTCTCTTTTAAGTCTTTTACATTGTTTATTTCCGTGATTGTGATCATCAAAATAGGGGGAGATTGTTGTACCTCTCGTACCCCTCAAGGTTTTATTTTCATGATCACAATCACTTAACTATTTATCTAATCCTCTTTCAAGTGTTTTTGGATGATAGGAATCAATTCAGGTGGCCAAGGAATTGGGCCAAGAAAGAAAGAAGGCAAAGTGGACTGAAATTCAGTCCACCGGCCAACCGATGGAAGTGTACCGGCCAGCCGATGGAGGCCTGGACAGAAGGCATCCTTTTGTCCAGACCACCGGCCAACCGGTGGCACACCAGCGGCCAGCCGGTGGCACCTTCACAGAAAAGGAAGCTACTGCCTCACCACCGGCCAACCGGTGGCCTCAGCACCGGCCAGCCGGTGGCACCCAGCAGAACAGTGGGAGCTACTGTCTCCACACCGGCCAACCGGTGGCCTCAGCACCGGCCAGCCGGTGGAGGCTGAGCCCGAATCCTATGCCTTTTTGCACACACCGGCCAGCCGGTGGGACTGTACCGGCCAGCCGGTGGAGCCAGTCAAACTAGCCGTTGCAGTTTGACCAGGCTGGCCCACTTGGATCCCAACGGCTCTTTAAGCCTCTCCAACGGCTCCGAAGACTCCCCAAGGGTTCCATGCCTTTAAATAAAGGCCAAGGAAGCCCCGGACACCAACCGGATCATATACCAAGCGCCCGGACATATTGTTGCACATTTGGCGAACCTCCGGCGCTCCACCTTCAAGGATCCTCAAGTGCTCCAACCAATTTCCAATCCAAGGAGCACCTCAAGAAGCTTGGGAGAGCACGCTACATCAACTCCATCTATCCAATTGGCGCCCAAGGCTTCTCCTCAATTACGGTTTTTATTGCATTATTTATTTTGAGCTTAAAATTGGGTTTGTGCCTACAAACCCCAAACCTTTTCTCATCCCCCTTTCTTTTGGGTTTCACATCACCATTAAGGTGTGAAAAGGTTTCCAAGCTTTCCTTTAAATATATTGAGACATAGGTGAGCTATCCTTCACCTGTAAGAAGGATAGTGGGTTCTTGCTAAACCATTAAAAGCAAGTGGGTTCTTGCTCAACCATCAAAAGAAAGCTGTAATAGGTTCTAGTGCTACCTCAAAGCCTAGTGGGTTTCTTGCTAAAACCATTGAAAAGCAAGCGGTAGGAATCTCTCAACGGTTGAGTTGGGAGCGGAGACGTAGGCCAGGTTTTTGGCCGAACTCCGTTATCAATTTTGTGTCTTGCCTACTTTATTTCCGCTGCATTATTTTACTTTGATTTTAATTTGTTAATCATTTTTTAAAAGGCAATTCACCCCCCCTCTTGCCATCATTCCCCGTTTTTGTTCCGACCCAACAATAGGAACCTCCATCAAGCCACCATCAGCCTGCTCTTCCTGTCTCCTAATAGCTTCCACCTGAGTGGAGCTCCTGCCCTCAGGACAGTTGACAGCCAAGGACAAGACAGTGGGACCTTGTACTCTGTCTCCCTCCTGAAGAGCCTCCATAGCCTCCTCTCTGACCAAAATAGCTCCGAACTCCAAACATCCAACCGGATGAGCCTCTGAGATTTCCTCACCATTCATCTCACCTGAAATACCATCCCTTTCCAGGCACTCACTCATTACAGCATCATTCAAGCTACCAAATCTATTACTTAAAGACAGAAAAGGAGGAGCCAGAGGATCTAAACCCCTGGACTCCTTAGCACTATCCATGTTCGAGATAGTCTCAAGCTTCTTCTCAACTAAAGCTCCAGCACCAAGATCACTCTCACAAGTCACCTTATAATCCTTAGTTGATTTACCATCCAAAGCCGAGTTATCCACCTCAGAGCACCTTCCTATGATAGTAGACTTCATCAGCGTCGGTTCAGAACCCAACTCTGCCTCTGAACGAGAATCCATATCCCTGCGCAAAGGAACAGAATTCCCTTTACAGTTGCCCTAACTCGTCCTAGGAGGAAGCCCCCTTCGGCAAACCTCATCTGAATGCCCCAACCTCCTGCAAGAACTGCAAAAATCTATCCAATCCTCATAAACAACTCACTGTCTATAGCGGTACTCTTCACCAATAGTGGAAAAAAAATCAAAAGGAGTACGAGACACATCTATCTCAACGTACACTCTGGGATTCACTAGATGACAAAGTGCCTTAGTTCAACTATCAGAGCACAGATATCGGCCTACCATATTCCCAACCATCCTGATAATTTAAGGGTTTTGAAACGGTAGGGGGAGTTTAGGGAAACTTACCCAAACCGCAATTTAAGGGGATTCCCGTTTCATGTGAAGGTCGAAGGACCATCGAAGGAGCAGAAAACAAGATCCCTTGTAGAAGCGAGGGGCCCTCGACCATGCTTGAATGAGATCATCCTTCGACTCAAAGTGAATCATTATCTGCCTATTATTGAGTAAACCTACCACTGCGCGTTCTTGGAGATCCCATGATCCAAAAACGGATCAGTCAAACTCATCCACAGAAGGCCTCTTGTCCTTGAACCGAGCTACAAGAGTGAGGTTTAACAGGTTAGAGGATTCCAAAAACTCATTTGAAGATAAGGGGAGATTCAGCACCCCGTCAACCAGATCTGGGACTTTAGGGTTTAGAGAAACTTTCGGGAAAGGAGGGAGGAAATCAGGGTTGGAGAAAATATGGAATATCCCCGCTCTCCCAAGGGATGACGATTCTCCCTCCCCCATCAAAGGGGGAGGGGTCGGCGCGACGGCCACCATCGTCACCTACAGAGGAGAGCCATCAAAGGGGTCGGGATCCATACCTATTTAACCACTCATTTTACCTTAATCAAACCCTAACATGAAATCCTATCCATCCTAAGGATGTAGAGACCTTTCCTCTTGATCCAAGAGTGATTCGTTGATGAATCTTGGTGCATTGAAGGCTATATTCCTTGTTAAGTGCCCGTTCTTGGTGGTTTTACTTAGTTTCCTTCTTCTTCCCTCTCCCGAATTCATGGATCTAATCTATTGGGGATATATACATGTTTTTTATGATAATAATAGTGATATATGGTTTTGTTTATGACAAGGAACAATATCTAAGGTGGGTTTTTGGAAGATCTAGGACAATATTTTTGAGTTTTTTATGTCATAATTCATTTTTGACTAATTTTTCAAGGTAGGTGGATTCAATCTTGACTCATCTTAGTTAGAACTTGGATTATTGATTTAAATTTTATTGAATTTATTTATTTTAATTGTTTTTTTTTTGAAAATATGGATGGAAAACATCTTTATTGATGGTTTTTGGAGTTATGGAAATTGGCTGGTTGTGGAAAGTGTGATTGGTTATATGGTTTTAAAATGGTTGTTTGGGTTTGATTTATGAAAATGGTTTATAGAAATGTTTTCAATAAAAGTATTTTTTTTATTAAAATGTATTGGCATGGGATTTGATATACATTCTTGGTGTGATTTCATAGTTTTTACATAACCCTAAATAAGGGTAATATACCATTGGGTTATAAGAGATGTGATCATGGATAAGGGGAATGTGCCATTGAGGCATAAGAAGATTGACCACTAAGTGATGACTTGGTGGATGGATGAGAAACTGATCATGATTATGGAACTATAATAGGGGAATGCATGTGTGGTTTTGTGTAAATCATGTGATGGGTATGACAAATGGATTTGAGAAAAAGGTTTTATGGTTGTGAAATGGTTTCTTTGGAACTAATTTGGTTTTGATATCATCTATTTAAATTATTGGAAAATGTTTCTTGTAAATTGTTTTATATAAATCATTTTATATAATTATTTTTTTATAAATCATGTTAACATGTTCTATCCTAGTGGCTTGAGTAATTAAGTCATTTGGAAAAAATCTACTGAGTTTTATACTCACCCCATGCTTGGGAATTTTTTTACATTTGTATATGTTTTATATTGAAACACAGGTAAAGAAAAGGTATCCAAGTTCTTTAGTGATGAATCATGATACCATAGTCATGGTTTGTTGAGTTGGATCTCAGAGCTTGTTGGGAGTTTTTACTAGATGTCTAAGTTGTGTTTGGATTATTGTTTTTAGTTTCTGCTTTGTACTCTGATATTGTTCATGTTTGTAGTTTGGTTTTATTGTCAACTGATATTACTATGAGTTGTTTTACATTATTTTCATGAATCATGTGGTGATTTTTTGGTTTTTTTATTCTTAGTGTGTTTTATTTTCAAAGGTAAAATCATCCCCTAAATTTTTATGAAGCCCTTGGAATTTATTTACATCTTTTGGTGTCTTAGGGATATCAAATGAGACATAGTAATGTCACCGTCTCTTCCTAAGTAAATGTTGTGGGGAGAGATGTTACAAATGGAATTAGTTTTTTTAGTCTGAGAGTTTAAAATAATTTTTGTTTAGTCCTTGAGTTGGGTTGGCAGCATGGATATAGGATAAATAGAACTTGAAATGTAGAGCATAAAGAGGTGTAACTAACCTATTTATGCTGAACCTTGAGTTACTAGAAAGTTTGGGTACATGAGTGTTTTAAGACACTCCTAGGAGTTGTAATCTCATTATCATGGGTTTAACTGATGAGAAGAGCATAACATTAATTGATAGAAATGAATTACCACTAAGAGTGCATATTTTATTTTTAGTAATGATTAATGTTTTCAGTGAAATAGTGTTTATTTTTAAAAATTGTTTAAAATGGTTTGATCTTCAAAGATTATGGTGGAATTTTTAAAAATGGTTTGAAATTATAAAAATGTTACTTTTTGAAAATCCTTGTTGTGATATGTGTAATATTGTAAATTTTAAATTGATAAGAATTCAGTTTCTTGTGAGTGAGATTAAATGAAATTTTCTTATGGTTATAGAAAATGGAACAAGTTAGACATAAAAGAAACCAACCAGAAGAGGTTACTGAGAATGTGGTTGCACCTGATTTACAAGTGAACCATCAACTGGTTCAGATTATTGTACAATATTTTCAAGCTGTGGATATAGGGAATAATAGGGATGAACCAAGGAAAGTTTATCATTCTATTCAGTTACAAAAACATAATCCACCCATATTTTGGGGTAATGTATAATTGAAAAAGGCATAAGTGTATCTAAATAAAATGAATTTAATATTTTATTTCCTAGGCACACCAATTGAGTTGAAAGTCAAGTTGGAAACATTCATACTGGAGGATCTAGCATGCTAGTGGTGAGATTTATCAATTTAGGATAAATTATACCAAGGCATTTCCTGGGAGGATTTTGAAGAGTTATTCAAAAAATAATTCTACTATTACACAGTTAGGATTTATAGAACAATATAATTTTTTAGTTTGAAGAAAGAGAATATCATAGTGATAGAGTATGCAACTAAATTTATGAATTTAGTTTGATTTTCACCAGAAGTTTCTGTAAGATCATCCTTGAAGGCACACATTTTCGAATCAGGGTTGAGGACAAAAATTTTCTCAAAGATTACCGTGATTTTTATAACAGATTATACAGAGATGGTCAATAGATAGATGGTGGAAGAAAGATGCATATCGGGAAAAACAGGTAGAGGAAGTATATTGATACAAATAGAAAATGGTGGAAACTATAATGCTCATTATAATCAAAAGAGAAAAACTTATTTACAAGGTACTATAATGACTCGAAATCAGATAGATTGATTGGTGAATATTCCTCCTAAACTAAATATTAAGGCAAGATGTTTTCAGTGTGGTTATTTTGCTCACATGAAGTGAGATTGTCTAGCACCATCTAGAGTATGCCACAATTTCAACCAGATAAGGAATCTTTATCACTATTTTCATAGTGCTCTAAGGTTGGGTGCTTGAGAAACATTTCATGTTTCATTGATGTTGTATGATTCGATTGGATGAGGAAAACATAATAGTTCTCTTAAGTAGAACTGATCTAGACATTTTGATTCTAGTAATACCATGACTCCTCAACCAGTGCAATCTCAATAGGGTAATAAAGAAAAAAGTGCACCAAGTATGAAATTGTATAGAGTTGAGAAAATGATTGTGGATGATCAATCTGGACCGTAGATGGTGAGAGGTATAATTCCTTTAAATTATACCCTTATTCAATCTTTGTTTTATATAGTTGTATCCCATTCATTTATTACTCATTACTATTGATCTTCTATATTTTCATGTTGAGATAAGGCCTTTTGTTTTAAAAATTCAAACTCCTCTTAGTTAAAGAGAATGTCAAGATTTTATGTGAAAATCATGTTCTATAACTATATATGGGGTTGAATTAATATGGGTTTTACCTATGGTTGAGATGGATGTCTATAAAATATTCCTAGGCATGGATTGGTTTTCAATGTTTAAATCTCACATCGACTATTATAGCCAAAGGGTTAGTTTTACAACTGATGATAGCATCGAGCATCTCTTTAGAGGAGATAAAAGTATAAATCTAGGTACAAAAAGATTTTTGGAACCATCATTTAGAATAATATCATACTAGTTGGTGGATTTTATCTTAGAGTCTATGGATGAGATCAGGGATAGTTGGTTTCCAACAAATTTTGATCAGTTCCTGATGTTTTTCCCATGAATTTCTCAGGGTTTTCAACCATAAGGGAAGTGGAGTTTAAGATTGATATCTTACAAGAGATTAGCCTTATTTAATTCACATATAATCAGATTTCCCTAATATAATTGAGTTAATTAAAAGTATAGTTAGAAGAGCTAGAAAGAAAATGGTTCATTCGTCCTAGTACGTCTTTGTGGGAAGTACTATTCTTATTTATGAAAAAGGAATATAGAAATATAAGTCTTTGTGTTAAATATTGTAATCTTAACCAAGTTGTGATAATGAATCAGTATCCACTTACACACATTGATGATCTATTTGATCTATTTAAGGGAGCCTATGGGTTTTCTAATATTGACTTGTGATTTAGATATCACTAATTGTGGGTTCAGAAGGTGGATATTCTGAAGATATCTTCCAAGAGTAGATATGACCATTAAAAGTATGTGGTTATTTCTTTTGGTCTTATGAATTCACCATATGTATTTATGGAATTTAAGAACCATATATTTCAAAGGTATTTGGATTCTTTTGTGGTAGTGTTTTTGGATGAAAAATTGGTGTATTCAAGGACAAGAGATGAGCATGAGCAACACCTGGTGACAATGTTGGGTATCTTAAGAGATCATTTTCTATATGAAAATATTTTGAAGTGAAATTTTTTAATACAAGAGGTATAATTCCTTGGCCATGTTATCTCTAAAAAAATGTTTCTATGGATCTAGAAAATATAGAATCCATGATCTCTTGGAAACCACTACAGAATATCTTTGAGATATGCAGTTTCCTTAGTATCGATGGTTATTATTGATTTTTATTGTGAATTTTAATGAATATCTTCATGAATGAAATATTTGAAAAGGAAAGGTGTTCCATTTCAATGGAATTATGAATATAAAAATTCTTTTCCAGAGCTTGATGTTCTCCTTACATCAACACCGATCTTGATATTTCTGAAATCAAAATAGGGTTATGTGGTGTATTATGATGCTTTGGGATATAGGTTGGGGTGTGTTCTCATGTAGGGAGATCATGTTGTTTCTTATAGCTCATCGAATTTATGATTTCATGATAAGAACTACCCAACCCATGATTTAAAATTAGCTATTATAGTCCATTCTTTGAAAAAATTGTGTTATTACCTCTTTAGTGAGAATTTTATGGTGTTTATGGATAATAATAGTTTGAAACACATTTTATCAATAATATATTTGAATTTGAGAGAAATAATATTGACAGAGTATCTTATTTTTTTTAATTTGAATTGATATATACATCAAGTAAAGGAAATTCAGTGGAAGATGCATTAAGCAGGAAGTTGTTTGGTTAGTTGGTGAAAGAGACTTCAAATCAATTGAAGATTATGTCAGTGATAGCCAACATTCACTTGGATTGTGAAGACCCAGGTAGTTTTTCAGTTTTCTTTCTGGTTTATTTTGTTTTATATTTGGCTGAGAAGGCTAAAGAGTCACATACATCTGATTATGAATGTGTTTATATGAGGTAAAAACTCAATGGTGGGGAGGACATTGAGGTATTTAAGGTAGATTAGAGTTTAGTTATGTAGTTTTGATATCAGATGGTCATAATTATGTATTGTTAATATTTTTTTCCTTCTTATCAGCAATTGATATGGGATATTCATCCTGGAATATAAAAGATGTATAAGGAACTGAAAGAACAATTTTGGTTGGTTGGAATGAAAAGAAAAGTGGCTGAGTTTGTTATGAGATACCTCCCATGTGAGTAAGTTAAGTCACAACACCAACGATCATTTGGTATATTTTAGACTTTACCTATTCTTGTTTGTAAATGAGATCATATGACCATGAATTTTGTGACAAGTCTCCCATGGATGGTTCGAAAACACGATTCCATATGGGTGATAGTAGATTGGATCACAAAGTCAAATCATTTCATTCCTATTTATAAATCCCATAAATTGGTGGACTTGTATAAAATATATATCCCTGAAGTGGTAAAGAGGCATGGTGCACCAATTTCAATAGTATCAAACCGAGATCTAAGGATTACATCTCATTTCTGGAAATCCATTCCACAAGCCCATGAGACTCAGTTGACTATGAGTACAGTGTATCATCCATAGATGGATAATAAATCCAAAAAGAAGATAAAAACATCAGAATACATGCATCGAGCTTCTGTAATAGATTGTTGTGTCTCATGGGAGGAAAAAATACTATTAGTGGAGTTCTCATATAGAAATAGTTACTAAAACTTGGTACATATGGATCCTTTTTAAGAATTATATAGTCTTCCTTATCGTTCTCCACTTTTTTGGGTGGAAATAGGTGAGACTTCATGGGTTGGATTAAGGCTTGTGCACGAGACAATAGAGAATATTTAGTTGATTAGGAAGAGAATGGAGACATCTTAGTGTCATCATAAATCCTATGTGGATCATCATCAATGACCGTTGTTTTTAGACACGAGTGATCATATTTTTTTGAGAATCTCTCCAATGCTTGGGTATCATAATTTTGGGAAGAAGTAAAAGTTATATCCTTAATACGTAGGCCCTTTTAATATAGTTTAATGGGTTGGGGAGGTGGAATATTAGTTTTATTTCCCATAAAAGTTCAGTTTAGTTCATAATTTGTTCCATGTGTCTCAGCTGAAAAAGTATCAGCCTAATTTTGACTATGTAGTTCAATGGGATCACATTAACATTGATTCAAATACTACATTAGTTTATTTTCTAGTGTAGATTGTGGGAAAGAAAGAGAAAGTCTTTCATAGGAAAATAATTGGTTTAGTGTGGGTTTTATGGAAACACGGTTAGATTCATAAAGAAAAGTGAAAGCATTAAAAGGAAATGGTCGAGAAATGGCCCAAAATCTTTTAGGCCAATGGTAGTTTTTTATTTTTTAGGGACAAAAAGGCCAATGGTGGGGAGAATGTAGCACCCCTATTTTTAGGTAATTAACCCTTTATTTATTTTATGTATATAAAGTTATTGGGTTAAGTTTTTGAAGGTTTATAAGAGTTTTGAAAATTTTTTGTGACTTTTTTGGAGGTGAACGGTTTTAGAATGGTTAGTAGAAACCATGAAACACCTCCCAGGAAACCATGCAACTAAAATAGTGGGACTTGGGTAGGTTCATGGTTAGACACACAATTTATCCAAACCATGTGACTATCTAAGAGAATCTATGGGATGCTGGATAGAGGGGTTCAGAATATTTGACACATGGTGTGTCTAATCATGTAAGCCAATTGTGTGAGGTGTGTTTGGAGGCAGTGGCTAAGGCACAATTTTCCAAACTGTTCATCCTAACTATGTGGCATTAAAAACAAGATATATATTTTTTGGATCTAATACAAATCACCTATTTAACCACTCATTTTTCTTTAATATGTCTCTAACTAGAATTCCTCTCCCACCCAAGGATGCGAAGACCTTTCTTCTTGATCTAGGAGCGATCCGTTGGTGAATCTTAGTGCACTATAGGCCAGATTCCATAGTAAGTTCTTGTTCTTGTTGGGTTTTCTTAGTTTTATTCTTCTTCCTTATCTTGGATTCATGGATCTAATTCATTGGGGATATATCCATGTTTTTTGATGCCAATTAAGATGAGATATAGTTGTGTTGATGATATGAAAAAAGATCCAAGGCAGGTTTTGGAAGATCTAAGCCAAGATTTTTGAAGTTTTTATTCCATTATTTTTTTTCTATGTTTGCAAGGTAGTTTAATTTAGTATCAACTTCTCTTAGTTAAAAAATGAAAGAATTATTTCAACTTAATTGAATTTCATGATTTTAATTTTGAATGTTTTGTGAAAAGATGGATGGAAACACTCTTTAGTGATAATTTATGGAATTGTGGAAATTGGTTGGTTATGGAAAGTGAAATTGGTTATATGGTTTTGAAATGATGATTTTAAAATGGTTTTTTGATTTTTATTTATTAAAATGGTTTGCATAAATGTTTTAAATAAAAGTATTATTTTATGGAAATGAATTAGAATGAGTTTTAGGATAAATTATTTGTGTGAATTCATGCTTTCAACTTGATCCTGAATAAGGGGTGTGTACCATTAGGGTACAAGAGAGGTGACACTGGATAATGGGCATGTCATATTGTGGAACAAGAATAATAGACACTTCGTGAAAACTTGGTGGATGGACGAGAAACCTCTCTTGAGTATGGAACTGTCACCTGAGAATGCGTGTGTGGTTACGTGGAAATCATGTGATGGGTATGCTAAATGGATTTGAGAAAAATGTTTTATGATTGTGAAATGGTTTTCCTTGGAACTAATTTGGTTTTTATATCAATTATTCGAATTCTTTGAAAATTTTTCCTATAAATTGTTTTATATAAACTATGTTGACATATTCTATCATAGTGGCATGAGTAGGGAACTCATTGAGTAAAATCTTACTGAGTTTTATACTCAACCCATGATTGGTCACTTTTGTACATTTGTTGACGCTGTATATTGAGACACAGGTAAATGAAATTTATCCCAGTTATTTATTGATGCATCATAACACCTTGGGAATGGTTTGTTGAGTTAGATCATGGAGCTGTTAGGAGTTTCTTCTAGATATATTGGTTTCTTTTTTTTTTGTTTTAGTTCCACTGTGTAGTTTGATATGGTTCATGTTTGTATTTTGGTTTTGTTGTCAACTGATATCACTTTTAATTGTATTACATTATTTTAATGTATCATGTTGTGGTTGTTTGGTTATTGTATTCTTGATTTGTTTCTTTTATTTTTAAATAGAAAATAATACCCTAAAATATTATGAATACCTTTGAATTTATTGACAATATTTTTTGTCTTGGAGATATCACCTAAGTCTTAGTAATGTCACTGCCTCTTCCCAAGCCAATGGTGAGGGGAAGGATGTTACAAGTGAGGTATCACATGAGGAGCGTAGATTGTTATGACTTTATTTGACTATGATATTTAATCCTCATATATTTTTATTTTGATATGATTAACATTGAAATGTGTATTATTTATGATTCTATATTGAAACCAAATTATTTAATATTGAATTTTATGTCAATAAAAGTCAAATAGAGTTTGATATTTCAAGATATACAAATTTATGGAAAGTTAGTGAGCATTTTTGTATAGTAATCACACACCATGTTGTGTTCAATTTGGATATTCAGTGTCATATCAGGAAACAACGATCATGAAGAATATGTGGTTGTTTTGGAATCCATTTCAGCTAGGAGTGATTTTGGTTGGAAATGGATAGGCTACATACGTCATAGTTGAGGGAGTTTCAATAGAACTAGGTGATCTAGGGGATTAGAAAAATCATGATGACCTAGAATGTTAAAATGACATGAATGGAATTTTATTGGGTGTTTTGGTGATCATGGTGGTTAAAGGATTAACTAAAATGGGGATCCAATTCATGAAATGTCACAAAACATAATGTTTTGGGATGAAAAATACCTTTGTAAAATAGGTTATAGTGAAATAGTCACAACATAAGCTCTTTGGGCGATCATGTAAGAATGATTAGACCTTGTGTGAGATTAATTGGTCTATACATAAGAATCATAAAAGTAGCAAAGGACTCACATAAGTTTAGTTGAAATGTGAGCCTAAAGAATCACCACACCATAGAGGAAAATATTTTTAGTATCGGGTTTTATAGAGCTGAAGAGAAAATGAGCATGAAAATATGGAAAAATCTGTTTTGAAGGATTTTATTCCTATAGAAGTGTTATGCCATTATAAATGGAGTACCACAACAATGTTGGTCTGATGTGGTGCCTGAAATGGGTTTTTCAAGTAGAGGTCACATTATGGAGTTTCAAAAATTGGAGTCTATGATATGTTTTGACGATTTAGAACTCCTTTAACTATTTGGTGATTATGGAATGAAATTTATTCAACTAAATGAAGTTTAATAGTGGATATATAATTGATGCTAATCCAAGGGATAAATTTAATGTAGATGAAGTTAAAGGTAATTAATTTCTTCAAATTTCAATTTGAATATCAAAACACTTTATTGAAAATGGATGGATATTGATGGAATAAATAGAGGAGAAATAATCTTGATAGGGTTGGGGTAATATATAAAAAATCATAAAAAATAAAATGAGAAGATATAACTACAAGTAAAATGACTTCAAGTAGTAGTTTTTATATATTACACAATAATTTAAACTCTTATGAATTGATTCGTTGAATATCCTCAAACCACTGTAGTTTATTGAGTTTTTTATTTATTAGTAGAGGAATTTTAGAACCATTATGAATATGTTATTGGTGGTAGTTTTAAACCATTATGATAATGAAAGAGATAATTTAAATCTAGTATTATTATAATATTTAGTGGTGGTTATAACTACCATGATAATATTTCATAGTGGTTAGTTATATTATATATTTTTGTTTACATTATCTATTATTACAAACATTGATAATTAGTTGGTGGTAGTTTAGTAGTGAAATCTAGTACTTAGTGGTGGTTAGCGGTAGTTAAAATCATAACTAAATAATTAGAGGGTGTTTTTTTAAAACTAGCAGTGGTTTAAAGAACTAGTAAACATTAGAAAAATTTAATTAGAAATAGAGGGCCTATGAATATGAAATTACCTAAAATTTAAAATACAATTAAATACATAATAGATAAAACTCTATACTTTCAACAATTATAAAAAATATATCATACAATATTTTAAATACATGGAAAAATTTTGTTCAGTCAAATTCTATGAAGGCAACATATATAAGTTCCGATGAAAAATAAATAACACACTAAAAGGGGGAACCAACATCAACTCTACCCCTCCAAGTCTATATTCCTACCCTGAGATGATTCATGCACATGATTTTATTGCCAAGCAATAGCTTCCAGTGCATATGATTCTTGTTTTGAACATAATTTTCAATATAAATTAAATTTAATTGCATATAGTAAAAAAACAAATATTTAGAACAACTATCATAATAATATAAAAATATCAAAGTAAATTAATGTATATGGATTTTTCTTGTTATTTTATAATTTTCTAATTTAGTTTTAATTAATTAGTTTAACCATTTTTTATATTTTTTGTTTATTTTTGTAGTTTTATAGTATTTTAGATATTTTGATAATTTTTAGTTAATTTATGTACTAATATTAGTAATTTACTATTTTTATTAGTTATATTAATTTTAAATATTATATTTAAAACTATATTATTATTATTAGTTTCACTAATTTTAGTTTAGTTTATTTTATTAATTCTTATCAGTATGTATATATTTTAGTTCTTTATTTATATTTTTGTTATTTCATTATTTTGTTATATTAATAAAATAGTTTTTTTATTATTTTATTATTATATTTAATATTAGTATTAACATTTTATTTTAATTTTTTTATTCCCCTCTATCTACCCACACTAACCCCCTCCCCTTGACCCATTCCACTCCTCCCACATCACCCATCCCATTCCTTTTCTCTCTCCAATCCCATGCCCCTTTTCCATCATCCCACCTCTCTCCAATCCCCATCCCCTACCTCCCTCCAATACCCTCCCCCACTCACACCCCCAATAACTCGCCGCCCCACACTCCCTCTCCCCTCCCGACTCTCACTCTCACCGACTGACCTCCCTATTCCATAGCACCTCCCCTCACCCCCTCACTCACCCACTCCCTTCCCCTACCCTCCCCTATTTACCTGCAATTCCCTAACCCCTCACCCCTGTACCCGCAGCCCCACCCCTTCCCTCCTCATGCCCCAGCTCACCGACTCGCCCCCTGCTACACAGTGAACCACCAGACGAGTGCGCCTCCCTCATCTCGTAGTAGAAAAAACCTCACGTGGGACTCTCTTCTTGGACTGTAGCAGACCCACATCACCACAATGAATGATATTCTCCATTTTGGGTGTGCAACGTTGGTTCGGGTGTGTCAATGATGTTTTCTTGGGCTTCCAAATATTGACGCTCCATAGTGAGAGCTAATGCACATCTGATCATTTTTTTCAGCGGTGTGATGGTGTGGTTCGATGTTGCAGCAATCGATGGATTGAAGGTTATTACTTTTCGATTGTTTGTGGTATATTTTAGTGGTCCTCACATCGACACAAACCCAGTGACTTTATTTATTTATTTTTCGTGTTGTGTTTGATCGATGGAGGGCTAATTTCATTGGTGTTGGAGTTGTGATAAATGTGACAGTGAATACATGTATTTAATTTATTCCCATGTTTGATTACCTTTTAAATTAATTTTAATTGGATGTTTATATAATTAATTATATCTTCATTTAAAGTAATTGTCATTTGGGATCTGCACACATGCTTTGGTGCCCGTTCATGTGATATCTAATAATTAATCATAGATGAGAGTTCATTAGAGAATATATTTATCCAGAATTCGATCAAGCGCATGAGTGAATACTAAATAAATAAATATATTAATAGAAAAAATTAATATTTTGGGTGTTCTCTCCTTCAAACTTGTGTGAGTGATACCGAATAAGTGATCTCATGTGAGCGAACCCGATGTAGGTAGGTACTTAGACTTTGTGAGAAACAGGTCGTATTTCACCAAGTGATTGAGTGTTATAATGATACGCAAATTATTCATCTGGGCAGAGAACGAAATGGAGGATAATTTGTGTGAAAATTAGAATATTTTATAACATTTGATAACAAGACCATATAATATTTTGATTAAAATTGGAATCGGTGAAAATTGAATAAATAAATATTCAGATGTGGGAATTAAATAATTGACATTGCATGCACTTGAATGGATGTCGTAACTCTAACACTTCCATATCTGCCAGCTTCATTCATAATTTAGTTCACTTAGATAGTTTTAGTTAATTTAAATTGTCATTTTTAAAATATCCATTCAGTTTTTAAAACTTCTCAGTTATTGATCACATGAAGAATTCATTTGCCTGAACATTTTTCAAAGAGGATATTCCTAGTGTCTACTCATATTCTCTCAGTGGTTCGACCCTGCTCGCCACTTCTATAGTAGTTGGTAGGTTAATAAATATTTCAAATTTTCATGTTTTTTGACATGCATTACAAATTTATGGCGCCATTTTCGGGGAGAATAATATCATTAGGAGTTCCTTTAAAAGAGTGATTTAGGTAAAAAATAAAATAAAATAAAAATTAAAAAAACTAAAAAAACAGTTTACTACTCTTGGAATTTTTCATTGCAGGGATTTTAAAGGAACCCAAAAGTTCAAAATGATGTGGACCGCACCACACAATTACAACCAGTACCCTACCTACATTTCCCCAACTCAAGGTATGATGTATAATGATTCACCACACATGAGCTCTCTAGGTAATCCAGATTATTTCAATGATATTTATTCAATTCCATGATTTGATCCATATAAGAATGTTTCTCCATTCTTTGAAACAAGTTCCTATATATCTGTTAATCATTTTTAAAATAAAAGCATTCAGGAAAATTTAGAACTTTATAATTCATGTCAAACAAATGATTCAATAATTGATCACATGTTGCATTGTGCTATCACTGAGACAAATCGAAGGTTTGAACTTTAAGATGAATGCAATGCAAAGTTTCTTTCCTCCAAAAAATATCTAGAAAATCAGTTAAAGAATTTAGTAAATCAAATGAATCATATTTCCGAACTAGCTGCCTCATTACCACTTAATGATATAATTCAGAATAATTATTTTTAGGAGAGTGCGGAAGAGGTTCCATTTGAACAACATCCATTTCCTGAGTCAGATAATGAGATCGTTCATTAATTTTTTCATACCATTGATGACTCCTCATCATCAAAATTCAATTCTTCCAATCTAATAAAATTTCAAGAATATGAGAGATTTGTCTTCCACCCATTTTAACAAAATGGTCCCTTGGAAAATGTGATTTCATATCCTTCTTCTATGATTTCACAACCTGTACATCCTAAAGTGAAAAAGGATAAATTCAATTTCTATCAAATTGCACCTTTTGATGATGAATATGATATTGAACTGGGACCCTTCTTTTCTATGATAGAAATAGAATTGAGCTCAGACACCATTAATTGCAACACATGAGAGGACATTACTTCAAATGACACTGGCTTGACTCTATAAAAATATATGTGAGTCCAAAACTTTTTCTAAAATGGAGATATCTGAACCATTTTGGGAGTCTGATAATCAATCAACATTGGTTGTAGAGAACACTCATAATTTTCTAGAAACAATTGAAGAATAGGATTTTCTGGAGGATCCTAAGTTTGTGGTGACACATGTGCCAAAGGAGAAATATTATGAGGCAAGTATAGAAGAAAATTTTGAAGATTTAATTCTTAACATAATGAAGTCATATTCTCCAATTGATCCCACGTCACTTGCTTCATGTTTCGAGGTTAAAAAAACTTCACTTGAAATACCCACATATGCTAACAATATTGTTGAACTTGGAACAATAAATGAAACCATTGAGCATGAATTGAGTTGGAAACCAGTAGATTTCCCTGTACTAATGGTTAGGTGTTAAAATGAATTGGGATACATCGTTAACCAAGATACTGCATTCAAGGATGTTATGGATATAAGTCGACCACTGAAGGAGTCTGGAAAAGGCACTTTTTCACCAGTGTATGTTCAAGGAGGTAATCTTCTGGATCTTTCCACTAATGGCCTTTTCCCAAAATTCAATTATTTGATAAGTCTTTCTTCAGGGGAGGTATATTCGTTCCCTTGTGAGTTAGCCTATTTTCATTTCATTTTTCACATTCATTTTTCTAACAAGCTTCTGTTGAGATATTGTGTATCTTGAAAGATAAACTCATCTTCAACAAATGTATTACACACTCCTACTAAAAAAGAATAAGATTCATGGTTTACATTTCCATTCGATCCTAGTGGAGTTTCAAAAACGTCTGGCTGAAGACAAAGTAAACATAGCTCTCAATGGGAGGCAACCCATCATTTTTTTGTTTTCTTTTCACTACATTTAATTTAATTTCATTTAGTTTTCTTTAAAAATAAAATAAAATAAAAAGGCATGAATTTACCACAATCTGTTTTCTACTAGCACTGTAGTGGATTTGAATTCATCATACATATTTTTATCATCCACATACTTTTGATTATGGTGTGACTTATTTGATATGATGCGAGTATGTGTTGTCAATGTGTAGGTTTTACAGGTATACCATTTCTAGAGCTTTATCAAATACAGAAATCATTTCCATGTCTATCTGTATTTACACAAGGGAAGTGTTTTTTTTTCATATTTTATGCTTCCAAAAACGCACCATGTAAAGCAACTAACAAACTAAATAACATTCCTATCATTGATGAACCCACATGAAAGCCACTGCATTTTTGTTGTAACACTGTCGGGGTATACCACTTGTGTCCCTAGGTAGTTTGAGCACTTGATTCTTGTTTGGAATGCTATGTCCCTTGATATCATGACTTAGATGATTGCTGATATTATTTCATTCTTTGAAAATATTTTTCAAAAACTTGTATATTTTTGAGACACTTATTTGCACTCATGCTCATCTGTGTTTTCCAACATTATATTTCCATACCCGTGAGGAATCTGACCCATTTTAAATCATCTTATGTTTCTCTTTTTTTTTGATTGAATCTTGAACATGTTTCGTCTTCTAGAACTTGCCATGTTTTTCCATCAAAGCGATATGAATTTTGAAATTTTCACTAAAATGAATGAGGAATTTTTTTGATTCTTTATCCCCTTTGACCCACTGAGCCACCCTTAAATTTTCTCCATCGCATAGCCCTTAGAATCCATGAAGAATCCTATTAGGATAATCCCATAACCAATACCCTCCCCTACCCATTTCTTGAATATTTTCAAGATAAATTTCAATCTAAGTGTGGGGGAGAGATTTACTCATCGAGATGGTTGTTTGATGGACAAGGAGTCATTTGATGCACATGGATTAACATTATATCCTCTTGACTATATGTGTTATATTTCAAAGTATCCACATTCATTACATGAATTCTTATTTGGGTATATAGATCTTTTTAGTTACAATAATTATTACATTGGTGGCCATTACATAGTAAACCTCACTTTTAGGGATACCTATAAAATTAAAGATCCATTACTCCAAGAGCTAGAGAGTTTTCTATATGACCTAATTTCAATGAGATGTTATAGTGTACATGCTACTTGTACCATTCTTTTTTGTTTTTTTCCAAAACTTATTTCATGGGGTTTTGGAATTGATACTCATTAGTTTTTCTTGCCCATATTATTTGAGTGAGTTGTGTCTAAATAAAAGAAGAAAAGGAAGAAAAAAAAGAGTGAAACATTGGATTGTCATATTCTTGGGGACAAGAAATGTTTTAAGTGCGGTGGATAGAGAGTTTAATGGAGACATTTGAATTGACATTTATCATGCATTTATTTCAAGATTCAACCCTCATTTTTGCCAAAAAACTATCACAAATTTTTTAGGACCCACAGTCCCAAAACCTCCTAGAGACATTTGAACCTCATGT
The DNA here is from genome assembly GCA_963277665.1 of Viscum album. Classification (NCBI taxonomy): domain Eukaryota; kingdom Viridiplantae; phylum Streptophyta; class Magnoliopsida; order Santalales; family Viscaceae; genus Viscum; species Viscum album. Next base: position 163,072,538 of record OY728140.1, read on the forward strand.
AAAGTCCTTGATATTGGTTCATTCTTTTGATTTCCACTAGTAGAGATGTGAAATTAATATCAAGCCTATGGTAAACATGCATGTGTATGAGAATTGATCATGAATTTGATCAAATATTTTGAGATATTAGAGTGATGGTGAGGTAGGTCACATGATACATGAGTTCACATAAATGTTTTGGAAAGAATGTGAGTGGAAGAAATATGGTTTTTGAAAATTGGAGTTTTAAATGAAGCATGATATTTTATGGGTAAAAGAGATTTAAAAATTTTGAACTTGTAATTTTTATGTTTTGATTTTTCTATGGCCACTTGTGTTTTATTTCTGATTTTTTTCCCAGGAGTGAAAAAGTTTAAGTGTGGAGAATTTGATGTACATGGATTTTGCTTGTATTTTTATAATTTTCTAACTTAGTTTTAATTAATTATTTTTTCCATTTTTTATATTTTTTGTTTATTTTTGAAGTTTTATTGTATTTTAGATATTTTGATAATTTTTAGTTAATTTATATACTAATATTAGTAATTTACTATTTTTATTAGTTATATTAATTTTATATATTATATTTAAAACTATATTATTATTATTATTTGTTTCACTAATTTTAGTTTATTTTATTTTATTAATTCTTATTAGTATGTATATATTTTAATTCTCTATTTATATTTTATTTTATTTCATTATTTTTTTGTATTAATAAAATATTTTTTTATTATTTTATTATTATATTTAATAGTAATATTAACATTTTTTTATTCCCCATTTCGATTACTACCCACCCCAACCCCCTCCCCTTGACTTGTTTTACTCCTCCCACATCACCCATACCCTTCCTTTTGCCTCTCCAATCCCATGCCTCTTTTCCCTCATCCCACCTCTCTCCAATCCCCATCTCTGCCTATCTATAATCCCCTCCCCCAATCATGCCCCCAATAACCCTCCGCCCCACTCTCCCTCTCCCCTCCCGACTCTCACTCTCATCGGCTGACCTCCCTATTCCAAAACACATCCCCTCACCCCTCACTCACCTATTCCACTCCCCCAATTTACCCGCAACGACCTACCCCCTCACCCCCTGTACCCATAGCCCCACCCTCCCTCCTCATGCTCCAGCTCACCGGCTCACCCCTATGCTACATAGTGAACCACCAGATGAGTGTGCCTTCCTCATCTTGCAGCAACAAAACCCTCCTGCGGGCCTCTATTCTTGGAATGTAGCAGACCAACATCACCACCATACACTATATTCTCTATTCCAGGTGCACAACGGTGGTTCGGGCATGTCAACTATGTTCACTTGGGCTTCCAGATATTGACGCTCCACGGTGAGAGCAAGTGCACAGCTGGTCATTTTTTCAACGGCACGATGGTGTGGTTCGACATTGTAATGATCGATGGATTGAAGGTCATTATGTTGTAATTGTATATGGCAGCTTGTGGTGGTCCCCACATCGATATGAATATGGTGACTTTATTTATTTATTTTTCATGTCGTGTTTTCACGATGGTAGGATAATTTCATTGGTGTTGGAGTTGTGATAAATGTGACGATGAAAGCGTGTATTTAATTTATTCCCTTGTTTGATTGACTTTTAGATTAATTTTAATTAGATGATAATATAATTAATTATATATGCATTTAATGTAATTGTCATTTGGGCTCTGCACACATGCTTTGGTGCCTGTTCGTGTGATACCTAATAAGTAATCATAGATGCAAGTTCATCAGAGCATTTATTTATCCAGAATTCGATCAAGTGCGCGAGTGAATTTTGAATAAATAAATATATTAATAAAAAAAATTTATATTTTGTGTGTGCTCTTCTTCAAACTTCTATGAGTGATACTGAATAAGTGATCTCATGTGAGTGAACCTGACGTTGGAAGATACTTCAACTTTGTGAGAAACTGGTTGTATTTCACTAAGTGATTCAGTGCTATAATGACGCGCAAATTATTCTTTAGGACAGAGAATGAAATAATGGATAATTTGTGAGAAAATTAGAATATTGTCTAACATCAGAGAACGATACCAAATAATATTTTTATTAAAATTGGAATCAGTGATAATTGAATAAATAAATATTTAGATGTGGGAATTAAATAATTGACATTGCATGCACTTGAATGGACGTCACAACTCTGACACTTCCATCACTACCATCTTCTTTAATAATTTAGTTCAATTAGATAGTTTTAGTTAATTTAAATAGTCATTTTTAAAATATTCATTTAGTTTTTAGAACTTCTTAGTTATTGATCACATGAAGAACTCATTTTCTTGAACATTTTTCAAAGAGGATATTCCTAGTGTCTACTCACATTTTCTCTATGGTTCAACCCTAATCACAAATTCTATAGTAGTTGGTAGGTTAATAAATATTTCAAATTTTAATGTGTTGTGATGCACATGCCATAAATTTAACAGATTTAGTATCTCTCATATAAAGGATGAAATGTTTGGAGGAATACTCCTAGTATGACCATGAAATAGTGTATCAAATGCACTTCCCATCACCAAAAAATATCATCCCAATCTATCCATCATGAATCTTACTCCTGTATTACAACAAACATGCCCAAGATACCACAAAAATAGTACCTATATTGGATTGAAAAAAGTCCTGAAGTATGTTCTCAATCCCCACAGGCTGGTACCAGAGGCAAGGGTATCAAAATACATTGATGGGAACAATTTAACCCTCATATAATCATAAAAATAATAAACATAAACTTATGAGAATCTAACATGAACAATATAGATTTTGGAGATCCATACAATCTAAATAAGAAGATTCAAATAAATATGGAAGAAAAACATGGAATAATAAAATAATCATCCATCCAAAACATACACTATATCATCAAATAAAAATTTAGAAAAGGTAGATACAATAGGTATAAAATAAAAATAAACTAGAATGAATTTGCCGATACAACCCCCCAAAAATAAAATGGAACCCAAAAAACTTCAATAAATCCTCTACATGACCCAGAGACACTATACACCTCCCAAAACATCGAAAAATGAGTCTAATGAGAATCCAATGAATGAGATGAAATACCAGGAACTTGATAGAAAACATAATGGTTGCAAACACACACACACACACACACACTAGTGAATATATAGAGTGTGATCTAAAAATTCCTAGAAGGATTTCACCAAAGAATATATGTAATTCATTTTATATTACATTTTATAAATTCTAGTGTGAACATACTCTATAAAATAAGTTTTTTTCACATGTACAAGCATAAAGGAATCATGTATCACATTTAAATAATTTTATTTCAAAAAATATAACATAAAACCCGTTTTGAAAATAATTTTATCCCATTTGACCTAAACCATAATTTTTTAACCTAATTAGTAAATCAAAAAAATATTTTAAAAATCTATTTTAAACCTTGAAAATAGGACTTTTAAATGTATAAGAAAAACCAAACATTTATTCCTCTATTCCCAAAATATTTATCAAATTTCATTTTAAAACAACACCACTTTCCATTTTAAAAACATTAATTTACAAACCATTTGTAAATTTGTTTGAAAGTAAACCAAACAAAAAACCAATTACATGGCATAAACATCACTGGAACCAGGATATCAATAGTTCAAAATAAAACAAAGAACAACAAAGTTAAGGTTACATGTAAAAAAGTCACAATCTATGGGATACAAAATGGTAGAAATATATTGGGATCCAGAAATCATTCTCAATAATATCTAATAATCATGGGAAACTCACAAGGCTCTAACATTAACAATACTAGACCTAGTTCATTAGATCACTCTCTCTAGGGGATCTCTATGTGAAACTGGAACATCCCTCCCAACACCCTTTTGTTTCACTAATTATAAAATACACCCCTAGGATTGAATAACTTTACTAGGGAACTAGGTAGACTATAAACTCTAAGCTAGCACGACACACATCCATACATTCTAATTAAATACCTTGTGTATGAAGAGACCACATTGTGTGTGAGTTTTATTTTTTTCCTATGTTTTTAAATGGATTTAAATGGTCAATGAAATAGAAAGATTTCATTAATGTAATTTTTTAGAATATGTTAGAATTAAGAAGATGATGGATAGTTCAATTGAAGTATCCAATTATGGTAATAAAGTTTATATTTCTTTGATGAATGAATGAAGAATAAAAAAGTTCTCCAGTCTTATTATCTAAATAAAGGTGATGATTATTTTGAATATTTTGAGTTTAATTCTATCAATTGATGGGATGTTATTAATGACTACAACAGGTGAGATGATTGTTGGAGAAGAACATTTTTTATCAAAATTATAGAAGTTTCCTTATGGATTTTCCTTACAGAGTTAGTGAAGATGATCAAATGAGGGCCAACGTATCATGGTGATTATACAAAATTGATCACATCGATCTAATATAATGAATCCAATCAGACATAGGACATCAAATCAATAATTTTGACTAGAACTATTGGTTACAAGTTTACAAATTTTGATATCATATGGAGTATCTATCAAAAAGACTTTTATAAAGTCTTTATTGAAAATTATATTACATGAAACTTTCCAAATTCATTTAACATTTTCCATCAGACATAAAAACATGATAAGTCCAATAAAATAATGTAAAGTTAGTGAGATCACTAAAGTAAAGTACACACTATAATTAGACTATTTTTAATGGATTGAGTTGATTAGCCAATTGATATAAATAAATGTTTGAACAATTGAATTCATGGTTAAAAATGATAAATAAAAATTTGAAAAACTAAATTATTCAATGAAAAGTGATGTTCTTTTCTTGTGATTAAATATAATGATAAAAGGTTATCATGATTATTACAAAATGTTCTTGAATGAAGTTTGAAATAAATAATAAGTCTTATACACAAGGAAGATAATGTTGGTAAGTCTAGTGAATTAATGTAGTCAATCTGGAAAGTAATTGATTCAAATAGCCAAATGACCACATATCTGATTCACATAGCTTATTACTATATAGGTTCTTTGGGAAGAAATCATATAGTTTTTTCAATAGTGAAATGATTCATGTAGTCAATTTTTTTGCAACTAATTGAGTCATGTAACTATTATAAGCGAAGTAGCTGATTGTTTTATTTGACCAACTGACTATTGGATATACTTGTATAAAGTTAAAAATGTGAAGTAAAGAAGTTATCTAATGATAAAGAATAGGTTTACTAACTCATTAAATGGTTAGAAAAAATGTGTGAAGATCGTTGAAGGATAATATTTCTAAATGATCAGAATAGATTTTATGTATCATTAGAAAAAGAAAAAGTTTCCATTTAAATTCATCAGAAAAATGTTTTCGAGTGACATTCATCATATTGAAGTTTCAAAACAAGATGATCTACTATAGGCTGCTTGGGTTTTTGAATAGATTTCATTAGATTAAAGACTCAGAGTGATGTCATTATAAAAAGTTTTACAAAGACATGTGGTTTACTATTACCAATTCATCTGATGGAGTTCTTAGAAGTCATTAGAAAAAAGGATAAGAGTAGACCTATGAGGGTTTATTAGATAGAGAAAAAATAACAAACACCTGAGAACCCATCAAATGGGGGAAGAGTCCTACGAAAGTATGTTGAATAAAATTTCAAAGAGAATATCAAACAGAGTCATCAGAACAAAGATATCATATGAGGAAATTTTTGTGAAGCATTTCATTAGTTAGAGGAAGAATCTTGTGAATAATTTTGAGATGTTTTTATAAAGTTGTAAAGGAACACCAGAAAAAGTTTTTCAAAAAGTAAGAGTTGTTATAAATATTTCATAAATCCATTAATTTAGGGATGATGAGATGGATAATTAATGATTAAATGAACATAAAGGAATATTTTTATTCTATTTTTATATTTTATAAGATATGTAGAAGATATTTTATGCCAAAATATAAGGAAATTTCCTACAAGGATGGGTTAAATCCTATCTTCTAATTTTTTTGAATGTGGTACATAGGATGAAGTTTCCAAGTGATTCACTGGAAACATTGGGTGGGAAGTTTGAATTTAAGGCATGTGCCTCACCCAAATATAGTGGAGAGACGCTTCCTATATAAAGGGGTGATAATGTGTTTTGAAGCTATGATGAATTAAAGAATAAATAGGCGTTATAATGAATAATTGAATAGTTATAAGAAAGTTCTATCCATGAAGTATGAGATAAATTCTCATTTGGGATGATGTTTAAAGAAAATAAGTTCCAAACAGAGCAGGGGGAACTAGACAGAGTGATAACACCAGTCAGATCAGTATTTCACCTACTGAAGGGGAGAATAATGAAGAACTCGAAATATAGGTATCATACTAAATATAAGATATCAGACAAAATAGTATCACTAAATTGACAAGTAATAGATGATTAAGAAGAAAAATAAATGTTTGTCCTGATACATGAAAAAACTATTATTATCACTTGGTATCAGACAGAAAAGGTGAATAATATGGATCAAATGACCAATCACCATATGAATTCGCACTAGATGGACAAGATAGGATTAAGTTATTATACATATAATCTTTGAATAGAGTAAGAATATAAGTAAGAAGGAGAGTTTCTTTATTACTGTTGTTCAATTCACAAGTGAAGAAGAATAAGTGGATAAAAAAGAAACTCTATGAAATCCAATATAAGTATATTATAGTAGATGAATTAATTTTTTGTTTCAATGTAATTAACTGAAAAAGTTAGATAATTTCTAAACAATCATTATAAATAACTATAAAGGAGCTGTAAGTTGGACCAGGTCATCACCAGTCTAGGGAAGAAAGAGTATTTTCTCATCCCCCTCATAAAGTTTAGGGATTCACACTTAGGATAAGGATTTATTTCTATCAAAAACACTATAATTGGTATCAAATTATAGTGGGGAATCCATTTACTGGTCATCAAAATACATTTCATGGACTAACTACTCTTACTAAGTAGTAAACCTTATAAAAATACTATGTGACATCATTTACCTGCTTTCATATACTTGAATACTAAAGGAAAAGAGAATAAGAGAATCAATATTCTAATAGGTCTAAGAGGTAAAGGGATAAAAATTTCCCAATACTTATTTGGACCCACTCTTAGTGTTGATTATATCCTGAAGTAGTCCTAAACATTGGTATCATATCTAAGGTCCACCTCTATTGGATTCTCAAAGTTGATGTAATTCTCTTTTGAATATTTTATTTTCTTTCCTATTTTAACAACGAAGTAATGTTTTGGTAAATATTCAGTTATATATAAGAATAATTATATTTCTAATAAGACCATGATGAACAAGAGAATGGAAGAGAAAATAAATTTGAATAAGAAATCAATATTTTTTAATGAATAGTAAGTATCATTTTCTCCAGGTGATGATTTAAAAGATGATACATTAAGTTTGAAAATTAATGAATAGGTGTTGAAATTTTTCACCAAAGAGAATGAAAACACACCTACCTCAAGTGAATGAAGAATATTATGTGATCATGAGTTATGTGAAAATTATTGTATAAATTATTCTTAGGAAGAAGGAATTAACATAATTGGTGATGATGATCAATATAAAACATCTCTATATGTACCCACTAATATATTAAGAGATATTTTACATTGTATTCCCAAATAAATAGTCTCTCTTGTTTATAGAGTATTTTAATGTATATAGGAAGAGATCACCAAACTAGAAGAAGAAGAATATAACATGGAGAAGTATTTTCAAGGAAAGGTTCTATAATGTATAAATCTATACAAATTGGTTAGAGCCGTTGGATCAATAAATATGGAGATTTAAATAAGTTCCCCGTAGTTAAAATACAAATGGATCAAATAAGTTGAAGATAAAGATAGACTCAAGAATAATCTGGAAGAAAATATCCATGCACTTAAATAAAAGTTGAAAAATAAAATTATGTTCAAGTATTTACAATTGGAAGTAAAATCCATGAAGATCAAGAAACCTGGATCATTATTACAAAACAAATTTAAGCTACATGAAGAGGAAGTTGAAAGAATAAAGAAGGTTTGTGAAGTGAAGGTTATTATGATTGAAGAAAATAAAAACTACCACAATATTAGATGTCTATAATTGGATTTTAAGTTGGAAAATATTTAGAAGAAACATATTGATAGTTTAAAAAACAAAGAGAAAGTTACCGCTACTACTCAATTATTATTGGAGGATTATAAGGTTAAAATTCCTCCAACATGCGATAAGAATTCCATGACATTGTTCAATGATCTATCTCAACCAGATATTAAGAAAGAGGCACCATCTATACTATCTTTTATTGATGTTTCTAAATACATTTTAATTAATAGTGAATTATGGAATTTTTTTGTACAAGTATAGATGAATGAAAATGATAAAAATCCTAACAACATATTGAGGTGGATAGAAAAAAAATTGTGGAAGGTGGTTCCCCATAAAGACCACAAAAATTTATAAACAAGACCCAAAAACAATATATATATAAAATAAAAATATCAAACTTTTTGGGTTAATTTTGGGGCTACAATAGATTTAGGCATTGTGCATTATATTTTTTGTATAATAATTAAATTGAAAAAGAAAAAAAGAAGTCCTTGTCAAGGGGGAGTATGTCAGAGATGAAGAAGTAACATCCACAGTGTAAGAAAAATTTAAAAACATAAAAAAACACAGAAAGTTTGAAAATATCTATAATGTATGCAATGAATGTGATCATAATACTGATACATGCTCAACTCAACATGTATCTAAATTTGATATTAAAATAAATCAACAAAATATGGTTAAGAAGGAAGAAGTATCATTGGTAAGTAAGTTTAAAAATGTTGTAAATAAAAATTCACCAAAGTATATATCAAGGATGAAAGGTGAGAAGACCTTGGATTTTAAATCTAAGAGGATGAAGAAAATTTCATTTGTCAAAAGAACTATTAATATGGATAAAACTCATAATAATCCATGTGTAATATGAAAAATTTCTCCTACTTTTTCTAATGTTATGTTTGTAATATGTCTATAGGATTTAAAGAGAATGGGGAAAATAAGAGAAGCACAAGAATGGGCAAGTAAGCAATGAAAAAAGAATATTACACATGAAGATAATGAATATTTTTCTGTGAGGTATAACATGTATGGATACACATTTTTAGATTATTCTATAATATTTCCAGTACATGAAGAGTTCTTAAAGAAGATAAAAGTTTCACTAGGTGATACAAGTGATTTAAAATCTCTTAAGTAAAGAACTTTCACACACAAAGAAATTAAAGAAGTGATTAGATACACACATCTCCAACCAGAATTAAATTTTATATATAAATTCAGGAATAATATAAGAAATATAGAAACTTGGTTGAGAAAAATATCTCAACCTTACTGTTCACATTGAGAAGTAAGGAAGAGAAACCTTATTCCCGTAATCTTTGTTTTTTTGTATTTGTTTTTTCAAAATAGAGAATTGAAGGTGAGTCATGAAATCAAGGGGATAACCTAGGTAGAAGGAATTACTACTTACTTTGGTTATCCATGATAAGAATGTTTCCATCCTATAATTTTTCCTAAGTTGGTTTATAAGAAGGAATCCTATGAAAAGATCATTCTTTATGAAGATGTTGAAATTGTTAAAAGTTAGGATAACCATATAAGAAAGATCCATTTTGGTTCATTATCAATATAAAGATCCTAAATATAATATATTTAATAGATTCATAATTATAAAGACCACAATAAAATTCTTCTTAAGGGGGAGACAAATGGAGTATGATGTTGTTGTTGTTAGAATCATTATCTCATGAAAATAAAATTATTCTGGAATGCTTATGAAGAAATATCATTAGAAAAGGTATGTTTTCCTTAATATATCACCCTTGTATAATAAACATAAATATATTAATACAATTACATAAGGCGATGGGGGGGATTTAATTAATAAATGACATAATAAAATTGGAAGTATGAAAGTGCTCTAAGGCCACTTATTCTTTTATTTTCAATTATTATTTTTTGATCTATTTATTGAAGAGAGTGAAAGTGTATTAGGTTAATATATCTTAAAAATATTTCATATCTCAAATAGTATCATTATACTAGAATAAAATTGGAAAACACTTGAAGATAAGTTTGTGAGTTTTCATTTTTATGTGGTATCTTGATCAGTTGGTAAGGTACAACTTTGTTGTCTAAATAAAATCCTCTTGTTTTCTACATCGAGCACAAATAATACATACTTAGAGTGAAATTATTGATGTAAATTTTCTTAAGTATGAATTTATTCAATTTTACCATGAACTTTGTATTTCTTATCAATAAGGGTGAGTATGTAATCTAAAAAATTTTATTACATAAATTTACAGACCATTTTATAAACATATGATCTTTTAAGGCTTAGTGACTAGGAAAAAAGGTACACAATACATGAAAATTTAAAACATTATTATACTCCATGTGAAAATATTATTCATGTTTAATCTTAATTATATTTATTTAATCTCATAACCCTGGGAAATACATCAAAGGAAAGGGTGAGGTTAAGGCCTAGTAAGGGATAACAAGGTAAATAGCTTACTTGTGATCTTGAAGAATATCAAAAAGAACTTTAGAAATATCATCAGGGCATGATAAAGAGGAAAATAATTAATAAAATAACATGAATAAAAACATGTAAATTTGGATAAAACATTTAATTTATAAATTCATAATCATATCACAAAGTTTTATCACTGAGGTGTCATAAAAATTACCAAGGTTATTCACCAAGGTATAATAAAACTTGTTATCTCAAGAGATTAAATTATTTACCCAATGAATTAGAGAGATATAAGGGAACACACTTAATATGTATTTATTTTAATTTGAGACACATATATCCACATAAACAAATTCATAAATAACCCATGGATAATAAAAGAAATGGGTTTCATATCAAAATCATTGCGTTTTAAGTGGTGCTTAAAAACAAGATCATTTTGTCATGTTAAACCAATGAAAAAGGAAGGAGGGTTTTATGTATATTAATATTAGAATTAAAATATAAAATTTTTAATCTTTTTGAATACCTATGTAGAATATATAGTTTTTTTTATTCACAAATAAAATAAAATAATTTCTTGATAAAAAGAGATAAATTTTGAGATGAAAATTCGGCAACATAACAAGTATGAAACATGGTTTTAGAAAACATTAAAAATATGGGAAATGGGGATCCCATTAATAAATGACTATTAATATAGAAAATGTAAAGAATAAAATTGATAGGATAAAATTGTATGGAAATTCTAAATACATACCACATAAAAAAGGAAACATGAAAGGAAAGAGAAGTTGAGAGTTCCCTTATGAAATTTTAACAGCCTAACAGCATCACTTAAAAATTAATAAAATGAGTTGATTGAGAGTAAAAAGGGTATTTAATAATTTTTAAATAATATTGACACTATTTTGGATATGTAATTACATATCCAAACATAATAAAATAGAAATTAAGAAGGCATAACATTAAAGGAGTTCTTGAAAAGAAAGGGGTGGTAGATTCCCTTACCTTGAAGAGTGACTTTTAACACTCAAAGATCGGGACCTTGGGGGATTGAGTGAACCTTGGGATGACTACTTGGGAGGTAAAAATTTCATATATTCTAGTATAGTGAATTAGGAATGAAATATAATGGATTAATGGGTGGGTATTTATAGAAAATGGAGGGATTTTTTATTAATTTCCGAGGACACCTCAATAGTGGTATTTGCAAAACCGTGGGATTTCCCATGGTATTTTCCTATGGTATTGGTGGCCACTTGGAAAAAATCATATCATATTTTTATTCAAAATAGTCTAAAACTATTTTAAATTAAATATTAAATCATTATGATATCATTAAACACACCGAAAGCTCAAAACTGTATTTTTACTATTCACCGAAAAACAAAATATATTATAAAAATCTAATAAATTCACCATAGCCTAATATTGACCTTATTAATTAAAAAATTAAATTTATTTTATCATAATAATTCTTTAAATATGATAAATTGAAATTTTAACTCTAAATATACTTAATTATTAAAAATAATAGTGGGTAGAATGCATAGTAAACTGCATAGTAAAATTTTCGATACTTGAAAAAAATAAAATTATTTTATAATATTTATTTAAAAGGGAGTGTTTTATAAGACTATTTAATTATAAAAAAATTAATAATAAAACCATAGTTTAATATAATAATTTATATCTCTCTAAAATGTACAATTTTTACATGAAAAAAAAATCAATTTATCAAATTCCATCTTAATTTTTAAGAAAACCCATTATTAAAATGGAAATGATGAAATAAATATTTTATTTAAACAAAGGTATTAAATTTTAAGTAACTTGGGCCTTGACAAATAACCCTTAAAACACCCACATACGACCTAAGGGTAAGGTGTGTGATGGTGATGAACTCTTAGGGTAGCTCAGATAATATCACCTAAGTGGTAATCTCCACTAACTTGAACTACTCCCATAAGAGATTTTATTCAAGATTAACAGGTTGAATCTCATCTTGGGCTTAGCCCAGAGTAAAGCCCAGTGATTCTACCTCCTTTCCAAGCTCCTAAAAATGCACTTTTTATGACACAATTCTACTGGATGAGGCCATCAACTCTTCTTTATTCATTAATTAACCATTATAATTTATATTTATAATACCAATTATAACATTAAAATTAATATTAAGAGTATTGTTTACAACATTTTTATTGAACAACATTTATATAACAGTCGAAACCCAAATGTCACATTTCAATATACTTAATTCATTATTAATGATAAATATTTTTTTTGTGTAAAATAATACAACACACATTTTCAAGAAACAATTATTATTCAAAAAAAGTTCAGGTCATTACATTATTCCCCCCTTTTCATCCCTAAAATTTCAAATTGTTCTCTCAGTTGAGAAATGGTGATGTTACTTCTACCTCATTGTTTCCTCTGGTTCCCACGTCACTTCTTCATACATGTGGTTCCTACATAACACTTTGACGAGGTGGGTAGTCTTGTTGTGTAGAACCTTTTCCCTATGGTTTAAGATCTCCACTGACTGCTCCTCATAATGGAGATCATTTTCTAGTTATACCACCTCCAAATTCAGTACATGTGAATGGTTAAATATTTACTTCCTCAGGAGAGATATGTGGAAAACATCGTAAAATTTAGATAGATTTGGTGGATGTGCTAGCCGATAGGCCACTTCTCCTATGCAATCAAGGATTTCATAGGGGATGATGTATCTTGGGATAAGCTTCCCTTTCCTACCAAATCTTATGATTCTCTTCCATAGTGAAATTTGATGGAATACTTTTTCACCGACATCAAACTCCAATTCCCTTTGATAGTTGTCAACATAACTCTTCTCTGACTCTGATCAGCCTTTATGTATTATTGGATGGCATGAACCTTTTCTATTATCTCTTGCATAAGATCTGGAACAAGAAGCCTTCTCTCACCAGATTTATCCCAACAAGTAGGAGTTCTATATCGCTTCCCGTATAGATCTTCATAGGTTCCATTTGAATGCTTGAATGGAAATTGTTTTTGTATGAGAACACAACTATTGGGAGATGCTGATTCGATCCACCTTTAAATTCCATTGAGCTTGTTCTTAGAATGTCCTAAAGTGTCTGAATAGTCCTTTAAGATTGGCCATTAGTTTGGGAATGATAAGCTAAGCTGATATTCAATTCGGTATTCAGATCATGTTGAATACTTCTCTAGAATTTTTATGTGAACATTGGATGACGATCAGGTATAATAAAAATTGAAACTCCATGCATCCTTACCACATCCTTCACATATATCTTGTTGAGTAAGTTAAGAGATAAATCTTCTTGAATTAAGATAAGATGGGTAGTCTTGGAGAGATAGTCCACTATAACCCATATCACATTGTATCCTTTGAAATTTATCGAAAGACCAGTGAAAAAGTACATAGTGATATTGTCCCACTTTCATATTGGTATGGGTAGTGGTTGTAACACCCCTTTAGGAAGTTTTCTCTCTACCTTCACTTTTAGAAAAACCAGGAACCTTGTAATGTAGTCATCAATCTCCCTTTTCATGTTATCCCACAAATAATTATCATAAATCTCCCTATACATTTTCATGCTTCTAGGATGTATATAGAAAGTAGAACTATGAGCTTCATCCATCAAATCCTTATTTATTTATAGAATATATGGAACACATAGCCTTGTTTGAAATTTTAATACATCTTCTTGATCAATATTGAACTTAGGAAACTTCCCATTCTTCATAGCCTCTAACTTCTTATGTAACAGGGGATCATCTCTTTGATATTTCTTCACCTTCTCTAGTAATGACAGTTTTGAAATCATTTTGGATAGGCTTGAGGATGTCTATTCCCTTACTATTACCGTGTCTAGTTTTACTAGGTCTTTGATAAAAGGATCTCTTTGAATCCTCATCATTTCCAATACAATAGGGTCTTTCATACTTAATTCATCAATTATTTTTTTTCTCTTATGGGATGACAATGAATTGAACAATCATAGTCTTTGAGAAGTTCCAACAATCTACTATGCTTCATGTTAAATTCCTTTTGTGTAAAAATATACTTCAAACTTTGGTGGTCTGTGAATATATAACATTTCTACCCATAAAGATAGTTCCTCTATATCTTCAGATCAGAACCAACCATAGCTAGCTCCGGGTCATTAGTAGGATAGTTTTTCTCATGAGGCTTCAACTGTAGAGATGCATAAGAAATCACATTATCATTTTTCATGAGGACGCACCATATCCCTTTAAGAGATTCATCACTAAAAATAACTAATACTTATCTAATATAGGGTAGAGTAAACATGGTTTTAGTAACCAATCCCTTCTTATACTCTTGTAAACATTCTTCACACTCCTTTTTCTAGTATAACTTTACCCATTTTTGAGTTAACTTGGTTAGTGAATTAAAAAGTCATGAAAAGTTTTTCAAAAAACTCTTATATTATCATACTAAACCAAGGAAAGTATGAATCATAGTTACTATTGTTGGATGAGGTCACTCCTCCACAACATTTTTCTTTACAGGGTCAATTGAGATTCCTTCATTGGATATTATGTCCCTAAGAAAGAAACATTTTGTAACCAAAATTCACATTTGATGAACTTTCCAAAAAGAATATCCTTCCAAAGAGTTTTAAAAATAAACCTAAGATGATCCTCATGCTCCTCGTGACTTTTTTAATATATCAAAATATCATCAATAAAACCTAGGAAAAATTTATAAAGGTAGTCCTTAAAGTCTCTATTCATAAAATCCATAAAAATAAAAGGAAGATTATTCAAGATTAAGGGAATAACAACAAACTAATAATTCCTATATCTTGATCGTAAATTAGTCTTTGTAATGTCCACTTTCCTCACCCTCAATTGATGATAACCAGATCAAAGATCAATCTTGGAGAAGAATTAAGCCCCATGAAGTTGGTTAAATAAATCATCAATTCTTGGAAGAGGGTACTTGTTCTTCACTGTGATTCTTTTAAGTTCTCTGTAATAAATAAATAATCTCATTTATCTATCCGTCTTCTTCACAAATAGAACTGGTTCTCCCCAAGGAGAGAAACTTGGATGGATAAAAACCTTCTCTAGAAGATCTTATAGTTGTTTCTTTAATTCCCCCAACTCAACAATTTCCATTCTATATGGGGTTTTTGGATATTGTCTTAGAACTAGGAATGAGTTCAATGGAGAACTCTATCTATATTTTTAGGGGAGGCCCAGGTAACTCCCTAAGAAATAAGTCAATGTATTCCTGAATGATGGAGACATTCTGTATTTGTATACTTTTATTTCCTTCTTCACATTCACCAATTAAATATATAAAGAAGGACATGAGTTTTTCTTCTAGACAAAGATCATGTCAATATATATCTCTTTTGAAAACAAATGTAGTTTTTTCATTCAAGACTAATAATATTTCTTTACTTCTATAGTTGATTTTATCATTATACTTTGATAGGTAGTCTATCCCTATTATAGTGTCAAATTCCAGCATGTGAATGACTACTAGATTTGTGATGAGATTGTGCTCACCAAAGTTAATACTAGAGTATCTATAAAATTTTGATGATTGGAAAATACATCTAAGAGTCTTGAATAAAAATTATACTTATAGTAGTTCAGGGATTGATTCTATATTCTTTGGAAACTAAGAGGAAATAAAGGAATGCATAGAACTAAAATCTGACAAAGTACTTTCAAACTTTGAGAGAACAATTAGAGTACCTACCATGACATCATTTAGAGATTCAACTTCAACCATTGTGAGAGAGAAAGCACGATCTTTCTCCCTTTACCTATGATGAGGTTGATAGTGATTGCCCTCTACTTCCCTTATACTTGGAAAATGATTGAAAAAGTTCTCAAACTATCCAAAATTGAAGCATTGGACTTTGATTTGAGCCTGCACCATCTTCCATTTTTTGTTAGTGTTGGGAAGTTGATGATTCACCCCACTATGATATTTTTGAGCAATATGGATATCTCTTCCACACTTGTAACACTTCCCACTCATGATAAGGTAGTTCCCTAAATTCTTCTTCCCACATTTATTGCATGTCGAAAGTTGCACCTGATTTTTTCCTCTTATTTGGTCAAAGATCCTCCCCAAGTTTGTCTCTAGAGATCTCTTCTTCTCATTCAATTTGTGAGATCACTACATTTCACTGAACTCTAGTTCAACCTTAATATCACTATTTAAAATTTCTTTATAGCTGTTATAGTCTCGGTTGGCTAAATTTTTCCATAGATGAGGTCTTAGTCCACTAAAGTATCTATCAACCTTCCCATTAGGATTCATGAAAAAGATAGAGGTATATTAGGAAAGTATTTTGAGGTTCATCTCATAGCTTCCAACATATTCATTCTCCTTCTGCTTTAGTTCAAGGAATTCCTTCTCTATTCTCATTCTCATCAAATGAGGGAAATACTTATTAAAGAAGATTCTCCTGAACTATTCCCACTCCATATCTTCAATATCCCCTCTTGGTCTCATGTTTTTAATTTGTGACCACCACTAATTATATTATCCATATAAAAATTACACATATAGAGTGACTTTATCTTGTTCTGAACAATGATGTATTGAAAAGATATTTTCTGTAGAGCTTATCCACTATTCTGTAATCAATGGGTCGGTAGATCCACTGAATGTTGGTGGTCAATGATGCATAAATGGCTCAACATAAAGTTGTTACCTTCGTGGTGAAAATGGTCTCTCAGATTGATTCAAGTTATTTCCCATAACATGAGTTATCTGTTTCATCATTCTAAAAAAGGTTTACTTTCCAGCTTTCATTGGAAGGCCATCATTTCCTAGTCCATTTCACTCATCATTTACATTATTTCTCCAATTTTATTTAATTTTCTAAAAGAAGAAAACCTTAGTGAGAAATGTGTTTCATTTAATAATATTATAATTCCAAGGGAATTTTTATGCTAAATTACATCATGCTTGAACATGATATTCATTGAAAACAATTAAATTTTCTATAAATCCTTCATAATGATTCATATAAAGCATGCGATTAACCAAACATATCCCCCAGGAGTGTCAAACTAGGAGTGTAGAAAGGCCCATTTTCATGCACAAATTCTTATTCAAGTCTGGCTCAAAGAATTGTTTTTGGGTTTTACCCCTAGATATATCTGTACCAGAGCCACATCCACTTGGTCATATCCATACATGGATTTATTTGTTCGGAAATCACATACTTAATATTTCACAAAAATACCAGGAAATTTTACTATATTTAAAATTTTCTCCAGGGTTCTTCTTAATGTTTTCAAAGACTAATTTCCAAAAATAACAAAACCATCCTCTGATGTCAACTATGCAATCTCACCTTTTTTATTATAGAACTTTACATAGCATTTTACAAATAGAGGGTCTTTTAAGGATTAGTGTCTTAGAAAAAAGGTACATAATACATGAAAATTTAAAAAATTATTCTATTACATGTGAAAGGATTCTTCAATATTCATCCTAAGTAAATTTATTTAATCTCATAACCTAAGGACATACATAAATGGAAAGGGTGAGATTAAGGCCCAATAAGAGATAACAAGGGAAGTAGTTTAATCGTGATATTGAGGAATATCAATAAGAACTTGATGAATATCATCATATCATGATAAATAGGAAAATATTAAATAAAATAACATGAATAATAACGTGTAAATGTGGATACAACATTTAATTGATAAATTAATAATCATATCACCAAGGTTTATCACTGAGGTGTCATAAAAATTACCAAGGTTATTCACCAAGGTATTATAAAACTCGTCATCTCTAGAGATTAAATTCTTTACCCAATGAAATGGAGTAATATCAGGTAATATGATTAATATTTCTTTATTTTATTACGAACCATATATATAATCATGAAAAATTTCATAAATAACCCATGGATAATAAAATAAATGGGTTTCATATCAAAATCATGGCATTTTAGAAAGTGCTTAAAAACAATACCCTTTTGTCATTTTAACCCCATGAAAAAGGTAGGAGGGTTTCATGTATGTTAATACTAGAATAAAAATAGATCATTTTTCATCTATGTGAATACAATTGGAGAAGATAGAGGTTTGGGTATTCACAAAGAAAATAAAATAATTTCTTGATAAAAAGAGAGAAATTTTGAGACAAAATTATTTCATCATAACAGGTACGAAACATGGTTTTAGAGAACATTAAAAAGAGAGAAGAAAAGGGTATCAAATTCATAAATTATTCTTAATAAAGTAAAGGGATAGAATAAAATGGATAGGAGAACATGTTATGGAAATTTGAAAAACATACCACATACAAATGAAACATGAAAGGAAAGAGTAGTTGAGAGTTCCCTTACATAATTTTGGCAGCCTAACAACATCACTTAAAAATTCATAAAATGAGTTGAGTGGGAGAAAAATGGGTCTATCATCATTATTACATAATATGGAAGGTAAGGGGGATATGGAACGAATTATCCCAAAATAATAAAATAGAAATTAAGAAGGCATAACATTAAAGGAGTGCTTGAAAAGAGAAGGGTGGTAGATTCCCTTACCTTGAAGAGTGACTTATAAAACTCAAAAATCGGGATCTTTGGGGATTGAGGGAACATTGGAAGGACTCCTTGGGAGGTAATCCTTTCATATCTTCGATGATATTGAATTGTTAATGAAATCTAATGGAGTAATGTGTGGTTATTTATAACAAGAGCGAGGGAGTTTTTTATTAATTTCCAGGGATACCTCAATAGTGGTATTTAAAAAACCATGGGGTTGCCCATGGTATTGGCCACATGGAACACATCATATCATAATTTAATTCACAAGATTTGACCAGAATTTTTAATTATATATTACATCATTATGATGTCATTAAACACACTGAAAAATCAAAACTGTATTTTTACTATTCACTGAAAAACAAAATATATTATAAAAATCTCATAAATTTACCATAACCTAATATAATTCTTATGAATTCAAAAATGGAATTTATTTTATCGTAATAATTCACTGAACATGATAAATTTATCTTCTAAATCTAAAAATACTTAATTATTAAAAATAATAGCGAATATAAAATGCATAATAAACTGCATAGTAAAATTTTCGACACTTTAAAAAAATAAAATTATTTTATCATTTTTAATTAAAAGGTAGTGTTTTTATAACACTATTTCATTATAATAAAGATTATTAATAAAACATTAGTTTAATATAATAATTTATATCTCTATGAAAAGTACATTTTTTACCCGAAAAATCAATTTATCAAATTCCTTCTAAATTTTTAAGAAAAACTATTCTTAAAACAGAAATGATGAAATAAATATTTAATTTTAAAAAATAAATTATATTTTAAGTAACTAGGTACTTAACATATAACCCCTTAAAACACCCACATACAACCTAAGGGTAAGTTGTGCGATGGTGATGGACTCTTGGGGTGGATCAGATAACATCGCCTGAGTGGTAATCTCCACTAACTTGAACTTCTCCCATATGTGATTGTGTTCAAGATTAACATGTTGAATCTTGACTTGGGATTGGTCTATAGTGAAGCCCAGTGGAACTAACTCCTTCCCAAGATCTAAAAAACAAGATTCTTATGGCACAATTCTACTAGATGAGGCCATTAAATGTTTTTTCTTCATTAATTAAACATTATCATTTCTATTTGTAATACCAGTTATAAAATTGAAAATATTATTAAGATTACTGTTTCCAATGGCCATATTGACCAACGATAATAATTGACCAAGGATCATATAACGGTCAAAACCCAAATGTCTTATTTCAATATACTTCATTATTAACGAGAAATAGTTTTGTTGTGTAATATAATATAACACACATTTTCAGGAAACAATTATCTTTCAAAAAAAGTTTTGGTTGTTATAGTGAGATAAGGTGAAATCAAAGTTTAGGATGTAAATGAGAGAAAAATATGAGATATTCATATATTGAAGTATTCATTTTAATTTATATTTGAAGGTATTTACAATAAATAAAAATGGGGTGATTTAAGATCCCAATTTGTATATGAATGAGTAAAGAATAAATATATTGCTCCAATATTATTATCTAAAAAAGGTGATAGCTATTTTGAAGAAATTTATTTTTCTTATATCGATTAATAAACTATTATTAATGACTACAAAATGTATTATTATTGTTGGATAATAACATTTATTATCAACATTATAAAAGTTTACTTTAAGGAGTTTCTTTAAGGATTTCAAGAAGATGATCAGAGAGAGGCTATCGTATCATGGTGATCTAATGATGCTGATAATACTAAGGTGATCAGATATAGATTGTTAAACTTAGTACATATGATGAAGGTTTTAAAGTAGAACTATTAGATTGAGGTTTTTGAATTGTTCCATTAGATAGAGTATCCATCGGACAAACTTTTATAAAGTCTTCATTTCCAAGTCCATAAAATGAAACTTTCCAAATTATTCTAACATAGTGCATTAGATAGAACAACATGATAAGTCCAATAATATAAAGAAAATTTTGGTAGATCATTTAAGTAACATTCAAACCGACATTGGACTATTGTGAATGGATTTATTTGATCATTTGACCGATATAAATAAATCTTTATCTAATTGCATTCATGGTTACATAAGACATATAATGACTTAATAAAATAAATTAGTCAACTTAAAGTGAAGTGCTCTTATAATGATTAAATATCATGGTAAAAGGTTATCATGATTCCTATAAAATGTTATTGAATAAAGTTTGAAATGAAGAAGAAGTCTTATATGTGAGAAAAATAGTGTTTGGGAAGTCTGGTGAATTCTAGTAGCCAATTCAGGAACTTAATCAATTCACATAGTCGAATAACCATGTAATCAATTCATGTACCCAATTTTAAAATAGGTTATTTAGAAATAAATAAAATATCCATTTCAATAGTGAATATGGTTAAAATCTCCAATTACTACCTAACAGATTAAGTCACATAGCTATTTTAAGCAACGTAGCCTATTGTTTTACATAACCAAATGACTATTAGACAGACTTATACAAAGTTCAAAATTTGAAGTGAAGAAGTTATTGAATGATCAAGAATAAATTTCTTAAAATAGTAAATAGTTATAAAAAATATGTAAAGATCATAGAATAGAGATATTATAAAATGATCAGAGAGGAGTTTATGAATCATTATAAAAAGAAGAATTTTCCACATGAAGTCATCTAACAGATGTTTTCGAGTGACATTCATTAGATTGAAGTTTCCATGAAAGATGATCAAAATGAGGTTTCTAAGTTTTCCCAAAAAATTTCATTGGAAAAAATCCTCTTAGTGATGTCATCATAAAAATTGTTACAAATACATAGGGATTAGTATTACAAATTCATATTAAGGTGTTCTATAAATTCATTCGATGGAAGGACCAAAGAAGACCTTATAGGGTTCATCAGATGGAGGATAACTAAAAAACATATGAGAAACCATCAGGCAGAGTAAGAACAATATGAAATTATGATGAATAATATTTTAAAGGAAAGATTTAATTAAGTCATATTAATAATTTTAATATCACATAAAATTATTATTTAGTATATCATAGGTTATAGGAATCATCTTGTAAATAATTTCAATATGTTTATAAAAAGTTGTAAAGGAACACCATGTGAAGTTTCAATAAATGAAAGATATGTTTCAAAGTTTTTATAATGTCATTACTTTTGGTGATTTTGATCTGTATGATCAATGATTCAATAATCATAAAGGAAGATTGTGATTCTAAGTGATATTTCAATAGCTATGTAGAAGATCATTGACATAAAAATCCAAGGAAGTTTTTTATGAATATTGGTTAAATCCAATATATTAGGAAGTTTTAATGCGGTCAAAAGTACGAAGTTTCCAAGTGGGTTATGGATAAAAAATTGAGTAGTAAGGTAAAATATAATGTGCACGCCTCACATAAGATATGAAAAAAACTTTCATATATAAAATAGTGATGATGTGTTACTAAGGTGTGATGAATTGAGCTATATTATCAATGATTCAGTAATTAAAAAGGAATATTGTGATTCATGTTGAGATTTATGGATTTATGTAGAAGATCAATGACATCAAAATACAAGAAATTTTCTTATGAATACTAGTTGACTCCTATATATTATTAAGTTTCAATGTTGTCAAAAGGAGGAAGTTTCTAAGTGGGTTTCTGAAAAAATTGAGTAGGAAGTTTAAATATAAAGTTCATGCCTCACATAAGATAGTAAAAAGACCATTGCCTATATAAAGAAGTGATAATGTGTTGAAAAGGTGTGATGAATTGAAGTGTGGCTAGGTGATATGATGAAGAATTATAGAGCTGTAAGAAATTTTTTTCCAAAAATCATGAGATAAATTATCACTTAGGATTAAGTTTTAAGAAAAGAAGTACCAGGTGGAGCATGTGGCACTATATGGAGTGGTAACACTAGTTGGTGTAACAGTGAACTGACTAAAGGGTATAAGAAGTAATGATTATATGTATAGGTACTAAACTAAATGAAAGATATATGATAGTACAGTAACACCATAAATTAGTTAACGGATGATCAAGAAGAAAAATAAAGGTCCGACCAGATATTGGACATAAAAATTATTATCACTTGGTATCATATGGATAGGGTGAAGAATAAGGATCACATGATATGTCTTTGGATGAAAAATATCATATGAAGTTATCAGATGGAAAATATATGGATGAATGAATTAGATAAAGAAAAGTAAGGAGAGTTTCTTTCTTATTATTTTTCAAGTAACAAGTAAAGAAGAATAAGTGGAGAACAAAGCAACACTATTACATCAAACCTAAGTCTTATATGATGTAAGTCTTATATTTTTTTGCAAAAAGTAACCAAGAAATTTAGAGATTGTCTACATAGGTAGTATAAAGAACCAAAAAGGATCTGAAACTTGAAGTAGATTATAACTATTCTAGGGAAGAAGGAGTATTTTCTCATCCCCCATGCGAATATTTAGGGACTTACACTTTGGATAAGGATTATTTTCTATACATATCAATTTACTTGGAATCACTTTATAGTGTAGAATCTATGTATTGGTGATCACCATATGTGACGAGGACTAGATACTCTTATTAAATATTGAAACTTATAAAAAATATCATGTTCTATCATTTACTTGCTTTTATATACTTGCATACGATAAGGAAAAGAGAATAGGAGAATCAAGATCCTAATAGGTCAAAGAGGTAAAGGGATAAAAAGTTATATTTGGTAAAAAAGCTTCCAGTACTGATTAAACCCCCTCTTAGTGTTGATCATATCCTAAAGTGGTCTTAATAGGGCTCCCATGATATCAAGAAAAGAAGGTGATAAAAATAAACAAATCACAAGATCATCACAAAAATCAACATTTAAAGCATAATAAATTAAACACATCTTACCTCCAATAATCTAACATGAAAAGAACCCTTTAACATCTATTGAAAAACATAAATAATAAAAATCCCCCATGGGGTCACAATATATACTGAATATAACATAAACAAAGGGGAAAAATAATTATGGTAATCATATTAGATCAACTATTTCAATAAAGTGCCAAATGGGACTTTGAAAACATTCTCAGATTTCCAAGCCACTTTGTTTCATTGAAATCTAACCATTCAAACATCCTTTAAAAATTTTCAGGAAAACTAAAATTTCCTTTGAAATCATTTCAAAATGAGACTATATCTCATTTGAAAAAGAAACTGATGTCAAACACCAATTTAAAACACTTTAACTCCTTTTAAGGAGCTACATAAACCTTTTTATAAACACTTAGAATATGACAACTCCTTTATAACTAAAGGGAACCATTTAAAAGAATTTTAAACCCCTCATGGGTAACATATATATGTTTAATTTGTAAATAGAATCATTTTAAAAAATCAATCATCTCATGGAATATAATATAATGGAATGATAAAAATTACATACCCCAATACTAGAGAATACTAATTGAAACACATCATATTCAAAGAAGAATGGTCAACTGAGAAAGAATACACTCTCCACAACAACTAAAAATTAAAATACACAATATTAGAACCTATACAAACCATAACATTGACCCATATAGTTGTTATGGTTCATGGGAGAAATGAAAAATTGAGGGGAAGGATGAGGGAATGAGAGAAGAAGGAGAAGGAAGGAACTAACCTAGATAGACCACTTAGAATTGATTTTGATTGAAGGAAGAACCAAGGAATGAGGATGAGAAGAAGGGATAAGCTAAATGGGCTCTACCCAGGCCCATAAACGTAATAAAACTTATATAAAGTAATAAAACCTTAAAACATTAGTATGGGGAAATGGTAAAAGCACCAAAATTAATAGCCAGGTTGGTCACCTTTACGAAACAACATCATTGGCTAGTGACATAGTGCTCCTACCATGATACCCACTTTTGCATAGCCTCTATAGCTTTCATTGTAGTTATCCTCACTGAAAAACCTCCACGATTCAGACCATGGAATTCAATGTGTAGCACCCTAATCAGAAATACCTAGGGCCCAAGGCAACCAACCACTATGATGTCATCTCCTATATTGTAGTATATAGCCCGTACATCAAGAATAACCACCAGTGTTGAGTCCTAAGACTACATGGAATATCCTCTACCTTTTGTAGTAAAAATTACCCACCAAAATTATCACAATATCGCAACCCATGTCCTATAATGTGTCAACCCATCTACATAAAATTTAAAAAAGGAAAGGAAGAGGGTTGCAGTGTAGAAACCTTAGGTAATGGTGTAGCTCACTACAATACTGCCTAAAACACCTTGGGACTTCACAAAATAATCAAAAACCATGTAAAATAACTAAAAACCTCAAAATCACCCAAAATTAAATAATAATAAATAAAATTGTGATGTGGGTGTTGGAAGGGCACTAAAATGGGAACCATCACACCATGGAGGTGCTTGTGATTTCATGGTCTACAAATGAAATCATCGTTTTCATGTATATAATGCATGCAGTTTACATGTAATACTATATTCAGTTTTCTTCTATTATAACTCATTTATTACTGTGTTTTTAAGGATTTTAATCATATTTAATGATTTTAATGTATATTTTACAGTATTAAGTAACAAATGTGATGTGTTACTTGTTGACACTCTTTCAAGGAGCCTTGTGAAGGAGCCTATATAAAGATGTTTTACTTATTTTATTAGGGATTTAGTTCATTATAAAAGTGGATTTTTTTCAAAATAGTCAAAATACTCTTCCTTCGTAAAGATTTTTTAGTGTACTATTATGGTTCTAGAACCCCTCTGGGAATTCCAGAATCATAAAGAAATATTTATAGATCCATTGGATAGTTTTCCCTCATCAAAGTCACGAGATATATGTATATTTCTCCT
Source organism: Viscum album (assembly GCA_963277665.1). Lineage (NCBI taxonomy): Eukaryota > Viridiplantae > Streptophyta > Magnoliopsida > Santalales > Viscaceae > Viscum > Viscum album. The sequence goes on from OY728140.1 coordinate 163,098,471, forward strand.
CATGATAATTACCAAAGATAATCTATATATGAATAATACAAATGCTATTAGATATTTAGGCATTTGAGGTATGAATTTTTATATATGTTTTTTAGATATTTTTCTCATTTGATTATTATGGATATATTTTCCTATGTTTCGGGTTCTCTTCTACTACTAATGATCACATGATGATCAAAATGAATCCATAAATGGTATCAGATAAAGTTTATTCAATGTTAAATTTCTTTAATCCATGATTTTGAAAAATATCTCCATCACCATGATACAATGATCCCCAAGGTTGTTCTTCACTGAACTTTATCTAGGTACCATGGCCATCTCCTTGGTATAAGAGTCCCCATAGTCAATAAAAATAGTCATAGATAAAGAACCATGGCATGGATCAAGCCACAATAGTGAATAAATGGCTTCAATACCTCTACGTGAACGGTTCATGTAAAGGTAGTATGATACTTAACTTTACATGAAGGATTCATATAATGGTAGATCTATAGATTTATTGAAAAATATTCCCTTGTTTAAACTATTTATGTATGGGTAGTGGGTGGTTACCCTTATACAGAATATGGATTCTATATAAATTAAAATGGGAATCTTTAAAAAATTATTTTGATAAATTAGAATTATGATTAATAAAATGTTTATAAATTATATATTTTCTATTTTTAAAATGGGATTTTAATCCTTAATAGATATGAAAATTTTCATATTTATTTGAACTTTTTTAATAAATAAGTAAATTCTATATTTATTAATAAAATTAAATTATGAATTGAATTATATTATTTATAGATTATTTATAAATAATGGAAAAGATATTTTGGAATATATAAAAAACAATTATATGGAATATTACAAATTATTATATTAATTATAAAATGTTTATAATAAGTTTTTTAGGAAAATGTTATTAAATTTTCCTAACGTTTAAATATTATGATATATTTATTTATTTATAAGTTATTCCTTTATTTATTAATATATATAAAATTATTTATATTGTTGTTGGTCGGAGAGGAATACTCAAGAGGGGGGTGAATTGAGTTCCTATTAAAAATTTCTGTTTAAAATATTTATATTAAAATCCCCCAATTTTAAATATCAAGCTAAACTGTAGTGAATTTTTAATACAGTAAAGGTTCAGTTAGGTTCTCAAGAGATTGATTAGTTCTCAGTTAATCTAATCTAAAGATTAGATTAGATTTTGAAACTAACTTTATGGTTTACAATAAATATAAACACTTGCTATTTTAACTATCAGAGTTGCTTTAAAATAGATTTATATTTAAAGTACTTAGTAACAAAATATTCAAAATAGTTTTAACTAAAATAAAAATACACAACATTTTTAAACAAGAGGTTCAGTCTCAAGCAGAGACTTGGTCCTCTAAAATAGTTTTATATAAACTATGATCCACACCCTGGATCGGGGTTTTACAACAGTGCACAGACTGTCCAGGTCCAAGACCTCTACCACAGTTCTTCTTGGGAAAAACTAAAAAACAGCACACAGGCTATCCAGGTCACACTTGACCTCTACCACTATCCACAGTGGGATACAAGAGTGTAAGATAAATATTGAGTGAGGATTTATAAATCCTCCAGTTCAGCATAGGAGACAATGTGTGCTTAAAATACAGAGCACACACATTGCTCGAAATATAAATAAATGAAACACAATATATCTAAACAAATAGAGATGAGTTTAGAGTGATCTATGTGTTTTTAGTGAAGCTCTGGACTCCTTTGTATTGAAGTAGATGAGACATGAGTCATTTTCTAAAAGTTTTTCAGAAAATAGAGTATCATGATTTTTCATTGCCTTTCAGGTCCAACGTGATCAACATGATTAGCTTGAGTGTGGATGTAGTCGTTGAAGCTCTTCACTCCTTGAATATTCTGGTTATACAGATTTAGCATGTGTTATTCCTTATTCTTATATGTATTCATGTCCTCGTGTATATCCAGAAATTTGTTTATTATGTGTGTTGAAGGACCTTTTTCTTTAGTAGCTCGAGGTTCCCTTTTATATGTTCCTTGAGCTCTGACAATAGAAATGATTGTACGAGATACAATTTCCTAACATCCAACAAACATCATTAATTAATATTGGTTGCATTAAAAGCACAAAATATGACTATTTCTAATAACCATACAAAGATAGAGTTTAGAGAAACAGTTACTGGTTTCCATCAATAGCTCTTTGTTTCATTGAACTTGTAGCGGTGAACTTATAACGGTAGATCTTGCATCAGTAGCTGTTACTCTATGTAACGGTAGATTTCTTGTATTAGTAGCTATTTGTGTGGTGATAACTCCTTGTATCGGTAGCTCCATATATCAGTGACTATATGTAGTAGTGAATTCCTTTAGCAGTAACTCTTGGTAATGGTAGACTTCCCTTAGTTGCAGCTCTTGGTAGCGGTAGACTTCCCTTAGCGGTAGCTCTCGGTAGCAGTAGAATTCCCTTAGAGGTAGCTCTCGGTAACGGTAGACTTTTGTACCAGTGACCCATAATGGTGATCTTGTAATGGTAGAATTCATAATAGTGTCTATCACTCTGTATCGGTCGACTTGTGCATACCAATAGACTTACTCTATCGGTAGCTCAGGTGTAATGGTAACTGTCTGCATACCGGTGACCTTTTTGTATAGGTAGATCATTTTCATACCGATTACCTTTTTGTATCAGTAGCTATTAGTCTGTTTATGGAAACTATCCACAGATTAAGTTTGGATAAATCATTACAAAGTAAATGAACATTTGATTAAACGAATGTTCTTAAACAAAAGATATATCATTTTAACATATTCAACAGTATTTATATTTGGACATTAAGCACTTAAACAGTAACTAAAGTAAAAATAATTTTAATCAATAAACATCATTTGGGATTACCAAAACATAATTAATCATAATTGAGATTATCAAAATATGTGAGTCCAACAATTGTAAATATTGTGTATATTTTATTTATGTGATAAATTACTTCTTGAAGATATAGACTTTAATTTTATGCTAGATTTGAATCTATAAATTTTAGTTTCCATATAACTTAACCTCAATTTTTAGTTACATTTTTTAGCTTGAATTTAGTTTTTGGGAATAGTTTCAGAATGTTAGGGGATAGAGATATCATGAATTGAATTCTATTTTGATTAATTTCTCCCCAAGGATATGGACTTGGGGTTAGACTACCTAACAACCTAGTATATTTTGCCTTATCTAGAAAGGTGAATTGGGTTGGCTATATGTTGCTATGGGATTACTCATGTGGAAATTAACAATATCATATAACTCTATGAATTTATATGAAAATTTCATATACCTTATTTATATAATGCATTCAAATATGTATGAATATGTTTTAGATTTTATTTTTTGGTGAGTAACACATACAATGGGATTTGTAAATAGTTACAGATTAATGTGGTTTGAAACCGTTAATTTGGTTATTGGAATAGGGATTCTAAAACTAAATCAAGAGAATAATATATACAAAAAGTAATAAAACATTAGAAAATAATTATTAAATAAGATTTAATAATTATGAATTTAATATGTATATAATGTATATGAAATTTGTGTGACTTTAAAATGGAAAACCATTAATTACTAAGTGAGAGATTCTATCTAAAGTGGCACTTTTCAAACCCTTGATCGTCTAAATGGGTAGTTTCATGCCATGTGCCTCTATATTATATTATGTCAACTAATTTTAGAAGTTTTCATTGGGTTACACTTAGCTGGGAAATCTAAAGGATTGGGATACTAGAGGAATACAGATAAGTATTACCAATACGATGGATATAGATAAAGAGTTGTCCAACTCAACTATCGAAGAATCAAACAAGTTGGGATTGGCTTGATAACCTACCAAAATTACTAAAGTGACGAGTTTCACACCATAACTAGGTTCTTTCTTTATAAAATATCAATATTGATTCACTAAAAGAATATAATGCATGACTTTATTAATTTTAGTGGGAGTAATTTCATTAAAATTACTTGATTAAAATATATAAATTATGATACTCACCCATTGATATATCCATTATATAGACTATAGAATTTTTATAGAAATAATTTTGATATCATTAATAGGAATGAACCATAAAACAATTAAACATAGGTATATAATGTTAATAAGTGTTTTCAAATAGAAGATTTCATATCCCCTAAATGTGAATATGATAGAATTAAATTTCATCAACTCTGACTCATGAGTATTAGATATCATGTGTGAATCACACATTTGTGCTATCAAACTTATACTCAGAGTTAAAATTGAATTAAAAAATAGTGAAGTAGATCTTTATGTTGGTAATAGAGAAATATTTCTTTAATTAGAGGTTATAATGTATGATTTGGATTTACCAAGTTGATTAATCCTGTAATTAGAAAAAAATTATTATGTTCTCACCATAAATAGAAATTTTATTTCTTTATCTTGTTTGTAAAAGAATGAATTTTCATTCATTATTAAGAATAAGATTTATTCTACATATAGGAATGAAATATGTTATATAATTGGGAATATAATGGATTATACATTCTATTAATGTATAAAACTATTTATAACATTTTGAAAAAGTAGTTTTGAGTTGATTCTAATCCTACCTCCCTTTTTCATTTTCACCTCAGACATATAAATAATAAATGTATTAAAATAATCAAGGCACCTTTTGGAAGAAAATTTTAAAGGGATAACGGGATATTGAATTTCATACACAATGATGTATATGGACCAATGGGTACACACACAATTTGTGGTTATAGGTACTTCATTATGTTTATCGATGAATTTAGTCGATATGGATATGTGTTTCTAATGAAACTCAAGTATGAAAATTTTTAAAAGTTCACACAGTTTCATAAATCAACCAGTAATTTTTTTTAATATTACTTGATCTAGGAATTCATTGATCATATGAGGAATTATGGAATTGTTTCACAACTCACCCCTATTGGAATGCCATAATGGAATAATGTGTTTGAATTTATGAATTTTACCTTATTAGACATGGTTTTATCCACATTTATTCGATATGACCTTTTTATTTCATTTTGTGGTTATGTTATGGATATGTTTTCCATCTAAAATATCCATAAATACACTATATGAGATATGGTACTGGAAATGATCCATTTTTACTTTTATGATGATTTGAGTTTTTTAAGAACTTGTATGATGATTTTCTTTTGAAAAACTAGTCCCAAAGTAAAAAAATACATATTTTTTGTTTATCCCAAGGTAATTTATGGATATTATTTCTACAACCCTTCTAAACATAAAGTGTTTGTGGCTCAAAATGATGTTTTCCATGAGGTAAAACACATATATCAAGTAGTTTGTGGGAGGAAATTTTAACTTAGTGAAGTTAAATACTAATAAAATGGAAGTGTTCCTAAAATAGTAGTTGATTTAGTTTCATAAAGAGGTGTGGAAGAAGAATCAACTAAATTTACACAAGAACATAGAAGGCAAGGTAGGATTTTTTCAGATCTTGAGAGATATGGATTTCTCAAGGCTAGTGATTATGGAGTAATATTAATAAGTGATAAACCTAATTTATATCATGAATTAATTGGATTTTCTAATTATAATAAATGGTTTAAATTAATGGAATCTTAGATGGACACCATGTACATCAATCATGTTTAAAAATTGGTGGATACCCCTGAAGGGGTAATACCCTTAGGGTGAAATTGTATTTTTTGAAAGAAAATTGACATGAATGGAAAATTTTATACCTATAAATAATACTTAATGGTGAATTATTATAGATAAATTCATGGTATTTAATATTAAGAAACATTTTACCCAATAGTGATAATCAAGTTCATTTGGATATTTCTATCCATAGTAGCTCATTATGATTATGATATTTATGAAATGGATGTCAAAGCATCTTTATTTCATGGGAATTTATCCAAGGTTGTGTATATGATATAACCCAATGATTTTAAGGTTACAAAAGAGTCTGTTATGTTATAAAAGTTTCAACAATCCATTTATAGACTGAAGAAAGATTATTAGAGTCATACTATTTGGTTTGATGATTAAATCAAAGAGATTGGTTTTATAAAAATAAAAAATAATTCCATTGTATTTAAGTGGGTTATTAGGAGTATAATAGTTTTTTTGATATTTTATGTATAAGAAATACTGATTATCAAAAATGACATACTAACACTTCATTCTGTGAATATGTGGATGGGTAAATGTTTCTTAATGAAAGACATAGATAAATATACCTACATATTGGGTTTGAAGATATATGGAGATATATCTAAGAGGTTCATTAGACCAAGTAATAACACACATATATTAGTAAAGCAATAAATAATTTTATCATAGATAACTCCAATAATGGGTCTTTACGAGTGATTCATTTTACAAATATCAGGATGATTCAATATTCTTTTATAGATTTAGAAATAATGGATAAAATTCATTATGTGTCCACCATATTACCTATCATGTATTTTATTTTATGTACTCAACACGTCGTATTTTATGTTTTGAACATAACTAGTAGATTCCAATCAAATCCTAGTGTGATTCATTAGATTTCAGTAAATATCATTCTTACATACTTGATTAGGACTAAAGACAAGTTCTTGGTCTTTAGAAAACAATATGAGATATATATAAAAGGTTACAGTGATGAAATTTTTCAATTCGATAAATATTATATGAAATTCCAATCAAGATTTATGTTTTTCCAAAATGGTGGAGCTATTAGTTATAAGAGTTCCAAAAAATCTACCATAGTGGACTCTAAATAAAGGAAAAGTACATCATTGAATCAAATATAGTAAAAAAATCTATTTGGATCAAGAAGTTTATTACTAAAATTAGAGTGGTTCCTATAATTTTGGGATAAATTTAGCTATACTATGATAAAAATGGGGTAGTTTCTCAGGAAAATGAACCATTGTCTCACCAAAGGACCAAAACATTTATAACACTCAGAGTTTTTATGAGCCTTATTTTTTAAATAAATTAAATTTCTTTGATGGATTACATTAAATTATACACCAAGTTAAGCTTTCATTACACACCAACTTAGGTTATCTTCCAATACAAACAACACTTGGTTAACTCACGTGTCACACAACACTGAGTTTTAACAAAACCTCAACTTATTATTAATATAGTTATTTAAACATGACCATTGTAACCTAGCTGTTAGACTTAGAAAAAATGAATAATAATAACTAATTTTTAAATAATAATTTTAATATTTTTACAAAAAGTAAACATATTGATAGTAATATATATATTTTTTGGTAAAGTATTTATATGGTTTGAAAATACTATTTTCAAAAAAATATGTTTTTTATGACTTGTGAAAAATAACAAAATTAATTTTTATAATTTTATAAATTTAATTAGATAAAATAAACTTCACTTTTGAATTCATAATGTTATAACTATCTTAGGGTACATTTTGGTGATTTTTCAGAAAATTGTTATTTCTAAATGAATAATGGAAAATACTGAATTTTAATTAAAAACTTCTTTTTTTGTTTTCTTTATTTATATAGTTAAATTATATTTTTATCTAGTGTTAAATTATATTTAGTTAAATTATACATATATTAATCTAACTTATTTCATTGTAATCAATTTCATATTGAAATTTAATATAAAAACTTTGTAAACTTTTGACCCTTTTCACTTTAAAAGCCCATTTTCTCGAAACGCCTGTGTGATTAATTTTAAATTAATTTTTCCACTTATATGATTAGAATTTTAAAATATGAATTAGATATTTGGTATAAAAATATTTATAATATCTAATAATTTAAACTTAATTTTTTACCAAAGTTATTAGTGAAATAAATTAAAAAATCATTACAACAATTAAGGTAAAAACAAGATTACTTAGTGGTTAAAATTCGAAAATAAGGTGTAAGAATGACCCCAAATATTTCCAACACCAATTATATAGAAATATGGAGACCTCATAATGTCTAATGTTCAAATTGGATCCATTATGGACACATTTTTAATATGAAAAACATGGGTGTAATTCTATCATTCAAAAATTTATAAGATTTCCACTCACCTCCAATATAAAAGTACAACCCCTCTCCACCCTCTATTCACACCTATAAAACCATTTTTATAGGCCAAAAACTATCAAATATATTCCCAAATACCATCCCCTCATCCTAGAATCATTTATTTGGGAATAAATCCTACCATGGAAGGTTTTTGGTGAAAACCAAAAGGAGATACCTGAAGAAGAGGTAACATTCATCAATGAATGTTTTTGTTTCATTTCTTCCTCAAAACCATTCATTTATTTTTATATAATGATTATATAATAACCCTAGTATCATAAATATACTTATATAATGTTATTTTATGGTTAATACCTAAAAACACCCAAACTTCCATCAAATGGGTTATGAAATCATCATTAGTGTGTACGACAGACTACCACCTCGTGAACCGATGTCATTCGTTTTCCATTAGCACCTATAAAGGTTGTGAATAATCATGTAAGTAATATTTATATATTATTTATATAATTTTATTATAGTTATTAAATTTTTATTTCATACATACCTTCATGATTTCCATTTTTTTGGAATACGATAATGTCGTTCGTGTGTACGAAGGACTACTACCTCGCGAAGTGATGTTATTCATTCACAATTTACATGGAATATATTAAATATGGTATTAATAAAAATATGTTATAAATATGAAATAAAAATGATTCTATAATTATAATATATCATATAATTTTATTTCTTTCAATCTAACAAGAAAATGGAAACACTGTTAATGCGTACGTACGACCTACCGTCTCCACGAATGGTGTATTTCATTTCCTATTTCTATCTTTTATATGTTATTATAAATAAATATATAATGAATATATATAATATTTATACCATGGTTATAATTATTTAAATTATTAATTCGTGATTAAGGTAATATAAAAAAATACAATGAATCAAAACATTTATGAAAAGCAAAGAAGTTATTACTCAAAACACAACATTAACATGGGATGGTTAAAATAAGAGTAATATAAAGTCATAAGTAAATAATATATGGTATTATATATATATATATATATATCTTAATATGGTTATTTTATAGATTTATAATAATCTTATATTTATTATACAATATTTTTAATGAGTACGACGAGAGTCAAGACTTATGGTGAGGGATTTTTGTCTCACTATTTACTTTTGTGGGACACATGCTATATTCACCACATATTTATTATATGTTGTGTATATACTGACCAAGAATGTAATTTATGATTATTATAATTAATTTTTTTGGTATTTAAATATCCATTTTAGGGTCTCTCTTTCATGGGGTTTATGGTTCAAAAGTTACCAAATCAGTAGGGGTATTTTTTTATCAATTTGATTTCTTTGAGATACATGTTATGTTGTGCACCTATATTATTTTATGAGGTGTATATAATGAAAATTTGACATGTTATATCATGAATATTATTATTTTCATGACATTTTAATATTCATGTAATGTTATTATCTCATGGGGATTACGATTCAATGTTACTAAACTAGTAAGAGTTTATTTCTACAATCTCATCATTTATCGAGATTATTTATGATTATGCCTCTATTGATGAAATATTATGATACATATCTCAATAATTCTAATGTTTTTTCCTATGGTTATTTAGGATATCCTTATGTAATTATACCAATTTCCTACTCTTTGGAACTTAAGATAATTAAGAAATTTTTTTTAATAAAATATGACTTTTTCCCCTTTTCGGTTAGAAATTTGTTTTATTTCAATCCCATGTTTTCTAAAAATGTTTTCAAAAATGTTTTATTACTCTAAAATTATTTTTAAAATGATATTTTACACATGTTTTACTTTTTATAATTTTTTTTGGAAGGAATCTTTATATCATTTTCTAAAACAATGTCCATTTGGATTTTATCGAAAATGTGAAAGGAGCCATCATGTTTACATGTACGACATGATAAAAATATTCTGACGTCATGAAAAATTGTTGATTCTAAGCTTCATTTTTATTTTTTCAAAGTTATTTTCAAATAAAATGGGTTTAAAAAGGTTTTATGTTTTGAAAATTGTTTTCAAATATGAAAGGATACTTTACTTAAGAAATGTTCTAAACGATCCTTTAAAAATTATTTTCCATCCCAGATGAGATCCATTGGTGTTACTCAAGCCTTACTAGGGATATTATCCAGGGTTACCATTCATATTCTTTCTATGAATGGTCTATGTTTTTATGGAATTATATTTATAAAAACTGTTTATATTTCATGAATTATATGCTTATAGAACACACCTATTTTCATGGGTTATGCTATGATGAAATAAGTATGAAACCTATCTATTTTATAAATTTTGTGATGTGGTGAAATGATTATGATACCCAATCCATTTAATTGGTTATGATATGAAAAATTATTATGATCTTGTGGGACACATAAATATCATTTTCATTATGAGATGGGTGAGACCCGTATATCCCTCCAATACATTGGGTAAATATTTATATCTCATGAGATATACATGACTAGAATGGGGAGCGAACTCAATTCAGTAATACAGGTATAGAATGAGAAGTGAACTTGGTTCATTAATATAGGGATAGAATATGAAGTAAACCCAATTCAGTAATATAGGGATGGAACGGGGAGTGAACCTGGATTAGTAAAGTAATTTTTCCACCATTATGGTCTTGGCAGTGAGCCTTGAATATTATGATATGATTTTATATGCTTATTTGTATGAAAAAAAACTTTATCTTATGCTAATGTTATTATCTCATGGATCATGTTCTTTGATTTCCTTAATATTTAAGTCTTATGAACTTTAAATATTTATTCCATGATTTATGATTATGATCTTTGATATGCAGGGTATTCTTTTCAGTTGTTATGATCATGTTCTCATAACCATATGTTCATGTCAGGATTATATATATCTCTTTTTTACCTTTACTGAGCATTTGAGCTCACACTTTTCTATGTTTCCTTTCCCTAGGTTATGTAGACATTTATTATATATGATATGTCTAAGAAGGGTTCTAGTTTAAAAGAACATAGTGGGAGATGAAGTATCTCACCTATGAACCCATGTCTATGTTTCCAAGTTTCCAAAGACACTAAAATATTATAGTCCTCAAGTGTGTGTCTATGTAATGTAATAAATATTTCAAAAAAATGATGTAATTTCTATGTATGTTAAGCCTGGGTCATTATAGTTGGTATTATAAGATATGTTTAGTTAAAATTTTGAAACTAGGATGAAGAAACCATGATGAGATCCCTAGGTAAATCTCTAAGGATAAGTATAAGTATGATTCAAAGTATAGGAAAATTTCATAGAATTTTGGTAAATGATAAACCGAGTGGTTTTATAGAAATACATACCTATCTAGATAATAAAAGTAGATTTGTCTCTCAAACTGATGTACCTTGGGGTAACAACCCCAGAAACACCAAATTGAGATAAACTCGACCAGGAACTAGTACATGATAACAGTCTTTACTGCACACCTGGTTTGACATCCTCGGGAGATACACTTTATAAATTAACAAACTCTTTATGAATCATTATGAAGGATTTAAATATAATATAGATTTGAATAACCTAGGATAAACCTAAGGTTTCATATATTAAATAAGTTTTCATAATTTATACATTCTATAAGTTATTTTCTTGATTATGTGGTTTCCCAATATGATTATTGTTTCTTACTCTATTATTCTTGGTTTTAGTCAATGGATGGAACCTGAAGTAACCATGTTAATTATGAGTGCAATGAATAATGGAATGATTTTTTTATTGAGAAAAAAAATGTTATGGGAGTTGGAATGAAAAATATCATTGCTATGATCACACAAATTTCTCAATATATTAATCATTATAGACATCCAAATGAGAAGGGGGGGTATAAGTTTATATTAAGTCCTTCATAAGGAAACACCCACCTTATATAAGAGGGTATTCTGATCCACTAGTTTCTAAACAATGGATCAGTACCAGGGAAAATATGTTTTCCATTATCCAATGTTTGTAATAGGAAAAACTCGTTTTGGATGTCTACCATATGGAAGGTGAAGCATATCAATATTATAATCTTATCAAGAATACGAGGAAACAAAAAGAAATTGAATATATGGATTGGGATGAGTTCAAGAACTTATTTTTCAATAAGTGTATTCCTCATATTATTAATGAAAATATGGATAAAGAGTTCCTCAAGCTAAGGCAAAAGGATGATGAATCCATTATTACCAATGAGGATAATTTTAAAGGACTTTAAATGTACAATTTGGGTATTATCATCCAAAATGAAAGTAAGGTTGATCAATTTTTCAATGGCTTAAAGACAAGTATTTGAAGGGAATTAGCCAAAAGAGACTGTAGTAGATATGAAGATATTTTTTTATGCTCTATCAATGTGAAAATTTTGGTTGGAGTTATGTAACAATCTAACGGTTTTGTCAATAAAAGGAAGATAAAGTTCAAAGGAAAATTTAAAAACCATGGAGGGGAGAATATTAGATTTCCTTTATGCTTAAGGTGTTGTAAAATATATGGAGGAAATTTTCTTAGGGGTAATAATAAGTGTATAAGGGAAGGAAATTGGTTAACTGACAACCAAAGTGATGGGAAGAATTTAGATAACAATACTAATAGAGAGAATGCTACATCTAATTCACCCCCCCCCCCCACTTTAGTGATTAATGTATAATAATAATGATCATTATGTTAACCAATGACCAAATATGAGGTTTAATGATTATGATCAAAATTAAAAACCTATTATGTTGAGGGACAAGGGGAAATATCATGTGATCACTATTTCTAAAGAGGGGTGTGATAACAACCTGGTGAAAGGTATACTTACTATCTACTCAAGAATTACTAATATCCTATTTGACTATGGATCGACCCATTCTTTCATATCAAAATAATTTTAAAAGGGTATCAAAATTCCACACAAATTATTATATGTGAAATTAGAAGTAAAAACCCCTAATGGTATAATGATTTTATCTAAAGTCTATGATTCAAATTTGGTTGATGTTGATGGGAATGTTCTTCCTGTAAATCTTGTCATTATAGCTCTAGTTGAATTTCATGTCATCGTTGGTATAGATTGGCTTTCTGTGCATAAATCCCACATGAATTATCAAGGAAGAGAAGTTAATTTTGATATTCTAAACCAACCTATGATCTTCTATCAGTGTGATGATAAGTATTCACTTCCGATAGATATTACATATATTATACGAGTCTTAATTCTCATTCAGAATGGGTTTTTATCTAAAATGGTTAGGGAGAAAGTAAACATTAAGGATATTCCTATTTTTTGGGAGTTTGTTGATGTATTTTCAGTTTATTTTTCTAGAATTATACTAAATCCTGAAGTTGATTTCTCAATAGAACTCATATCTGGTGCTACACCAATTTCAAAGACTCCCTATAGAATGGACCTAATTGATTTGATGTAATTGAGGAAGAAACTTCAGGAAAACCTTAATAAGGGATTAATTTGGCCAAGTTTGTCACCTTGGGGTGAACCTATTATTTTTGTAAAAATGAAAGATGGATTAATGTGACTCTTTATTGATTATCAAGAGATGAACAAGAACATAATTTAGAAAAATTATCCTCTTCCCCAATTTGATAACTTGTTTCATTAACTACACAGAGCTCAATAATTTTCCATGATTGAACTGTGTTCTGTGTATCATCAATTGAGGATCAAGAAGGAGGATATACCCAAGGTGACATTCTGTACAAGGTATGGACACTATGAATATATAGTTATTCCTTTTGGTATTACTAATTCCACTGTTATCTTCATGGATTTAATGAATAGAGTCTTTATATATTACCTTGACCCATTTATGGAATTATTTATAAATGATATTCTTATCTATTAAAAGAGAATGGAAGAGCATTTAGAATACTTAATAATTTTACTAAAGACCCTAAGGTAAGATAAAATATATAAAAAATTTATAAATTGTGGATTTTGAATAAAAAATGTTTCATTTTTGGGTCACATAATATCAAGAGAGGGAATATCAGTAGATCCATCAACGAAAAATGCTACTGAATGTTGGAATATACAAACCATGGTTACTGATATTCATAGTTTTCTTGGTCTTACTAAAATATTATTTATGATTTTTGGATAATTTCTCATGACTATCTAATTGACCAAGTTGAATCAGAAGGGAGAAAAGTTTATCTAGACAGTTGAATGTGAATAACATTTAAAGGAACTAGAGAGAAATTTAGTTAATGCACCTATTATAACATTAACTTATAGTGGATAAGGGTTTGTAATCTATAGCGATGTATCCAAGAAGGGATTGGGATGTGTTATTATAAAAAGATTGTCTAATTATATCTTATGCCTCAAAAAAATTGAGGGGTCATGAGAAAAATTACAGAACTCATGATTTGGAGTTAGCTATGGATTTTTTGCGTTAAAGATATGGTGGTATTATATTTCTGAAGAAAAGTGTGATATATATACTGATCAAAATAGTTTAAAATATATATTCACATAGAAGGAGTAGAACATGCACCAAATAATATGGTTAAAGCTAATTAAAGATTATGACTTCTTTATAAATTACCACCTTGGGAAAGAGAATAAGGTTCCCAATACTTTGTGTCAAAAGGATCATTCTAGCTTATGCATGATGAGGATAAAAAAGATCCAACATTTCATGATTTGTGATGTATGTATCTAGAAATCCCAAAGGAAGGGGAAAATATTATCTTTCTTAATTGAAAATTCAACCATATATTCTAGCGAAGATTAAAGAGGTGTAGAAGGAAGATGTAGAATTTCAAAAGAAGGTTAAAAGTATTCCTATGTTTAAACATGATCTTGATGGGATGATAAGGTTCAAGAACTTTGTTTTCATTCCTTCTATAATAGACCTAAAGAAGGATTTATTAGAGTAAAATCATAAATCTTCATTCTTTATTCGTCCTATAAGTATGAATATGTATCGATATTTAAAAGAATACTTCTAGTGGGATGGAATGAAGAGAGATATTGTAGAGTTTGTATCTCATTTCATGGTATTCCAGTAAGTTAAGGTTGAAAGAAAAAAGTCTAAGGGGTTATTTCATCCATTAACCATACCAAAATGGAAATGGGAGAACATCACTATGGATTTTTTCATTAGACTCCCCAAAATTTCTAAATGGAATAATGATATATGGGTTCTAATTGGTCTCCTTACTTAGTCAACACACTTCATCTCCATCATAGAAGACCTCTCTCTAGATCAGCATTCTAGGATATATATTAAAGAAGTGTTGTGGATTCCTAGAGTACCACATTCCATTATATCTAATCATGATCCTATGTTTACCTCAAAGTTTTGTGAATTATTTACTAATACCTTGATATATAATTGAGTTTCATCACTTCTTATCATTCTCATATAGATACTAAATTTGAATGAATAATTTAAACCCTATAGGATATGTTGATATCTTATAATTTGGACATTAAATGTGGTTTGGATCAACACCTTCCTCTAGTTTATTTTTATTACAACAATATATTTCACTCAATAATTCAGATGGATCCTTATGAATCCCTCTATGGAAAGAAATTTAGAGATCAAACTTGTAGGAATGAAGTTGGAGAAAGAAATCTACTGAGACCTGAGATAATTGAAGAAATGATAGAGAAGTTTAGAGTCATTCAGTAGAATATCAAGGTCGCTCATATTTAGAAAAATGTTTTACTAATAATCACTAATGTGATCTATAATTTCAAGTTAGTGACAAGGTTTTTTTAAGAATTTCTACAAAGAATAATGTTATGAGATTCAATAAGAAATGGAAACTAAGCCATAGGTATATCAGTATCTTTCAAATTATTGACCATATTAGGAGGGAAACCAATAAATTTTTTCTTCCCCCAAACCTCTCTCAAATCCACTATGTGTTCCATGTATCTCTCCAGAGGAATTACATTTTTGACCCTTCACATGTACTAAACTCATAGTTCATACCACTGAAACATGATCTTTCTTATGAGAAACTATCAGTGGAGATTATGGATCATACAAAGAAAGTTTTTAAAACAATACCACTCACCAGGTTAAATTTTGTGGTGAAACCACTAGTTTGGGGAAGCTATGTGGGAACTTGAGAGTATAATGAGGTAGATGTATCCTCATTTTTTTGTATCAGAGTGAGGAATTTTGAGGGTAATATTACTTTTAAGGGGGGTAGAATGTAACACCCTGAGTTTTTATGAACATTTTTTTAAATAAATTAAATTTATATTATGGATTTCATTACATGGAACACCAAGTCATGCTTGAGTTATAAGAAACCTTAGGTTATCTTGCACTACATGTAACACTCAATTAGCGTACATAACACACAAAACTGAGTTTTAACAAAACATTGACATATTTTTAATATAGTTATTTAAACATGACCATTGTAACCTAGTCGTTAGATGTAAAAAAATGAATAGTAATAATTAATTTTTAAATAATATTTATAATTATTTTACATAAATGAAACATATTGATAATAAAATATATAATTTTTGGTAAAGTTTTTATATGTTTTGGAAATACTATCTTCTCAAAAATATGTTTTTGTATCTTTTTTGAAAAATTATAAAATTAATCTTTGACACTTTTAGAAATTTAAATTGATAAAATAAACTTAATTTTGAGTTCATAATGTTAAAATTATCTTAGGGTAAATTTTTGGGTTTTTTCTAAAAAGTTTTATTTTTTGATAAATAGTGAAAAATACTAAATTTTATTTGAAAACTGATTTTTTTTAATTTATTTATATAGTTAAATGATATTTTAATTTGGTTTTAAATTATATTTAGTTCAATTATACATCTATTAGTAAAATTTAGTTCATTTTAATTAATTTCATATTCAAATTTATTATAATTGTTTTAAACTTTTGATCTTTTTCTCTTTAAGAACTAGCTTTCTCGAGAAGTCTATGAGATTAATTTTAAATTAACTTTTTCCACTTATGTGATTATAATTTTGAAAAATAGATTCTATATTTAAAATAATAATAATTTATATTTTAAAATAAGGTAAATATAATTTTATACCAAATTAATTAGTGAAATTAATTAAAAATTCAATACATCGATTAAGGTAAAAACAAGATTATCTAGTGGTAAAACTTAGAAAATAATGTGTAAAAATGACCCAAATATCATTCAAAACCCATGTTACATAAATATTTCTACATTATAATGTATAATTCTTTAATTTTATCTTTTTTAGACACTTTTTACATATTTAAAATGTGGGTGTAATTCTCTCGTTGGAAAATTTTCAAGTTTTCCACTCACCTCCCTTATAAATGGATACCCCTCTTCCCCTCACTTCAAACCTCTCAATACCTTTGGATAAAAAAATACCTATCCATATATCTTCCCAAATTAAATACCCTCACTCTATAATCCTTAATTTGGGTATAAATACAACCAAGTAAATACTTTGGTAAAAATAAAAAGTAGATACCTGAAGAAGAGGTAACATTCATCAATGATTGTTTTTATTTTACTTCTTCCCCAAACCCCATAAATTATTTTTATATCATGCTTATATGATAAAATTAGTATCATAAATATAATTATATGTTTTTATGTTAAGTATAAAAACTAAAACTAAACACAATTCCATCAAATGTGTTACAAAATCATCATTCGTGTGTACGGAAGACTAACACCTCACGAACCGATGTTTTTAGTTTTTGCGTTACCATCTATCAAGGTTGGTAATAATGATGGAAATAATATTTTTATATTATTTTTATTATTTTTATGATTTTATTATTATTATTATTTATTTTTTATATCACATATACCTTCATGTTTTCTATTTTGTAGGAATACAATAATGTCGTTTGTGCCTACGACGAACTATCGCCTCACGAAGCGAGGTGTTTTGTTTACGATTTACAAGGAATGTATTAAGGATGATTTAAATTAAAATACATGATATTTATGACATAAAAATTCTTATATAATGATAATATACAATATAATTTTATTTCTTTAAATCCGACAAGAAAATGGAAAGAGTGTTCATGGGTACGTACGACATACCGTCTCCATGAACAGTGTATTTCATTTCCTATTTCTATATTTTAAATATTATTATAAATACATATATATACTGAACATATATTATATTTATATAATTCTTATAATTATTTATATGATGAAATTAGGATTAAGGTAAGATAATAAAAAATATAATGAATCAAAACATTTATGAAAAATAAAGCGGTTTTTACCCGTAACGTAACATTAACATGGAATTATTAAAATACTAGTAATATAATCTGACAAGTAAATCATATATGGTATTGTATTTAAAAAATGGTTCTGTGAAATATTTATAATAAGAAAATATTTATTATATAGGAGTTTTGAGTGAGTATGATGAGAGTCAAGACTTAAGGTAAGGTATTTACGTCTCACATTTTACTTTTGTGAGACACGTGCTATATTCACCACCTCTTTAGTCTATATGGTGTATATACCACACTTAAATGTAATTTATGATTATAATTATTAAAATTTTTGGTTTATAAATATCAATTTTTCTATATCTCTTTCATGGGGTTTATGGTTTAGCAGTTACCAAACCAATAAGGGAATTTTGTCTCAATTTGCCTTCTTTGAAACACATGTTATGTTATGCACATATATTATTTTAAGAGGTATTTATATTTACCCTTTGACATTTTATATCATGAATATAATTATTTTATGATATTTTAAGATTTATTTAATATTATTCTCTTATTGTTATTATGATTCAAAGTTACAAAAATTATAAGAGTTTATTAATACAATCTTATCATTTATTGGGATTTTTTTATTATGATTCCATTGGTGAAATATTATGATCCATATCTCAAGAATTATTTTTAATTTTATTATACTATATTTATTCATGATATTTTCATGTGATGTTACCATTTTTACACTCTTCGGTACTTAAGATAATTAATTTGTTTTGAAAAAAATATGACTTTATTTTTCTCTTTGATCAAAAATATGTTTTCTTTCAAAACCATTCTTTCTAAAAATATTTTCAAGTTTTTTTTAAAAATATGTTTTATTACTCTCTTATGATTTTTTAAAATACAGTTTTATCCATTTTTTAATTTTACAAAAATTCTTGGAAGGAATATTCATGTCTTTTTCTAAAACAATGCATGTTTGTATTTTATCGAAAATGTGAAAGAAACCTTTGTGTTTACATGTAAGACATGAATGAAATATTATAACATCATAAAAATTAATAATTCAATTATTACTTCGTATTTTTTAAAATTTATTTTCAAATAAAAATATTTTTAAAAGGTTTTATGTTTTAAAAAGTTTTTTTAAAGAATAAAGGATACTTTCCTCAGGAAATGTTTTAAACAATCATTTAAAAATTATTTTATATCTAAGATGAAATCCATTAGTGATACTCATGTACTACTAGGGATATTATCCAATGGTACCATTCATATTTTTTCTCTGAATAGTTTATGTTTTAATAGAATAATGTTTATTAAACCTGTTTCTCTTCCACTGGTTATATGCTTATGGAACCCACCTATTTTCACTCTTTATGATATAATGAAATGATTATGATAATGGTGTCTTTTACAGAAGTTATGATGTGGTGAAATGTTTATGAAAACCATTTCATTTCATGGGTTATGATATGATGAATGTTTATGATCTTATGGAATACATAAATATGGTTTTCATTATGAGATGGGTGGGACGGGTATCTCCCTTGAATTAATTGGGTAAATATTTATATCTCATAAGATAAAAAGAATGGAATAGGGAGTGAACTAGGTGAAATAATACAAGGTTTGAATGGGAAGTGAAATCAGTTCAGTAATATAGGGCTTGACTGGGAATTGAACCAGATTTTGTAATACAGGGCTAGAACGGGGATTGAACCCAGTCCAATAAAGGAATTAGTACTCTATGATGGCCTTGGTAGTGAGCCTTGACTAATATGAAATGATTTTTTATTCTTATGTTTATACCACAAATTCCATGTCTTATTCCAATTTTATGCTCTCATGGATAATGTTTTTTGATTTTTTTTATGATTTACATCTTAAAAACTGCCAATATTTATTCCACAATACAAGATTATTATCTTTGATATATTGGATATGTTTTTCAGCTGTTATTATCATGTTCTCATACACTTGTGCTAATGTTATTCTTACATATCTCCATTTTCTAACCTTTCTGAGCATCTAACCTCACCCTTTCTTATATTTACTTTTCCAAGGTTATGAATTCATGTATTATGTATGATATGTCTATGAAGGGTTCTAGTTGAGAATAACATAATGGGAGATGACATATCTCACCAATGAACTAGTTTATGTTTCTAAATACACTAAACTATTATAATCCCCATGCATGTGTTTGTGTATTGTAATAAATATTCCGATAAAATGATGTAATTTCTATGTATATTAAGATTGGGTCATTGTAAAAATCCTAGAAAAATACCATCTCATTCGATATTTAATTAGGGGAGATGTATAGATTATTTGGGTGGATATATAGGATAATATAGAGGATATATTTATAAATTCATTACCATATAAACAACATGAAGGCCATGCAGAATCTTTGGGTGTTAAATGCATGAGATATTGGTTGGAATGGTTATAAATGTATCATGTTGTTATATTAAAGGAAATATGTATTTATCATTCATTCATGTTTATTGAAATTTATTTTATAAGAATGGTGTAATGATAATATCCCCTCAAAGTATGATTTTGAGTCATTCCTAATAGTTGATCGTCACATAACATTTTGGGTTGTGATGATATGATAAGGTTATATTGAATAGATTCTTGTACTTATTACAAAGGGGTGTATATGAGATAAAAAAATGTATTCATGAATTAATAAGTAGATACTAATTACTTAAAATATTTTACTAATGTATACCACATGGAATGTCATTAAGGCATTAATAAACTTAGGGGTGTGTGCTTATTACCAATCATTTTGACCTAAAGTGAGTGAGATAAATATTATGAGAATCTTCAAAATTTTATTCCCAACTATTAAAGTTAAAATAAGTACTTAGATAATCATGGGGTGTTTGGGTACGTTTCTAATCATTTTATCAGCTGAAGTGTAGCCAAGATGAGATTTGTACACTTGTATGAAAAGTAAAAATATTTTTCCCTTGATTAAATTAAATTGAGTAAATCCATGTCCATTATTATTTGAGTTACATATTATGTGGAAAATGACTTGGATGAGGTGTATGTGATGCACTCATCTGTAAAATGAATTACATGAGATGTATTCATCGACTTGGTCAGTCTTTTTTAGAGAGTCATGAAATGGTGAGATAGACTATACTAGATCGACATGTTATGTGTTTAGTTGTCACTTAATTTCAGGGATATAGTTATTATATTGTTGTGTATATGATTTATAAGACATTTATTGTGTTGGAAATGTTTTTATAGAGACATGAGTGTGTTTTATTGAGATCACACCAGACCCCTTAGTTAGAATGAGTAGCACTGATACTTTGCGAGAGTCTACTGCTTAGCTACATATTTGGAATTAGGATTTACTATTTGTTTTCAATCCTACTAAAGAATAAAAAACCAAAAAAATAGTCCCTTGGATAAGTATAATCATTTAGAAAAAGTGTTTTGTTCTAGAATTAAGAGATATTGAAGAAAACTTATGTTGATCATATATATTTTTTCAATAATTTTAGTAATTTATTTTTGGTTTTTATGCTCCAAATTCACTCATTTTTGTTTCTAATGAATTTACTTTAAGTAAATTTTAAGAAAATTATTATTCTTTATAATATTTATTTTCAAATTATATTCAAGTCATTGATTTGAAAGGAATGTTCATTAAAGTGTTCAGAATGTGTTTTAGCGTATTCTGGAAATATTGTTCGTACTGTACATGTGTAAGAGTAACATAAAGAAAAAACCCTACATTTGAGGAAATAGATGTATGGATCAGTAACCCTACACTTTCAGGAAAGTATGGCTCATTAACCCTATATTTGGATGCAACCCTATGTTTGAGAAAAATGAATGTATGGTCAATCAACCCTACATTCAAAATAAAACCTATGTTTGAGGAAACCAACATACAGTACATCAACCATACTTTTTTATTCAGTCCTACAATAGAAACCCTACATTTTGTTTTTTTAATTACATGGAAGAACCCAACATTTTACTATTCAATGATGGAGATTTAAATATGCGATATTATCTGTGATTTATAAAATGATCTTGAATGGATAAGATATCATTTCAAAGATATTTTACGGCTGATAAAAAAGGATCATTATAATTGTTTTAAAGACTCATATTCAAGGGATCGCATAATTTATATTCTTATGAGAGGTTATGACACTCTTGAAATAATTTGAATTCAAATATTCATGATTTATTATAAGATATTTTTGGAGTTAGTTTGACTTGGATTTGTTCTACCTATTGTATAAATACTAAGACACTCTTCATCAAAATATAAATAAATGGATGTATATACACAGATACAGAAAAATAGAAAAATATAAAGAGGAGATATTCATAAGGAATAGTTGTGTGTCATTACCTTCAGACCTGAACTTTAGAGACATAAATATTTATCTATGTGGCCGACTCACTACTCTTGGTATTTTTGTTACTAAACATTATTTTTATATCTTTTTCTACATTAATGATGAAGAATTTAGTGGGGTTACACTTTGGATACATACATGTCTAAACATCTACATGGTGTTTTCTTTGATACTATTTGAGGAAATCCTATGCAACATTTAATATCTATTTTCTATTGTTCTATATTGAATATATTATGCCATTTGTCAATTGATACTATGACTATTAAGTTAAAAATATACCATATAATAAATCAAACCCTTTTTATTTATTGAAGTTTCATCTTCTTGTACTCAGTTGTGATTAAGTGTCAGTTTATTGCACTATGTTATGGATTTTTGGTTCCCTGTAAAAGAACCATAAGGATTTGTAAAGTCTTATTTTATGGAATCAACTACTCATACTCAGTTGTTTATTTAAATATATGAGGATAAGAGGAACTGATAATGAAATCACCAAGCTTGTGGAGATTAACATTGGTGGAGTGGACTAAGGGATCTTTGTTCCCTAAACCACTATACATCACTACGTTAATTTCCCTTATTTTTTTTTCAATTGTCACTAATTTTGTGATATGTAAAGTATCACTAGATAAAAAGAGAGGTGTGGAGAATTCATCAATGTTTTTTAATTATAAAATTAACCCCCCCTATCATGTCATTGTCTTTGTTATTATCCATCCTGACCAAACAATTGGTATCAAAGGCAGTGCCCTTCTAGTATATTTTCTTTTTTATATTTTTTACTATCTGATATCAACAAGTGATATCAGAAGATTTTACTATATCTAAAAATCCTAATTTAAATATTTATATGAAGAAATATTAAAATTGCTAATTATAGAGAAGGTATGTCTATGATTCATTCTCCTTATTTTAATGGAGAAAATTATAGATGCTGGAAATCCTGTATGATCATCTATTTAAAAAATCTTGGAATAAGGGTTTATTTAAAGGCTGTTAAGACTTATGCTATTTCAAAAGAGGAATTGGATTATTGTAATGATGCTCAAGAAAAATAATATTATCTCAATTACAAATATATGAATTCAATTTTGTGTGGTTTAGTAGTTGTTAAATTCAATCGAGTATCACAATGTGAAAATATATATGAGATGTGGCAGACTATTGCTGTTTATTTTGAAGGAATTGAAAATATCATATAGTTAAGGCATGATATTGTTAAACTAAAGTTTGATACATTCAGAATGAATGGGTATGAAACTATCACTCAAATGAATGGAATATTGATAGAAATTTCCAACAATATATCTTCTATTTAAGATTCAAATTCACAAATAGATCAAGTGATGAAAGTACGCAGATTACTACCCTCAATGTGTAATGGAATATCCATATCTATATGTCAATATACACCTATGAAAAATTTAGTTATAAAGGAATTGATTGGTACTTTAATAATGTATGAGGTTGAGATGTAGGATGAAGTTAAGAATTATACATTACATAAATAATCTTCTCTAAAAATTACATTGGATGAATCATATGATTCATGTCATCTAGATTTGAATAAATATCTATCAGATTCAGCTATGAAATTCAAGAAGTTTCACTAAAAGAAAAAGAAAGGGACTAGAGAAAATAGATTCTATGAGTGTAAGAAAATAGTTCACATAAAGGATAGTTTCCCTTCACTCAAACCATTGAGGAAGGATGATTACAAGATAAAAGGAAAGAAAAATGAAAAATCTACTTGGATAAAACTTATGGTTCATAAAATGTATCTTCTACAGATTATGAGGATGATTATAAAAGAAAAATGGTATGTCTTATAGCTTATACTAATAGTGAGGTACAATCTTCTTATTCTAAAAATTCTTGTTGTGAAAAACTATCTTATGAGGAATTGAATAGTTATTTCTTAATTCTATAAGATAAAAAATAATATTCAAAGAACGATCATAGAAAAATTATAAAAACTTATGATACTATTTTACTAGATAAAGATTTTTTTTTAAAAAAATTATAGATTTAGAATCTAATGTTTCTAAAGATTCATATGAATTAAATGATATTAAGATTAAAGAATTATTTACTAAAGTTAATGATTTAAAAAATATTCAATTATACTTATAAAAGGAGAAAAATATTTAAATAAAATTCTTATAAAAAATAAAATTCAGAATGTAAAACATGGAATATGAAGCAATGGTGAAAAATCAAAAGTATATTAGAATTATTTTGTTCTCGGTATTAATAGTAAAAACATGTATCCAGTTAAATGTTTTTATTGTGGTATTAATGGTCATTATGAAAATTATTTCTATTTCAGAAAACCACAAATTTTTTGTTTTAAGAATGCTTATTGTTCAAAATAATTGCTTAACATGAATAGTAAAATTTCAACTCAAAATAAACAAGTTTGGATACATAAAATTTTAATTGCTAACACTGATATACCCAAAAGAATTTGGATACCAAAAGTCAGTTGAATTTGTTGTTTTTTACTATTAAAAAACCAATATATATTTCTAAATAAGTGATTTATTGGTTGATTGATTTGTGATGTCTATACAGAAAGAGTGAACAACTCTGAAATAGTTCATTATACAAAAATTTCAATAAAAAAACACTGATTTAGGAAGCATTATATTGAAATATTTATATACATTTGGTGAATTGACGATTTATATACTTAGGGAAAATATATCTCTCAAATTTTAATAAAAAATATTTTTTATTCTTTTAAAGACATAGTTTTTTGTTGAAACTTTAAATAATTGTAAACCATGTATCATTTTTTTTGGAAAATACAGTAGTTATTTAAATAATGAAATCTTTGTGTTTTTAAATTATTATGAGATTTTTTTTTGTATTTTATTTTTTTACGAAACCTGAATATCTTTCTTATGCAACATGTTTTTAATTAGAAAAATCTGTAATGATTATTGCTTTCTTTTTTCAGCTGAAGAATATGAAATTTCGTCTACATTATGTCAGAACAGAACATGTCATATTCATATTAAAATTTTATTTATCTATCTTATTCTTCATAATGTGTTGTTTGTAAATTTTTGGAAAACTAGAACCCAAAGAGATGAAATGATTAAGCTCTACAGTTTCAGATGAAAATATTTATTATAAAAAGATAAATTTAATATTTCTATTTTTTAGAAGAACAATTAGTTTTGTTTGTCAAAGGTTCACATGAGAACCCTTATTAAATACATGATGAAATTAATTGTGATGAGGAACTGGAAGTTTCTTCATCTCAAGTGAATCATTAAAGGCATGTGTTGAAATTCAACATCTTGAATGAAGAAAAAGTGAAACAATAATCTACTTTGAATGGATCTAGAAAATCCTATGATGATATACAAAAAGAATCTATACCAAAAATAGTGTTTGATTCATTAGATAAATAATACCAGAATATGAAGAATAATTTGATCTCAAAATAATATTTTTAAGCATTCAAAATAGAAAATCTAAGTTAGATATAAATGCTCAGAAATGAATTTTTTCCCAATCTAGATCTTGATAAGATGAAGTTTTTTTCTATTTCAACAATGTTTTTCCTCTTCAAATAAAAGAACAATAGATGTTAAAAACGTATTAGATGAACTATGAAGAGTTTTAGCTGATTTGAGGGAAATAATTCAAAGTTTAGAAAGTTTTGATGAACAGTTTACTTCTTAATTCTTCGATATTATATTTTATTCAATTAATACATATAATGTTTAGTGAAAAAGGAATTATTTGTTAATTTGAAATTAATTTTTAGTTTTTTTTATTTTCTTTACATAAGAATGAACATGATATTCACTTATCTAACAAATTAGTTTATAAATTTGGTTTTTACTTTTGAATTTTTATTTATTTTAAATAATACTATATGCTATGATTTAGGGAGAGTTTTTAAAGAAACAATGTTTTATAAATATTATACATATTGTTTAAAATTTTATATCTTTATGAAATCATGATTTTAAGAGGAGTTAATTTAATAACTCTTATCTTTTTAAAGTCACAAAAGGGGGGATAAGTTTTATATGTTCTAATAGCATTGAGAATTTTATATGTTTTTAATTTTATTTAAGTAGAAAACATAAATTATTCCGATTATTCTTCTTGTCATATGGGGAGAAGTTTATAATACTATAAAAGTTTATAGTTTATGTTAATATTTTAAATTTTCATGTTAATTGGGGAGAAAATATTCTATAATCAATTTATATGGGGAAAAGTTTTAATCCGTATAAATGGGGAAACATTTTTCTTTGTAGAGGAAATTTTATAAAGATAAAGAACATTATTTTGAAACTTATTGTACATATTTTTGTTTCTTTGGGTTTTATTTCATCATGTGTTTTATGATTATCAAAAAGGTGGAGATTGTTGATCATATGTTCTTTTGGAAATTTTGGTAATTTCTTTTTTGGTTTTGATGTTCACAAATGACCTCATTTATGTTTCTAAGGAATTTACATTAGGTTATTTTTTAGGAAATTATTATTTACTAGAATATTTATTGCAGAATTATATTTAATTCATTGATCTGCAAGGAATATTCTTTAAATTATTCAGAATGTGTTTTTTCTTATTCTAGAAATATTGTTCATACCCTACATGTGTGATCATAACCTAAGGAACAAACCCTAATTTTTGGGAAAAAAGTATGGATCATCAACCTTACACTACTGGGAAATTATGGTTCAACAAACCTATATTTGGATACAACCCTATATTTGTGAAAAAGGAATGTATGGTTAATCAACCCTACATTCAGAATCAACCATATATTTGATAAAACAAACATACGATACATCAACCATAATTTTTTATTCAAACCTACATTTTCAACCCTATGTTTGGTATTTTTTCGTCACATGGAGGAACCCTAGGTTTGATAATTCAATGATAGAGATTTGAATCCATGATATTATCTGTGATTTATGCAATGGTATTGACGGGAGAAGATATCATTTCAAAGATATTTTATGACTAATTCAAAGGTTTTTATTATTTTTTTAAATACTCATATTCAACGGAATAAATTGTTTCTATTTTAATAAGAAGTTACGATGCTCTTTAAATAATTTGATTTTAAATATTCACAATTTATTATGAAATATTTCTGGAGTTGGTTTGACCTGGATTTGTTCGACCTACTATATAAATACCAAGATTATTTATCAAAATATAAATAAATGGATTTAAATACATAGAGACCCAAAAATAGACAAATTTATAGAGGTGATATTCATAAGTAATTGTTGTGTGTCATGGGATTCATAGCTACACTTTGTAGAAATACACATTTATCTATCTTATCGATTCGCTATTTTTGGCATTACTATTAATTTACTTTATTGTTATATCTTTTTCTATAAAAACTATAAATAATTTGTTGAAGATACACTTTGGATACATACTTGTTTAAGAATCTATCTGGTGTTTTCTTTGCTGCTATTTGACAAAAGACTGTAGAAAATTGAAGATTCATTTATTGTTGTCCTATATTGAAGATCTTATTTCATTTTTTTGTTTCTAATGTGACTATGAAGATCAACCTGTACCATAAAAATATCAAACTTTTTTTATTTATTGGAGTCACAAATAATCATAATCAATTTTGGTTAAGTGTCATCTTTTTGTACTAAGCTGTGGATTTACGATTCCCTATAAAAGAACCATAAGGATTTTTAAAGTCTTATTGTAATGTGTCAAAATCCTATACTTAGTTGTGGATTTAAGGGTCTTAGGATAATAGGACCTGGTAGTGAAATCACCAAGCTTATAGAGTTGATAATTTGTTTAGTGGACTAAGGGATATTTTTATCTTGAACCACTATACATCATTGTGTTCATTTCCTTTATTTATTTTCTATTGATCGCTCATTTTGAGAGAAGGAAAGGGTCATTTCATAACAAGAGAGGTGTGAAGAATTCATCAAAGTTCTTAAAGTACACATTCACCCCCTCTTGTTTCATTATCTTTATTATTATCCATAATAACCGAAAACCTTATTCAAAATTGGTTTTGGATGGATTTAAAAAGGGTTGGGAAGTTTTTCATTAAGTTCTTTCTGTACTTTAGTGTAAGTGGGAGATTATTAGAAGTGTACTAAAATGAGAACCAAAATAATATTGTAGTCTATGTAATTTCATGGTATACCTTAGACTTCACCATTTCCATGCATATAATGAATGTGGTCACCACATTCTACTCCTCTTAGTTTTATTTAGTTATAGCCTAATTATTGATGGGTTGTTAAGGATTGAAATCAATTTCAATAAGTTCATTTTATATTTTCCAACAGTTAGTAACACGTGTGTTGTGTTAATATTTATTATCATTAATTTAGATTCATAAAAGTGTATATATAAGGATGTTATCCTTCTCCTATTGGGGAATTCAATCATTCCAAAAGTGGGGAATTATTTACAAGATAGATGAAATTCTCTTCCTTCCCAAAGCTTGTTCCTCATTATATAAAGGTTTTATAACCCCTTTGGGAATTAATGATTCCTCATGAAACATTTTTGGATCTATTGACAGATCCCCACTATAATGTAAGAGGTAATCATTTTTTTAATCCTCACGATCATTATAAAATGTATTCCATCGATGAAAAATATAGAAATTGATAATGTTCAGGTGTTTGAGGTATGCAATTTTATGCTATTTTTTTAGATATTTTTCCCATTTTATTCTTGGAGATAGATTTTATAGTGTTTTGGGTTCAATTCCACTACCAATGGTTATAGTATAATAAAAAATACATCAATGGGGGTGTCAAAATTATCCCGACTATACCGCCCCCATAAATTCATTGACTTGGTAGAAACAAATAAAAGAAAAAAATCACATGCTTAAGCATAAGTTGTGGGAGGGTAGGGGAAAAATCGAGACAAATTATATGGAAAAGAAACACCACTCTTCAGAAAACTCTTAAAAAAATAATGAGAATAATCCTCAATCATCAAACAATATCCTCAAGCATAAACTATATCACAACTAACCAACACAAATCCCTAAGAATACAAAGGCCTAACATATGTCTCCTTATCATTTAAAATTAATTTAAAAATAAAATACAAAGGATAAGAACACAAAATAGAAAAAACATCACCAAAATACCCTTGCTTCCACTAATAATCAAAGGAAAAACTAAAATTATACTAACCATAGAAATCCACACAGAATACTAGATCAAAACACAAAAAGAGGGAATAACACAAAATTAGATATAAAAAATTTCATAAAACCAAGTCACCAAACCATCACATCCCAAAAGAATAGGATAAATACAACTAATTATGAATATTCCTTAACATGGAATATAATTTCTCCAGCCTCAAGTTATAAAACTTTACATAGAGTAACTCATGACCAAACTCATAGAACACCAACTCATGGTACTCTTTAGAGAAAATACCAATATAGTAAAACTCGCAGTCTGATTAGAAACTAACTGAACATTCTTAGTACCCCATCACACACCCAAGTCGTTACAAAGTTATCCATAATAATCTTCATGTATATATTTCACCAAAAATTTAGTATCACAAATCAATAACAAAAAGAAAAAAAAGAAACAAGGCATGGTTATCAGAAAACAACCACCAATCACATAATATCATCATAAAGAAGAACCCAAATGATACAAACAATGAAAGTTTCCTCAAAAAATTAACTTCTCTAAGATCTCCAAGTAGGGCTACCAAAATAGATCATCACTAAAATCTGGACCACATCCAAAATTCATCCTACATCATTTCCGACTTAAAAAACCAAGGATAACCCAAATAACCACCTTAAAAAAGTGAAAATAGCCTAAAACCACAAGTGATGTAAGTGAATGAGGTCCCACACCAGAACATAAAATAGATCAAATGTTTGAGTAACATACTCCTCTAAATAACTGAAAAACAGGTGCCTTAAACCTTTACTTCTTTCTCACCCCCAAATAAGGATCAAGAACTTAGTGTATTCTCAACCCTAATGGTCATGGGATAATGCCACCGAAAAAAAATATCTTGAATAATTTTCCCAGATGCAACCAAACACAATAAGATAAAGAAATGGTATCCACTAATCTATTTAGATTATGGACAGTGAAAATCTCTATGAGAAGAATACTCAAGGAACAAGAGGATTCACCTTAAGGTTTATCCTAGGAAATAATATTTCTAACTTTAATTTAAAACTTTCTGAGATGTGTTCTTAAAACAACATGAAACATAAATCCATCCCATTCATGTTTCTCAAAACAAAAAAAAACTAATCTGAATAAACCAAGTGATAAAATCCAAAAGAACTCTTCAGTCAAAGAAAATGCATGCCGAAAATACAATCCTGTGATTTCAAGAATCCATTAATTCCATGAGGAATAAAGACATTATTTTCAAGAACACATGTGATTTTTAAAACACCCATGCATTTTAAAATATTCCACTTCATTCAAATATTCCAAATTCTACTAGGGAATTTCAAAACATCCAAATTTGAAATCAAAAATCCTCTTTAAAATAATAAACCCACTCGAGATTCACAAATACATCGTTTATTCAAAAGATTCATATAATAAAAATAAATTTTTTATTTCAAATCAATCTAACTTTTACAAAATTTCAAGAAATCTCTTTATTTTTTTCAAAACTAATCAGTCTTGAAAACAAACTTCATGAATGTCAAAATACATTCCAAATATCCCACCAATCTGATTTTAAAACTAAAAAACTTTATATATTCTACTAAGAAATCAATAATTCACAAAATAATTCATTAAAGTTAATTACATTTTATAAAAATCCCTAAAAACTCATTTTAATTATGAAAATACTTTTCATGAAATTTACCTTTTCCACACAAAAACCATTTTATACAATAACCATATAAGAAAAACATTCCAAAAATCTACATAAAATCCATTCCACTACATCATCACATCACTAGAACCTCTTTTTAATGAAACCCCATCACTGGGAATCAATCAAGGGTAGTATAAATATAAAATAAAAATATTTTTTAGAACCATGCATGACATAGTTTCATAGTTTGAAATACTGTGATCCAATCCTACAAAAACCTCTGAAATTGTTTCAAAATCAAGTTCCAAAACTCAACTTGGTTTGAAAAAAATGGGAGCAAAATTAAACCACTAATTCTTATTCCATTCTCATACAAACACTCAAAATAAACCCAAATAAACTCAATAAATTATTTCAAGGTTCAAAACAATATTATCTCAAACTACAATCCAATAAAATAATGAAAATGAAATCTAAATCCCAACAACCCATGAAAACTCAAGTTTTATCTCGAAAGATAGTGATCAGGAACCTCATCACATCCACCCTCATGAGTCCAGATAAAAATAGTAATATTTATACAAACAAACTCCCCAAATAAAAAAGAGAGTGTTATAATAACCTAGTCCCTTTTGAGAACCTAGGTTTTGATACCATTTCATAATGAACTGACCCTAGATACCACTAAACTGCTATCTAAATCAGCTCTCTTTAAGGCCTAAATTAAGTTACAAATACAACTGGTTTGAGAAAAACACCAAGGGTATAAACATGCACTTAGTGGAATGATTTCACCCTCATATAATCTTATAAAAAAGAAATTAAAACTACTGATAATCTGGTATGACTTATCCAGATGTTGAACATCCATACAAACCAAATATTCAGATACAAATAAAGAATCAAGTAAATATAATATAATAAAATATATATTCATATAAAATATAGAGTGGATAATCAAATAAAAATAAAATGTAAGTAGATATAATGAGTACAAAATGAAAATACTCTAGGTTGAATTGGTTGATATAATAACCAAAAAATAAAACGAAGCATGGACATATCCAAAAAAACATCTACATGAACCATGGTCACTCACATTGTCACAATATACCAAACAAAATATCGAATGATCATCAAATGAACAAGATCAAATTCCAAACACTTGAGAGAAAACATAAGGGAAGCACACACATATACACACACATTGGTTTATATGTATGGTGTGAGCTAAACATGCCCTACAATATTTCCTGAAAGTGTATATAAAGTTCTTTTCATAATAAATTCCATAAATTCTAATTTAAACATACTTTATAAAATAATTTTTTCACTTGTAAAATCATAAAGGAAATAAGTATCATATTTAATTAATTTTTTTCCAATCCCATAATGTAAAACCCTTTTTGAAAATAGAAAATGTTCATTTAGCCTAAATAAAAAATTTTAAATGCAATCAATAAATGAAAACCTTCCTTTAAAATATATTTTAAAAAATGAAAACATTAATTTTAAATTCATTTAAAAATAACCATTTCTTTCTCTTTTCCCAAAATATTTCTTAAATGCCTTTTTGAAACAATACCACATTACTTTATAAAAACCAAACATTCCAAAGCATTTGTAAATAATTTTTAACACAAAACACATCCAAAAACCAGTAAAAAGCATAAAAACAACATACAATAGGATATGAATGAATTAAAATAAATAAAATAACAAAAAGGTTAATTTTCTATGTAACCAAGTCAGAATATTGAAGAGACAAACAAGGTAAACATATATAATTATCCCCTAAATCATCCTTAAAAGATCTTGGAATAATGTAAAACACACTTGGATATAATAATAATTCTACTAGAAAAGTTTTTTTAGATCACTCTCTATAGGTTCCTCCTAATGTGAAATTGTAACTTCTATCTTAGCAACCTTTTGGGTCACCAAGTAAAAAATAAACCCATAGGAGGGTATAAATTTCCTAGGACACTATGTATCTAATGCACACTAATCTAGAAAAAATTTCATCCATAACATTTACTTAGATAACTAGGGTTTCCATGATATCAATAAAAGGAGGTGAGAAAAAATAGATCACAAGTTCATAACATTAATAAATATTTACAGAATAATAAATAAAACTCATATCACATCCAAAACCCTCAAACAAAGCTGCCCCATTCACATCCATATATAAGAATCAATAATAAAAATCCCCCATAACAAACATAACATAAACAAAGGGTCTAAATACTAATGTAAATCAAAATTCCAAATAAAATATTTTAAAAAATGTTCAAATAAACTTTTGAAAAAACATTTTTAATTCTAACCCACTTTATATCATTGAAATCCAACCACTTAAAAAACCTTTTAAAATCACTAAGAAAACTACAATTTCCTTTGATAACATTTTTAGACACCAATGAGAGACAATGGTCTCAAAATAATTTTAACAATGTCCAATACACCCCTTTTATAAAATATTCCTTTAAATAGCTAAAAAACTCTTTGAAAATGAAAAAGAAGTCAAACAACCATTTTAAAAATCTTTAAATCAATTGAAATAACCACCTAGGAATTTTTATAAAAACATAGTAAGTGAAAACTTCATTCTAAGTGAAGAAAACCATTGATTTTTTTCAACCCCTCATGGGTGAGACATATATGTTTAGTTTGAAAATAAAATGATTTTAAACATTCAAGCATCTCATGGAATGTAATATAATAGAATGGTATAAAAACACCGACCTTGATCCATGTGGAAACCAATTGCAATATGTCACCTTAGATTGTGAATGAAAAATATGTAAATATGAAACTCTGAAAAACCCCTAAACATAAAAAACCCCATGATTAAAACCAAATATAACCCTAAAATTGACCTAAAAATTGATTTGGGTTTGTAGGAGAGAGGAAAAAATGAGGGGAGGGAGTGGGAAAGGATAAGATAGGGAGAAGGAAGGAGCTAACCTCGACAAACTGCTTGGAATCGATAGAGAAATAACCAATAACCAATGGAGGAGGAGTAGAATATTATAGGAGCTCCATCAAATTTCCATAGAACTAGAAACATGATTGAAATGATAAAATGGTGGTGAAATTTCTAAAAACTCGATGGGGACAAAGTGGTAAAATCACTAAAATTAACACCCAGATAGTTCAACTTCATATTGCAGCCTCCTTGGATTACAACATGGTTTTAATACCTTGACACCCACTATAGTTAAACCTATATAGATTGTGATGTAGTTATCCTTGATGGATTACCTCCATGGTGTATCCCTCATCATACAGTGTGGATCACATAGATTAGAGAGATCCAAGTGACCCAATCACAAGAATGCTATAACATGGACTCCTATACTTCATTGTAGAGACCCTAAATTGGTTAGAACCATAGGTACTAAGCATTGGGCCTCCATGGTTAGCCTATACCTTTTATAGAGTAAAGTGACCACCTAACTGATCTATATGAAAAATCCCATGGCATGCAGTGTGACCACCAATCAACAAAAAATTTTGCAAAGGAAAATAAGAAGGATCCAATGTGGCCTCCCAAAGTCACAACATGACCTACTGCAGTCCTAGACTACAATTCCATGGGGATTCCAAAAATACTCAATAACCATAAAAAACATCTATAAACTTTAAAATAACCCAAAATTAAATAATAATATATACCACATTGATATGAGGGTGTCAAGTGTATTTTGTTCTCGAGTATCACAATTTTCTTTTTGGATTAAATTGATTGAGGCCAGTAACATTACTTAGAATTGAAGGAGGTGTTATAGTAAAAGAACATGAGCACCTCCCAAAGAATCATGAGGGGGATGGTCTAGTAACCAACCACCACCCATGAATTTCATACTCCTTTCCCAAAACTTGGGATATAACATCACTGTGGGAGAATAATGATGATTGTGAGTGATTTTCATCCCACACCTCTTATTTTTTATTATAAAAAATAAGAATTCAACACCAGATATACAAACGATAATATAAATTTAATAATTTAATCAATTTCATCTAACCCATATTATAAACAATCATTTTCACAATAATTGTTTCAATGTAAATATTTAAATAACTCATCGATATGACTCATTAAAAATCAACATGAATTCCATGTTTTATTATTACTCTTAACCTTTTTTATTTAATCTATTGGTCTAATATAAATATGAATATAAAATGAAAACATTAATAACTTGTACTAACCATGTGAAACATACATGTAACATCAATATCAAGGGAACTCAAGAAAAATGAAATATCCCATTATTTTAATTTGATTTCCAATTTATAATGATATTTCTTTTTTGTGAAATCACATAATAGTTATGAAATGAAAATATCAAACCATAACATCAAATATAGAAATTCAATATATTTATAAGGAGAGTAAAAAATTGATAAAATAATGAAAATTATTATTTAAATATAAATAATTATTTTGTAAACAAACAAAACAACTATTTTTAAATACAATAGAAATAATTCCACTAAAATTACTCAGTAATAATATAATTACATATTCCATTCACTTATTTAATATACTCAAAATATCATTTAATATATAAAAAAATAAAATATTTAATATGTCATAATTCATAATTTTACAAATTAAATCATAATTAAAAAACTATAGGTTGAATAATATTATTTGATGACTTTATACATCAATTATTTACAATTATTTATATAATTTGTAACATTCCATTTAATCGAAATTTAATCGAAATTTATATTTTTACCCCAATGTTTTTAATGGGTTAATTTATGTAATTCCCAATGAATTATCATGCACATAAAAACATTAATAAGTTCGACCAACCTCATGAAAAACTTTTTTCACCAATATCATCAAAGGGAGAAAATTAAAACTATAAAATTTAAGTAATTTAGATTCAATAAATGTATATTTAATCATAGCTTATATATTAACTTATTTGATGTTCTCCTTGAAATTATTTTGGAACTAGATGTGTGGGGAATGACTTTTACTTCTTTTTGATGATTTTTTAGATGATTCAAAGAAAACATGGTGAATGTTAATAAAAATTTAAATATTTTTAATAAATTAATATCAATTTACTAAGAAAGTATCAAATACCTTATGTGAATCTGAATGATGCAAATACACAAAGGACATCCATTGATTTCATGGTATATCTTCAGGTTCATTTTCACATAGTAGACTATACTTAAAGTCTTTTCACACCCCAAGCCTTTCAATGTACCTTGACCCAAAACTACATCATGCAAATCAAAATAAAAAAATCAGTATATTATAAATGAAAAAACAATTAGGATTATATTTTTTTATTAATATCAAATAAAATAAAATATAAATATTTATTTTGAATTAATTTTACTTGTTTATCAAAAATACTATTCTTCTAAGTGATGGTACTGTGCCTCCAATCAGTACATGTGATGGGAAGTGATGTTGTGTGACATGATAAATACCATAAGATCTACCCATATAATCCTATTACATCATCTTTATACACCCCATACATTTCAAATGGAGAAACTAATTTAAATTCTTTCAACCTCCAAACATCCGATGTATTCATGTTTTATTATTATTATATAAATATATTTAATAAATATATTAAAAAATTAATATAAATATATAAAATATTATTTTTTTACATTAAAAGTTACCTGAAATTTATGTGCATACCCATGAAGATCAGGAAGTGAATACTTACACATCATTGAAAACACCCATTTTTATTGGTTCTATATCTTCTATTTTTATCTTTATGAGTTTTAAATGCATTTTGATATTACCTATTTTAATAAACATATTAAAAAGAAATTAAAAGAAGATAGGAAGAGGTCATGGACCTTGAATGAGCATTGATATTATCAAGAATTTTGTAATCAATAACTAATAAAAGAAGTGATTATTGTTTATATCATTACATTGTTGGTATGTACTCCTTGGATGTACCCTGGAGTGGGTGAACCAAGTAAATATTAGTGTCTATGCATCTATATTTGTGTATTTTGGTTTATGGTTGTGTAATTAGAGTGATAAATACCAAGTTTCATTGAAAACAAGGAGACAATATCCATTTGAATTTTTGGAAAGAATAAATTTGAATCATCCCAATTTACTCACCTCATAGGATGTATTATTGGACCTTAGGATATAACAAGACGTATTGGAGCCATAATTTAATTCTCGATAAGTTTTTCATAGAAATTTTTAATCATTAAGAATGAATTGAATAATAAATGAGCGTATTACTAGTATTGTTAAGACTCTTCTCATACTTGAGTAATTTTACTTGGAGAATAAAATATATAAAATCATTTGATATAATTTTTAGCAGAAACATCAGGATTTAGCATATAGTAGTTTGGTTATCAAAAGTTGAGGAATTTCCTACGGATTTTAGTAGAGAGGTCAAATAAATGGAAGTTTAGTAGATGATTTGATCACTTGAAGGAGGCATTGTTTATGTTTTTATCACTCTCAACATGGTCATCGTGGGAAAGGATGAGGTGTAGGAGAAATATTTTTCTATAAGCGTTCTAAGGTCAAGCCTAGGAATGCTACATAGAGTGGTTGGTTACATAGTGAAATGGATGGATGCTTTTAAATTTAGGAATTTGATGCGACTAAATAACAATGTGTGGCCCTATATAAAAGGAAATAGAACTATGTTTTTAAGTTTTTATGAAATTTACTAAGTTAGTTATCTACATGGTTGATTTTTCATAGTTATTGTAACCATATACATATAATGAAATTAAAACTATGATGATCTCTCATACGAATGTAAGATGAAATCCAAAACCACAAAAACCTCTTGAATTATTTAATTATTTTTATTTATATTTCAAGTTATTTTCTTATGAATGCTTTTTTGAGTTAGTGTGAATAAACTTGAGTAATTGTTAACTCAATGTGGTGATTTGGATGAAGTTATTTTTTTAAGTTTCTGTACAATAAATGTTCATATAATTCCATTTGATGATTTGTTTCCACCATTATAGTATTTTGGTGTTTTAACTTCTGGTGTGAAAATTTGGAAGTAGTATTATCTAAAATTTATATCAATATAGAAAAATATTCTAAGAGGATCAGCAGTTTAATTATTAATAACTAATGTAATATTATTCTCACTCACATGTTTTTTTGATTCA
The DNA here is from genome assembly GCA_963277665.1 of Viscum album. NCBI lineage: Eukaryota > Viridiplantae > Streptophyta > Magnoliopsida > Santalales > Viscaceae > Viscum > Viscum album. Next base: position 163,137,160 of record OY728140.1, read on the forward strand.
GTAGGAATTATTGTATCAGAAGGTTTTTGGTTTTTTAGGATATTAGGATTCATATTGACATATTATATGGAAATGATTTTAGTTACCAGAGGATAAAAATATATAATTATCTCATCCAAAAAATATATAGATGTTACAATTAAAAGTGTTAATCAGGAAACAATAGGGAATGGATAATGGGAAAAGTAGGATAGAAAGGCCTTGGGTGTTGCGAAGATGTCATTATAATGGAATTTGGATCTCAATATTTAAGAGGAGAAGACTAAAATGGAGTTAATGTAATCCATGGTAGATTTATATGAGAATCATATAACACTCAACAAAGTTTTTTTGGTGTGACGACTGTTCATTATGAGTTTATCTGAAGGGACATCAATAACAAATCATGTAAATGAACTCAACATGATTTAGATACATATTGAGTTTATGCTGGTAACATTTAAATATGATTTTTGGGTCATATTATTATTTTAATAATTTATTAAATTCTGTTTAATATCTTGATAATATGGATAAGGTAGATGTTAGTGTTTAATTTAAGAATAGAATTTTCATTTTAATAAATTATGTTTATGATATTCTAGACCTTCAGAAGAACTTTATTTCAGTTGGTTAGTTAGATGAAGTTATATGTGGAGCTACCTTATCAAATAGAGTGTGTAAAATAACTTGGGGGTCGATTTTCATAGCTATAAGTAAAAATTATGTCATGCATTATTTGATGAGAAGGGTAGTGGGAGATACACTTTTTAGAAAAAATATTCTAGAAGTTTACATTTATAACACTTATATTTTGGCACCTTAGTGAGAAAGGTATGGAAGTTTTAAAGGAAAAATGCATGCTGAAATGGAACATTCAGAATTTAAAAGTTGGGAGAGTTACATACTCAAGAATAAATGAAAAAATAGATTTAACTAGACTAGAATAATACTGAAAAGATAGAATCTAGAACTTATACATATGGATTTATAGGGACCTACCCCAGTTAAAATCTATGGATAGTCAAAATATTTTATAATATTCATTGATGTATCCATGAGGAAAGTATGTCTTTATATCATGAATGAACCTGGTTCAACCCCATACAGGGCACCCAATCCATCCAACTCAAGGCACAAGAGGCATTTTAGATCCTCTCTGGAAGGAAACCAGTGTTGGGAATCAAATCAAACTCATTTGGGAATGATTTATCCCAAAATAAAGTAGATAAATAAATTAGAAAAAAATAAAGAACAAACTGGAAGTAGAAATAAATGAAAATAAAAATAACTCCATGTGATCTAATATGTCACCACCAACCACAAAACCAAACTCACTCTAAGAGTGACATAATCCATGATCAATATAAAACTAAAAAATTATAAATAAATAAGATTGAGAATAAAAATGACCAGTAGGGATTCTAAAATGAGAAACCATGCCCTATTTCTTACCTTTAAAAAGAAAACATTGTCATACTAGTTTCAACATATAAATTTATATAAATAGGTTTTTTATTTAACATACAAACAAGTAACATGACAATGATTTTTAAAACCATTTTAAAAGGTGATTAATTTTTCCAAAACGTAAATTTATGATGTAACATTCCAAGAAAGAACCTTTTTAGTGTGAAAGAAAACAATAGGAAGCATATAAAAAGGTACCAAAAATTTTATGAAAGTATAACATGATTTTTAACATTTTTGTTATAAAATGAAAGTAAAAAATAAATAATTTTAATATATTTTGTTAAAATAGGAGTAAATGGGATAAAGAACCATGGAAAATCACTAAGTGGCTAGGTTTATTAGGGTCATAGGTAACTCACATCTTGATGATCAAATATATAAACTTCTTGTGCATGAGTCATTAGATGGGACACAACCAATTTCTAATGGTAATAAACCATTTTGTATAATTTAGTTAGTGTTGTGCATAAATCCTTCTAGGGATACCTGAGTCAGGGCCCTGCTAGCTCACCTAGATACTAGTCCTAGCCTGCCCACCTAGGTACTAAATACTCCCATGTGCCATTCCCATAACCAGAATACATAAGGGATATATAGTAAGACAACCAATTTTTAATTACACAACATTAAAGGAAAGAATAGAACAACACATTACCTCCCCATACAACCAATGAAAATCCCCTTTCTTAAAATCATACCAACATGCCAATCACATCAATCCAAGTCCAACATATATATAAAGGTTTGGGATTCCATTATATAACACCTCATTTTTCAAATTAATTAGAATATTCCAACTAGGCCATAACATTTTGAGAATCCAAATCCATGTCCAAATAAATAACTCTCTTTCAAAAAACATTTTCAAAAACAAGGAAAACATCAATCTACATTTTCAAGGTTCCAACTGAGTCTTATGGACATAATTATTGATCATTTGGAAAACCAATTTTAAACCATAGCCTTTAAATTATAAAAACCAATTGGATAGTAAAAAATTATTTATAATTAAAATGAGGTTGAATAGATACTTAAACAAAGAAATAACATATTGGAAGTATATTTAAAATGTATAAAACCAACAAAAATCATTTTTTTAAAACCCAAACCATTTTTCATAGCATATACATATAATATAATAATGAAAAAACACTTTAAAATCACACACAAAAATAAGTAATTCAATTCAATGGATTATACATAGGGAACCTATCTCAAAACATTTCACCTTCAATGATGACTACTTTACACATACATGAACTTGTAAATTTACATATATATAAGCACCCCTTTATCTAATAGTCATCGAATTCACCAACAGCATCCTAAATATACATCAAGGAGGTCCAAGGGGCACTAGAAAATATCATAAAAAAAATTCATACAATCCCTAATTACAAATTGGAAAAATCTTAAGAACTAAAGAAACATTACCCAAAAATTATGGAAAACCCACTACATTTAGTAATTATGGAAGAAAACAGCCTTAATAGGGCTAGAGAACTCTAACCATCAAGAATAAACAAAAGAAACACCTCAAATCAAGTTAGGTTTCAACCATGGTGTGTTCACCGCAAGGGGGAGAATAAACAATGCAATGAAAATAAAACAAGAAGATAATAATAGAGGAGAAACCCTTATCATTGATGATCACACCCAAAATTGGAAGAGAAAATAGTGAAGTGAGGGGAGGAGAAGAGGTGGTGGCACCTGGATGGAAAGGTGGGGAGGGGGATGGGTCATGAAGAGTTATTGGTGGGGGGACAGGGTAAATAAAAATACTACTACTACTACTACTAATAATAATAATAATAACAACAACATCAACAATAATAACAATAACCAAAATAACAACAACAATAACAAAAAAACAACAAAAACAATAACAAAACATAACAAATATGTAACAAAAACAATAAAAAGAATAATAACAACAAAAACAACAACAAAAAAACAAAAACAATAATAATAAATAATTTTTTAATATTTGACAGGCTACATGGTTTGGCTGCATGTTCTTCTAGAACATTCACCAACCATTCAGGGGCTTCTATCCCCCTAAGTGGAGGTTTCACGGGGTTTAAGTGGATGGTACATGGCTATGTGCCTAATCGTGTGGCTAATAATGTCTATTTTAGACATTTTCTAGGGACAGACACATGGTTTCCCCTAACCGTGTTCCACCCACCTTCCCTCATAAAATTCCAAATTTTTGGGAAAATCACCTGAAAAAAATATTAAACAAAAGGGAGACCAAAAAATGATTGAAAAACACATAAAAACCACACATGGGGTGTGAAATTCCTCCACACCATTAACATTTTCTCCCCTGTAAAGTCATCCAGCTTAAAAAATGTAAAAAAAAGTGGAACTCTCCAATGAAAAAGAAGAACCTCAGAAATGAATCCCCTAAACCCAACTTGAAACTGAAAAAAACTACTAGTGTTCATGAAAAATAACCAAAAATGAAATGGAACATCAAAATTTCAAGGATAAATCATAGCACAAAACATCCAAACTGAAAAAACCAACCAAGACTGGTGATATATAATGTGAACTTTCAAATCCATGAGTCACACCTAACTAGATCTAAATAAAATGGAATGGTTAAAATACATGGTGAGTCTCTCCACCATTTAAGAAACCACTTAGAATATAAGTTAAACTAAGAGTAACTCTCAATGAAACCTCTAACCAACATAAAAAGGGTCTATCCACAGAAACTGAAACATGGAACTTGACTAAGAAACAATTCACAATTCCTCAAGACACATGTATCCCCAAAATAGAACCACCCAAAAAATAAAACAAATCCAAAGGAATTATTACCATTTTAAAGAGCCCATCTATAGTACACAACCATAGAAACCTCAAGAAAATAAGGGCACCCAAATTTGATTTTTTTTTTGAAAAATGAAAATTATATAAAGGGAAAAAATCAAATAATTTCCACTTTGATGTTAGAAAAATAGGATGGATTAACATCTCTCACACTTGAACACTTCTCTATTGCATGAAAATATTAACTCCAAGTACTATGTTTAGAGTCCAAATGTATTGAATAATATATTACCCCATAATCAGGAGAAGATAATTCCTAATCAAAACTTCCTTTTCTGGTAACACAACCTAGAATACCTCTTCAGGTGTCCCAAGTGGACAAACCATTGAAAAACGCTTGGAGGATTATGAATATATGGATTAGAATTCGCTAACTGACCACACTAGAAACAAATGAGTGAGTGGTACTTCTAAAGAGAAGAAAGAAATGAAAAATGAAACTTTTCTAGGATAGGTTCCTCTAGTTTAAAATCCTCACCGGATGATAAAAATTTATGAGAACCAAGAGAAACCTGAATATTAAATACCATGGGATATCCTCTGATAACTATTTTAGCTAGAAATTCCACATACACCAGCTTCCCGAACAAGATTTTCCTAGATGAAATAAATTTATCTGTGATATCTATATAGAGACCCACCAGAAAAGAGGATCTTTCTATAGATCACTATATCTATATAAAAGGAAACTAGATCATTTAAATGGTCAACATGACCCATTCACTGTTAGTTAACCTTTCCGAACATCCAAGATCTCTACCACATTCTTATCCTTCACTTCATCAGGAATAAACAATTAGATTAATGTGGTATAAAATATCAACCATGAAATCCAAACTCTCGATAAGGATAGAATAATCACCTTCCACTATTCTATTATCGATCCTTCAAATATACCCAAGAAAAATTTCACCCTCAAGGTATCAAGAGTTCCCAAAAACCTGAAGAAAATATCAAGTTCCTCAAGCCACTATAAAGCCTCAAATATACCTTTATTACCATGGAGAAAAGGAAACAGTCAATAAGAGGTTGACTCCACCACTATACCATGAGTTTGGGTATGGACAACAATTAGAAGAGAGTCCTACATTTTTTTGGGACCTTTCTGGGTGGTATAGTCTAAATAACATGAAAAAAACCGAATCAAATATCAATTGAAAAAACCACAACAACATCAAAAACCAAGATACTAATCTAATAAATGAAAACATCACAAATAAATCCAAGAAACCTATTTTAAAAGCTACCATTTATAAATTCAACCATTTTAAAATTTAATTTCCCTTTTGAAGATAAAAACATTTTCCCCACTTCCAAAACCATCTCAAAAACCAAATCCCATTTCCAAACTCAATTTTCCACTTCAAGTCCTCTTGAACTAAATCCCATTATAGAACATACCCTTTTAAAATGAATACAACACTTCCAAATTCCCTTTAAAATCACAAATCCCATTATAAAAGAATCCATTTTTTCCTTTCAAAAACTACTTTATCACCTAAAAACCATTTTCTTCTCAAAAACCTAGTCATTCTAAATAAACTCAGACCCATAACTCTACTCACATCAAAGACGCTAAAATAGGGAACTATTGTCCATGCATAGCCTGGCCACATGGATTAGTAGACAAAGCGTTGAGCATGAACCAACCACTATAAGAATATTGTATTTCACACTCTAGCTCCAGATGGTTCACTATGACATGAAATCTTACTGAGTGATGAAATTTGACTCCCATAATCATTCCCTAACCACTATGAAAAACATAAACCCAAAATACAAAAGGAATCAAAACCTGACTATCCCTCATAACTTAAGTCTCTTCATGAGTGGTGGTAGTTAGTAATAGACTGATGACCTACTTATTAATCCTTGATGATCCTATTTCTAGTCTATATATTACAAAAAATAACATAGATCTCTTCTGATACCATTTTTTCACAAACAAACCTGAGTCAACCCGGAACTGATCACCTGATCCAATCAGTAATAAGTCCTGAGAGGCATTCTTGATCCTACATGTATGGAAAACAGTGTCAAAAATCAAATGAAGGTCAATTGGGAATGCTTTGTCCCATAAAATAGTATAAAAATAAATAATAAAATAAAATAAAATAATGATTTGGTAATGGAAATAAATGAAACTAAACATACCTCTATGTGACCACACGGGTCACCACCAACCATAGAACTTAACTCGTTCCATGAGCGACACAACCAAATTTCAACTTGAAAATAACAAAATTATAAAGATATAAGTGTGAGAAAAATAGTTTCCAATACGGATTCCAAAATGAGAAACCACACCCTATGCCTTACCATCAATAATAAGACCATTTCAAGCTAGTTTGAAAATATAAATATATATATAAAGAGGGTTTTCTATTTTTCTTCAAAACAAGTAACATTACAATACCTCTGAAAACCTTTTAAAATATGATTCAATTTTCTAAAACCCATTTTTCAAATAGAATATGTGAAGAAATAATATTTTTAGTATGAAATTAAATAGTAGGAATCATATTAAAAGGTACCACAAAATAAAGGAAAATAGAATAATATATTTTTAACATTTTATTTATAAAAGGAAACATAGAAACATATTATTTTAAAATAGTTTCATAAAATAGGATTAAATGAGAGAAACCACCATGGTAAATACCTTCATAGATAGGTTAGTTGGGGACCTAGGTACATCGTATCTTAGTGATCAAACATATAACCTTTCTGTGCATGAGTTATTGGAGGGGATTCACCCAAGGTCCAATTATAGTAACACATATTGTATAATTTAGTTAGTGTTGCATCGTAATTTCTACATGGAAGTCATTGTTCAGGGCTCTATAATCTCACCTTGATACTAATACTATCCCTCCCACCTAGGTACCCAATATTTCCATGTTCCATGTGAATACACATAATACATAGGGGAGATGCAGTAGTAAAACCAATTTTCAATTACAAATCATGAAAACCAAGAATACAACAACACACCACCCCCACACTACCAATGTGAAGATCCTTTATTAAAATTTTACCAATATACCAATCACATAAATCCAATTCTAATAAATACATAAATTTTTGATATTACATTAGAGAGAACCTCATTTTTCAAAGGCTTTAGAAAGTTCAAACTGGGCCTTAGCATTTTGAAAATCCAAATTCATATCCCAAGAAACAAATCTCTTTCAAAATTCAGTTTGAAAACCAATGAAAACATCAATCCACATTTTCAAGGTGCCGAACATGCCTTTACAAATGGTTATAATTATTTATCATTCAGAAAACTAATTTTAAACCATTTCCTTCACATTTCAAAAAACCAATTAGACATTTAAAATGCTTCACATTTCAAATGAGGTTGAAAAAATGATTAAATAAAGAAAACCCACGTTGTAATTTTAGGGAAAATGTGGAAATCTAACAAAAACCCTTTTTCAAGAACCAAAAACGTTTTTTATAGTATATAAATATTATATAATAATAAAAACACCCTTCATTAACACACACAAAATCAAGGAATTTAGTTCAATGACTTGGACATCGCGAACCTACCTCAAAACATTTCACTTTCAATGAAAATAACTTTACACTAACACACATATGCACCTTTACATATATATAATCAACCATTGAGAAACAAGTTATTGCCTTCACAAACAGTGGCCCAAATATACCTCAAGGATGTCCAAGGTGCATTAGACAAATAGAAGAAACCCAAAAGTTGAAAAATACCAAATTAAAAGTTGGGTAACATTCAAGAATGGAATATTAATTACCCAAAATCATTGGAAAACCCACTACCTTCAATGAAAACGGAAGAAAATGAAATTACAAGGACTCATAAACCCTAAACATCAAGAATCAACTACAGAAACACCCAAAATTAGGTTAGGGTTTGGCCATGGTGTGTACACTCTAAGGGGGGGATAAAACATGGACATTCACCTAACTGTGTGACTACCACTATATGGGAATCATGGTATGTTGAGGCCTACTACAAAGTCTTCCAGAACATGCGCCAAATGCACGGGGGGTTCTGTCTCCCAGGAGGAGGCCACACAAGCTATAGGGGGGATAAAACATGGCCATGCACCTAACTGTGTGACTACCACTATATGAGAATCATGGTATGTAGAGTCTTGTACATGGTTTCCCCTAACTATGAACCAACTATGTGCCACCCTCATGTCGTCCAAAATTTCCCAATTTTAGGGAAAAGGGGATGAAAAAACTATGGAATGAATGGATACAAAAAATAAATGAAAAATAATTAAAAACCACACAATAGTGTGTGAAACTATACATCCTAAAAAATAAATCTATAGTGTTTGGGTTGTTCGTGCAATTGAAATATATAGTTGAAAGGGAAACATGTTTGAAGCTAAAATACTTGAGATCAAAAAACATGGGTGAGTACACTGGAATATTTTTTGGAACTTCTGGAAACATAGAGGCATTAGGTATGAGAAAAATATACCTAGGATGCATGACAAAATAGAATTTCTCAACAGATAAATCAAACATTAATGGAAAGGGTGTGAATTGCGAAGCTTCATTTAGGATTTCCCATGGTTTTTTTGGCTTAAAGAAGTGGGTACCATAACATACTTAATCAATTGGAGCCCATCATCACTAATAGGAAATAATATTTCCAAATAAATATTGACATGAAATGAATTGGATTTAGATCACCAAAAGGTTTTTAGAATTTTATTCTACAAACATGAAGATGGGAAATATAGAGATAAGATTGATGACAAATTTCATGAATGTTTCTTCATATGATATACTGATGAAGATATTAGTTTTTAACTTTGGAATGATTATAAGAAATGAGTTATCATAATAAAAATGTGCTACATAATGAGTAGGTCCTATGAAAGGTCTGAAACTTTAAGGGAAGAGAAGTTGAATCCAATGAATCAACTTTGATTCAATTTAACCTTGATAGAGGTACCAAAAGTTCATAAATTCAAGAAAATTTAAATGGATCTAAGTCAATCAAAAGTTCAAAAAATCTAGAGGAATGTTTAGAAGACCACATATAAATTTTGAGAATGAGACCAGCAGGAGATATACCTAAAATTTTGAGAAATTATGAGGCTTGGTCTATATTTTAGAGGTTCAAATCCTAGAGGCTTTAGTTTAGAAAATAACAGAACCATAGAGTGAATTATAGAGGTCAACAAGGGTTACATAGCTGGTATAAAGGTATGGAGCTTACCTAAACGTCATTTTTTTAATAAATAGAGGAGAATTGGAAAGATTATAATAAGAATGTAGAATTGATGAATATGGTGGTTGGTAGTTTTCTATATATGAGTATTTGAATTCAATTCATGGTAATAACACCTTCTAGATAACAAATTAACCTACCAAAAATAACGAAGTTGACAAAAGTGGGTTTTTTGGTTAAAAGATGAAAATAATAAAAGTAAAAGGTATAAGGTGAGACTGGTGATCAATGGTTTTTAGTAGGAGGGCAACAAATTCTCTAAAATATTATCTCTGGTAGTTAATCATACTAATATTTTAATGATTCTTAGTTTGGCAGCTTCCATAGGATTTTATCTGTAGAAATTGGATGTAAAGATGACCTTTTCTTTATAGAGATATAGAGGAATAAATCTATACGAATAAATATATTGGTGTCATGGATAAATGGAATCATTCCATAGTGTGAAATCATAATAAATGTATCTATGGGTTAAAATAAGATCCATGTTAGTTGAACTAAAATTTTGACTCATTGATGGAGAAGAGAGGTTTTATGAGAATAAATTCAGACTATTTTTGCTACTTTATGGAGTAAAATGATGAGAATTTAATCATTCTACTATTGTACATGGGTGAAATTATTCTAGTGGGTCTATAAATCCGATTGATTCAGGAGATGAAGAATTAATTTCCAAGAATTTTTTAAATGAATGATCTTGGTGAAGAGAAGAAAATATTTATCATGAGGATAGAGTGATATTGGAGAACCAGAAGTTCGATTTTATCACACCAAGAGTATAACTAAAAGAGCATTGAAATTTTTTGATGCACATATGAAAATTTATTTCAACCCCTCTTACCAATAACTTTAAACTCTTAATAGAATAAGAACCATGAATAGAATATGAGGCAAAAAACATTATGAGAATATAGTATGAATTATCATTAAGAAGTCTCATGTATATCATGGTGTGAAATCAACCAAATATTTCCTATATGGTGAGAGTTTTCAGTTGGTTCATATAAAATTTATAGAGAGTAAATTGGAAAGTTTCGAATTGGATATTAATATTTCCAATGGTAATGGAAGATATGTCCCATTTCTATAAATATTTTGATTCGCTGGTTGGGTATATTTACCCAAACTTTGGGGGAGAATTATATTCATGGAAAAATCACAACATGATATATCTTTACCTTTGGTGGAACCATGGTTAGTTGGTTTTCAAGTCTGTAATTGATGATTTCTATATTTACAATAGAACCATATTATTTTTTAGAAATATAATCAAGTAAGGAGATGGTGTGGTTGAATATTCTTATTGAGGATATAGGAAGCATCTAGAAAATAACATTTATGTACTATCATAATCATAGTATAATACACTTGAAAAAATATGGTGTTTCATATGAGGATAAATCATATTAACCTAAAGTACCATTACATCCAAAATTTAATTGAATATAATTTTTTGAGGTTGAGAAAGATAGCTGGATGGAAAAATAAAATTCATATATTCACAAAAGATTTAGTTTAAAAGATTTTGAGGCAAAATTATTCCTCAGTTAGACTTAGGTGAACAGAAAGGAATGAAGAGTAGTATTTCATGAAGTGGAATTTTATAGTTTGAGAAGTTAAAAAGTGTTAAAAAATTTTAGTAAGTTCATAAATCAGTCTTCAAGTGGTATTTGTTTAGTATTTTGAAGACTCTTTACATTTTAAAGTAATTTTACCAGAAGGATAAACTCTAGAAAACCCTTTGATTAAATTTTGAGCAACAACAATAGGCTTCAGTGGATGGAAGTGTTGTTATCATATGTTGATGGATGTCAGAAGGGTGTCAAATCAATATAAGTTCAATAGATAATGTGATCATCAGAATGAGGAAGTTTATATGTTTTTATCACTCTAATAATGGTATTTATAGGAAAGGGTGGGGCACATGAGAACTATTTTTCAATCAATGTTTAGAGGTCAGGATAAGGAATTCTATAGGCAGTTAGTGGTTTCACAATAAAACAGATGTGTACCTGCAAATATAATAATTCAATGTGATAGGTTGACCAAGTGGGACTCTATAAAATAAGGAGATACCATTTTTTATGTTATGTGTAATTACAGGAGTTAGTGATCTATATGGATCATTTTTCATAGAGATTGTAACTGTAACACCCCACGCTAGATTGAACACTGGGGGGGTAATTAGTGGTATTATTTTGTAAATTACCTATTTATAACTCAAACCATTAGACTTGTTATATTCTCAATACACTCATTTAGTTCTCATAGACTCACATCATATACAATAAAATGTAAACAAAGTCCAACACATAAGATTCAAAAGGTTCAACCAGTATATCCCACTCTTTTCCATGATTGGTTAGTCCCGAAAAATCAAGAATTATTCCACTATAAATATAAGATGACACAACCATGGACCTTAATAGTATTATCAATATAGATTCACACTATTTTCTAGCTCCTTATACCCATAAACAAAATAAAACTCTCATAATAGATGTAATAAACTAGTATAAATACCTCCTTAGGATCTTGGATTCGTCTACACCACTTAAGAATGACCTTTATCCATGTACATGCCAGATCAACAAGTCTTATGATGTACACCTTCAAGTATATACATCTTGGTCTTACTCTAAACATGACTTATAAACTTTCTTATAACTCTATACCTCCTCATGACTGGATTAACCATAGAACTTTGAATACTCAGGAATAATATATATCCTCCTTTTCCAATGGTTCATGGATTTAAACTCTTATATCCTTTTATGCCATGATGTGTATTGGGATATCAAAATTCTCTCTAACTTAGTGTTCATGAGTTATCAATATTCACTAATATGTTTAATTTCTTCCTCTTGGAAGTCACTATTTTTCATGAAAAAAATTTAAAAAAATTATAATGAATTATAATGATTTTATCCATTTTCTCCATGTAATTAATTGATTTATTAAAATAAGGGTGATTTTGATTTGAATAATTAATTTATAGGAAAAGAGGTGAAAATACTAAATTTGAAAGTTTTATAAAATTTTGGTGAATTTTGCCTTTACCCTTACGCATGGATTAAGGGATTCTTAAAGGTAAATGCATTCTTCCCTTACAAAGGGGGAATTTATAGAGCTATGTAAAGGTTAGAAGAGATTCTAAGACACTATGTAAAGGTAGTTGGACACTACATAAATGTAGAGGTGCACTGTGTAAAGGAAACATCAACTTCCTAAAGTTTATAGAAAGGTAAAGCATGTTGCGTAAAGGTACCATGGGATTTTAAACATATTCAAAAAGGTAAGTCACATGCTGTATAAGGGTATCAAATAGTTTTTACATGCTATGTAAATGTAGAAATAATCCTCTATATAAGGGCACCATCCATTTTTTAAAGGTTATATGGGGTTGAGATAAGTTTGATAAAAGTAAACCCACATCTATATAAAGGGTAACCCAAGGTATTGAAAGGATACATAAGGGTAATACCCTTACACCTCACTAATTGTGTAAGGGTAAAGAAGAAAATTTTTGGTCCACCATTTCTAGGTCAGGATCACTATGGATCACCACTAGAGCTTATTGTGAACTATATCATAATGAATGAAACCCTATTCACGAAGTAGGTTGTGCTGTCATTACTTTTCATGCATGATACCACTACCCATTTTTTCTATTACTATCATTGTCACCATAATACTGATACTCGCTACCATTTCTATTCTACCAGCAGTTCATGTTACCACCACCATTTATATTCCATGTATAATACCACCTTGAACATGAAAGGTAGGCATTTCAAACATAGGAAAGTGTTAGGCCAAGACAACTCATTCTATGCACCCGTGATCTAGGGTTACTCACTTAGGATTCAATCTTGGGTTGGGGAATTCTCTCCATACACATGCATGATGAAATGATTCAAGGATTTTGTTGTGTTCTTATTAAGGTGTAAAAAGTAAATTAATAGAAGATAGATGAAGATAGAAAGAGATACTACTGATGTTGATGATAAGGAAACATGGGAGGTCAAAACCATTCTCTCTCTCTCTTGGATAATTAAATGATAATTTAAAGGATATACTTTAATTGAATTAAAAAATATAGAATTTGAACAAATTGAAAATATATACAAATGGATATGGATGGATGATCCTATACTTATAAATAAATGGGTACTACACCACACTGAAGGATATCATGAGCTCGACCAAAGGGAGGAGATTTATGCTTAAATAGTTTTAGCTCTTGTTTTAGTTTATTTCTCTTTTTAAGTCATGCATGTTTTAATTAATGTGTATTTATCTATCTATACCTCTCTCTCTTTCTTCCACTACGATCTCTTACGGTTTTAATACTGAGTGACTGACTTGGGGATTAGCTTTGGGAGAGGTTTTTACGGTGTTCCTAAAATATTATACTAAATCCTTTTATGTTTATATTCTATTTGTGGTGAGGGAAAGAGTGGTTCTTAATATGAATGTGGTTATTTTACATCACTCATTTGTTCCCCTTAAACTCATTATATTCTTTAATTTAAATTATTTCTCTCCCATATCTTTGATAAAACTCCTCATATGATGGAGTTAAGTTTATTCAAGGGATAAAACATCGTATGATGGATCTAGGTCTTGAAAGAATCCATACTCTCGATTAAGGTGTTCCATAAAACTTGAATATTGGGGGAGGTTAATTTTTGTGTGCCAAAGAAGTCTCCTATAATTTTAATAATTCACAATAAATAAATTATAGGATAGTAACTCATGAATGAGTTACTAAATTGAATTTAAACAATAATTATTATTAATGAAGAAACCCGAGTTATCTGACTTTAGAAAAAGACATTTATTTCATAACCGAATTCATACTATTTTTCATGTTAGGTTCAGGTTTTAATATTATTCCCTTTATAGACATATTTTTCTTATCTTTCATAAAATATAAAACACTAAAAAATACAATAAGTTAAATAGAATTAGAGGGAGATCAAATGTGAATCTCCTCAAGTGAGATGACCCTAGTTACACACTATGTTGTACTCAAAAATAAATAGTATCTTTTTCAATAACCTATGATAGAAATGTAAAAACATGGAATAATTTCTAGGGATCCAAGTAGATTTTATTTCACATTTTCCATTCACCTTTTGTAAATAGTTTTCATTGTCTTCTAAAAAATATCTAAAAAATAATTTTCCATGATGTATTTTAATGACTATTATTTTGAATAGATTAATTAATGATAAGTTTAAGGTCAAGTGGGTGACAATAATTAGGAGTCCATCTTACAAAGGGATGATGATCTAATGGTTCTGTCCAAGATGACATCGAATGTCCAAGAGACAGGTATCTCACTTCAAGAACTGATGGGAATGTTTAATCAAATCCAAAATAATAATCAAAGACTTAAGGGAAAGAATAAAGTATTACTAGATGTACCAATTTTTTGGAATAAGTTTTTTAGTTTTGTTCCTTACTTAAAGAATACCCATAGCCCAACCATCTCAATATAAAGATCAAAACCCACCATAAAGTGTTAGAGTGATTTTTTGATGAAGAAGATTTTCCTGCTGATGTATGCACGGGGATCAATTGTTGGAGATGGTGTTCTAGAACAAAATAATTGTACTTTGATTAAATGTATATTAAAATATTTTAATATTAACAAAGAATATTGTTACATATTTTTCATTATATTGCGTGACTATTATGTGATAATGTATAAGGGTATCTATCACATTGGTAAGGTCAAAGCAGTTCCCCTTATGATGATAACCTTGAAATGCTATGAAGATATTATTAAATATAGTTATATGGTTGGATAACATACTAAGATATGGAATATAATATATATATTTTCAAGTTTTAGTACTCATAGGTGAATGAGGATTCTTCTCATGAAGTTCTAACAAGGTAATCTCTAATATGGGAGATTATGAGAACAGAACCACTAGTGGTAATTTTTCATGATTTGGTATCATTGGATATTCATATATATGAGTATGTGTAATGGTCCTTAGACTTTAATATTATCATTAATGCATGTTGTAAATAATTTTTTTATATTTTCTTACCAAAACCATGATTCCATATGTTTTTGGGAACTAGGGTATGTTTAGTGCATCGTGAATGACATGTTATCAATGGATAAGTCGAGGAAGGATTTATACCTTTCATGTTTATAAAATTTGATATCTTGGCCCATTGATTGTAATAGAACCTTAAAATTAAATTCAATGGCCATGGTGTATCAATGTTTTTATTTTATAGAGTTAGAGAAAGACATATCGATCATATATATTGATGAAATAGATGTGCAACTTTCTTTATGAGGTATTTTGATAAATGGGATTATATTACACAATGAGTATTCATATGTGGTTGTCAATGTTGAAAAATTTAGTTCATTGTATTGGATTCCTTGACCAATTTCTATACAATAATTATTTAATTTATGAAATTCTAGCTAATTATAATGAGAAATAATCTTAAAGGGTCACACACTAATTGTTTCTAGTGATCTTCATTAAATTATATTTTTTTAATTAATAGAATAAATATTATTCTCAAGACCAAGGAATATTTTATTCCTATATTATTGAACTAAAATATTTATTGATGAATGAATTATTTATTATAGTATTAAATAAATTTTAAATAATTATATTGGTAAAAGATCGTGTCCAATGACGAATATTGTTTTCAATATGGTAAATAATTTTATCATTGTAGGAGTTCATGTAAAATAATAATATTATTATTATATGGAATGAGGTTTGATTATGATTATTATATAATTTAAGGGTTGGTATGTGGTTAGAAACTGCAATTAGATAATATTCATTATTGTATATTATAATATTCACATGGTTAATTATTCATAAACACTATTTTAGTGTATTTTACAATTTGAACATTATTTCACATTATGATTGTAATTCTTGGTTAAAGAGAACTATTACTTGGTACATATTGTGACACATTGTAAATAAATAATTGGTATTAATTTGAATTTAATATTTCATTTTCAGGTTTCCCATTCTATTGGGATTATTTAATCCTTTTGGGGAACTAGGAGATTCACATTGGAAGACCACCATTTTGAATATTCAACCCAAAAAATTATAGGCTATATGAACCAGATAACAACCCAATGAATTGAATATAGGGTCAATTATTCTTTCCCTATGATGCTAAAATTATAATTGGTGATATAGTGAAAATTAATAAAATTTCATTAAACTTTTTCCATAGATAATTCAGAGTTTTGAATGGAGTTCTAGGTAAGTTTTTGCGTCACAGAATGATTGACCACATTTTTGATCATATATCTGAAACTGAAAATTTTAATTGGGATGAAATTTTATATTCCATTATAGGAAATCCTAGGATTAAATTTATTTTTCCCCTTACACCCAAATTCGGCCATCTAGAAGCCCATTTTAGAATCTCTGTTAGGTGGATGCATGATGGATCATATTTTTGTTAAGGGTGGAAAAGTCCAATTTTCCTTAACTTTTCTCACACCTATGCCTACCCTCGTTAATTGGGGAAACTTGGAATGTTGAGGGATCAAACTAAGGCTTCAAAAATTCCAATTTAAATCAGTGCTTTTTGTCAGATTTGGAAGGAATTTGTTTATTTTTTCATTGTAATGTTATACTGTCAGTTTGATTTTGTAATTGCGTTCCTTATATTGTAAGTTACTCTAATTACCTTAGTTTCTTAATAAAAATTATTTTTATTCTTATTTTATTTTATTTTTATTAACAAGTTAAAAACTTTTCATTAAGGTGTGAATTTATTCACATATTAAAGATATAAATCCTTCACACAATGATGAATTCATTATTTCATTATTTTTACCTATTCAATTTTTCCCTCACGAGTATACTCTTTTCTTCCATTGAAATATTTTCATCAAAGGAGAGATAAAACTCTTATGGTTTGATCTAAGGGAGTATAAAGGGGGTGGATTGTAATTTATTTATTACTCTATAAATGTTTAATAACTTCTTTTATATGAGTGTTATGTTATATGATCTTACTCATTCCTTTTCCTTGTTGAATTTTAAGGCCCCAAAATTTGAGTGCTAATACAATTCTTTTCCCTGTAGTGATCATGAATATGATCCTTCCAGTTTATAGGTGATTAGTATTATTATGTTTTGGTATTAAACCAGTAAGTTATGGGTGTGGGTTTACTTCATTGAATGAATCTCTACTAAATTTATGGAATTGACATTGCTAAGAAAAATTCATCCAATCCACCCCTTATAATAACATAGGATCAGACCATTATCATAAATTGAATTCACATAGGTATATTAGTTTTCTTGTAACCCAAATAAACTCAAAACCAATGTTTTCTACTTCATATGAAAACAATTCATAAAATGAGTGTCTGTAGGTTCCTCTCAGTTCTTCGAGGATTCAATAACCCTTCTATGTTGCAAGCAACCGCTTTGACCTTAGGGTAAATTTGGGTGAGGCCAAATTTCGGCATGGTTGTTAGGGACCTAAGTAATACATATTTAAAATCATTCAATTATCACCCATTTTTGTTTTCTTGCCTCAATTTCTCTTATCTTTCCTCCTTTTGTTTCATTTTTCTTTGTGCATGCCCACCTATACCCATGAAAAATCAAACTGTCTAGTCAGGGTATATAGTCTTGGGGTCGGGAATTCAAGTACTCCTAGGTGTATATTGATATTAGATACAAATATTCCTAAGAATAAATATTTAAAAATGGATCCCATTCCAATTTAGGGTCTTTAAGAAAAACCAACTCATAGACCTGGATGAGAACCAAAATGGAAATCCAAATGAGATAGCCCCTAACTTAGAGAATGTCGTAGATCAAACCATGAATGAATAAATCACAACATCATGTACCAATGAAACATCTTACATTAGAAATTATGAACTTAGAGAAATCAATTATTTCTAAAAACCTCATTTCCTAAACAACATGCCATCCTTTCATAGGATGGAGTTGGAAATTCCATACCTTCATGTCAAGGAATCCAATGACATTATTGAAACCATATAATCCCCACATCAAGTTTAGTTAGATAAGATGAGTCTCTTTACTTTATCACTAAAGGATCAAGATAATAATTGGTTAAAAAACCTAATACCTGTATCAATATTTTCATGGGACCAATTTTAAAGAGAATTATACAAAAAAATACTTCCCCCATTACAAAACAATTACTCTAAAAAAGTGTATCCAATTTTTTTGTAAAAGATGCAAAGTAATTTTATGAAACATGTGAATGTTCAAGGACACACTCAACATGGTACCTCACCATTTATTTTCAATCCCAAAACAAGTTATACTCTTTTATTAAGGGTTGGTTTTGAGAAATAAATGATTCAATGACATGATGTGTAATAGAATTATTAAAAATAAATCCAAAATTATTATTATGAGTATCTTGAAAATATGGATGAAAAAAACCAAACATGGGGATAATCACCTTATAATGAGAATATAAAAAAATTAGTGGTATACATAATCTTAGATAAGAATAAATTCTTAAGGAAAAACTTTCCACACTCGCTAGGAAGGCCAAGGTGATCGATCTTAGTAAAGTCCCTAAAATACAAACTATTTTCCCTATTTACACAATTTTTGACAAACATAACCATAATTCTAACGAATTCCCTTCCATTTATTCCATAAAAGATTTTATTTTATGAGGACCATAACTGGAGGTAAATTATTTGAACATTTATAAGCCACAATATTGAAACGCTTTCAATCCAAGGTGTAATAATAATCCATACATCCATTGGAAAGATAACCAATAACCTATCCAATAACCCAATTTTCCATAAGGACCACACCTATAACCTCCATAAAAAAATTAAACTTATAATGAGTTCCAACAATAATTATTCCAATACTAACTTCCCATATTCTATATCCAATAACTTAAATATCCACTTGGGATAAATCAACCAACTCAAACCCCTACATAATAAATTCACTTCCACTACTTGAAAAATTGTGTAAACAAATAGAAGGAATGAATTATGAAGTGTCATCACTTAAACATGAACTAAAAACTATTAAAATGGAAAGATATCCATGCTGACTCAAGATATCACACCCTAAACCAATAAGGGGGAATCTAGTTTCACACAATCATCTCTTGAAAAACTAAAATAAGTGACTATCTTAAAAATGTCAAATCCATTGAAAACATGAAAAAACATTTTAAATTCATTAAAATATTAAATATCACATAAAAATGTTTAATAACCACCCATTGATTTTGAAAATACTAATGATAATGTGAAAGAACCACAACCTCACTAAACAATCAAACAACCTTCTCTATTCCCTCAGCACATGAGAGGAAAATCTAAACCTAAACTGAATGAAATATTAAGGGAAATATTCTCCTAGGATAAGTTGAACATACCCCTTCTTAATGAAATTAAAACCATACATTCCTACTCCAAGTACGTTAATGACTTGTGCACTTTTAAAAGAAAATGTTTACATAAAAACCAAGTCCTTTTAGATGATAATGTTAGTACCACCATTAAAGGTGGAATTCTTCCAAAGTTTAAATACCCAGGTTTTCCATAAATCAATGTTGAACTAGGATAAAACAAAGCTATAAAATCAATTTATGATATAGGATAAAGTGTTAACCTCATTCCATATACAGTTTATTTATAATTTGGGCTTGAATAGATCCAACCAACTTATTTCACACTTTAACTTTCTGATCATAGTGTTAGGGTTCCTAATGGAATATTAAGGGATGTTCTTGTGAATTTTTAAATCTTCATATACCCTTTTGAAATAAATCTCCTTGAAAATAATCTAAATCATAGAACTAGGGAACAAATTCTAACCATCCTTGGTTGTCCCTTCATTTTAAAAAACAATTTAATCATTCAAGGAATGGGAACATGAAAAAAAACATTGGGAACATGTGCCTTAACCTAAACATCTACAATGAAAAATCTAAAATTGGGGATGATAAGGATGTTCTTGAGGTGAATTGGAAAGGTAGTGTTTAAAGTGAACCAGAGTAAAATCAAGGAATTTTTGAAGGATTCTTAAATCAAGATGATATTTATTTCCTTTATTCATATGAGGTAAATTTGTATCCTTGGTTTGAATATCTTTTAGAAAGATCCTATGATGATTTTTCAGGATCACAAACCAATGAAAACATTAAAGAAATAAAAAACATCATGTTCATACCCACTCTTGACACCAATATGGACAATGTGGTGGCTGAAACTTGTATTGGAATGGAACTAATTATATTAAGAAATTTTGAAAAATAAACCAAGTTTAATGCAATGTCCCATACTTATTTTAAAATTTATAACCAACCTAAGTAAGAATTAAAGGTCCTACCTTCATCACTCAAGTATGAATTCCTATGGTATAATCAAAGGATTCCCATTATCATCTCTTCTTATATATAATCCAATCATGAGAGAATAGTTCTAGATATCTTAAGTAGGCATAAGAAAGAAATTGGATGGACCATATTTGATATTCCTAGGTTTATACCACTCATTAAAAACTATACGATTATTCTAGAATCTAATTATAAACCATATATCCAACCTGAGTGGAGAATCAATCCCAATCTCATTGATGTTGTTAGAAAATAACTTATAAATTTGTTGAAATTGGGAATTATATACCACATTTATGAGACTTAATGGATAATTCCAATTAAATTGGTTCCAAAGAGGGATAAAATCACTATGATTTCCAATGAGGATGGTTATATTCTCCCCACAAGAGAGATTAGTTGATGGAGAGTGTCCATTGTCAATAGAAATCTAAACTTGTTTACCAAGAAAGACCATTTTCATTTATCCTTCATTGATCAAATCCTCATGTGAGTGGTGGGTCATCAGTCCTAATATCTCATAGATGGATACTTAGGGTACAATCAAATTGAGGTCTCCTTATAAGATCATGGGAAAAAAGTTCACATGTCCATTTGAAACATTTTCCATCAATCTCACACCCTTCGGGTTATGTAATACCCCTAGAATATTATAGTAGTGCATTATGGGAATCTTTTATGATATGGTTGGGGATTATTTAGAGGTTTTATGGATTAACTATACATATTTAGTGATAAATTATAGGCATTCATAAGAAATGTTGAAAGGGTGTTGTCTCGATGCGAGGATAAGAATCTCATGCTAAATTAAAAAAACAAATATTTTTGGGTAATGGATGGACTTGTTCTGGGCCATATGGTCTCTGGTAGATAGATTGATGTTGATAAAGAAAAGGTAGATATCATTCATCACCTCTCGTCTACAAAAAATATAAAATAAGTGTGGTCTTTATTTGGATAGGATGGTTTCTATAAAAGGGTCATTCAAAATTTTAGCTTAATCTCTCAACTCGTTTGTGCACTGGTTGTAAAACATGATCCATTTATATGGACATAAAGCTATGATGAATCATTATTTATGCTCAAGTCATATCTTATCTCTTTTACCATCATGCAAGATCATAATAGGAATATTCATTTTGAAATCATGTGTAATGTTAATGAATTTTCTATAGTAGTTATCTTAGAACAAAGATATGATAAAAATACATTTATCATTTATTATACACAAAAAACATTAAATTTTTCTCAAATAAACTAAACCACTACTAAGAAAGATTACTGTGCTATTTATTTTCTTTAGAAAAGTTCAGGTCCTATCTCTTAAGATCTCCCATCATTGTCTACTTAGTTTATTCAGCTCTGAAATACCTTTTCTAGAGAACGATGAGGATAGAATGATTAAGTGGGTCCTTCTTCTGTAATAATATGATATAACCATTAAAGAAAAAATGGTGTTTAAAATGTTATAGAGGATCAAATTTATATATTATAATTTTATGATAAACCATCTCATCTTTCTATATCTGATTCATTACATGATGAACATATGTATTCTTTGAGTGATTTCCCATGGTATAAGGACATAGAACACTAAATGGTTATATATACTCTTCCAAAATTCTTAGAAACTCAATCTAAGAGGATTTATTTTTCAAAAAATGTGTTTGATGATCTATACCTATTCATGTTATTTCTTTATCAAGCTATTAAGAGTTGTTTTCTTGAGTCTGAGTAAGAGTCCGTTATTAAATTATGTGATGGAGAGGCACGTGGAGTCCACATTCTATAAATAAAACCGCTAAAAATATCCTCCAAAGTGGATTCTTCTATCATAACCTCACTATAAATTTATTAACATTCTACCAAAGTTTTCCTCATGTCAAAAATTACGATCCATAACCCAAAAGAATCATATGCCCCTTACTCCCAATTTAGTCATCAAAATCTTTGATTGCTGGGGAATTTATTTGAAGGGAAACTTACTCTAGGGGATATATCTATATTCTATTATCTATTGATTTCATATAAAAATGGGTCTAGTCCATTCCAAATTCAAATGACCATTAATTTTTGATCTGATTCTTGAAACAACACCTATTTTCTAGATTTAGAATTCATAAGGCTGTCATCAGTGATCATAGAACACATATATAAAATTTTCCATTCTCAACACAAATGTATAGGTATGGGATTTCCCAAAATGTTTCCACTTCCTACCATCATTAAATCAATGGTTAAGTTGATTAAGAGAATAAGAAAATTAATCAAATTATTGAGAAATCAGTACATCCCTATAGAAAGATTTACCTAAGAAACTCTTAGATTCTCTTTGGGAATATTTCAATACATTTAAAAATATCATATTAATGTCACAATATAGATTTTTTATGGTAAGGTGTGTCATTTGGATATTGAAATTGGACATAATTCATTTTGGGCAATAAAAAAATTAATTTTGAAATTTCCTTGGTCAAAGAAAGAGTTAATTAGATCTTAATGAGCTTGATGAACTTAGGGTGGAAGATTATGAAAATTTAAGGATCAATAAATCTTAAGTTCAAGACTACCAATATTGGAATATTAAATTCAAACACTTTGAATAGGGAAAATAAGTGATTATATATAGTTCCAAAATTCACTTACACCAAATAAAGTTAAGATTTATAAGATCATGGCCTTACACAGTGAATCATGTGTACCCTTTTGGGTTAGTAGAGATTCTGGATCCCACTAGTGGTATTATTTTCAAATTCAATGGTCATATGTTAAAAACATTCATTGAATCATTCAATTAAAAATAAATAGAGAAGGAGTTAAATGATTCAAGATATGAACCATACAAAATTTGATATATTTAGGGTCCAATTCATGCTAACAACATTAAAAAAGATATTTCTAGGAGGAAAACCATCTTTTACTATTTTGTTAAATCAGTGTTTGGAGTTAAAAAATAAACTAAATAAATAAGTTTTTTTTCATTTCCTTTTATCTTTGTTTTTTTTTGTTAAGGTAACTTGAAGGGGTTTCTACTGCATTCTAATTGTGTTAGTGTGTATGATTCAGGTGCTACTGAGGTGGATGTATTTTCAAGAAAATAAAATTTATTCTAGGGGTAAAAACACAATATGTAATCATTAATGAGGTGCCTACGAGTGACATAGAGATCAAATAAGTAATCAAGAACATCATGAACTTCAACTTCAACCACAATGTGACCTTATTCTATGTTTCTTATTTCAATTTACGTTTATAACTCTTTTCCTATACCTATACCCCCTTCTAAATTTTATTTTCATTAAACACCAAGGAAAGTTTTATTCTATATTGGGGTGAAAATAAAGGAAAAATAAAAAAAATCATGTTAACGAAAATATGTTCTTTGAGCATCAATTAAAAATGAATAATTAGGAAATTTTGTTTGTATAAATGAAAGGAAAAATTTATTTAACCTTGAACATGGAAATACAGATTTCAAACTTTGAAACTTAATATAAAATAGTATTATATTCCTTGATTCTTGTTTTATTCTATGTTTATGTTAATGAGAATAGGTTTTAGAAAGTGTGGTTGTCTAATGTGGTTTTTTTACCATTTATATTTTCATCCATTTAGTAAAAATTAACGATGTACATCCTTTTGATTGTGGGTGTACTAGTTTATGTTATCAGAGTCCCATAATATATATCATAGTTTTGGTGATCATTTTAAATTTAACATGAGTATTACAAAAAAATAAAAAAAAATTAAAAATATAAATAAAAAACGATAATAAATTTTTACATAGAGTAATGGATTGACCTGGTGTGTGGATTATGACACTTGGGGATCATGAATCCATATTTTTCTATGCCAAAATTGGGAATTTTTTCTATATATTTTTTTAATTTGAATTTATTTTTTATTGTGTTAACTCAAGATGATTCCTGAGTATGTTAGTTTCACTTTGTGTCCTAAGGTCTTTGAGCCAAAGAGTCATTGGAAAATTCTCTCTATATGGGTTTACTTTATTGAGTGAAATTTCAATTACCATGTAAAAATTGAAAAAATAAAAATAAAAAACCAAAAAATGAATAATCATCTTAATTTTAAAATTTGATTCCACCTAGCGCTTCCATCTTTTCCTATTTGAATAAAAATGAACCCCCCATGTCTATTGTGATGGAAAATATGGAATCATGCTAAATTGAAATTAATGAAATGTGGTGATGGATTTTTTAAAAGTAATGGTCATGGTATTGAGATATTGTTATGAACCTAGATATTATTAAATTATTTTGATAGGTATAATGATTGTTTTTATTGATATATTTTTCTGATCATTATATGTTAAAATGTTTTTAAAAAATGTAATTCAATTGTCATATTTTTGAGATACTTTTTTACTATGACTAGTAAAAATCAAGTTCAGAGGTGTGATTATCCCCTAAAAGTGTATAATATTGATTTTTATATATTATAATATTCATTTTCTTCAACATACATAAACACTATTTTTAGTTCATTTTATAATTTGAAAACCATTTCATATTTTGATTATAATTCTTTAATAAAGTGAACTATTACTTGGTAACATTTGAGACACATTATAAATACATCATTGGTATTTATTTGGATTTAATATCTCAATATTGACTTTCCCATTCTATTGGGAACATTTCAACCTTCTGGAGCACTTGGAGATTCACATTGGAAGACCACCATTTTGGACATTGAACCTAGAAAATTCTGTGTGAAATAAACTGAAAAAACCCCAATAAAATGACTTTATAGAAAATGATTGAAGCCCAATGAAGCTAAAATTTGAACTGGAGATAAAATATAACTTTAGAAACATTTCATTAAGCTATTTACATAGAAAATTTTTAGTTTTTTAGGGAGTTCTAGGTGGCCCAATTTTATGTTGAAATTCTAGGCTAGATTCTGTGGCTGAGATTAACAACCCACCATTTTGATAATATCCTCAAAAAAACAAATTTAGTTGGTGTTAAATTTTATAAGATATTTTAAGACATATTGTGATTCAATTTATTAATGTATGGACTATCATATATTTCCATCTAGAATCTTATTTTGGTGCCTCTATTGGGTCGATGCAAGCTAGATTAGATTTGTTTCAAGGGTGGAAATGTCTACTTTTCATTATCATTAAACCCACATATTTCTAATATAATTAATTGGGGTGACATGTACTATTGTGGAATCTACATAAGGATTGTAAAATTTATATTTAAGGTAATGGTGTTGTAGTGATTTGGAGGAATTCTTGTATGTTTTCATTACAATGTTATGCTATCAATTTGATGTTGTAATTGCATTTTTTCAATTGTAAGTTACATGAATCACCTTAGTTTCTTAATAAAAATAATTCTTATTAATCAAATTTTAGGTTCTTTTTGTTAACATGTTGATACTGTTTCATTATGGAGTGAATTTATCCAAAAAATAAAGATATAAATCCTTCACACAACAGTGGAGTGTTTGTTATTTCAATTCTTTTTTACTTCTTCAATTCTTCCCTCATGAGTATGTTCTTATCTTTCATCAAAAGATTTGTTTTAATGAAGGGTTAAACCTCTTATGGTTTGATCCATTTGAGTATAAAGGGGATGTATTGGATGTTATTCCTCACCCTATAAATTTTTAATCACTAATTTTAATTGGGTTTTTGGTTTGATGATCTTAATCATTCCCCCTCTTTATTTAATTTTATATCCATGCAATTTGAGTTCCAATATAACCATTTAGCTTGGAGTAATCATAAATATGATCCTAACAGGGTATAGGTAATTATTATCAACCCATTATCATAAATTTAATTCAGATAGGTCTATTAGTGTTCTTGTAAGCCCCATCAATTGAACTCCAAAGTTTTCTAATTTATATCCAAAACAATCCATAGAATGAGTGTCCATAGGTTCTTCTTAGGTCTATGAGGTTTTGAAAAAAATTATATGCTAAAAGTGACCTCATTAAACATAGGGTAAATTTGGGTGAGATGAAATTAAATAATATTTTAACATAAACCATATATATATAAATAGATGACTATGTCTATCGTGTAGGGATAATTGATACTTGATAATTGTTGTGCACAAAAATATTCTCTATATATTTCACTTCATATCTTCCTCTTATGAATGAGAAGCGCTAGATAGATTCTTTCAATCCTAAAGGATCTTTAGAATCAATACTAACAATGCATGATGATTTATTCACTGTTCTATCACCCAAAAATTGTTCGATTCCACTCAAAGATAAAAGGATCATGCGAGGATCACCGCTAGAGGGATTATACACTTGGATCCTTATAGAGCAGCAAAGGTAATCCAAAAAGTGTTTCAAATGATCAACATCATCATTGATGAAAGTTCCTTGATGTGGTAACCATTTCTTCTGATAAAAAATAAGTAAATTATAAATATAATGTGAAATGATATTCTCTGGGGTTTTGGGTTTCTCTATGTCAATATTCGATAGAAAAATTTCAATTTTAAAGGATTTAATGTCATGTAAAATATTAAAAATTATCCACCTAATGGAAAAAACCATTATGGTTATTGACCCACCAAGGTGTTTTCACTGCACCTGAAACCTACATGTGGTATTAAAGTGGTAACATTTTAAATTTATAATTATTTATTTTATTATTGATCTATAGGTGAAATAGTTGTTAGATTTTCATTTAAAGAATTATTTGTTCTTTAATATGATTTTAATTAATATGTTTTCAATATGTTAAAGATTATCATTCAATGTTTCATTTTCTTAAAAGACTAAGAACAAATAAAGAGTGATAAGATATTCTATTGGGATGTTTCAATTATTATGGCTAGATAACATGATATTACATGACATGTAACCATAGTACATTCCATGTACCCAAGTGAACTACAGCTAGCCTTATCATGGGATATACGATGCATTGAGAAGTAACTACACATGGTGAATTTATTGCACACCACTTGGAGACCAGGCCAACCTAGCACATGGCATATCAAATTGCATATATTTTCGCTAGTGTACACCTTATGTAGTCTACATAGTTTACCTGTGAGATTCACGCAATCCATGTGGTCATATACATGGTCAAAACCATGTGAGACCAAAAACTAGGAGAAATAATGACATAAAAGACATTAAATCAATGCACACCGTGTAAAGTTCATTATTTCCCTCATCTAAAGTACACATAGATCCATTATTCTAGTAAAGAAGACACATAACATGTGAGATACACAATGTGTGGATAGAATTTACATGTCCTATAACAATGCCTCTAATTAATATGAGTATTCCTTTATGGGGTGGCATAGAAACACAACAGTTGGATATCAGGACATATAGTTGGTTAGTAAAGACCTTATAATATGGCTGAGATGTATGCTGAAGCCTTGAGCATTTTTCCCAATCACATAGAAAGTGTAAAATATGGCTTGTAGCTAGATAGTACATGTCATTTTGTCTAACCAAGGTACACATTGAATCCCCAGATGTGTATCCCAAGTACATAAAAATCTAAGTACATGACACGTTTCTTATAAGTGCACATCGTGTTGTCTACCAATAAAGGAGAAAATTAAAAATATAATTTCATCATTAAAACCCCATTATAGTTATTGTAACCTTTAATTTTTTATAATTTAATTATAGTTTTAAAGAATTATGGAATGTTAATTAATTTATTGTAATGATCTATGATTATTGGTTATGTTATTTATTTTCCATGAATTAATTTAAGATGGGTATATCTAAGTGAATTCAGATGGAGATTAAGATAAAATGGAATTAGTTAATTGTTTAATTAATTAATTAATGAAAGTGTGTTTATCATAAAAATAAAAAACAAATTGAAATGAATGTTATCTTGTATAATTTTGCGTAACCGTTTCATATGTATGACTGATCATGATCTTGAACAAGACCTATGTATGTGTTATCTTTGTTTAATTTAATTTATTACACGGCTTTTCAATTAATAATTAGTAAATTAAAATGGTGGATTTTGAGTCATCCCTCCCTCCATTATTAGGTTGTATTTGTGTGTTCAACATTATTTATGTAATTATCCTTAACCAATACTTTGGTTCCCCTCACCTGCACATGAGTTATAAATACATGTATTAAATAGAGTATCTCAAGGTGTATGGAGGTGGTTCAAGATGTAACCAAGATATTATCAACCTGGGTGATACACAAGTGGATATTTTGGATTCTATAACTCATTACAAGACCATCATAAGGAGTTTTCTCCAAGTTCATTGGTAGATTTATTATCTTATAAATAAATCAACCATAATATATGTTCAGGATAAGGTCATTTAATTAAATAATTAATTCTATCTTATGAATTATTTATTTTATGGATGCGATACTATGATCACATAAATAAATGAATCAATTTACAAAGATGGAATATAAATAAATGGATTATTCCTAACAATTTTTTTATAAAAATATGGTTAATCACTTAAGTAAAATCCACTTAATATTAACAATCAATGTAAAATACAAATAAATATACTTTTATAAATAATATTAAAAATCCATCAACAAAATATTAATTCATACTTGGCTTTCCATCACATGATTAGGAATAGAATACATATAACTAAGTGTTTAAACAAACCTCGTTGGGGAAAATACTTTAATAAAACACATTTTCATTGAATATTTTATTGATAATAAATGATAAAATTTCCTCAAATTGTGTTAAATATGTTTATTTATTAAATATTTTGGATTATATCATTCATTTGAAAATTTGATGGAAATTTCAGTTTTACCCTTTATAGTGCACTGTAGAATTTTAGAGATAAATATTTTTAAATTTATTATTTGAATTTTAAAATTTTCAAATATGTCCCTGACTTAATGAGATACAACTTTTGTTCATGACATTGGAGCTAAATCTTTCATTTGGTTGGACTAAACGGACCATGAATGCAAAGGTGGGATGGACCCGCCAAATTGGACATCAGTTCTGTATTTGGGACATATCTTCTTCATCAGAGATTTGATTGGGACCAAATTTTGAGATTATATCTCCAACCCAATTATTAACAGATAATTATTCTGGAATAATAGATGGTTCACGTTATTTGAGGTCAAATGTGTGGTGCAAGTTGGATTAAAATATTTGGCCAAGATTCACTATTCACACTTGAAACCTCTTTAAACCTAGCCTCCCCTCCACTATATAAATTAGTTTTTTATCATTTGGAGGTTTTGGGACATAAATTAGGATATTTAAGGAATATTAGATTTAGTTTTACACAAATTCTCCAACCATTGTAATAGGGGTAGCTCTTGAAGCGAGGATCCCCTCATCGAAGCCTTCTTCTTCTTCTTCTTCTTCATGTTGTAATGTTTGCATTTGAGTAATAAACATATTGGTTCTTATTTTATTTATTATATTTTCTTATGTTTTGTTCAATTATATTCTTATTTACTCATCCTATTTAGGTTATAATCAAGAGTGTAGATGATATTGGGTTCTACTCTTTCAATCCTTTGGTCATGCAAAACATCTCCACAATGACCACACCGCCCGTAGAAGAATAGTTTTCTTAGTGATTGATCTATCTTCTACCCTATTCATTTAATTATTTTGAATAATTGAGCTAATTTAATTCACTTAATATTATCCATGAATTTAGTTTTTAAATTATAATTAAATAATAAAGTAATTGAACAATTAACACAAAAACACATGAGGTCGAGTATTGTGTGAATTGTGAGAGCCAAATCATAATTGGTAATACAAGAACACACATGATAAATTTGTAGAGGTAAAATATAATATCTAAAAAAATTAATCCTCATTTTCCATTATGGATATTTTCCCTAATTTACCACTGACCATAATCTATGGTTATAACATCAACCAAATCAGGGTACTATGATTGCATGTTTCGAAGATAGCCTGGGGTTTAATTAACTTCATCTTGTGGTAAAGTTAATTATCATTGGGTTAGGGGGTTAACATGTTAGGGGATCATAATTAAGTGTATTTTAATTTAGATGATAATGATAAATAGTTGAGTTAAGAGGTATATTTATATCGATTAAAACTTTTAAAATATTTTCTAAAAAAACATCTTCTTGTTGTGTCTTTTTAATCGAACTTCATTTCAAAAATAAAAACAAAAAAATTATACAATATTCTTCCAGAAAACTTATTCTTGTTTTATTAATGGAAAACAATACCCTGCATCCTTTAAAGTAGTTTTATTATTCTTTTTTATGTTATTTTCAAAATACCTTTAATAAGTTTTCAAATTTAATTTCTCCTTTGAAAGATGACCTTGGTCAGCCACTCTGTTGCACCTAAGTACCCAAAAACCACTAATCATTTGTGGGATCCCATGACAGTGTATTTAAAATTTGTGTCGTTTCTGGGTAGGAAAATAATTATTTCAACCAATTATAGGTATTTATTTTATTTTACATTTTATTCTATTCTTCTCTTCTTTCTTTCTTCTTTACCCAATCTTTTTTTTTCTTTATTCTTATTCTTTTATTTTCTTCTTCTTATTTTTGGACCATCAAATCAAACTTATTCATTTTTATTTTAATATGGTCCACTTTCCTTCTTTTAATTTTTATTTGATTTATGACATGAACTAATCATGAGGATCTTTTATATCTTGACCATGATATTGAATGTAGCCTTTGAGCTCGAATCAAACATTCTCAATCTACGGGAAGTTTCAACATTCAACCAGTTGGAGAATTCCTCCAATCCAATAACATTAAAATTGGAAACAATTCTAAGTACAACTTAAAACAAGAACCAATGAATGAAAATAATGTAAATGAACTTAATAGAACCATTCAAGAATTGGATGCACCTGATATTAACTATCAACCAAATTGTATTGCATACCCAAATCTCAAATCGGACTTTGAACTGAAATATGGATCAATTCACCATCTCCAAAAGTTTCATGGATTATCTGGTGAGGACCCAAACAAAAAACTTAAATAATTAAATGTGGTTTTCTCAACTCTTAAACCAAGAGATATATCTAAAGATCAAATCAAACTAAGAGCATTCTCATTTTCACTTGATGGAGCTGCAAAGGATTGGATGTATTATTTAAAACCTGAAGATGTAACATGTTGGAATGATTTGAAACTTATTTTCTTGTAGATATTTATTATAGAATCAAGGACCAAATCAATTTAAAAAGAGATCTCTGGGATCAATCAAGCCCAAGGGGAGTCAATGTATGAGTACTAGGAGTGATTCATGAAGTTGTGTGCAAGCGTCCCCCATCACCAAATTAGTGAGCAACTCCTCATCCAATAATTATATGAAGGACTCACACCTACGGAAAGAAGCAAGGTAGATGATATAGATAGAGGGTCATTGGTAGACAAAACACCAGCAGCTACACATGCATTTATTGACACGATGGCCCAAAACTCCCAACAATTTGGCGATCGAGGTACACCACATGTTAGGGGAGTACATTAGGTAATTCCTTCTTCTCTTGAGAGTAATTTGTCTTAGTGAAAATGCCACAAGTCTTTGAAGGAGTGGGTTGAGATGTCCTTTGATCCAAATAATCTTGATTCCTTTTCTCCAACATACAACCAAGGGTGGAAGGATCAATCATAAATGTGGTATGTATCTAGGCAACAACAAAGGCCCCCTTTTCAACAAAACTTCCAGCAACCTCCACCCTACCAAAAGGGTTTCCAACAACCCCAAAGGTGATTTAAAGATCAAAAATCAACAAGTCAACAACATGTTAATTCCCAAAACAAGGTAGATTCTAACACTGATGATCTTTTGAAACAAATTTTTCTTAATCAACTGAATGAGATTAAGAGTGATGGTTCAGAGCTGAGGGAGTTGAAGATACAAATGAGCCAGATTTCCACTACCCTCCATAAACTATTAAGTAAGAACTCTAGAAATCTTCCTTCACAACCTATTAAAAATACCAAGGGGAATGTCAGTGCCATCACATTGATAAGTGGGAAGCAAAAAACTAATACATATGCACCTATCGTTCCACCAGGATTCACCTTAAATCCGAAGAAGCTCCATTAAAAACCACCTGATGAGCAACCCAAAGAGAATGATAAAAGTAAGAAAAAGATTAATGATGTTCCTCTTAAACCTCTTCCCTTTCCAAATAGGGTAGTACTATAGTGACCCAGCCTTTTCTTACAATACTATTACATCATTTCAAATATAAACAACATAATAGTATTACACATAGAGGATCCAAAGGTTTAGTGTCTTGGTAAAACTAAAATCATACATAACAAATACAATATCAAGAATAAACATTTATTTAATTTCTTCTTATCTAGCTTCTTATTGGAACTTGTCCTCTCCTTAGTACATGTATCCACCAGAGGATATATATCAAAAGGGGTGATCTAGAAGCCCAATAAGAGGATAGATAAGAACAACATAGCATAGGGTGAGAATAATCATAACATAGGCAAAATATCATTAACATGAGAGGAACATAAATAAAATACTTGAAATGTGGAAATACATAAAAATGAAACATCATGTCTTAGTGGTTAACTACCACACATACTTGTGAACCAATATAGCATCTTTTTCACACACCATTTCACATTTACTCATGAGATTCATCACTTTACCCAATACATTGGAGCACTATATAATTCCGGGCACACCCGTCACATTTTAACATTCATATTGCGCTATATAATTCTAGGTGCACCCGTTACATCATAACATTATCATTTATCATGCATGCCACAATGAACATATAACATAAATGAACTTAACTAACCCATGAAAAGGAATGGGTTTCATCTCATAAGAACACATTCATAAACTTTGGGTTCCCAAAAGAAAGAGGGAACAACATACTTGATACAATAACCATCAACCTTGAATGAGAGGTAAAAGGTGAGTACTTAAAAGAAGAGTTCTTTTGGAAAACATTTTGATTGACATAAACTTTAGTAGAAAAAATCTATATCCCATAAAAGGTAATATAATGATGAACAAATGATCTTTAAGGAGTAACCATATCAAAAATGGAGTGGAATAGGGAGAACCCAAAGGATGAAATTTGGGTTCGAGGATTTCCCCTTACCTTGTACCCGAATGATTCCTTCTCTTTAATGTCCTATATAATGACATTATATTCATTAATTAGAAATCCAGAACCATTTTTACATTAATAGGGTTCATTATGGTTTCATTATGTCATATTATGTTCCTTTGGATGACTTATAGAGTTTAAAAATATTGTTCGGGGATGTTCGTTTTTAGGGTTTTTCTTGGGTGGTTCACTTGTATTCTTAAATTGAAGTTTGGGTAGAACATGAGTAAACATCCAGAAATAATATTATATGTCATTAATGATATTAAAGGATTTTTAATGGTCTTATAATGAATTATATTATATCCATGTGGATGAATCATTAGATAAGAATTAAATGATGATTATTTGGGTTAATTTGAGTGATTTTTCGATCATAACGAACTTGTTTTATTTTATCATTAGAAATATGGTCATAAGTTAGTTACAGAACTTGAAATAGGAGATAATACATATAACATATTTTGTTTCTACCATAAAAATGGTTTCATGACCATATCTGAAGGTAGAAATGGAAGAAGAAAGCATGTCGTTCTTGAAGGTGATAAATTAACACCTCACGAACAACGTTCTCTTTAATAAAATAAAAGGAAGAGGGAAAGGGGGTTGGATGATATAATATCCCATTAGAATCATAAAATTACATTATATGTATAATAATGGAGTTAAAATATCATTTTGTTGAAGATAGGTGGGGAGAGATCAAGAAATGAACTTGAACTTGAAAGGAAATTAAAGGAGAAGAGGGAGAGAAATTACCTCTTGAATCCTCTTCTTGAGAACCTCTTTAAGGTACTATTCTTGGTATTTTGATGAGACCAACAGCTCTTGGAAGTGGGGGAGGGGCTTGGGAAGGTTTTTGGGCAGAGTTTAGAGAAGTCTTGGAGCTTGAGAGGTGTGAGGAAATGAGGGTGTGAAGGGTGGCTTTTATAGTGGAGGGGAGAGGGGTTTCCTTAATATAAAATTTATTAGTTTATTAATTTCCCCTAAGACAAGTAATAGTGAGTCTTGAATGACCAATAATAGTAATTTTATCATGTTATCATGAACTAAGTGGGATTACATCAGCAGAGCATCATCGATGAATCAATTAATCCATTATTTAGCATTTATTGTAAATTATCAGATTCTACTATTCATCAAAAATTCAAGTATCTCAGAAAAATCCCAAAATTTTACCCCAAAAATTTTTTGACATGTAGAATCCAATATTGAAGTCCATTTTTCAAAAATAATTTTATAAATATTATTAATTTAATATTTAATTAAAATCATAATTTACTTAAAAAAACAGTTTTTAAGATTAAAACTGATTTTATAGTGCTTTCAGAAATTACGTAGGGTCTTATAAAATTATATAAAATCTATAAGACATTGATTAAATAATTTATGAATACATTTTAGAGAAATAAATTTTCTTTTAAATTAATTAATTAATTATAATTAATTATTTTTGACTTACAAAATACCAAAACGTTTACTAAGGTCAAATTGTCACTTTCTAAGATGTCTAAATTTTATTTAATTATTCATAGGTAATGTAAATATTATTTTGTATTATTTACTATTCATATGGGTCATATTACTATTCATAAGGGTATGTTACTATTCATAAGGGTAGGTCACTATTCACCAAAAATTATTTTTGTTTCATTAGACTCCAAAAATCATATTGAACACAACCGTGTATGTCGGATTTTCGAAATTCCAAACACAGAAGTGAAAGAATTATGTTTAAGGGTCACTTATCACTTAGTAGTTCATTATGTTGTGTTTTCATGTTATTTTATGACATAAATATAATAAGGAAATTTCCATTGAAAAACATAGGGTCGTTACATTCTTCCCCCCTTAAGAAATTTCACCCCTTAAATTTCACTCTACACAAATAGGTGAGGGTACTTCTCCTTCATTGCCTCTTCCGGTTCCCAAGTTGCTTCCTCAAAATTATGGTTCCTCCACAACACTTTGACATTATGGGTTGTCTTGTTGCATAGAACCTTATCTCTCTGATCCATAATCTTTACTGGATATTCCTCATAGGAGAGATCATCTTCCAGAATCACCACCTCTGAGTTTAGTACATGTGAGGGGTCTGGTATGTACTTCCTCAGTAGTGATACATGAAACACATCATGAACTTGAGCCATATTTGGTGGAAGTGCAAGACAATAGGCCACAACTCCTATGCGGTCAAGGATCTCGAAGGGGCCAATATACCTTGGGCTTAGCTTCCCTTTCTTCCCGAATCACATGACTCTCTTCCATGGAGATATTCGAAGGAAGACTTTTTCTCCAACGTTGAACTTCAAGTCCCCTCAACGGTTGTCAGCATAGCTCTTTTTCCGACTTTGAGTAGATTTTATGTGTTTCTGGATGACTTGAACATTCTCTATCATCTCTTGAACAAGATTAGGTCCAAGTAGCTTTCTTTCTCCAACTTCATCCCAACAGGTTGGAGTTCTACATCGCTTTCCATACAGAGCTTCATACGGAGCCATCTGAATACTCGAGTGGAAGCTATTGTTGTATGAGAACTCAACCAATGGGAGATGCTGATCCCAACCACCTTTGAATTAAAGATAACATGCTCTTTGTATATCTTCAAGCATTTGAATAGTTCTTTCAGACTGGCCATCAGTTAGGGGGTGATAGGTTGTGCTGAAATTTAATTCAGTACTCAAAGCATGTTAAAGGATCCTCCAGAATTTAGATGTGAACCTTGGATCATGGTTAGAGACAATTGAGAGTGGAACACTGTGCAGTCTCACCACTTCCTTCACATATATCTTTGCAAGTTGTTCAAGTGATAGGTTTTCCCGAATAGCGATAAAATGGGCAGTCTTGGTGAGTCGGTCAACCACAACCCATATCGCATTATTTCCCTTTGACGTCTTCGAGAGACCTATGGCAAAGTCCATAGTAACATTTTCCCATTTCCACATGGGTATAGGCAATGGCTGCATCATACCATTGGACTTTTGTCGCTCATCTTTAACTTGCTAACATACCAATCACCTTGATATATATTCCACAATCTCCTTCTTCATGTTATCCCACCAGAAGTGTTCCCAGAGATCATAGTACATCTTGGTACTCCCAGGATGGATAGAGAAAGTTGAGTTATGTGCATTATCCAATAGCTCCTTCTTTATCCTGAGTGATGAAGTCACACAAAGCCGCGTTCCAAACTGAATCACACCATCATCGTCGATATGGAACTCTTGCAGCTTCCCTTCCTTTACTGCATTCACCCTCTTTTGTATCCCCACATCATCCCGTTGTGCTTCCTTAATATTCTCCTGGATGGATGGTTGCACAATAATTTGGGAAAGGTAGGATGTATCCCCTACCCTTATGATTTCCAAATCCATCCTTTTCATATCTATGAAGATAGGTTCTTTCTCAATCCGTAACATGGATATAGTAACGGGTTCTTTTCTGCTTAGAGCATCAGCTACCTTGTTCGCCTTTCCAGGATGATAGTGAATAGAGAAATTGTAATCCTTGATTAGCTCTAACCATCTCCTTTGATTCATGTTGAGATCCTTTTGTGTGAATATATACTTTAGGCTCTTGTGGTCAGTGTATATGTCACACTTCTCACCATAAAGGTAGTGCTGCCATATTTTCAAGGCAAAAATCACCGCTGTTAGCTCTAGATCATGCGTCGAGTAGTTCTGCTCATGGATCTTCAACTGTCGTGAGGCATAGGCTATCACATTATCATTTTTCATGAGTACACAACCCAATCCTTTCTTTGAAGCACCACTGTATATCACAAAACTTTCTCCACTTTTTGGTAGTGTGAGTACAGGTGCAGTGATCAGCCTTCTCTTTAGCTTCTTAAATCTTCCCTCACATTCTTCTGTCCAGACATACTTTACCCCTTTCCTTGTTAACTTAGTTAGCAGGCTTGACAATCGTGAGAAGTTTCTCACAAAACGTCGTTAGTACCCAGCTAATCCAAGAAAACTAAGAATTTCTGTGACACTAGAGGGCCTGGGCCATTCCTCAATCTCCTTTGTCTTTGAAGTATCCACAGAAATTTCTTTACTTGTGATTACATGTCCCAAGAACATGACTTACTTCATCCAAAAGTCACACTTGCTGAAATTGGCATACAACTTCTCCTTTCTCAATGTCACCAACACAAGTCTTAGATGTTCTTCATGTTCATCTTTGCTCTTGGAGTAGATGAGAATATCATCGATAAACACTACCACAAATTTTTTGAGATAATGTCTAAAGACTCTATTCGTCAAATCCATGAAGATTTCAGGGGAATTAGTAATTCCGAAGGGCATCACCAAAAACTCATAGTGCCCATATCTTGTTCGGAAGGCAGTCTTCTGAATATCTTCCTTCTTCACCTTTACCTGATGATATCCAGAACGAAGATCCACCTTTGAGCAGTATTGATCTCCTCTTAACTGGTCGAACAAGTCATCAATCCTTGGGAGAGGATACTTGTTCATTATGGTGATCTTGTTGAGTTCTTGATAATCGATACACAGCCACATTGTTCCATCCTTCTTATTCACAAAGAGCACTAGCGCACCCCAAGGTGATGCACTAGGGAATATGAACCCTTTTTCCAAATGCTCTTGTAGCTGCTTCTTTAACTCCTCCAGTTCGATGGGAGCCATCCTATAGGGACACTTCGAGATTCGAGTAGCTCCAGGTATGAGTTCAATAGAGAACTCTACCTCACGATCCGGGGGAATTCCGGGTAACTCTTTAGGAAATACATCGTCGTATTCCCTCACGATGGGCATTTCCTCAAGGTTGGAACTTTCCTTCGAATCAACCATTTGGGCGAGGTATGCTTCTTTATAGGGAATCAACACCCACACCATTGAAGGATTTTTC
Source organism: Viscum album (assembly GCA_963277665.1). NCBI lineage: Eukaryota > Viridiplantae > Streptophyta > Magnoliopsida > Santalales > Viscaceae > Viscum > Viscum album. Next base: position 163,176,064 of record OY728140.1, read on the forward strand.
AAAGGAGGTTCATGATCTTCATTGCATTTGTAGAGGAGCATGGGATGGTTCGGAATATGAAAAGATATTTCCTTTTCCCGACAGTTGATATGTGCTCTATATAATGAGAGCCAATCCATTCCCATTATAGCGTCAAATTTCACCAATATAAGTATTACGATATTTTCTAGAAGAATATTCCCACATACGCCAACAGGATAAGAGTCAAACACTTGGTTTGTGATGATTTCACCACTTTTTGTTTTTACAGATATCTCTACTTCATGGTTTTGGGGCTTCGATTCTATAGTTCTAGCAAACTTTTAAGACATAAAGGAATGCATAGAACCATAATCAAATAAGACTTTTTCCATTCTTGAGTGAATAGGAAGTTTACCTTGTACGACTTCATTATCATGTTCCACCTCCGCAGTAGTGATGGCATAATACTTCCCTTGTTCCTTTGGATTTGGTGGTTGCTGACATTGATTACCCTCAAGAGCTCGAGGTTTAGTGCACTGGTTTGCATAGTGCTCTAGCTCCTTACAGTTGTAGCATTGAACCATGAGTGGTTCTCTCATTTCATCGGCTACATTCTCCTTCCTTTTCATGTATTTTTGACACTCTTGAGCATGGTGTCCTTCTTTCCCACACTTGAAGCATTTCCCCGTCCCTTTGAGGTAGTTCCCATGGTGCAACTTCCCACATTTTTTGTATGTGGGTCATTGATTTTTCTTCCCAACTTTATCATTAGATCCACCAGCATAAAACTCCATCTTTCTGTTCTTATCACCATAGCCATGGGACCATTCTCCAAAATACATCTCCACTTTGAGAGAACACCAAACAAATTATTCATAACACCCAAAGTCTCGAATTGCAAGAGCCTTTCGAAGGTGTGGTTTTAATCCACTAAATAATATATCAATTTTTCTATCATTGTTGATAATAAAACCTGAAGCGTACCTTGCAAGACTTGTGAAATTTGCTTCATAGGTTGTGAAATATTCTCCTTCTTTTTTCTTGAACTCTATGAATTATCTCTCCATCTTCGTGTGAAGAGTTCTTGGGAAATACTTATTAAGAAACATTATCTTAAAGTATTCTCATTCCATCTCTTCAATTTCCTCCCTTGGCTTGGTGTTCTTAATCAAATCCCACCATTGATAGGATTCTCCATCTAGAAGATAAACAGCTAGAGTCACCTTCTCCATCTCAGAACAGTAAAGCACAGAAAAGATCTCCTCCATGGAGTTTACCCACTGTTCTGTAACTAGTGGATTGAAAGATCCACAAAATGTCGGTGGTCGTTGCCGGATAAAACATTCAATAGCCAGTTTCTCCCTCTTTGGTGAAGGAGGACGTTCCCCATTATTATGGTTATTGTTCATAACCTATGATAATTGGGTAAGCATAACCATGAATTTTTGAACTCCACCTCCCAAATAAATGGGGATGTCATTTGAGCAATTGTTGCATTGACCCTTAGATGAGTTGTTGGCCTGATTTCTCCTGGTTCCCACCATTTTCTAAAATAGAAAAGGTTAGAACAAAACATAAGTAAACAAGTCAGAATAACTTGTTAATTTAAACAATTTATACCAAAAACATAACATATGGGATCCCTAGGTAAATATTCTTATGTGCATATTTGTACTTAGTCTCATGCTATAGGTTTCCTCTAGGGTTTACTAATCCTAATTTTCAAATTAACTAAACCTTGCCTCTGATACCAACTATAGAAACCCGGCCTTTTCTTACAATACAATTACATCATTTTAAAGATAAACAACATAAAATTATTACACATAGAGGATCCAAAGGTTTAGTGTCTTGTGAAAACTAGGACCATACATAATAAATACAATATCAAGAATAAACATTTATTTAATTTCTTCTTCTCTATCTTCTCATTGGAACTTGTCCTCTCCTTAGTACTTGTAGCCACCTAAGGATATAAATCAAAAGGGTTGATCTAGAATCCAAATAAGAGGATAGATAATAACAACATAGAATAGGGTGAGCATAATCATAACATAGGCAAAAGATCATAAACATGAGAGGATCATAAATAAAATACTTGAAATGTGGCAATGCATAAAAATGAAACATCATGTCTTAGTGGTTAACTAACACACATACATATAAACCAAGATAGCATCTTTTTCACACATCATTTCACATTTACTCATGATATTCATCACTTTACCCAATGCATTGGAGTGCTATATAATTTTGGGCGCACCCGTCACATTTAAACATTCATATTGCGCTATATAACTATCACATCATAACATTATCATTTATCATGCATGCCACAATGAACATATAAAATAAATGAACTTAAATAAACCATGAAAAGGAATGGGTTTCATCTCATAAGAACACATTCATAAACTTTGGGTTCCCAAAAGAAAGAGGGAACAACATACTTGATACAAGAACAATCAACCTTGAATGAGAGGTAAAAGGTGAGTTCTTAAAAGAAGAGTTCTTTTGGAAAACATTTTGATTGGCATAAACTTTAGTATAAAACATTTATATCCCAGAAAAGGTAAGATAATTATGAACAAATTATCTTTATGGAGTAACCATATCAAAAATGGAGTGGAAGAGGGAGAACCCAAAGGATGAAAGTTGGGTTTGAGGATTTTCCCATACCTTGTACCTGAATGCTTCCTTCTCTTTAATGTCCTGTATAATGAAATTGTATACATTAATTAGAAATCCAGAACCATTTGTACCTTAATATGGTTCATTCTGGTTTCATTATGTCATATTATGTTCCTTTGTATGACTTATAGAGTTTAAAAACATTGTTCGGGGATGTTCGTTTTTATGGTTTTTCTTGGGTGGTTCACTTGTATTCTTAAATTGAAGTTTGGGTAGAACATGAGTAAACATACAGAAATGATATTATATGTCAGTAATGATATTAAAGGATTTTTAATGATCTTATAATGAATTAAATTAGATCCATGTGGATGAATCATTAGATAAGAATTAAATGATGATTATTTGGGTTAATTTGAGTGATTTTTCGATCATAAGGAACTTGTTTTATTTTATCATAAGAAATATGGTCATAAGTAAGTTCAAGAACATGAAATAGGAGATAATACATATAAAATATTCTTGTTATACCATAAAAATGGTTTCATGACCATATATGAAGGTAGAAATGGAAGAAGAAAGCATGTCGTTCTTGAAGGTGATAAATTAACACCTCACGAACAACATTCTCTTTAATAAAATAAAAGGAAGAGGGAAAGGGGGTTGGATCATATAATATACCATTAGAATAATAAAATTACATTATATTTATAATACTGGATCTAAAATATCATTTATATGAAGATAAATCAGGAGAGATCAAGAAATGAACTTGAACTTGAAAGGAAATTAAAGGAGAAGAGGTATAGAAATTACCACTTGAATCCTCTTCTTGATAAACTCTTTAAGGGCCTAAGATTGGTCTTTTGATGAGACCATAAGATCTTGGACGTGGGGGAGGGGCTTGGGAAGGTGTTTGGACAGTGTTTAGAGAAGTCTTTGAGCTTGAGAGGTGTGAGGAAATGAGGGTGTGAAGGGTGGCTTTTCTAGTGGAGGGGAGAGGGGTTTCCTTAATATAAAATTCAATAGTTTATTAATTTCCCATAATACAAGGAATAGTGAGTATTGAATGACCAAAAATAGTAATTTTATCATGTTATCCTGAAACAAGTGGGATTACATCATCATAGCATCATCGATGACTCAATTAATCCATTATTTAGCATTTATTGTAAATTATCAGATTATACTATTCATCAAAAATTCAAGTATCTCAGAAAAATCCCAAAATTTTACCCCAACCATTTTTTGATGTGTAGAATACAAAATTTAATTCCATTTTTCAAAAATAATTTTCTAAATATTATTAATTTAATATTTAATTAAAATCATAATTTATTTAAAAAAACAGTTTTTAAGATTAAAACTGATTTTATTGTGCTTTCAGAAATTACGTAGGGTCTTATAAAATTATCTAAAATATATAAGACATTGATTCAATAATTTATGAATAAATTTTAGGGAAATTAATTTTCTTTTAAATTAATTAATTTATTATAATTATTTATTTATGACTTACAAAATACCGAAACGTTTACTAAGGTCAAATTGTCACTTTCTAAGATGTCTAAATTTTATTTAATTATTCATAGGTAATGCTACTCTTATGTTGTATGATTTAATATTCATAAGGTTCATATTACTATTCATAAGGGTATTTTACTATTCATAAGGGTAGGTCACTATTCACCAAAAATTATTATTGTTTCATTAGACTCCAAAAATCATCTTGAACACAACTGTGTATGTCAGATTTTCAAAATTCCAAACACAAAAGTGACAAACTTATGTTTAAAGGTCACTTATCACTTAGTAGTTAATTATGTTGTGTTTTCATGTTATTTTATGACATAAATATAAGAAGGAAATTTCCATTGAAAAACATTGGGTCATTACAAGTACAAACCAAGTAGATTGCTAAATAGGCAATGCAAAAAGAGGTTTTGGACACATTCAGGCATGTGGAGATCAACATACCTCTACTTGAAGCCATCAAGAAAATCCCAAGGTATGAAAAATTATTAAAAGAACTTGGTACTAATCGAAGAGGGCTCAAGGTAAATGAGAGGATCCATCTTGGAAGGGATGTGTCAGCACTCATTACACAAACTCTAGCAATGCCAACAAAGTGCAAGGATCCCATGACATTCACCATACCATGAACCATAGGGGAGTTGCACTTTTCTGATGCTCTTTTTGATTTGGGAGCTTCCATAAATGTGATGCCTCACTCTGTATTTTCTTCTTTACAGGTTGGTGAGTTGAAGCCCAAAAGTGTAGTGGGGTAGTTGGCGAATAGAGCTACAATATTTCTAGCGGGAGTCCTTGAGGATGTACTTGTTCGGGTAAGAGATATGATCTTCCCAGCAGATTTCTACTTGCTTAACATGGAGTATGATCATGTAAGTTCTCATGCTCCCATTATCTTTGGTATAACCTTCCTCAAAACTGCAAAAACTATCATAAATTTCAATGAGGGTACACTTTCCATGGATTTTGGAGAAGAAGTTGTGATATTTAATGTTATGGACACCATGAAGTACCCCTTAGAGGATCATTCTGCATTTTTTATCGCCCATTTTGAACCACCAAATAAAAACCCCATGGAATTTTATTATCCTATGATTAGGGAGATTTTGAGTATTAGTTCTAGTTTGATGTATAATATCACTTCCACACCTGTTTATAATGAACAAGACTCTCTTAGATTTGATTTTGAAATGGATTCATATTTTGATTTTGATCATGTGGACCTTGATTATGACATGACTATTGAGTATGCTGATGGATTTGATGAACAATTATCTTATTTTGATGATGTCTCTTCTTATAATGATGCTCTTTGTGCAAATATTTTAGTTCCTTAACAATCTCCATCCATACAACACCCCCCTATATTGGAACTCAATCCATTGCCACCTAATCTCAAATACTCATACTTATTGAGTGGTAAAATATTACTTGTTATCATTTCTAACAATATATCTTTTGAACATGAATAAAAACTTTTGAAACTTTTGAGGGAGAACATCAGGGAAATTGGGTGGACCTTGTATGACATATCAGGTATTAGCCCCTCTATTTGCATGCATAGGATTATTTTGGAGGATGTGGCTAAACTGATAAGGCATCCACAAAGGAGACTCAATCCAAAACTTTTGGAGGTTGTTAAAAAAGAGGTTGAGAGTTATATGAGGCGGGTATAATCTATCCCATTTCAGATTCCCAATGGGTGAGTCCTATTCAAGTTGTGCCTAAGAAAAGTAGTGTTACTGTTATTAAAAATGAGAGATATGAGTTAATTCCAATGAGGGTACAAAAAATTTGGCGTGTGTGTATTGATTATAGGAAACTAAATCAATCTACTCGCAAGTAAAATTTCCACCTTCCATTTATTGATCAGATGCTTGAGAGACTAGCTGGGAAAACACACTATTGTTTCTTGGATGGATTTTCTGGATATTTTTAGGTTTTTATTTCTACGGAGGATCAAGAGAAGACAACATTTACTTTCCCATTTGGTATTTTTTCCTACCAAAGGATTCCATTTGTACTTTTCAATTCCCTAGGTACCTTCTAGAGATTCATGGTGAGTATATTTCCAAATTTTATTGAGATATTCATAGAGGTATTTATGGATGATTTTACAGTGTATGGGCCTTCATTTGATGATTGTATATCTAGTTTGGGAAAGGTTTTGAATCGTTGTATTGAGAAGAATCTGTTCTTGAACTTAGAAAAGTTACATTTTATGGTAGAACATGGAATTCTCTTAGGGCTTGTAGCGTCAAAACATGAGATAGAGGTTGATAGGTCTAAGGTAGATATTATTTCATCCCTACCCTATCCTTCATGTGTGCGTGATGTTAGATCTTTCCTAGGGAATTCATGATTTTATCGGTGCTTCATTAAAGATTTTAGTAATATTGATCTCCCTATGTCATGATTACTTAAGAAGGATTCTGATTTTGAGTCTAATTACTCTTACTGGACTTCCTTTGATGAGATAAAGAAGTGTATAACCACTCCACCAATCATATATCCCCTACGGTGGGAGATTCCTTTTGAGCTTATGTGTGATGCCTCCAACTTCGCGGTTGGATCTGTCTTATCTTAGAGGGTGGAGGGACGTTCACATGTGATTTCCTATGCATTGAGGACAATGGATTCAGCCCAATCAAACTACAAAACCATAGAAAATAAGTTTCTTGCTGTCATATTCGATTTAGATAAATTTTGTTCATATTTATTGGGCTCTAAAGTAGTTGTTTTTTCTGACCATGAAGCTATGAGGTACCTCTTGAGGATTCCAGATGCAAAGACTATACTTATCCGATGGATGCTCCTTCTTCAGGAATTTGATATTGAGATAAAGGACAAGAAGAGGTCAGAAAACTTCTTGGAAGACCACATGATTAGGATTACTCACACACTAGAGGATGACACCTTGGACTATGTACCACTTTGAGACACTTTCCCTGATGATGATGTTTATTCCATCTCAGGTATACATCATTGATATGATGATTTAGTTAATGAACTTGTTTCCTCTGAAATACCTATAAATTTAATTAAACACCAAGTCCAAAAATTAAAGAGTGATTCTAGGTCTTATGTGTGGGATGACCCCTAACTCTGTAACATGTGTAGTGACCAAGTTATCAGGAGGTGTATTCCTGATCATGATTTTGAGTCTGTTCTGCAATTTTTTCATACACTTGCTTATGATGGAAACTTTGGATACCAATAGACAACTAGGAAAGTATTAGACTTTGTATTATATTGGACTAGCTTATTCCATGATGCTCATGTGTTTTTCAAGTCATGCTCTAGTTGCCAACACACTAAGAACATTTCTAGGAGACATAAGATTCCCCAACAACCCATAATATTCTATGAGATTTTTAATGTATGGGGAATCAATTTTATGGGTCATTTTACTAGTTCATTTGGGTTTTTGTATATTTTGGTTTCTGTTGATTATATGAGTAAATGGGTGGAGGCTAAGGCCATCAGGACTAATGATTCTTATATTGTAGTGTACTTTTTCAAGACACAAATTTTTTGTAGGTTTGGAGTACCAAAGGCCATCATCAGTGACCAAGGGACACACTTCTTCAATTGGAATTTGTCTTCACTCCTTTGGAAGTATGGGGTGACACACAAAAAATCAACACTATATCACCCCCAAAAAATGTCCAAGATGAGGTTTCAAATAGGCAGTTGAAACAAATTTTGGAGAAAACCATGTAGCCAAATATGAAGGATTATATCAAGCACTTGGATGATGAATTGTTGGCTTATAGGACAGCATACAAGACACCCATTGGTATTTCCCCATTTCGGATTGTTTTTGGGAAAGCATTTCATATCCCCGTGGAAGTTGAGCATCAGGCTTATTGGGCTATAAAGAAATACAACATGGATTTGGACCAAGATGGAATCCAAAGGAAGCTAAAAATTCAAGATCTTGAGGAGATTCTATTGTCTTCATATGAGAACTGAAGGCTCTATAAGGAATGATCAAAAACTTCTCATGGAAAGATGATCTAGAAAAGAAAATTTCAAGTTGAAGATAAAGTCTTTCTCTATAGTTCACGATTGAAGCTGATGCCTGGTAAGTTGTGTTCTATGTGGTTAGGTCCTTATTCTATGACTAATGTTTTTCCTTATGGTGTAGTGGAAATTACACAAGAGTAAATATGAAGGAGCTTTACAGTCAATGGGAAACACTTGAAGAAATACATTGAGGGACTTCCAACTGATGCAGTGGATTTCATCACACTGCATGACCCCATCGTCACTTGAGAATATTAGGCTATTTTTAACCCTTTCACTTTTATATTCTTTTCTTATTTAAAATTATACATTTCATGTGCATATATCATCTCATAGGTTTACATTGAGTACAATGCATGTGTGGGGTAGGGTAAAACATTTTGGGGTAGATATTTAGGATTTTCATTTGTGTGTTTATGTGTATTTTCTATTAAGTTTTTGGGTAAAATTTTCAAAAAACAAAAAAAAATCAATAAAAAAGAAACACATATATCATGTAATATTCTCATGTGGAACATATGGAAAATTCATGTTTTCAAAATTCATTGGTAGAAATATAATAATGAGTAATATTTCATCATCAAGGGTTGACTTTTATAAAAATTGAAGTTTTCAATGATATGAATGGTTGTGTCATTATAAAACCTTTAAGATTTTGACATCATTATTTGTGATATTTTTTCATGGTAAATTGTGTCATTGATTTCTCCACACATATTTTCACGCAATCTTGACTTGTGAGTTTATCTTACCCAATTGAATGTATATTCAGGGTAAGTAATTCTTTTCAGCTTATAACATGGTCTTCCCATACGTTCATTTCTCTTCCTATCATTTTCATCATTGTACCAGATTGAACTATGCATGTGCACCTAATATATGACTATTGTAATCCCTCTAAAAAATCCAAAAAAATCCAAAAATCCAAAAAAAAACAATCAATAAAGAGGGGAGTGAAGAAATGTACAACATGTGGGGATATTTAGGTCGTGATCTCATGGTTTGACTTCTGGGAATGATTAAATGAGTGGGATTTGGAATTTGATTGCAAAGGATGTTCAAAAGGTTCAGTGGAATAGAATTAGGTAATAATAAAAGTCTTTATTGACCTGAAAATACTATATAAAGGGTGGAGAGACAATCTTGTAATGGTTGGAACACACACACGTGGATAATTAGTGGCATGATAGACCCATTACTTTTTTCACTATGATTAGTGTTATGAATCTCACTGGATTTTGTTTTGAAAAAATTTATGAGACAATGATTTTAAAATTTATTGATATTGACTCTTTATGGGATTCCTACTATGCCTATATTTTCACTGTGGATTGAGAAATTTGAATATGCATATCTTGTCACAATTTTTTCGAATACATGATATGAGGTCTTGCCCAGGAGTGCAAAAGGGTAAGTGTGGGGGAGTTGATAAAACACATTTTTATTGAATATTTTATTGATAATAAATGATAACATTTCCTTACATTGTGCTAAATATGTTTATTTATAAAATATTTGAGATTAGATCATTCATTTGAAAATTTGATGGAAATTCCAGTTTTACCCTTTATAGTGCACTGCAGCATTTTAGATATAAATATTTTTACCTTTATTATTTGAATTTTAAATATTTTAAATGTGTTCCTAACTTAATGGGTTATAAATTTTGTTCAGGGCATTGAAGCTAAATCTTTTATTTGTTTGGACTAAATGGACCATGAAGGCAAAGGTGGGATGGACCCACCAGATTGGACATTAGTTCTGTATTTGGACCATAACTTCTTCATAAATGATTTTATTGGGACCAAATTTTGAGAGGCTATCTCCAAACCAATGTTTCACAAATCATTCTTCTGGAAGAACAGCTGGTTCACACGTTTTTGAGGTCAAATGTGCGGTGAAATTTGGCTTAAAATACTTGGCCGAGATTCCCCATTCACACTTGAAACCTATTTAAAACTAACCTCTCTTCCACTCTATAAATTAGTGTTTTTATAATTTTTATGGGTTGATACGTGAATTATTAGATTTAAGGCATATGATATTTGATTTCACTCAAATTATCCAACCATTGTAAGATGGGTAGCTCTTGAAGTGAGGATCCCCTCATCGAAGCCTTCTTCTTCTTCTTCATGTTGTAATGTTTGCATTTGTGTAATAAAATTATTTGTTACTATTTTATTTCTTCTATTTTCTTCTGTTTTGTTCAATTATATTCTTCTTTACTCATAATATTTGGGTTTGAATCAATATTTGATACGATATTGGGTTCTACCCTTTCAATCCTTTGCTCATGCAAAACATCTCCACGATGACCACACCGCCCATGGACGAGTAGTTTTCTTAGAAATCAATCTATATTCTACCATCTTCATCTATTTATTTTTAATCATTGAGATACTATAATTAACTTAATATGATCCATGAATTGAGTTTTTAAATTATAATAAACTAAGAAATCAATTTAACAATTAACACATAAACAAACGAGGTCGAGTATTGTGTGAATTGTGAGAGCGCGATCTTAATCGGTAATACAAGACCACCCGTGATAAATTTATAGAGTTCAAATATAATAACTAAAAAAAATTCATCATTATTTTCCACAATTGATATGTTACATAATTTACCACTGACCATAAGCTACCCTTATAACATCAATCTAAGTAGGGTGTTGTGATCGCATGCTTCGAAGATAGTCAGGGGTTTAATTCACTTTATCTTTGTGGTAAAGTTAATTCTCGTAGGGTTCGAGGGTTAACAATTTAGGGGATCATAATTAAGTGGATGTTAATTTAGATGATAATTATAAATAGTTGAGTGAAGTGGTAGAGATAGATCGATTATGCCTTTTAAAATATTTTCTAAAAAAACATCTTCTTGTTTTGTCTTTTTAATCGAACTTCATTTCAAAAATAAAAACAAAAAAATATATAAAATCTTCTTCCAGCAAACTTCTTCTAGTTTTATGAACTAAAAATAATCCACCACATACTTTCAAGTATTTTTATTATTACATTTTATGTTATTTTCAAAATACCTTTAATAAGTTGTCAAATTTACTTCCTCCTTTGAGAGATGACCTTGGTCAGCCACTCTACTGCACCTAAGTACCCAAAAACCACTAATCCTTTGAGGGATCCCATGAAAAAATCTTTCATAATTTTATTGTGGATTTATTATGATGGTAATGGGTTGAATTAACCATATTACATCAATGGAATTATCCCTCACTCGACTTTATGTAACTTTAAGGCATGTATTGAGAAAATCTAAGTTAGGATTTCATGTTTGTGGAGTCCACTCAATGGATCAAAAATCTAGAAGCCCATAGTTGGAAAATATCTACCTATATATATCCCTTAAAGTTGTTTGAACAAACCTCATTGGGGTTACATATGGATCATTGATACTATAATGTATATGAAACAAGGAATTCTGAGTTCAATGGTGTGGTTTGTTGGGACTTGATAAAATAGTGGGAGATTTAAAAAAAATTATTAATATTATTTCTCACATAATTTGTAATCAAGAATATTACTAATAATATACTATTTCAAATTGTAGACTAATGGTAAGTTAATCATCCACATTATCCCTAGTAACCAAATTATAGAATGACCATCTCCTCAGTGGTAGTAAATTTTAGGAGTGATTTAGAAGACTGTAGTTTATGTTTCACCATGAATAGAAATATTACATGATAAAATCATCATTAATTGGTACACCTAAAAATGAGGTGATTGATTAAGAGTTCCTTGTATATGGAAAAAATTTGAATGATGCGGTCAACATTCAATGTTTTATGCGATCATCTATGTCTACTGAACTCATGATGTGTCATAAAAACATGGATACTTATAGAATGCTCAAGAATCTCCTTGCTATTTTATATTAGTGTGTAAATCAAGAACAATTAGAGATATATAAGGTACTCTTTCAGAGTAACCTCAGAGAGGGTGCACCATCTAGGCCTCACATTGTCAAACTCATTGGCTACATTGAGTTCCTAGAGGTTATAGGGTTTAAAATACCCATTGAACTGCGCACTGGTCTCATTATATAATCACACCCTTAGATATTATCTTGATTTTTGGTAAATTTTGATATGAAAAAGATTTATAAGTATCTTATAGATCCACTAAATCTTCTTTATAAATTAGATTAGGTGATAATGTGCGGAAAGTATTATATCCTTATGGTTAATACATGAAAATTCCTAGGAAAAAGATCTATTCACAAATCTTCTTTCAAACAACCTTTCAATAATAGGAAGAGAAAGGTGAAAACATGGGAGTATGATTCCATTTATTTTTCATGTGGTAATAAGGTCCACCAGAAGAAAAACTAGACATAGGAAAAAAAGAAAGGGGAAGCTTTAAGTGAATTTGTTATCAAGTTTAATTTATCTATTTCTAGAAATTGGATATTTGATATAGATTTTAGTGATCATATATATATATATATATATATATATATATTCAAATATAGGAACCATTCCAATTCATAAATATTGATTGAGGGGTGGTGGATCTACAAATAACCAACATAACCAAACTAGATATTGTGGCTATCAATGACTACCACATCATGTTGCCAACATGAATTATCTTGGGTTTGAATGATTGTTATTTTGTGCCATATATTACCAAAATAATTATTTATATATCCATACTTGATACAGATGGGTTTATTTTTAGGTTTTATAATTGATTTTTCTTCTTTTTTAAAGATATAATTTATTATGGAAAGGAACATTTAAATAATGTAATTTATGTGTTGGATTACACAAACCATGTAATGGAAATTGATAATGAAACTACTTCACCTGACTCATACCACACCCAATTTTGGAATCACTAGCATGGTCATGTAAATGAAAATAATTTGACTAAACCACATCAAGATGGATATTTATATTCCTTTTAACTAAAAAAGTTGGTTTATTCCACATATGTTTATAAATAAAATTAACCAATTCCCCATTTGGTGGGAAAGGTTAAAGGGCCAATGAGATTCTTGAATTAATTCATACCAATGAGTGTGTACCATTTCCTTTAGAATCAAGGGGCGAGTACTCATACGTCACACCTTTTACTAATGATTTTAGTAGATATGGATATGTCTACTTATTGAGGTATAATTTAGATTTCTTTATGATATTCAAGGAATACATTAATGAAGTTTAGAACCATCATGGTAAGAATATTATGAAACTCCACTCATACTGTTGTGGAGAACATATTAATTTGGAATTCATTGATAATTTATAGTGTTTTGGGATTCTATCTCAACTCACTTCTCTTTGAACACTATAATGGAATGGTGTAAGTGAGAGGAGAAACCACACCTTATTGTAACTGGTGAGATCAAGGAAGGTAAATGTGAGTCTTCCAATATCCTGTTGGGGATATGTATCACAAAAAACAACATAAATACTAAACCAAGTGCTAATGAACGTGGAAAATGGTATACCATATTAATTTTGTATTGGAAAAAAATCATGTTTCCATTCTCACATGTGTGGGGTTGTGAAGCATTTCTTAAGTCCACTCCAGGTAACAAAATTGCGCCCCTATGAACATAGTGTACCTTTATTGGATACCCAAAGGAAATAAGGGGTATTATCTAAATGAACCATTATAAAAAAGGTAATAGTGTTAATAAATCCTATAATCTTTGAGAGTTAGAACATATCTAAACGAGATAGTGGGAGAGAGATAGACTTTGATGAAGTCAAGGATCAAGGAACACGAGAGTTGGCATAGAAAAAAATTCCACAAATCATTATGGAAGAAGAAATTTCATAGACACAAGTACTAAATAGGAATAAAAGAGAGATTAGAGAACCAAAACAATATCATTTTCTAGTCACTAAGGATGGTGAATCATTATTAGTTTATAATAATGATCTTATAACCTATAAGGAAGTAGTAAGGGGTATATATGTTTCTAGGTGTCCTGAATCCATGAATTATGAAATAAATTCCTTATACCAAAATTATATTTGGATTTTGGTAGATACTCTAGTGGATGTAAATCATATTTGTCATAAATGGGAATTCAAGAAGAAATTAGGCATAGATGGAAAATTTTGTACCTATAAGGAATGACTGGTTGAAAAAGGGTTTAAACATGATCAAGAAATAGACCATAATAAAACCTTTTAACTAGTTTTAATGATGAAATAAATCATATTTATACTTTCCATTATATATTTCGATAACTATGGGATTTTGAAAATGGATTTCAAAATATCCTTCCTTAATGGGAACCTTCAGGAAGATGTCTATTTGACACAACCAGTAGGGGTTTTGACTCTAAAGGATTCCAACAAGGTATACAGGGTGGAAAAAAATAAATTTATGGATTAAATAAATAATCCAGGTCATAGAAAATTCAATTCGATGAATCCATAATAGAATTTGGTATCATAAATAAAAATTTTGAGACTTATTTATATAATTAGTTTAGTGGTAGTGCAGTCGTTCTCTTAATATTATATGTTGATGACATATTACTTATTGGAAATGAAATATCAGTCTTATAGTATATTAAGTTCTGGTTTAATAAATGATTCCCCATGAAGGAATTAGGATATCCCACATATATTATTGGGTTCATGATCTATCATGATCAATCCAAGAGGCTACTAATCCTATGTTAAGTTACATATGTTGAAAATATACTGAAGAGATTAAGTATAGAAAATCCAATAGGGGATTGTTTCCAATGTTATATGACATTTATCTTTCTAGGAAAATGTGTCCTAAAACACATGAGGAATCAAAAAAATGGCAAGGATTCCATACTCATAGATGATTGGGTCAATCATGTATTCCATGCTATGTACTAGGTTATATGTTTCTTATACCTTGAGTGTGGTTGGAAGATATCAAGAAGACCTAGGTAACCACCATTGGATGGAATTCATGATTATCCTTAAGTACCTGAGTTTTACTAAGGATATGTTTCTAGTTTATGGAGGAGATAAAAAAATAGTCATCAGAGGATATGAAGATGTATGTCTCCAAACAGATCGTGATCATTTGAAATCACATACAGAATACATATTCACTTTTAATGGAGGTTCTATGAGCTAGAAGAGTTCAAATAAGGTTGTGGTCATAGAATCAACAGTAGGTTTTGAGTATATTATGGGTTATAAGGAAGCTAAGAAATAATTTTGGATATAATAATTCATTAAATAGATAGATTTAATACCTAGAAGTAAAGATCCTATCAAACTCTATTGTGATATTACTATAGTGGTGGTTCTCACAAAAGAGAAAAGTTCACATCACTAGGTGAAGCACATACATTAGAAGTATCATCTCTTGAGGTATTTTTCTTAGAAAGGTGAAGTTGCAGTGAGAGTAATATCCATGTAAGAAAACATGGAAGACCCCTTGAATAAATCCTTGACTCAGAAAAAGAATTATTTTTATGTGAATTCTAGTGGACTGAAAGTTTTATGTAAGGTCTCATGTTTTTTGGATCTGGTTGAAATTAAAAGGAAATTTTTGATTTTCCATTTGGTGGATGGGAAATTATCTTTCCACACTTTGGAATATAAATATGAGAATTGTGACACTTATAGGTGTTGTTTTTAGTTAAGGTTTACACCCAGGGTGGTGTCATGTGAGTTCAATTGAGTTTCATAGGCATTGAGATCCAATATCATTGGTTTTCTTTTTGAAAAGAATTATGTGGAATACAATTGTTTCTTAGTTAGTATAACAATGTGGGTCAACCATGTGGCCCCAATTCTTAAAGAGTATAGGTTTTATAAATCGTGGAAGGGGATGGGAGGCTGTTCAGATTAGTGTAGGTGTGGAGGTGTGACTGGCATGAGATACACATAGTTTTCTCAAACCTTGCACGTATCCCTCACCCATACTGCCACATGACTAGTTGTATCATATAGTTGGTGCACGATTAGATAAAACCATGAGACCTAACCATGAAGGGCACGGTTCTTATTTAGAGGTGACCACACAGTTTTCTAAATAGTGTATCCATTTCGTACAACTCTTTAAAGGGGGTAAATTTACAGGTTTCCCTATTTTATTTTATGGTTTCATACCCTCCTTTCTCCTCACATTCACATACAGTATCCCCCTTATGGGATATAATCTTCTCCTCCTATAGGAATGATGATATCTTCACAATCTGGAATATATTTTTAGTGTCTTTTGTCCCATTGGATGCATATTGGTGAGCCTACAACTCCTCTTACCTCCTTATCGATTTCTTTTTTCTATATTCGACGATATCTTCATTTGATATAATTCCCTATATTTTCAATAGATTTAACCATTTTTTAATTTCTCTAAAAATAGATTTAATTAGAGCTCAATATTGTATGAGTGGACTATCTTAAGAATGAGGAAGGTGGTCTACATATTTTCCCTCAAGGTTTCATATTTTTATATTATACTCCATTATTCCATATGCCAGTGTTTCCATGTGATTCCTTTGAAATGTGAAATTCATGATATTGAACCTAATTCCTTAAAATAATAGATGTTAACATTTAATTTTATTTTTGGAGGTTGATCTCCTCAATGTATACCACCCCTTAGGGTGGATTCTTAAAAGGCCTTATAAATTAAGCAATTTCTTTTCTAATAAAACCACCAGTTGGGGTTCATTATCCTAAAATGTTAATGAGATAATAAGATGGTATTAATTAGAAGGCGAAAGGGTGTAACACTCCACTAGATTATCTCCTAATAACTAAAAATATTTCTAAGTGGTTTTGGACTAATTTTTATTCGATGTCTCCTTAAATTAAATGTATATTAAATGGTAATACCATGTCATGTGTCCTTTGTGTGATCTGAGATTTGAGATGTGGGATATGTGAATGAACGTGATGATTTTTATGGAACACATGTTAGAATGGACCAATTTTATACCTTTTTCATATATGGTGTTGACTACCTTTAGACAGTTCACCTAGCCCTTTTTCATTATTAGATGATTGTCATAATTTTTTAATGAAACTATAAAGTGAATGGACACTAAAATTTCCCTCTGTTTTGTATCAATTATAAGTGAGTATGTTTTGAATTTAATATGGATTTTTAATTGGAAAAAGTCATGGAAAATAACAAAGTCATTTAACTCATACATAAAATTCCAGATATTTGGCATCTCGGTATAGAACCAACTTCTTATAAAAGAATTCCACCTATTTTATTATGTCATGGCACTGACTAGTGGATTTTTTATGGAACTTGTGACCCTTAGGCATGATTAATTATGGATATAATTGACTAGTGGATCGAGGTATGGCACTTGTGACCCCTAGGTATGATTACCTACAGTATGACACCAATGGTGGAGATTGGGGTATGGCACCTATAACCTCTGTAGACATTTATATATCCAAATATAGGTCGTGTTGGTTATTTCCTTTCAACCCAGAACATTTAGGTTTGATACTATTTCAATATTACCATTGGATGGGTTCCTTGGTCTCAATGAGGTCACCCAAGTTATCGCCTTGGGACCTGACCCTCATAGGTTTGGTACTTGGTACATGAGATATCTGGAATATTCCATAGTTGATGCTTCACTGTATAATACATTTTCTCTTTACTCATATAATACCTTTTAATTGTTTTCATTGAGACCATAGGGTATAAAATACCTTATATTATGATGATAGTTAAGGAACTTGGGTATGAAACCCCTATTTTTATATGATCCCCTTATGTGGACGCCTTTGTACTAAACCCCGGGTCCATGTATGAGCATATATATCTCTGAAAATGATTTTATAATGTGTGAATATATATACATGATGGAATGTGTGTAGAGATATTCCATATTAGGATGAATAAGGTATGGTCATCCATGTAACCTTGATGAACCTAACCCCAACTTTTTTATTTTTATTTATTTCTTTACTTCCTTATCAGTTATACCTGCACACTGATGTATTTTATGTTCATGGATTCAATAACATAGTAACCATAAGTGGTGGAACACTAAGTTTATCTCACATCATGTTCGGGATACTATTTCACTATGGTACCTAAAAACATTATAATTGCATGATCATATTCTTGGATCATGCTTGCTGGTTGTAATCCTTATGTTTAGGATAGAATATAGGATTAGAGGATCAAGAATGTACTCATGATTCTAATGGACATAACCACTATTTCTTTTATTTATTTACTTTTACTATCATCCTCCCCATCTTCTTTGTATATCCACCTATATTTATGTCATAACATGTTTGTGCATGATTGTCATTCATATATTATTGATTTTTTGTTGACATTATATTCGTCTTCCTTTAATTATTTTTATTCCATTATATTTATTACTGATCCAAAGAGAATAATCTTCTCATTGTACCACATTAATAACCTCAATTCTATTCAGTAGCCTCTGGAGTATGATTAGGATCACTTGAGGCCTAGTGTTCAATCATCTTGAGGCACTGTTTTAGTGGATCTCGGGTCAGGATTCTACAAGTGGTATCAAAGGTGTTTTTTCCTTTTTTCTTACCATTCTAGGCTAGTAGACATAAGACTAGGAATGTATAAACACTCAGTAAATAACCATGTCTATGAGTTATCAACCCATGTATAGGAAAAGTACCAAGTTTATACAGATGGGATTTTTTCTATACTTTTTGTTATTATATTTGATTATGATTTCATATTTAGATATTGGTGTACTTTTTCTTCTTGTTGATTTATGATATTTATTGCCTCTTTACCTTGGCATGGTATAGAAAGGAGGTAGCATTACACACATCATTATAGGAACATATAGATTCACATTCCATACATATTTCATTCCATATAGGTTGTATTATTAGACTACTTGATATAGTGATATGTTATTTGAGTTTTATTCCATGTTTCCTTGCATCTAATTATTATGATAGCATGCGTAGTTAAAATTTTGATGTATGATTTGTTATTAAAGTTTCTATATCAGCCTAAATGGAATTTTCCCATATATATTTATGGGGGAACCATAACTAACCAATCATGAAATGTTTGATCTATGGACCATTGGTTTCATGGGATGTAACATATTAGTTTCAATTAAATGGGATCCAATTTTTAATCTCTGAAGTGTATGGGTGCCTTATAAATTGGAAAATGGTGATCCATAAAATTGAACCATGATATATGATCTTGATATTCTTTGATACCATTGTATAAATTCCAACATTGTTAAACATTGATTTTATTAGAAATAATTTCTTTTATAAATTCTTGTACCTCTTTGAATGTTGCTAATGGTATGGACTTGACTCAACCTAAGTAAGTTGGTCATGGTTCTAAATTCTTATTAGATGAACCCACTAAGGGTATTTTAGAAACATAATGATTTAAAATGTCTCAGGTTTCATTTAGATGAGCCCATAATGGATTAATGGGACCATCATAGGTCAACTTAATTTTGATATTCTATAGTAAAAAAATGGAGTTTATGAGATAAACTACCTAAATATGACAATGTTTTAGAAAAATATTAATAATTGATAGGAAGTTTTATAAAAAATGTATGTGTGACTTATGTCATTAGCTAAATAAATGTGTTAAGTACAGTTTTCTTTATAAATAGTACTTGATATTTAAATTGAGACATTAAAAGGTTTAAAGATAAATTGTGGATAAATGAATCATCTCAAATGAAACATTAAGTGGTTTTCTTACTTTAAAACCTTGTGTAAGGGTAGTTTAAACCTTACCTTGGTTCTTCCTTGAAATGGAGATGGGAGACTTAACCATAGGCTACTATAACTCTTCTTAGGTTTCATTGAACCTAACTAATAGAAGGTAGATCCTAGTAAAATTTTATGATGAAAATCTAGACTTAATATTTTACACTTCATACTTTAATGATGGGATAGCCTAGTTTAGGTAGTCCCCTTAGAGTTTTATGCATTTCTAAAGGCCTGTGAGCTATTTCAGATGAATGGTGTCATTTGGGTGTCGATGTACCAAGTAGGACTCTTAGTAAGGATATAAAACCATTGTTTTTATGAGTATTTTTTTTGATAATTTTGGCCTTATTAAAGGTGTGAGATTATTATAATACTCAATTTCTGTGGGATAGACAAGTCTTGGGCATGGTCAACTGCCTAATGGGTTGTGTGACCCCTCTTCTTCTTTTTCCTCATTGATAGATGACTCAGTATGTCGTCATCAAAATTACATTAATTTGGGATAATATGACTATGGGATAGTTCTTTTATAGTCAATTAGATACTGGGCTTCATAGGGATGATAATCCTATGGATAATATCAATGGTGTGCCATTTTTTTAATGAAATATTGGGGTAGTGCACGTCAATACACATGGTAATCATTGAGTTGATAAATGGTGTAGAGGACCTTATGGGTTAATTGGTAATCATTTATTCCTTTATCTATTATGATTTGATTATAGGCCATCTTCAAGGTAGAATGACCTGGATGTTAAAGGAAATCAATCTTGTCCCAATTCCCAGTATGATGTTCCAAAGAGGATCGGGTGTTTTAAAATATTGTTCAGTTGTTTTGGATTTTATTCCTAATGATATGGAATGTGTGGACATAACCTATGTGTCTTGAGGTGATTTACCATTCCTAGTAAACTATAACTAGGAAGATCCTAAGGAGGGGAGCATCACATCGAGTGTGGGGAAGTGTGTCATTCCAAGTGGAAGGATTACAACTGAATAGGACCATTTGGAAATGGTCAGTGCTGGTTTTGAAGTCACATGTGGCTGGTAATTTTTTTGTTGTGTCTATGCTTGTGAGTCAAAATTATGATGATATGATTTTTTTTGTATAAAACCTTTGAATACATCATTAGTCAGGTTGGATTTTTCTGGTAATGCTGGATTGATCACAATATGACTTGGGTGGTAAAGGCATCATTGTTGGGTAATGATGATGTGTTCGAAGGTGTGGATGGTCTCTTTTGAAGCAAGTTGATCAGCAGTGGTCAAATTCTCTTATTTATGGTAGTTGGGTATGATTGGTTAAAAACCATATAGATAACTTTGTCTTTGATAACAATGAAGTTTCTCTTTTCAACCTATTAATTCTTCATACCCTATTAGTGTACTCTTTTCTTAGTGATTATAATTTACCCTTTATTAACATTGTCCAGGGTGCACTAGGGGAGCATCGATAATATGCTGAGCTAAATAAAGAATTAGAATACCCATATGTTTTGATAAACAGACTCTAGGGGGGGTTTAGATCTGGTACCATGGTTTTTTATGGAGGAATGGTTAGTCTTGAGTGATACTTGGGTTCCTGAGTAGTAATTCCTTGGACATACTTTGGGATACTAGAAGATTCTTGACTTGAGTACCATTGGACTCAGTCAGTGTTCTGATACGTGGATGTATTGACTATGTACTTATGTCTCACTTTTAAACTTCAGATGTGTACTACATTGGATGAGATCTTTGGACTCCAATTGGTGATTACGAGTTTACCTAGACTTTAGTTGGGCTTAGATGGAATTTTCCTAAGGGTGATGATCCTAGTGAACCAGATCGGGTATACACCCATGTTTGTGTTGGGGAATGACCAATTAAATGACTTTTCTTAAGAGACATCACCAGAAGCTAGTTATAGGCCTCAGTGAACTTACTCAGAGAAATCTTGAGGCGCCTTTATTTAAAGGCATCATGATCTAGTTTTTGAAATGCATTATCCATCTCAGCTGATCATTTTTTAGAATAGTTGTATGGAAGTGGATCAACTCACTCCCTATTAAGGAATAAAGGATGTTGGTAAGGAATATCTTTTGGAAAATCATTGGGATAAGGAGAGTTTAGTGTAATTTGTTCATGTATTTTCATAGAAAAGATAGATTTACCAGGATAATTAAAGTTGATCGGGAGTAAACTGTGTGATAAAATTGAGAATCATGTCGAGAGAGTCATTAGAGAACTAAGGGAATGGATAAATAGACAATTCCAATGGTGGTTATACTATGTCTTGAAGTTAGATGTTAAATAGTAGAACCTATCTTGGGGAGAGCCATATGCCTTTTGTTAAAAGATATGATGATATGATTGAGTATTGAGATTGAATGGATCAAGTAAGCATAGTCTCGATGTTTTAGTTTGGAATATGAGCATTTGATCTATTTTTAACAACTTATGTATCATACTCTTAATGTGGTGTTTGGAGGTGTGTTGGGAATTGAAAATTAAACATGGCTGTTGAAACAAATCTTAATGACCCAAGTACATCGGGTGTCATTTTTTTTGTTTCCCCAAGGCTTCTCAAGGATGAGAAGTTATATGGTGGGGAGGTTGTAAGGTACCATGTTTATGGATTGAGTTTAAATTCTAATTGAATTTGATCTTCTATGTTTGGTGGATGGTTTGTTCTCTAAACCAAGATTCAAAATCTAAATCCTAACATTATAACACATATATTTGTTGTTTTTAGTTAAGTATTACACCTCAGGTGGTGTACTGGAAGATTTGTTTAGTTTTAAAAGAATCGGGATCCAAATTCACTGGTTTTTGGAAAAGAATAATGAGGTTCATGGTTGGAGCACAATTAGTTTAAAAATGTTGGTCAACCATGTGGCCTCAATTCTCTAGGGGCACAGTTTTTCTAAAATGTGTGAGGTCCCGGAAGGCTATGCGGCTTTGTGTAGGTGTGCAGGGGTGACCCACATGGGCTTCACGTGGTTTTCCCAAACCGTGCACCTAGTTCACACCCTTAGTTCCACTTAACCAATAACACCACATAGTTGGTTCATTGTTAGACTAAACTATGCAACCAAATCATACGGGGTTTGGATCATAGGAAAAGCTGGTTGTACAGTTGGCACATGGTTTTCCAAACCATGCAGCCAAACCATGTGGCTCTTTATAGGGGTAATTTTTTATTTTTAACTTATTTTTTAAGGTTTCACCCCCTATTTCCTCCCATCAAAACACTGCATCCATCATGTGGGATATCCTCCTCTCCTCCTCCATGAATGATGATATATTCATTTTTCAGACTCTATTTTGAGTGACATTAATCACATTAGAAGTGTATTAGTGATTCTATGAATCATCCTTCCTCATTTATCAATTTCTTTAACTATCTTTGATTTTATCTTCATTCATGATAATTCTTCCTATTTTGATTTTTTTTTCTATTTCTCCAATTTCTCTCGAACTGACTTGAATTAGAGCTTGATATTGGATGATTGTACTATCCGAATAATGAGGTAGGCTTTCTATAACTTTCCCTCAAGGATTCATCTTTTTATATGATACACCATTGTGCCACAACCTGGTGTTTCCGTGTGACACCTCTAAAATGTAGAATTCATGATATTGAACATAACGAGTTCAAATAAATAGATATTTCCATTAAATTTCATAATTGGAGGTTTCATGTGTCAACATAGACCACCCCTTAGGGTTTATTCATAAAAGGACTTATAAATTAAGAAATTTATTTTCTAATAAAACCACATGTTGAGGTACATTTTCTTATAAAATATAAATAGGATAATCAAATGGAATTAATTAGGAGGTGGAAGGTTGTGACAAACCACTATAATATCTCATAATGAAGAAACCGTATCCAAAGTGGTTGTGTTCTAATTATTATTTGATTAATCCTGAATTAAATGTATAGTGAATGATAATACCATGTCATGTGACCTTTTTATGATCAGTGATTTGAGCTATGAGCTAAGTGAATAAACATGATGTTTTGTATGGAATACATGTTAGCATGGAATTTTTTTTACATTTTTTATGTATAGTGTTTACTTCCTATAGACAGTTCACCTAGCCCTTTTTCATTATTAGATTCTTGGAATAATTTATTAATGAAACCATAGAGGGAATGGGCACTAACATGGTCATCCCTTTTTTATCCCCTATAAGTGAGTTTCCTTATGAATTTAATATGGATTATTAATTGGTAAAAGTCATGGAAACTAACATGGGCCTTAAAATCACTCATAAAATGATTGATGTTGGACTTCAAGGTATGGTACCAAATTCTTATGATGGTATGGAACCTATTTTATTATGGTATGACACTGACTAGGGGATCAAGGCATGGAACCTAAGACCCCTAGGTATGATTACTTATGGTATGAAACTGACTAGGGGATCGAGATATAAAACCTGTGATCCCTAGGTATGATTACTTATAGTATGAAACCAATTAGGGGGATCAAGGTATGGCTCCTAAGATGACAATATAAATTCATATATCTGGATATAGGTGACCATGGTTATTACCTTAGGATCTATCCCATATAAGTTTGATACTATTCTGAGATTACCATTGGAAAGGTTACTTGGTATCGATGAGGTCACCTTGGTTATCACCATGGAACCTGGCCCTCATAGGTATGATAATTGATATATGAGATATCTAGTTCATGTCACAGTTGATTCTTCACTATTTAATGTGGTTTATCTTTTCTTGTAGACTTCCTTTTACCAGTTTTCTTTGATACCATTGGGCATGACATCCCTTATATTATACTGATAGGTATAGAGACTAGGTATGATACCCCTATTGTTATATAATCTTCGTATGTGGATTCATTGGTAGTAAACCTCAAGTCCATGCCAGTACATGTATATATGTGAAAAATATTTCTTAATGTATGCATATATATTCATAATGGTAGGTGTGAAGAGATATTCCAACTAAGTGAAAATAAGGTACAGTCATCCAGGTGTCCTTGAGTAACCTAAGCCTGATTGATTTTTTTATTTATTTATTTAATTCCTTATCAGTTGTACCTTTGCACAAATCTATTTTATATTCATGAACTAAATGATTATACACCATTGGTGGTGGAATACTATGTATATCTCACACCTGTTTGGTCACCATTTCTCCAAGTTACCCTAACAATCCTCATGGTCACATGATCAAGTTCTTGGATCATTCTTACTAGATGTTATCATTCTGGATAGGATGGAGTGTGGGAGAAAAGGATCGAGCCTATTATCATGATGCTATTGAAGATATCTAGTGTTTCTTTAATTCATTTACTTTAATTTTCATCCTAGCCATGTGTTTTTTATATTTCCCTCTATTTATGTTAGATAATGTTCATGCATGATTATTATTCATTTATTATTGATTGTTAGTTGACATTATATTATGATGACTTTATTTATTTTTCTTCTATTATATTTATTGCTAGTCCATAGGGAATAGTATCCCCATTGTACCTACTTTAGACCCTCACTGCTAGTTGGAAGCCTCTAGCGTATGAGGAGGTATACTTTTATCATAGTGGAAAATCGGTTTGGGGAACCATTTTAAGTGATCTCAGGTCAGGATACTGCAACGTAGGTAGTTGGATCTAGTCCAAGATGAAGTTTTTTGGAGTTGGTTTTCTAGATCCAACTGATTTTACTTTGATTACATTTATATTTTGTTATTTTAATATTAATAAAAAATCTTGTTACACATTGTTCTGCATGACTATGATGTAATAATTTACTAGGGTATCTATTGTATTGATAAGGTCATAGTAGTTCCCCACTATTATGAGAGCATTGATGTTCTATAGTTATATTATTAAATACTGTTTTATAGTTGGATAACATACAATGATTGGGAACATAATATTTAGACTATCAGGTGTGGGTGCTCGAAAGAGGATAAGGCTTCTTCTCATGAAGTTCTCACATGGTAATCTCAAAGACATGATATTATGAGAATAAACCCCCCAATAGGGATTTCACATGTTTTGGTGTTATTAGATATTCCTATATTCAAGTGTGTATAATGGTAATTAGACATTAATATTATTATAAATGTATGTCATGACTTACACACATAGATTTTATGACCAAAACCCATGATGTTATATTTTCACAGGAAGTAGGGTATGTTGGGCACATTATGAATGGCATATTATTAATGGATAAGTTGAGGAAGGATTTATCCCTTCTATCTTTATGGAAGTTGATATCTCAGCCCATTGATTAAAATGGAACCATTAAATTAATTTTCATGGTCATGGTGTATCAAATTGTTTGTTTTATAGAGTCAATGATAGTCATATCGAGCATATAGGTTGATGAAATAGATACAAAACTTTCTTGAGAAGATATTGTGACCAAGGGAATATATTATACAGTGATAATTTGTATGAGGTTTTTAAAATTGAGGCATTTATTTCTTTATGTTGGGATATTTGACCCACTACTAGACAATAATATTTGAATTTCTGCAAGACTGCCCAATTATAATGAGAGATAATCCTAGAGGGTAACACACTAAGTGTTTCCTTTCATATGTATTAAATTCTATTTGAATTTTAAAAATGGAATAAATATTATTCTCAACGATGAGGAATATTTTATTTTTGTTTTATTTATCCAAAATATTTATTGATGAATTAAACATTAAATTAACTATTTATTTGGGTATTCAGTAAATAATAAGGAATTAGAGCAGACAAAGATCATTTATAGTGATTAATAATTATTTATAAGATAGTAATTAATATTTATCATAGTGTGAGTTAGCGCATGTCAAAAAATAATAACAATAATGCTATTATTATATAGAATGGGGTTTTATAATGATTATTATATTATTTAAAGGCTGGTACACAATTGAATAATATTTTAACCTAAAACATAACTCTATAAATAGATGGTTATATCTATTGTATAGGGTTAATAAAGACTAAATAATCAGTTTTCACAACATAATTCTCTCTCCATTCCACATATTCTATTCCACTAAAGAACACTAATCTCTATAGATATTCCTTCAAGTCTAAAGGATCTTGAATGATCTAGATGAACAATGAAAAATGATTGGTTCACCAAATTAGCACTCAGAGGTCAATTAGTATTGTTTGGATATCAAAGGAGTATGTATGGACCACTACTAGAGGGATTCTACACTTGGATCCTTATAATGAAATGAAGTTAATCCAAAAAAAGTTTTAGATGATCAACATTATCATCGAAGAAATTTCCTTGATGAGGTAACCATATCTTTTAATCCTAAATAAATTAATTATAAATTTATGGTGTAAAGTTCCTCTCTGGGGTTCCGGGTTTCTCTATGAAAATATTTGATGTAAACATTTGGTTGGTCATGGAATTCATTTCATTTATAATATTTTGAATGATATACAAAATTAATAAAACCTTTACAGTCATTCTCCACCCAAGGAACTTTCGCTATGCTCAAAACATACATAAACAAGTTTTGGATGACTTATAGAATGAATATAGAGTGGAATATTATCTCCCCATCATTGAGAAAGTAGAATCATTAGTACCTATGTACTTATCCATATCCTGAAAGGAAGTATAAACCACCTAAGTGGTGGAATTTAAAGAAAATATGGAGGAGCCTGACTACATACCTCTATCCAGTGAAATTCAACCCCCATAGGCACTTTTTGCTGAAGAAACAATTAATGTAAACCCAAATTAGGGAGTTAATATTTTCTTAAACTCATTTTCATAAAATTTTTACTAAAACTTATTTGAGCATCACTTCTCATTATTTTGAATTATAAGATTTAGCTCACGTAGGTTTTTCCTTGGAGGAAGATGAATAGAAAGAAGATGAACATGATGGGAAGACATGGAGCTCCCATAAGATGTTGAACATTTATTAGAGGATGAACATGATGAAATTAAAATGTCCTTTCCCAAGAAAAAAAATATTCTTATAGTGAATGGGGATAATTTGATACCGATTCTTCATGACCTTATTTTGTTTCAATAAAATAATATTTGAACTTTCTGTTTGATTATTCCATTGACCCATCATACCTTAATCATGTACTAGAGATTTAAGAAGAGGTTGTGCAAGTGATAACCAAGAAGGAGTATGACCTATACTTCATCATACCCCCGCCATGGAAGTTATATCTCATTTAAAATGGGATGGGCTCTCTTTAACAAGGAACAAGAAGTGAAATATAGAAGAAAAACCCGTTGGTGGTTTAAATACATGAAAATTAATCCACCATCAGATGTTGGATAATAGTTGGTACTACCCTTATAGAGGTAGTAAAAACCCATAAACTAGTTGGGGGATCAAACAAAGACTTATATTTTTTTTCATTTATTTTTTTTCTAGGAAATATATTTTAATTTCTTTCTTTTTAATTAGGTTTGAGGAATATATTTTGATAAATCTCAATGCCCCTTATTCCTTTTTAACTTACTTTGACAAGGTTCTTATGCTTTGATGAGTGATTTTCTTTTGTAGTACCATGATGGGAGCATGAGGAATTAACCAAATAAGAAAAAGGAAGAGGACTAGAGATTCATTATAAAGGGGAGTTAATTATTAAATTCATTATCCTTTAACTCCTTATTTTTATTCAAATCTATTTTTGATTTTTAAAAATGGAATTTTCATGCTCGCACTAATAATTTTTTCTTAACATGACTTATCTAGGATAGATGAGTTAATTAGGAATCCCATGATACCATGTTTTAGATTTCAATGTTAATGAAATTTTTTGAGTAATATGGATAATTTAATGATTATAGTGAATCGAAGGGATTGATTTGATAAATCATAATTTGAGAAATTGTGTTGATTCATGAAAATTAAATTTTCCTACCATTTCCGTGCTTTGAATTTCCAAATTTCAATAGTATTGTTTTTTTATTATTAATTAATGATATGAGTTATTGCATGAATTCATATGTTTTTTTCTTTACAGGATTTATAAACTAAATAATTTCCATTCTATCTTGAGAATATTTCTTGAGAGATCTTGGGGAAGGCCACTTACTAGAACTTTAATTGAAAATTATTAAAGATATGGCTGTGAAAAGAAACATTTAATTTGATTGAGAAATTTTTATTATTAAGAGATTATCCTTGAGACTACCTTTTCTTATTAATCCTATTTTTTACCATAAAATACATGAATGACCTTTCTAATAATGAAACACCTTACAATCTATTTATATCCATTCCTACCTTACTTTATGCATTTTAATGATATTTTAAAGTTGAATTTTGGGGTGAGGTAAGTCATGGTGGAATGGATACACTGAATTTAAAAGGAATAAGTCTATGGGGGGGTTCTATTTTGGTTAATGGGAAAGGTTTATGATTCATTCATTATACTTTTATTGTTTCCTCTTATTGCAAAAAGGTAAAAATGAAAAAAATCATGGGTTGTTGCATGGGAGAATAAAAAATCACCATTACCAAACTGATGATTATATCAGATGGAGTTAGGAAGTAGATGTTAGGCTTTTTCTATGCATAACATTTGAAAAGTTAAAAAATATG
The DNA here is from genome assembly GCA_963277665.1 of Viscum album. Lineage (NCBI taxonomy): Eukaryota > Viridiplantae > Streptophyta > Magnoliopsida > Santalales > Viscaceae > Viscum > Viscum album. The sequence continues at coordinate 163,205,481 of OY728140.1, forward strand.
AAAAAATAATTTTAAAAAGGTAAAAACTTATAAAATAGTAGAAAATTTAGGAGAGTGTGAAGAATTAATTAGTTTTTCATTATTCATGACCTTTACATTGAGAATGAGAAAAAGGTTTTTTCACTATAAAGGGGATATTTCCATTGATATTTTAATTTTGATATCATGTATTATGCTTTAGATATAAACCTCCTATTTTAGGCTTAATAGTTTTGAACAATAATCCCTACCAACCTTAAGGATTAGATTCATTAGAATATTACTTGAAAGTCCTCATGATTCCTTGTGATTTTTGTCTTTAAAAATTAGAGAATATAGATCCTTTGAAATATTATGGAAAGAACAATGTTCTCATACTATGATAATAAATCTACTTGAATATGTTCCATGCATGATGAGATAGAGAAAAGTTCAGTGTGATGTTGGAAACAAAATGAAATGTTTAATAATAATAAATTGAGAAAATTGAATGGAAAAAGGAGAAGTCCCACCATTTCATATATGAGATAAATTAAAATACTTTGTTTGATTTTTTCTTTGAAAATTGTAATGTTAAATTTATATTCATTCTAGAACATGACATTTTAGTTTACCATTGACAACAATTTTGTTTTATTTATTTGAAATTTAAATATCGGTAGCATTGGTTCCCTATGAGATTCTTTGTTGAGATTAAATAATTGAGGATAGGTATAGTTCAAGTGTGTGGGAATTTGATACCATTATTTTTCATGAAAAAATTTAAGCATATTTAATAAATAATTTTAATTTTTTTAATAATTTTACCCATATAATTAATTGATTTATTAAAATATGGTTTATTTTCATTTACATAATTATTTTTGAGAAAAAGATAATTAATTTAGATGTTTTATGAATTTTTTATGAAGTCTTTTTTACCCTTACGCATGTCCTAAGGTCTATGTGAAGGTAAAAGTATTATTCCCTTACGCAAGGTGTTTTTCAGGAACTATATAAAGGTTAGAAGAGGTTCTTATCTACTATGTGAAGGTAGAGGCCCACTGAGTAAATGTCGAGGATCACTACCTAAAAGAAATATTATCTTCCTAAAGGCTATGTAAAGGTAAGGAATGCTATGTAAAGGTACCCCAAGATTCTAAATATATTTATAAAGGTAAGGTACACACTACAGAAGGGTATCCAATAGTTTTCACACATTATGTAAAGGTAAGAAGAAGATTCTATTGCATAAGGGTACCATCGTTTTTTCAAAGGTTATGTAAGGGTAAGACACTTCATATAGGGGTAAAACCACATTTATGTAAGGGTAACCTAAGAAATTCATGGGAAACCTAAAGGAAAGACCCTTACATAGCACCAATTACGTAAGGGTAAATAATAAGCTAGTTAGACCACCACTTCTATGCTAGGATTACCTTAGATCTCCACTGGATCTTAACAAGTACCCTTTCATGATTAATTAATTTCTATTTGAGAAGAATGATATTATACTATTACTATTCATTCATGCTATTGCTTCCCAAATCTATTATCTACAAAACTTTCACCATGATACTGCTGCTCACCACTCTTGATTTTCTACCACTGCCATTTTCTGGTACTTCCAAGATGAGATATTGCCACTCACCTCCACCACTGTTAACTTGTGGCCATCTCAATGCTATCATTACCATCGAATATCACACTGATATCATGATACCATTGGGTCACACTACCACCGTAATTTTTATGTTGTGTAGATTCTCACATTTCACATGCAGGCTAGGGTTTGAAAAAAGAGTAAAGAGCTTGTTTGATACACCTCATTCTATGAACCTATGAGCTAGGGTTAATCACTTAGGATTCAAGATAAGGTCTGGGTATTCTCTCTATGAACATGCATGAAAAAATTATTCAAGGGTGGTGGTGAGTTGTTAGCCACATAGAAGAAGGAATTTATATGGAAGAAGGACGCAAGAAGAATGAATTACCACTGAGGGTGAAGATATGGAAATATTAGAAGCCAAAACCATTTTCTCTCTCTATTGGATAATTAATAGATAGTTTAAAGGATATATTTTAATGTAATTAAAAAAGGGAAACTTTGACTAAAGATAAAGAAGATACAAATGAAGATAGATGCTTTATACTTTTCCTATATATAGAGGGGTTTTGTTTCACACTTAATGATATCAGGAGCTCAACTGAAGGGAGGATACTATTTATTAAATAGTTTTAATTGTATTTTTAGTTTATTTATCTTTTATAACTCATGAATTTTTTAATTAAAATGTTTCTATCTCCCTTTATCTCTCTATCAGTATCTCTTTCTTCCATCATGACCAATTACACTCTTAATATTGAGTGACTAACCTGAGGATTTTCCATGGGGGAGGTTCTCACAGTGTTCATAAATTATTGTACTTAGATATTTTATGCATATATTCTATTTTTGGTGAAGGAAATATCAATGGTTAATATGGGTGTGGAAATCATCCACCACTCTTTTACAAGACTCTTGAACTCATTATATTATTTAATTTACATTCACTCCCTCCCATATCTTGGATAAAACTCTTCATATGATGGATTTGATTTTATTCAAGAGATAAAATGTCATACGATGGAGACAGGTCTTGGAAGGCACCACACTCTCAATTGAGGTGTGTCATTAACCTTGATTACTAGAGGAGGTATTGTTCAGTGTGCTAAATAAGACTCATAGTCATAAAAAATCACAATCAATAAATTAAAGGATAGTAACTCATGAATGAGTTATCAAATTGAATTTAAACAATAATAGTGTATAATGAAGGAACATGAGTAACTAACCCTAGAACCATGAAATTTCTTTACTAACTTGGATTCACACTATTTTTCATGAAATATTCATTTTAGGTTTAGGTTTTTCATTTCATTCCCTTTATCACCATCCTTTTTTAGATTTCATAATATTGAAAAAACCAAAAAAAAATATAAGAAGTGAATTTAAAATGTTTAGTGATCAACTATGAAGATCCCCAAGTGAGACAACTCTGGTCCGCCACAATGATGCACTAGTAAATAAATAGTATCTTTTGCACCATCCTATGATAGAAGTGTCACTATATATATATATATATATATATATATATATATATACATATATATATATTCCAAAAATTATTTCATGAATAATATTAGTCTATAAAATGGGATTTTTGAAACTCAAAGAACTTCGATAACAACAACGATATGATCATTTTAATCCATCAATGATATTAATGATTTATTTCTATTATTCGAAATCATTTGAATTTCTAGTCATATCTTTATTTTGAATTCGATAAAGATAAGGCCCATTTCATTTTTCTTTATATAATATCAAATATTTCATATTCTTTTCCATGAATTTTTCATCTTTGAAATTTTCTAAAATATCCTTTTAAATTCCTCCATGTTGACATGTGATGTAGAAGATTTATTTGTGATTTGGAACACATATTGGTACCTAGTAACTTCATTGACCGGTCTTTATTTAATATAAAATTGTATTAGGAACATTTATCATGATGTTTGAATTCCATGAATATTGGTTTAATGACATCTTTATATTAAAATTTCATTTTATTCAGAATAATTATACCATATATTCTGAATTTTGTATAAAAATTTGATGTTTCTTCAGTCTTTAGTTTTCTCAAAATTTACTTATGTGTACATATCATATAGTTATAGAAGTATCATATGAGTGTTAAATTCCATAAACTCAATTGAAATATCAAATGTGTACCTCTAATATCTTATACATAGGTAAAACTTCTTATGAAACCTAAAATCTCTTACACATAGTTAAATTCTCTTATGAGAAAAGAAATATCTTATGAGTGTCAAATTTATTACACCAAATAGAAACATCTAACACAAAATTATGATATATTTTTCATAGGTAAAACTTATTATGTTATCAAAAATATATTATAGATAGTTAAATTCACTTATGAAACATTAAATCTCTTATGTGTAGGTAAATTCTCTTATTACTAGGTAAATTATCTTATACAACTTTAAATAACTTACACATGTAAGATATTTTCCTTTTCCACTTTTTGGAACTCATTCAAAATATCAAAATTTAACTCAAATACTCACAAGACTTGGTCAATATATTCTAAGTCATTATCAAACACCTCAAATCAATTCAACACATTCTACAACTATTGTATATAGTGTTCCTTCATCTACCAACACTTGTCTTTGATTACCTAAAATATCACATAAATAATCATCATATGTAAGGGAATCTACATTAAAGATTTTACAACCAAGATCATCATAAAGTGACACATATCACCTTCTATTTATCATGAATGATGCTAGAATCTCACTCAACATCATCCAATAACTTTATTCTTAACAACTGCACCGTCTTATTGATAACAAAAAAAAAACTTAAATAAAAGTGAGAACAATAGTCTCCCCTTAATAATTTATTATCAAAACACCTTCCAATGTTCTAAATAATTTTTTTCTCTCCCTTTCTAATCTCTCCCTTACTAACAATGAATACAAAGGGAAAATAGGGAACTCCTCAAGGTTTCTTGTCAAATTTTAAACAACTTATTAAACCTCCCTAAAACTAAATTATGCCATGATTCCATTTTGAATGAATGATGGAACCACATGATATTCTTAGTAAATAGAATTTAGTCAATCATATATAGGTATACATGGGTAAACCCATTGTAGAAAATGGTTATTTAACCAGGATTTTTAATGTTATCCATAAATTTGTATACATGTGTTACCATACTTGGAACATATTGAAGGGTATATTTCTAATAGATTTTATAATATTTTTTTAACTAACATACATATTAATAAAAAAATAAAAATAGATCATGTGAAAATCACAAAACTCCCCCTTTTTGTCATCTTTTTATAAACTAATACCCCCTTCATAATATGTTTAAAATAAAAAAAATAAAGGTTGTAAGTGTGATTGGAAAACCTTATTCTCCAGTTCTATAATTATTTCTAGAATTACCTTGTTTTCATGGAACACTTTACTTATGATAGCATCAAATTCGGATTTCTACCCTTCATGGGATATTCTCAAATAATCTCTTCATAGTATTAGGGATACTACGTGAAGGGTTAATTCTTTGATATATAGTAGTGATGACCTACAATTTTCTCCTTCAAATCCCTTCATGTTAGACAAATAACAAAATATTATGGAATTAGGAGGGACCAATTTACTTCTAAGTGGAAAAACTGATGTTAAGAGTTTTCACTAAACCTTGGCATATCCTTCCCCCCAAACTCAAAAAGGGAAGTATTCTTAAAACTCCATTTTCTATTATGATCCTAAATAGTTTTCATGATTATATCCTTACCTTGGACTACTTCCTTGGGTGAAATAGTCTTTTTTTTCTTGAAATATCAAGGAAACATCATTGCATTGGTATTTCATCATCTTTCACATAGAATCCACTTGGGTTGGTATAATTATTATAAAAATTTTCATTCCATGTCTAACCTTCCAATATATTTCACATGAAATTTATCAACTTTTAAAATCTATATTCATGGATAACATTAAATGAGAATATCTCTTATCATGTGAAATCACTTTTTTCCATTTTATTTAGCATCTAAATGATATTATCCCTTTATTTATCCATTGAAACTGATCAATCCAAACAATAGAATTTTTTTCTTGATTTTCTCAGTTCATTCATACTTTCTTAGTATCATCAATATTTATTGAATTTTATTTTATTTTATCTAAAATTTTCTCCCCCTTTACATCATAGGGAACTTATCTATGGAGAATAGTCATATTTACTTCAGCTTTGTGATCCTGACATCAACATATTATACACACTTATTATAAAGAGGCCATTTTTATGGAAAAAATTGATGAAAACCGGGTCATAGGTTTTCCTCTTTGAGAACCAAACTTCATTTTCTCACTATAACTCTACCTTGATTCATGAATGTTTCCCAAAAATTAAAAATTATTACTATAAAAGAATGATTTGTTTCTATACATTACACAATATCAACAAAAACCTCTAGGATGTTATATCCCATTTTGAAAGAAGATATCTTCAAAATTTTGTTAAGACTATCCTCCTTTAAATCGAGAATTATTTTTTCTCAAGGGAAATGGTTTCCTTAAAATAATTCACTCTCCCTCAGATGTGGTATATGGACTCTCATTTATCTTTTTGGTCTAAATAGGTTCATCCTTATTCATTTCACTTATATTGTTAGAAATAAAAAAATATATGTTTGGTTAGATTAAGTGTAGATTTTACAACCCTCCTGTAAATACTCATTTCAAAAACTTGAGAAGATTTTCCAAAGTACCTATTATGTGTGGGTAGGTTTGATGAAAACCCGATCACATGTTATCCTACATGAAAAATGGGAGTTAAAAACCCATTGGGCATAGGTACTGTAGCAGCGGTGATACTGTAGCAACGACGATACTGTAGTGGCGGCAGGATACTGTAGCAGCAGTAGGGCACTGTAATAGTGGGTGGGAACTGTGCGGGTAATGTAGCAGTCGGGTACTGTAGTAGTACTATTCGCAGTATGGGCTTTGGGCCACAGAAATGGGCCTACGAGCTATGTATTAGGCTACATGACCACTGAGCCTTCATGATATGTAATGGGTCTCCCTCTACCTAGTTAAAAAGAGGTCTTTTCTTTGCTTTAATAATAAAATGAGGCTTCAGCCCCAACCTTTTAAAAAAAATCATGCAACTTTCCCAAAAATTATATATTATTCCAATAATAGTAAGATTTGTGTCCATACCTTCCAAAAAATTATAAAACTCTATATTGTGATCTCCCATTTTGATAGTAGATCTTTTCATAATTTTGATAAGGCATCCATCATTTAAACTCTATACCTTTCAAATGAAATTTCTTGACTTTTCAAATCTATATATATGGATAGCTTCCCACAAAAATCCCCTTTATTATATTAAATCACTTGTTTTCCTTTTATTGAACATATAATTAAGCTTTCTTACCTTTTTTTATCCATTTTCAACTGATCTGACCAAAATTTCAATTATTATTTCTTAACATGATCAGTTTTTTTGTATTTTCACAAGATTTCTTAGTATCCTCAACATTTTAAAACTTTTATTTTGTTTTCTTCTGAATTTTATTCCATTTTACATCATAGGGAAATTCTATAGGAATCATATTTATATATACCCTAGCTTTGTAACGCTCCTCTCAACATCTGGAACAAACTTCATCCAAAATACCAGATATGTTGTGTGTGGATAGATTTAGTAAAAACTTGGTTATGGGTTATCGCCTTTGAGAATCTGTTCTTAGTTTCTAACCATAACCCCCCTTTATTCCTATATCTTTCCTAATAATTAAATGTAATATGAGCAAGAGTAGGTTTTGTATCCACACCTTCCACAACACCAGTAAAAATATATAAACCGTGATCTCCCATATTTATAGTAGATACGTATAGATTTTTTTTGAAGATGTCCCACTTTAAACCGATCCTAATTTTTTCATTGGGGAAATGTTATCTTTGGAATAATCTTCTCTCCCTTAGATGTGGGAGGTGGACTCTCATTCTTGTTCCAAATAGATTCACCCTTATTCATGTAACATTCAATATTAGGAATAGAAATTTTATCTAGGGATAGATTTGGTGCAGATTTTACATCCCTGTTGGAACTCCTTATTTCAATAAATTGTGAAAATTCCCCTTTAACCTCAGTTGTATTGGTAAAGTATTCTTTGATCTTCTTTAAATTAGTTTGAGCCCAAATACAAATAGATCTTGTCTTAGCCATCTTGTGTTCTTTTCCATCAAAATTCTCTTGAAGATCACCCACCATATTTCCTTATTCATCTAACTTCAATTTGAATTTCTTGATCTCTGTAAAGACCCGTAAAATTCAAGGGAATTTTTTTTTAATTTTCTTTGGAATTTTACAAGAGCGCGGTTTCTGACGGCACCTGATTCCGATTCCCGGAGTGCCCGGAATCAATTTCCGAAGTTTGGCTCGGGTACGTTCAGTGAACGAACGAGCGGGAATTTCTAACTTTTGACCCGGTGCTCGGAATTGAATTCCGAGGACACCGATGAACTCGCAGCGCCGATATTCGCTTAAGGAGACCTTTTCTGAGGTTGCGTTTATTTCGGGTTGAGAGTTAGTTTTTGGGAGTTTAGAATAAGTTAAATAAAAATTGTGGATTACAAATTTTTATTTTAACTTATTGGTTAACTTCTCCCAAAAGGAGTTAGGGGTGGAGCCCACAACCACTTAACCTCCCTTGGGAGGATTAAGTGTGGTAGGGCCCACCCGAAGCATGACTCTTCTTCTTCTCCTTTTTAACTCCCTTAAACTCCTCTTTTAATGACATGACAACTTTGTTAATTAATGGAGTTGAATTGTTTGAATTTCAAACCTTTGAAATTCATTTTGTTAAGTGTGTGAATAAAATAAGACTCTAGCTTATTTTATTTGGTTAGATTTCTCTAGCCTTCTTGAGAGGATTTGGGAACTCCTTCTTCTTCTTCAACTTTGACGAAGAGCGTGAAGAACCTTCGAGCTCCGACGAAGAACGCCGCTCCTCTCTTCTTCGTAGCCGGTTGTTCCGAAGATCGACGACGCCTTCCGTGTCAATGAAAGGGAACGTCGCTTCCTCCTCGGACTTCCTTCGTCGGCTTGCGAAGTTTCACCAACGACGTACCTCTTCGGACGTACCTCTTCGTCAACGGAATTGACGAACGATTACCGCGACGCCCGACCTCCGCGACGCTTGCCCTCCGCGGGTCATTGACAATCATCGTACTTGAAACCGAGGTAGGGGTTGTTGTTGATTATTTATTTACTATCGTTCTTGGTTCTAGCATGATAGTCTTGTGGATGATTATTTAAGAGTTATCATCTAACGAGAGGGGGGTCGGACCGCACAAACACGGCCGAATCCCCCCTCTGTTCGTGATTATTATTATTTTCTTGTGGATGACGAGATGGCGTGGTGCCGTCACACCACGCGGGAATTCGCACGGTTGCATTGCGCGGCGACGTCGCGCCGCGCCGTGGAAGGATCATCATGAACGCGACGCCGTCGCGCCGCGTCGAAGAAAACCGAAGGCGCCGCGGCCGGAGCGGGGCCGCGGCGGAGGGGTGCGGTGCCGTCGCACCGCGCCGGACGACGAACATCGCGGCCGGTTCCGGGCCGCGGCGGGACGAGAGGACCGGCGGCTCGCCGGGCCGCCGGCGTCGGAAGCCGGAAAGGGGACAGGTTTGCCGGTCCCGTTGAAGAAAAACCGGCCGGCCAGGTGGGCCGGCCGGAAGGAGAAAGACCGGGGGAATTAAATTCCCCCAGCCAAGTTAATTTCCCCCCCATTATTAAGGGGGGGCCGGTTTCATAAAGGGGGGCAGGCGGCCCCCCGTTTTTCTCAAAGGCAGGCCCCCACGAGGGGGGCCGGTTTCACCAAAGGCGCGGCTTTCAGCCGCGCTGCCAGCGAAGAGGGGCGGGGGCCATGCCCCCCGCGCGTGGCACCCGAGCGGCGCCCAGGCCGTGCCGCCGCCGGCCGGGCCGCGCCGCCGTGCCGGACCGCGCCGCCGCGCCGCGCCGCGCCGCGCCGCCGGTCGGGCCGGGTCGGACCCGGGTCGAGTTGACCCGGTTCGGGCCGACCCAGGGGGGGGGGGTCGGGCCGGGTCGGCCCGGACCCGGACCCCCCGTTTTCGAATCGATTTCGTTCAAATGCTCATAACTTGAGCTTCGGGCCTCCGAACGACGCGCCGTCAGCGGCAACGCGATCCTTGGATCGAGACGGTCGTTTCGGTATACTATACTCAAGGTGCACCTTCCTTTTCGGGAGCCTACGTGGTTAAAACTCCGTAGTTAAGCGTGCTTGGCCTAGAGTAGTGATCAGGATGGGTGACCTCCTGGGAAGTTTCCCAGGGTGGGTGTGAGACGGAAAGGCCAATAATTAACAGACCGGGCGTCCGATTGACGCGCCGTCTATTTCGTTGAATTCCTCTAAGTGAGACGGATCTTTTGGCATACTTCGCCCGAGGTTTGGACGCAGGTGGAGTACGATCGGGTTGGTTTTGCCTTAAAAACCAACCGGGCCCCTGGGACGAAAAAGCCAATAACTCTCAGACCGGGCGTCCGATTGACGCGCCGTCTGCGACGTTGAGTTCCTGTTGACGATACGGAACTTTTGGATACATCAACTTCGGACTTTGTGACAGTTGATGTATCGGCCTCTCGGCTCGTGGAGCGGACCCTCCCGAACGAGCTTGCTGTGTGCGGGAACCCTAGAGCTGGCTGCGACTGCGACTGTTACTGCTACAGCTACTGCTACTGCTACTGTGACTGCGACGACGACAGTACAGAGATCCTGTGTGGATTCGACGACAGTACAGAGATCCTGTGTGGATTCGACGACGACAAATCACTCAGCGATCCTACGTGGATCAGTGCTACAGGTCCTGTGTGGGCCCGATCCTGTGTGGGTCCGATCCTGTGTGGGTCCTTGCGCTCAGCGGTCCTGTGTGAACCAGCGCCTACAGGTCCTGTGTGGGCCCGATCCTGTGTGGGTCTTTTGCGGGGGTTAGTTACCTATCGATCTTTCGTGGGTCCGACGACTTAGATGGATCAGAGATCATCTTTATCGTCTTTCGAAGAAGTATACCTGTGTGAGTTGAATCCTGTTGCTTTCCTGTGTGGATTGAGTTGTGCTATCCTGTGTGGATTTCGTTTTGCTTCCTGTGTGGAATACGTTACTTTCCTGTGTGGACTGAGTTGTACTTGGGCTCGGAGGTTGGAGCGTATTGGAATTGATGACTTAGGTATATGTATGGGCATATACCTAAGCAGTGTCAGTTGTTACTTCGTGATTGTACCTTTCTTTGTGGTTTATCCTTTGTGGATTTCGGGAGACCTTCAGGGGTCTCGGGGTCCCTACTGAGTAGCTTATACTCACCCCTGCACGGGCTATGCCCGCACTACGTTGTGTTGGTTGCAGACGACGGACAACGTTGATCTTGGCTGAGGCTTGCAGAGCAGGACGGTACCTGGAGGTGGACCACTGGGCGGGACGTGTTCGGAGCGGACGGCGGGACCCGAGGAGCAGTGGAGCTATCTGTACCCACCCTTCAGGTGGGATTTCCAGTGGACATCTCAGAGTAGCGGCTTTTACTTTACAGTTGCTGTTTTCCCTTTCGAGTTGTACTTTACTTTCAGTTTGGGTTTGTATACTGACTCATTTACTTTTCCGCACTTTCAGTTGTACTCTATTTTTACTTAGTGTTTACTTTCCGCTTACTTACTCTGTGGTGTTTGTTTACTTTACAAAGGCAATGCCTTCCCTTTATACTGGGATTTACGCCTTGGTGCTAGTCGCCAGCCCCTGGTCTATGGAAGGCGGGCTTGGGGTAGTCACGGCATGGACCCCGAGGGCGGGTCGTGACAATCTCATTAACATAAGTAGCTTCCTTTTTGATCAACTCTTCATTTTCATCAGCCACATTTTGTTCTCTTTCACCATATTTCACCCTTTCTTGATCTTTTTAATTTCCTCAATATAATATTCCAAATCACGTTTCATCTACCATTCTAGTTCTCTCCTCTCTTCACCAATATCATAACTACTTGATAAATAAAAACCTTTCTCAACATGATAAAATAAATTATCTTTATCATCTGATGAACTTGTTGAGTTTTCTTGCTTCTTTTTTCTCATGAAACTCCTTATGGATGGTCTACTTCTTATTTATCTTAACTTTTTAAATATTTTTAGATTTCTCATCTTCCTCAAATGATTTAGACTCTTTTACCTTCTTCCTTGGGAAATCAATGGCAAAATTGCCAATGCTATTTTAGTTGTAGCACCTAGGTGGTTGTTTTTCCTTTCCTTTCAACTTTACCTTCTTGAACACTTTCGAGAGAAGAATGTTTTTTTTAAGACTTCATCATCCTCATAATACAAATCACTAGATTCTATATCACCTACTTTATTGAGTTTCCTTTTCTAATGGTCTCAAAATCCATCTCATCTTTTTATTTCTTATGGAAAGCTCAAGCATTTATCATCCCATAAGAAATGATTATATTATTTAACTCATCCACTATCACTTGTTCTCTATCTTGTAGGGATGATACTTTTGGATCAAACAGATATAGAAAATTCCTTATTAGTTTTTTGATAATAATAAAATCATCCAACATATCACCAAACCCGTGGATCTTACTCAAAATCTCATTGAAATCTTGGAAAAAATGACATCCCCCGCTCAAGAGAATGTGCTCCACGCGCTGCCTCACTTCCAATTTTTTTCCAAACATTGCCTCCTCATCGGCCGCCCCCTCTCAGGCGGAATTCGCAACCCTGGTGGATCCTGACCGTCTTTCTCATCCTCTGGAGCCTTTGCTGGATGATGTTCCGTCTGTTCCCTTGCTCGGAGTCTTTCGTTCATCCACTGGGGAACCGCATCTCAAAGCTTCCAACAGAGATTCCCTTCACTATAATTCTCAAAACTTCCATCCGTACTTCCCTGATATTTCCATTAAGTTTCGGGTCAGAGTCTAAGAAGGCACCAGTTTGTGTTGATATAGACATTTATCAGCCTCCTTCGGACTGGATCTGCCTTTGTGTGCAGGGCTCGTTCTTCTGGTCTCAAGAGATTATTTATCCCTCACCTCCTAGGTTTTGATCGTTTTACCATCTTCAGGGGAATTCTCTGCAATTATGCATGAATCGAAGATGAGCCGACACAGAAGCATGTCACCAGGCTTCCTCATGTAGCGATGCATCCCCCTATTCACTAGGAGCTGTAGCTTCCCTCTTGTCTAAACCTGATCCGGTGGAGGTGGATCGGGATATGGTTGCTTTGGTGGATTCACCTACTTCTCCCAAGGTCTTATTTACACCACAGGATTCAGTGATTCAGGTATCCAACCTCTCACCCGGTGTCGCCACCTCTTTCCTAGACCTAGTGCCTTATAAGGAACCAGTTTCCTTTTCTCTGCTCGATGGGTTCATCAGTGACCGGTCTATCATCCCCAGAGTTCAGAATCGATACAAAGGCATTGAAAGTCGCTCGTGTCCCATTCGTGACTCTTTCCCATGTGACCCAGGTCCCTCAATCCAGGTGTTGTCTATACTCCCATCCCTCAACAGTACATTATCTCATGTCCAATAGGTCCAACATTTCTCTTCTAGGATGATGCATGTGGACTCTCTACAGTTGAAGGCCCCCTTGACTCTCTGCAAGGAGGAATGATCACTAGATCCCATTCTAGGTACGCCTTCACATATTTCTCTTCGCAAGATTCTTCCAGTATGTCTAGGGGGTAAATCTCCATGTTCATGTATCCCAAGCTCCTATAACATTGTTTCCCTCTCCTAATTAGAAGATCGAAACCCCAACCCCAACTTAGTAACAACCCCGCTTTCCAGAATTCGAACCCGCTCTAAATCCAAGCTTGATCAAGCACCAATGTACCTCCAACCAAAGAAGCCTTTGAAGCCTTTGACGTCAGGCTCCAACCCAAGATGTCACCATCTTTAATGTTAAAATTCCTCATCTGGAACTCCCATGGCTTGGGCACAGGTGTGAAAATAGATTTTATCTCCAACATAATCCTCAATAACCAAATCTCCCTTCTGTCTATCTTAGAACCTAAAAAAGTGTCCAATATCTCTATCATTTCCAAAAGAATTAGGATTCATAATTTAATGCGCAGTCATCCCTTAAACTAGAACATATGGATTTTCTGGAACTCCAACATTTCAGTGGAGCACATTGATGCTTTTGATTAGTTCCTCACCACTAAGATCACTTCAGGTACACATCATTGTTTTGTATCATTTTTTTATGCTAAATGTGAACTACTGACCAGGGAGTATCTATGCAAAAGCCTCAGCTCATTTGATCTAGGAGATTCTGCATGTTTTGTGGGAGGCGACTTCAGCACCATTTTAGATCCGTCAAATAAGGAAGTTGGAGGTTCCTTCTATAAGAAATCAAGTCAGGACTTCTTCTTCGCATATCAAAATGTTTTGAAGGTCATGGGTTACATAGGATACAAATTCACTTGGTGTAACAACCAAAAGGGATCTAGGAACACTTTGTCTCATCTTAATCGGGGTTTTTCCAACATACAGGTGATCACCACTTATCAGAAGGCAATGGTCACCCACCTCATTTGTGCTTTATCAGATCACCATTCGACTTTTATGAATCTTGAAACCAGGGATGTGTAAATCAACATTTCTTCTTCTCAAGAAGTTGGATATCTGATCCAAACTTCTATAAAGAGGTGATCACCTCCTAGTCCAAACCAATTGAGGGGCATCGTTGGATCGATCTTCATAATAAATTCAAATGGTTGAAGTAGTATCTGCAATTATGGAGTAACAAGCACCCCCCGTCGCTGCAGGAGTTGGGCAACTTGAAGAAGGATATTGAGTAGTTTGAGTCAAGGGTTAAATAAGGATGGAATGAAGACATTTTCAACACTTTTCTTCATAAAAAGAGCATCTTAGAAGGTATTCTCCTTGTTAAAGCGTGGTTGTCTTGCAATAAGTCCAAAGTAGTGTGGCTACATGAAGGAGAACATAATACTGGGTATTTTCATGCAGGCATTAAATGATGGAGATGTATCATTAAGACAAACATCCTTCTTGATTATGGGTCCTATTATAATAACATTGATGTTGTCGGAGGTATGGCTGAAACTCTTTTTAAATCCCTCCTTAACGACCCTAACCTCTTTATGAAAGATGAGTTTCTAAGAGGAAGAGATTGTATATTTTAAACAATTCCATGTGTGGTGATAGGGAAGAATAAATGCCTTTTAGAATCCATGATAGAGGAGAAAGTGCTATGGGAGGCAGTGTTATGCCTCAATCTGGAGAGCTCTATAGGACGAGATGGCTTCCCTAGTTCCTTCCATGTGGCTTGCTGAAGCATTGTGAAGAAATAACTTCTTGAGGCTGTGAAAGATTTCTTTTGTGGTGGAAGCCTCCCTTAGGTGGCTAGTGCTGCTACCCTCATCCTGATTTCAAAGATTATGAAACCTTATTCGCTTAAGAAATTCAGGCTTATAAGTATGTGCAGTTTTCCCAATAAATTTCTAGCCAGTTTTCTCAATAGAAAAATTTAACACCACCTCCCAGTCTGGGAATATGAGTAACAACATGGATTTGTTAGAGGCAAGTCCATTCAGGGTTCCATCAGGCTCACACAAGAGATGGCTGAGGACATCAATTAGAAATATCAAGGATCGAACATCATCATTGAAGTGGATATGGAGAAAGAATATGATAGGATTGAGTTGGGATTTATCTTAAAGGTCTTGAACTGTATGGGCCTTTCTTTTTTGTTTTATCGACCTATTATTTAGATGTGTTTTCTCACCATGGTTTTCAATCAGTTTCATGGGAAGGAGAAGGGGTTTATCTAAGTTAGTACAGGGGCTGAGATAGGGGGACCCATTGTCTCAAAGTTTCTTTATCTTGACTTAGGATGCACTTAGAAGATTAATTAAATCCAAAATTCAAGCAGGGTTGATCCGTCATTTTCAATGCAGATCACACTTCCAAAGATTGTCCCATCTTATGTTCATAGACACCATGATTATTTTTCTCAACAGAAGCTTAAATTCCATCAAAAGAAACAATAAGGTCCTTGATGAATACTATAAATGGAGCATACAACTCATAAGTCATGATAAGAGTATTCTATATTTCTCGAGGTGATGCTCGGAGAGGCTTGCACATAGAATTGAATCCAGGACCGGTATTCACAAAATAAGTCTCCATATGGACTATTAGGTACTCCATTCATGGTTGGGAGGCTACGTATAAGGCATCTAGACAAGGTGGTATAAAAATTCTCTTCTCAGATAAATAACTAAAAAAATCATTTCCTCTCTTTCAGAGGGAGAATCACACTCATTAACAGTGTGTTGACCTCTATTCTCATGCATGTAATTTCAGTTATAAAAGTTCCAAAGACAGTGATAAGAAATATCAAGAAACTCTTAACCTAATTTATTTGGGATTTTCATTTCGAATGAAGGTACCATGGGGTGTCCTGGTCTGGAATGGCTTTATCTAAAAATGATCGTGGTATATGGATGAGAGGTGTCTCTGATATGCTGCATTACCTTCATGTAAGGTTGGCATGGGTGGTGGTAGAAAGTAGTATGTTGTGGGAAAGGATCATAATGGAGAAATATGGGAATAACCTAGGAATACTGAAAAGGAAATCCTCCAATTCATTTTAAACAATCCAAAGTCATATTCCACATATTCAATTCCATGCAGGTTGTATTATCGGCTGGGGTGAAATCAAATTTTGGCATGATAACTAGGTGGGTCACATGCTTGGATTCCCTGGTTTCCTGATCTTAGATATCACATATTTTCAAACCTATAAATATCTAGGTTTTACCTAAGCTATGCTCAAAAAATAATAACATGATATTTTATAGGTTATTAATCACTCGGATGAGTAGGACAAGTGTGCTTTCAGGGAATCAACTTTAGGTTCCTTCATGGACAAGACCTATAGATTTGTGCTCTTGGATACCCATATTTGGGACACATGGGGACAACTCATATGGTGAAAATACATAAGACCTAAGTATAATTTCCACTTATGGAATTTATGAAATGACCCGATTTCCACTGACGAAGAGGTGAGGCGGAAGGGGATTTATTTTGTTTCTAATTTTCCTTTTTTTCCCAGTATTCTAGCATTGAGTTGATATCTCACTTATTCTTTGAGAGTGAATGGGAATGCATAGTATAAAATATAGTGGGTGAGTTTAAAGGCTTGTCTTCCTAGGTTCTTCAAGGAAATAACTTCCTATATTGGTGGTTCCAAGGGGCGGGTAGGAATATTTTAGAGAAGAAGGTGAGAGCCATAATTCTGTCTGCCAGATGCTGGTGTATTTAGGAGTCAAGAAATAAATCTTATCATGAGGGTGTCTCATTCTCTGGGATGGAATTGGTCTCCAGAACGAGGTGGTTGATTTCTGACTTGGGAGTCATTAAAAAATGGGAAGAGGCTCCCTTGATAAGACACTTGCTGTAGTATAAAAACCAAACTCCTGGTGGGTATAGAGTAAGATTCGAGGGGTGGTGGATTTGTTGGGACCCTCCCAACAATGGGTTGAATCTAAATATTAATGAATCAGGTATCATGGGGGCATTGATTGGGGGAGGTGTTGTTCAGGACCTGAGAGGATATGTGGTTTCTTCTTTCAATGAAAAATTTGGGAGAGGGGATTCCCTTCAGCCGGAGGCTTGGTATTTACTTCAAGGACTCCAGTTTTTCATGTCCAAGAATATTACTCTCATGAATAATGAAACCGATTCCAAAATTATTTATAGCGCTCTCAATAACCTCAATACCACCCCTAGTCTATCTCATATCATATTTTGAGATACAGATCTCTCATTGACAACCAGACTTGTTTACATCACACTTGGCGAGAGGACAATAATGTGGCAGATTATCTCGTGTTGAGTTACACACATGATAATGAGTTTTTTTTACCTTTCTAGTGTGGGATCCCTTCCCCTAGAGTGTGTGAACATAGTTATAGGAGACACTATAGGGATCCACTACTTTAAACCCCTTGATGTTTTTTCTTGGTCTCATTCTTCAAGGGTTCATCCTTACTCTAACTTTGTACTTCCGTTTTTATCCATTTAATACAAAATAAATGATTTGTTTTTTTTTAAAAGGCAATGTCTTGGTCTTTGATCAAGACACAAATTATTATAAATAAAGGAAAGGAAGATTACAAAAGTCTGAAGGAGGAAATTTTATTACACTCTTTTTCATAAAACGGAAGGAGCTAAACCGACAATGTATCACTCCATGTAATGGCCTGGTTGATTCCTTTATTAGCAAGCCCATCAACCACCTTGTTTGCTTCTCTGTAGTTATGGGTGGCAATGTATCTGATCTCTTGGAGCGAGCTTAGGCAATTCTTCCAACGAGCGGTAAGAGACCAAGCAAGGTGAACCACACCATTCCAAATGGCTTGGATGATGGTGGTAGAGTCACTTTCAATCCAAATATTGTCCCAACTTTTTGACTTGACAAAGTTGACCGCATGAATCACTGCCAACATTTCTGCTTCCAGGGCGGAGACAGAACCACAACCACCAAAAAAGCAGCCAATAAACTGACCAAGGTAGTCTCTGAAAATGGCTCCACAGCTCGCGGGACCAGAGTTTCCTTTCGAGACGCCATCTACGTTAATCTTTATCCAGCCAGGGATCGGAGCCTGCCAGAACACTTCAAAGAGGCGCTTCGGTTGATTGTAGATTCCTTTAATACCGAGCCGACGAAGAATGCCAAAGTCACCAACCGAGTTAGCACAGGTGGCTTTCTGAAGAGTGGATGCGTCCCTGATAGCAATCAGAATTCTCGATCGACCTGCATTAAGATTAAGTGAGACACCATTGTGGATAATATCATTCCTATCATACCAGATAATGTGGAGGAGCTCTGCAACGGTGGAAAGGAAGAAGTTTTTAATCTGCGGCGAGAGATCCATCTCCACACAGTTTTTGAGTAAAGAGCAAATAGAGTCAGCATTTAACCATCTGCAATCAAACATGTCAGTAAAAAAATTCCAAAGAGCAGATGTCGTGGCGCAAGACAAAAATAAATGATTGATGTCTTCTCTATGTTGATGACATAGGGGACATCTAGAGTTGAGTTAAACACCAAAAGATTGAAGGCAAACCTCCGTGGGTAGTCGCTTGTGCGCAATTCGCCAGACCAGGTTAAGCCTAGAAGGCTTAATTCAGGGTTTATCAAAAGGTTTCAACCAATAGAAGTTGGATTCTGAGGAGAAATGATGCTTGTAATAGGCTTTGGAGTCCAGGATCCCATTGTGAGCTGACTCCCAAATAAGACTGTCCTCATCATTTGAGAAGGTGTAGCTCTCAACTACATGCTTGATATGATCAGGGAGCTCTAAGAGGTGGGAATGAATAACTTCCTTTATGGTGGAGTTAATAGAATCAGGAGCAGCGTTTGATGAATTCATCGAATTGAGGGGAACGCCAACCCAGTTGTCAAGCCAGAATTTCAGAGTTGAGTCAGAAGAAACCATCCATCTAGAATTGTGCATGATATTGATAAAGGAATTTCTAATGGACGACCAGAGGGAAGATCTAACATAACTCAAGTTACGAGATTTGAGCTTATACAGGAAGCGATTTTGGAGGAAGGAAATGAAGTCAGATTTACTGTTAATTAAGTTCCAAGTGAGTCTGTCTTGGAGGGCTTTGTTAAAGAACTTGAGATTTTTTATTCCAAGCCCTCCCTTCGCGATAGGTTTACAGCAGGTGGACCAGGGGACAGTGACAAGCTTCCTATCCAGAATACTCCTCGTCCAGACAAAGTTCTTAATATAGGTATTAATTTTCTTAAGGAGACTGATAGGACATATATAAATCATCAGTGAATAAACCATTTTAGAGACAATAGAAGCTTTAACCAGGCAAATTCTACCAGCCATAGACAGAGATTTTCCTTTCCAAGTCGAAAGCTGGTTAATGATTTGATCTACAAGCTCGTTAAAATAAGAGGATCGGGGCCGACCCTAAAAGATAGGGACACCCATATATTTAAAAGGAAAAGAACCTTCTTTAATCCCAAGACTCTCAATGATATGACTTTTTCTAGAGGTACAAAATAAATGATTTGTTGTTGTCATTTAATATTGTAATGTAGTTTTGAATGTTCTCATCATTAGTAATATTAATTTTATCAAATATGCTCCTCCATAAATTTTGTTTGGAATCCTTAAATTTTTTATTTCACTCATAACTACTTCTTAACTTATCCAAAATCCCCTTTACAGTTTGGAGTCCCATTACCTTTTTATACACTATTTATGAATGATACATTAAGTGACCATTTTGTACTTTTCCATTGACCTCCAAATTTATCTTATCAGGATTTTTTATTGCAGATTCTTCACTAATGGGTAGAAAACCAATTATTTCATTATCTCTCACTTCTTGGCCAAGAGACGATATACATGGAAACATCCATCACTCTAGATGCGGCAGTTCTTTTCATTGAAAGTAGGAACTCCTTGAATATTCATATAATTTTGATTCTATTGACACAATAACTTCTTAGATCATTAAGAGGGACCCTGAATTTTCTATGAAACCATATGTGATACCCTAGGATGGATTTCCACTGGGGCGGGGGAGGGGTGAATCAATGGAATTATTTTATGAATTAACCTTTTCAAACTCAATCTCTTAGACCGGTTAAGGTCCCAATCCACTTAATTAGTTATGGGAGATAAACCTCATGCACAATGGAAGATAATGAGAGTAAAACACAAAAGATTTACAAGGTTTGACCAAAATAGACTACTCATTTATAGGATTGGTTAGTCCCCCTAATCACGGATTCTTCCATTATCAATACAACAATATACAACCACAAACCATTCTAGACCGATAAACTTAGATTCAAACTATTTTTTATATCTTGAGTTATATAGGAGAAATTAAACTATCACAAAATATGTAATCCACTTGTAGAAATAACTCCTTATGATTTAGGATTCTTCTGTTCCACTTGTAAAATGTTTTTTCTCTATGAACATGTTAGATCAATTGGGTTGATCATGTACATATTCAAGTCGATACATCCTCCTCTTCCTAATAATATGAACACTCAGATGAATCAATAGTCTAGATCTTCAAATGATCTAGTTCTACTCAGTACTTTGAATACGTGATCACAATAGGTCTCCTTCTTCAATAGATCCCAAATTCAAACTCTCCCTTTCTTTGATGCAGTGATGTGTATCGGGCTCTCATAATTCTCTCACAATTAATATTCATGATTTATAAATGTTTTTCAAGAGGATTTATTTCTTCATCATGAAAATATATATTCACAAATGATATCATGAATAATATTATTTTCTAAAATGGAATTTTAAAAAATATAACATTTTCATAAATAATAATGATATCAATGTTTAAATTGGATAATGATATGTCTCATCTATTTCTCTCATTAAAACTCATATAAATTCTTAGTCATATCCTCCTTTTGAATTTTCTAAAGACTTGGGTTGTTTTCTTCTTCATACAATATAAAATATCATGTTTTCTTTTCCATGAAGTTCATAGCTTTGGATTATTATTAAATATCCTTTTAAATTCATTTATACTATAATTTTTTGTGGTAGATATATTATTATTGTGAGACTCATCTCAACATCCAACAACTTCCTCCACTGGTCTTCATTATTATCACCTTGAATCATGATCATTAAATTTATCATGATATTTGAATTCTGTGAATATCAGTTCCAAAACATCATTATATTTTATTCTCATTTTTTTTATAATATTTATTCTAAATGTTCCATATTTCTGATAGAAGTTTGAAGCCTCTTTAGTCTACATTTTTCTCAACATTTATCTATGTTTGAATATTATATGTGAAGAGAAATATCATATGGGCATCAAATTTCTTAAGCCCAGTAGAAATATTAAACACACACATTTAATCTCTTATATATAGGTAAAACCTCATACACAACCTCAAATCTATTTTTCATAGTTAAATTCACTTACGAGCAGAGAAATATTACATGAGAATTAAATTTCTTCACCCAGCTAAAATATCTAACACTAACCTCCAATATCTTATATATAGGTAAAACTTCTTACATAACCTAAAATTACTTACACATTGTTAAATTCTCTTACACAACATTAAATCTCTTACACTTAGGTAAATTTTATTACTCATAAGTAAATTCTCTTACCCAAACATAAATATCTTATACGCATAAGATATTCTCCTTTGCCAATTTTTAGCTCTCATCTAGAACTTGGAGATTTAAATCAAATACTCATAAGACCTCATCAAACTATTTATAGAATTTCTCAAACACCTCAAATCATCTAAAAAAATTCTGAAACTATTGCCTATAATGTTCCTTCATCATAAGATCCCAGTGTTTGATGAGGTATATTTTCATTTAAGTTTTTGGTTTTACTCCTGTTGAATTGGTTAGTGGAATGCCTCCTAGGAGTAGGAAAGGTATTGGGAGCATCCCACGGGTTCAAGGTCGGAGAAGGGGAAAAAATTTCCATCTAGTGCATGATGCATGATTGGAATATCATTAGTAATAACCGTGCTCCAGAACTATGCTCCCTGGAGAAGGAAGGTACATGGTTCGTAAACCATGAAAGGGGAGGGTGAATACCATGTTGATTTGGAAAGAGAAAACTATACAGCCTCCATATAGTTTGGAAAACTATACAGGTTCCCTAGAAAACCATGTGACCTAGACCCCCCTCTTGGATAGTGGGTATCATACGGTTGGTGCACACTTAAGAAAATCATGCTGCCAAACCATGCACCTCTTAAAAAGTGGTTCTCCCTTGATTCTTAGGCATTTGAAGTGCCATTGGATGCGAATCAAAGATCTAGGTGAGTCTATGAGTCCTCTTTATACTATTTTCTCAAAGAAACATGGTTGAATGTTTTCTCTCATCCCAAAGCCCCAAAACCTTGTTTTATAGGAAATTCATAGATTGGGCATTGAGGGTTGTTTGAGATTAAATCAAGGATCGTGTTTAAGCAAGACTTCATCTATACGAGTTTCAGGTAGGTGGTCTAAGTGCTTTCTCCCAAATTCGAGTAGTATTTATGTGTATGTGATGTGTTCCATTGCATCATCAGGCTTGGAATTTTTTTATTTAATTTGGATTATTAATTTTGGCCCCATAATAAGTTGAAACACTATTCACAGACCTCATTGGATTCATTGGAGATTGTGTGGCCGGGATTAAAATGTCACCCAAGGGGCTGTGCCATCCCCTTGAAAATGGTAACGTGAATTATAAAGAGGTAATTAGTGGGTTTATCTGATCAAACAATTTATTTATTATATGTAATGATAATAAAGCTTAAGGGGTTGTTTGTTATGTCTTGAAGTGAAATGTGATATTCTATAAGAACGGAAAATGATGAAAATGATAAATAGGGACTTATGTGTGTTTAGTTACATGATTTAGAGTGGGAATCATTTTGTGGAATGTGATTGAAAAGTTTAAATGGAATAGGTTGATAGCTAGTTAAATGAGGTTAAATGTATTAGAACATGTGATTAATGAATGCTGGAGAATAATATACATCCTTGTTTCCACCATCTGTTAAAAGATTAATTGTGTGAAACCTTAGAAATGGCAGTCAGTTATATTTGTGATGCGGGACATGATATTCTTGAACCATGGGTAAATAGGCTGGACATGGAATTCCTTCTCCTTGGATAAGGATGGCCAAACATTGTGTCACACATCCTTGGCTAAGAATGATGGGCATGTCATCCCACATTCTTGGTTGAGTGCTGACATGATGATCTTGGAATAAATGTATTGACATGATGTTGTCACTTGGATGATACCCATTTTTGTTCTGGGAAATGGAATGAAATGAAAAATGAACTCCCCTGACCTTTTTATGTAAAGTGTTAACCCATAAAGTTTGTGGGCCGTACTTTTGGAGTTTGAGTTTTAGATACCAATAGTATTTGATTAATGTATAACATGTTTACTTTTATGCATTATTATTAAAATGTCATTGAAAATTTGAATACACTTTTGTTATGACTGGATATTTCTTTAGACATCGTTAGTGGCGGCCTACTGAGTTATACTCAAACCCTACTTGGACCGTCATTGGTACCAAAGTACACTTCATTATTTTATGATAGGATAATCGAAAAGTCCCCATGATAGATGATTGACTTGGGATGGGGCATGAATGAGGGAACGATACATGCTTTTGGGACCCGTTTTTAGATTTTATTTTTTTGTATTATTTCGGTTCCCTTTTGGAACTTTAGACTATCATAACATGACAAGGTTATTGTTTTGGATGGTTTTACTTACCTAGTTTTTGGAGTTGGTTATGAGATTCTTGGTTATCTATTATTATCTCATGTCGATGTTTTTTGTTATTTCCACTGATTATTTACTCTGGTAAATAGGGTATAATATTGACACATGTTTCATTATAACCTAGATACAAGTTGAAAAAATCTTTCATATGGGGAGGTGCACTTGAGGTAATGTGGTGAACTTGACCAGGGCATTGGTTTAGTGGAAACCGGGTTGGGGCATTACAAATAGGTATAAGAGAGTGTTGTTTCTTTTCCATTTCATCATAATTTAGGGCAGTTGAACATGAGAATAGGATGTTTCAGGCCTTTTTAATGAGCTTAATACTGAGATTATCTAACCCACGTGTAGGGTAAAACCCAAGTACCCAGGGTGGGATTGTTGTTCTTGATGTATGCTTGTTATTATTGGATTTTATTTCACCTTGGGTGATGCACATGTGGTGGGATGTTCTCATTTGTTATATTTTAATCATGGGTCAGTATGGCATGATATTATGTGAGCATTCATCATTTTAGGCACTTAGGGATTTATGGGACATTTATCATGTTAGGAATGCATGGAGGAGATTTTGTGGTTTAGTTAATGGATATAATTTTTTTGTTTCTTTTGTGTTTTAAAAGATATAGTGCCTAATAATGAAGGTGTAGTTTCTGGAATTGAGAAATGTTAAATTAAATGGTTAAAATAGTTCTTAATGATAAAGTTGTAACAGTTTAAAATTTTAAAGAGTTTGAAATAGTGTCCAAATAGAAGTTGAAATTTGGAATTTGGGTTACCCAATGTAAGCCATTGCCTGGATAGGGATGATTGGACATTGTGATAGTGATACAATTATGACCTTTGATATAGTTTATATATTGTAGTGCATTATGTCTAGATGTGACCCCTATTTATTATAAATGTGAAATGATTGTTATGTTCCTAGAAATGTGTGTTTGGGATTTTAGAGATATTCTACCATAAATATTCTAACCTGTAGATTGATAAGAGGAAATTGCTGATAATGCACCTCCATTAGTGGGGAAAACCACCATTGGTTTTAGGTAATAGGGGATGAGAAGTTACGAGAGAAATTTGGTCATTTTATGTAGTTTATAAAGAGATACCCAGGGTGGGATCCATTAAGTATGTTTAATATGCGGAGATAGTTTTATCCATAGTACCCTCCGAAATTTGATGGATAGGGTGGAACTGAGGTAGATGAGTTTTGGATTGAGTCTATTCAGACAATCCAGAATCACTTGGAGACTCATCTGGAGAAGTGGTTAAAGCT
The DNA here is from genome assembly GCA_963277665.1 of Viscum album. Lineage (NCBI taxonomy): Eukaryota > Viridiplantae > Streptophyta > Magnoliopsida > Santalales > Viscaceae > Viscum > Viscum album. The sequence continues at coordinate 163,230,698 of OY728140.1, forward strand.
AGAAGCTTATATATTGTGGGGACCATCAAAGAGATGGTGGAATGTTTAGGTCTAGGTAGAGAATATAAGGGTATAGTTAGGAAGGACTTATAAGAGATGTTTTTGGAGTATTTCTACCAAGAGACCCTAAGGAAGGAGAGAGTCACCGAGTTCTTGTATATGACCCAGGGATCTGTTAAGGGATTATTTTTTACACTTAACTAACCTCCATCGTTTTGTTCTGACACACATAAGATATGAGGTAATGACAGATAATTATTTTCAAGATGGGATCATGTTCAAGATAAAGTTTCAAGTAAATATCATAGGTTTTTAGAAGTTTGCCGAGGTGGTGAATTAGTGTAAGAACTCGGATCTTCGTTTCAGGTATGTTTTTCCTTTTCTGGTTATTTTTGAGAAAAAGAGGAAAATCTGGAAATTTTCAAAGTACACGCCGTGTACTTTATAAGTACACGCCGGGTACCTTGTTGCCACTCGAGGCCGTGGGCTGGACGTGTCCGGGCCACACACACGGTGTGTAGGGGCGATGTGGAGTCCGCTTAAAGCGGAGTACGAAAAGGCCAAGTACACACCGTGTACCCCAGAAGTACATGTCGTGTACTTTTTTTTTCATTAAACGGACCGGGGTCATGCCTAATCGACAGAAACGTCTTCTTCTCAAGGTTCTTCGACCGGGAGCGTCCGTACGGCCGCAAACATCCTCCGAGCCCCTGAGCCTCTGTCTGTTTGCCGAATCGACCGTCGTCCATTGTGTTGGAACCGCAGCGGTGAGCTCTTCCTTCTTCTTGAGTTTCATTCCTTGATTTTCCCTCTCTCTCAAGATATCGTGGATTGAACATTTTGTGCGTTTTTGTATATCTACGCCGTTTTAAGGAGAATCAAGCTTCGTGGTCAAAGTATATTGATCTCCTAGCATCAAGGTAGGTGGTCTGTGCCTTTCTGTTCGATGTCTTTGAGTTTTATGTGCAATTCCCACCAATATCCGTGAACGGGGTATTTGTGTGATTACTTTTTTACCCCTGTTATTTTCCTTCCTTACTTGTATGCTTGTGTAGAGGTAATTTGATCATGTTTGAGGATAATTGCTATGCTTGGATGTTTTTCTCATGCCTTGTTCTTGTTATGACCTTTGGGTTTTGTTAGCCTTTGGCCATTATACTTGTTTTCCATGCCTTGTGACCGTAGGATGGAATGATATTCTTGACATGCTTGTTGTTCTATAGAATGGTTAGCCAAGTAGCTCTATAGGTGTACATTGTCCTTATAGCATTATTATGCACTGACTGGCATGAGACTATGAGAACATGGTGCTCTAGACTATAAGGGATAGATCGAGTGAGCTTCCCAGAGAGTCTTGGATATTATAGAATACAGGAGGGTAGACCGAGTGAGCTTCCTCAGAGATTCATGGTTATTATAGACTACAGGGGATAGACCTAGTGAGCGTCCCAGAGAGTCTTGGATATTATAGACTATAGGAGGGTAGACCGAGCGAGCTTCCTCAGAGAGTCTTTACTTGTTTGAATTTCCTTAAACCATTCCAGGATATGGGAGGAATTGACCGAGCGAGCTTCCTCAGAGAGTCTGTGATAGACCTGAGACTATAGGAGGAATTGACCGAGTGAGCTTCCTTAGAGAGTTTCTAGACCTTGGGGTTATAAGAGGGTTAGACCACGTGATCTTCCTCAGAGAGTCCCTGACTACCCTAGACTATAAGGGGAATTGACTGAGCGAGCTTCCCCAGAGAGTCTTATAATTTCGTACGACCAAACCAGAGGGGTTAGGTTGAGTGCACTACCCAGAGGGTTGTTGGTACTTCTTGGATAGGACCAGAGGGGTTGGTTGCGAGTACTTCCCAGAGGGGTTCCTATTGTGGTTAGCTGTTTACTTCACTGCTGCTTGTTGTTCTGTGGATTGATTACTGTTTTATATCATCCTGTTACTACATACTGATTACAGTATGCTGTTTACTGTTACTGTTTACTGCTTATTGTACTATTACCTGCCATATGCTCACTGACTGTTAGGCACATATCTTCGGGTGGTTGCCTACTGGGATTTAGTCTCACACCCTGTTTGGGTCATGCTTTTGGGCCCAAACAGACTATGTTGTTGCAGGTATAGATAAGGGAAAACACCCTTCAACTTTTGGTACTTAATTACTTTGGAGCAGGAGAGCATGATACCAAGCTTAGGCTTGCGATGCTGAGGAGCTGTTTATCTTTTATTTTGTACTTGTTTTGGTACTGTTTGTATTTCCAGCATTGTGACATGTTTGGCTATTTTCCTAGATATGTATCATGAATCATTTCATATATACATATGTGCTCTAGTGGTTTATTTTTTTAGTCTTCTGCTGTTTACTTGTGCATTGTTGTTGGGTATTTACTGCTTCTGCTATCGCATGTTTTGTTTACTTACGCTGTGTACTCTGCCAATAAGGGCATAGTTTCTCCACTATTACGCCCAAGGCCCTCGATGCTAGTCGGCAGCCTCTGGCGTTTGGGGAAATGGGCTTGAGGCCATGTGACCAACCAGATACGGGGTGCATCTGGGTGGCTTCCGGAACCGGGATGTTACAAAGTGGTATCAAAAGAATTATTTTCTCTTGATTTATTATTTGGTGCCTTTAGCCAGGGATAGGATGGATTCGGTACTTGGTAATAAGCTGTGCCCGGGAGTAGCTAACCCGTGTACAGGGAAAAGCCAATCTACCTCGTTATTGCAGTTTTCTGGTTTGAGATTTTACGGTTGATATGATTTCACCTAGAGTGATTCACATTCCTTGTGTTGTTATTGTTGTTCTAGTGAGGTTTTATTTCTGTCACAACCCAATGAGATGAGGGTATGCCATCTCATGCATCATATAGGCACTTGTTAGAAATCACATGCCATGCAATCTTTCCATGCCATCTAGGGTGCATTAGTGATTGCATGTTGTTGTGATAGACGTTGTGTAGATTATGCATGTTGTTGTGATAGATGCTTTGATAGAATCCCTACAATTTGATAGAGGAATTGTTTGTATTGTGCCTTGCTTAAATGAACACCAAATTTTGGTTCTTGAGGTGTTATGGCCCCTCATGAATTGGAACTTGGTGGATCATTTGACTTGTTTCCCTTGTATATGATATGTAGGAGATGCCAAGCTTTGGTTCGCTGGGAGTATGGGCCCTCACGGATCAGAATTTAGCACCTTCATGTTTTTTTTAGTGTTTTCTAGGCTTCAATGCAGTTTCTGAGCTACTGCCCGGAAAAACCCAGAATACACAACGTGTACTTGATTACACGCCTTGTAGTTTTAAATCGTGTCACTGACTGTGTGAGCAGAAACATGGGGTGGTGAAAAAGTTTTCAGAAACATGCCGTGTACAGTCATTACACACCGTGTAGTAGTGAGCCGTGTACCCGACCGTGTCACTAACAACACGGGTCAGGGAAGCTCGTGTAGTACACGCCGTGTTGGGTACGAACACGCCGTGTAGTCTTGTTCTAGGTACCTGGTCGTGTCACGAACAACACGGGACTGTGTTATCTCTCCTATACATGCCGTGTTTGTTTGGAACACGCTGTGTAAGGGTCAGCCGTGTAGCCGACCGTGTAACTAACAACACGGGTCGCCGAAACCTTGTCTAGTACACACCGTGCCCTTAGTGAACACGCAGTGTAATCTAGGGTTAAGAGGACCGTGTGAGTTAGTCGTGTAAAGAGACTCGGGTAGGGGAATGGAGATGAAGTACACGCCATGTGTGGGTACAACACACTGTGTAGTCTGGGGTGTTACACGACCAAAGGTGGCAGAAGTACACGCCCATGCGAATGGCCTTAAGGAGCACGCCGTGTAGTTTTTATACACATCATGTAGTCGTGTTTAGTGAAACTTGAGTGTTTCTTCCTTCCGTTTCCGTTTTGTACTCTTGTGTTCTCTGTCCTTGATAATCCTTATCTAAGGTGTGCTTTTGATCTTTTAGAGCTATGCCTCCGAGACATCCTCCGGTCGTATGTCAGCTACCAGACAGTGATAAGACAACGGATATGGCCGATTAGGGACCTCCTGCTATGCCAGCCTTGGCACCAGCAGTTATACCCGTTGCAGGCGCCAATGCGCAGTTCAGGGAGGACTTCCTGAGGATGATGCAGACCTTTCAGGGAGCGCCGCCTCCTACCCCGTCAATGGCCGAGTTGACGTGGGTTTTCCAGCAGCAGCATCCTTCTACTTTCTTAGGGGATGGAGGACCCCAAGCTGTAGAGTCGTGGTTAGAGGCCACACTGACGATCTTCGAGCATCTGGAGATACCTCCAGAGAAAAGGGTAAAGCTGGCTACTTATATGCTCCGAGACACCGCCAAGAGGTGGTGGGAGGTGATCTCACAGTCAGGGCGCCAACAGAGTATGACTTGGGATGAGTTTCGACGCATCTTCTATGATTACTTCAATCCTGATACCTTGAGGGCCGATCGAGCCCGGTAGTTTATGAGTCTCGAGCAGGGTACTCTTTCTGTTATGGAGTACTCATCTCGTTTTACCGAGCTGCAGTGCTTCACGCCGATTCCAGCAGGTGATGAGTTGTTCCTTGCTAGGAAGTTTGAGGACGGTCTTAGGCAGGAGATCCGTTCCCAGGAGAATATCTTCTGGTTGACTTCGATATCCTCTATCGTCAACCAGGCGCTGATCACTGAGCGCAATCTAAGAGATTCTGGAGCAGTGATCCAGGGTGGTTCAACATCCAGAGTCAGTATTCCTCCCACTGATAGTAGGAAGTGCCACAGAGAGCTGTCTCGAGGAGATCAGAGTCGGCGGAGTGTATCTTCTGGTGGCCAGGTAGTATGCTACCAGTGCGGGAGGAGTAGGCATACTAGGCCTCAGTGCCAGAGAGACCCGATGGAGTGCTGATCGTGTGGCAAGATGGGCCATCTACAACGTTTTTTGTCAGATATTCTCACCTACGGCTGGTGGTAGGGGCTCTTCTATGACCCCACGTTCAGGAGATGCATCGCCAGTTTCTCACCAGTCTGGGAACTGGAGTTCTTCTGGCCTTTCGGGCCGAGGTGGAGGTCGCGGCCGTGGTGGTCAGTCACTAGGTTACCAGCGACAATAGAGTGGATCAGCTCAGAGTGGTCAGCCAGGGGCGCAGGGCCGTGGTACAAGCTAAACTTTCGCTGTGAAGAAGACCCATCAGGAACAGGATCCCTTACCTTCTACAGTTCGAGGTACGATCTTAGTAGCCTCTGTTTTATCTTCATCTCTTTTCGATACTAGTGCTACACATAGATTTATCTCTGTTGCTGTTGTGGAGAGCCTTGGGCTGTGTATCTTTTCATATGCCGACATGTTGACTCTTGATACATCGTTGGGAACGAGGACGTATAGCTTACGTCAGTGCAGAGAGTGCCCTCTTGAGGTTGCAGGGTGTCACTTCTTATGGGACCTTTAAGTCCTAGAGATGACAGGCTATGATGTCATTATCTGGATGACCTGGGGACTTCATAGTTAGACTTTCCTCCAGTGGTGGATCGTTTCAGGGATGTCTTTCCAGAGGAATTTTCAGGTTTTCCTCCGGAGCGTGAGGTAGACTTTTCTATTGAGATCGTGCTAGGAGCGACACCGGTGTCCATTCCTCCTTATAGGATGGCTAAACCTGATTTGCAGGAGCTCAAGAAGTAGTTGGAGGAGTTGCAAGAAAAGGGTTTCATCTGACCCAGTACTTCTCCTTGGGGTTCGCCTATCCTGTTTGCGAAGAAGGCAGACGACACCCTTAGGCTTTGCGTGGATTATCGAAAACTGAACCAGTTGATGGTCAATAACCGATATCCCTTGTTGTGGATCGATGACCTCTTTGATTAGCTTCGAGGAGCCCGGGTGTTCTCGAAGATCTATTTGAGGTCCAATTATCATCAGTTGCACATTAGACTATCAGATATACCTCTTACAGCCTTCAAGAGCTGGTATGGTCTATACGAGTATACAGTCATTCCATTCGGACTCATGAATGCGCCAACAACTTTTATGGAACTGATGAACCGAGTGTTCCATCCGTACTTGGATTCCTTCATGGTGGTTTTTGTGGACGATATCTTGGTGTACTCTCACACTCGACAAAACCATGCTACCCGTCTTGAGATCGTTCTGAGTACACTGAGAGAGCATCGGTTATATGCTAAGCTCTCGAAATGCCACTTTTGGATGGATCAGATTCACTTCTTGGGTCACGTTATCTTAGAGACAGGAGTATCAATAGACCCAGAGAAAGTGAGAGTTGTAGTTTCCTAGGAGAAGCCGAAGAATGTATTTGAGGTGCAGATTTTTCTAGGGCTGGCTGGATACTACATGCGTTTCATACAAGACTTTTCACGCCTTGTAGCACCACTGACAGGTCTGACCAAGAAAGGGGTGAAGTTCTTATGGTCAGATTCTTGTGAGACAGCCTTTCAGGAGCTGAAAGGGAGGTTGACATCAGCACCGATACTAGTCTTGCCAGAGCCGGGCAAGAGCTATACTGTTTACTACGATGCTTCAGGTATCGGGCTGGGATATGTTCTTATGCAGGGAGATGGGGTCGTTGCTTATGGGTCTCGACAATTGAGGCCACATGAGAGGAACTACCCGACGCACGATCTGGATTTGGCAGCTGTTGTTCATGCCTTACACTGTTGGAGACATTACCTTCTGGGAGAGCACTTTGTGGTTTTCACCGACCAAAAGAGTCTCAAGTACATATTCACTCAGCGTGATCTGAATCTGAGACAGCGCAGGTTGGTCGAGTATCTTCAGTCCTTCGACTTTGAGCTTGCCTATACGCCAGGAAAGGGCAACGCAGTGGCCGATGCGTTGACTAGAAGAACTCAGATTCAAGCAGTTCAGGAGGCCAACAGTGAGTGGCAGCTTATGACTCTGTTCTTTGAGATGCATTTGGAGGTGCACGACAGATAGGGAGAAACTTTTCTATTTTCTATAGCGGTTACCTCTACCCTTCTTGATTGGGTACGAATGAGGCAGCTATCAGAATCAGAAGGCCTAGTCCTGCGGGAGAGTCTGTCAGGAGAGGACCCTCTTCCTGGATGGAAAATGGGCGAGGATAAGATCTTTCGTTTCCAGGGACGCGTATGGGTGCCAGTAGAAATACGAGAGGAACTGATGTGGGATTTTCATTCTTCAGTTTGGGCAGTTCATCCTGGCGCCACCAAGATGTATCGTGATCTACACCGCCAGTACTGGTGGTCAGGTATAAAGAGAGATGTTGCTGGGTTCGTCATGAGATGTTCTACTTGTCAGCAGGTGAAAGCGGAGCATCAACGACCAGCGGGGCTTTTGCAGTAGTTACCCATCCCTGAGTGGAAGTGGAACAATGTCACGATGGACTTCGTGACCGGGTTACTAAGGTCACCTCGAGGGAGTGATGCTGTTTGGGTTGTCCTCGACAGGCTTACGAAGGTTGCTCATTTCTTGCCGATCAAGGAGACATTCAGTGTTGATGAGCTGGGACGATTGTACATCCGAGAGATTGTACATTTTCATGGAGTTACACACTCCATTGTTTCAGACATGGATGCACGTTTTACTTCTCGGTTCTGGCTGGGGATTCAGAAGGCTTTGGGTATACAGGTACTTTTGAGTACGACATACCATCCCCAGACAGATGGCCAGTCTGAGTGTGCGATCCAGGTGCTTGAGGATATGCTTTGAGCTTGCATTCTAGACTTTGGCGGTTCTTGGGAGAAGCATATTCCTCTTGTGGAGTTTTCCTATAACAACAGTTTTCAGGCAACTATTCAGATGGAACCTTATGAGGATTTGTATGGTAGGCTATGCCGATCACATTTGTCCTAGCTAGAGGTAGGAGAGGCAGCTTTGTTGGGACCTCGTCTTGTTCAGGAGACCTCAGAGAAGATAGAGATGATTCGGAAGAGGATGGATGCAGCACAGTCTCGACAGAAGTCTTATGCCGATCAGCGGAGACGACCTCTGGAGTTCGAGGTCGGGGATCAGGTTTTCCTGCGTGTCGCACCAAGGTTGGGACATAAGAGGATTCAGAGATAGGGTAAGCTTTCACCACGGTACATCGGACCGTTTGAGGTGTTGGAGAGAGTTGGGCCGGTTTCCTATTAGTTGCAGTTACCTCAGAGGTACCGGGCTATGCACGACGTCTTCCACGTCTCTCAGCTCCGACGTTACTTTTCAGACCCGTCTCATGTCTTTCAACCCGAGGAGGTTGAGCTCAAAGCGGATGCGTCGTTTGAGGAGCATACTATCCGGATTGTCGATCACAGTATGAAGGTTCTCCGTGGCCGGTCTGTTCCTCTGGTACGAGTGCTATGGCAGCACGGGCGAGTACAGGACGAGACCTGGGAGCGGGAGGCCGATGTACGATCGCAGTGGCCGGAGCTATTTTGGTCATTTTTAAGAAAAAGAGGAAAATCTGTAAATTCTCAAAGTACACACCATTTACTTTATAAGTACACGCCATGTACCTTATTGCCACGCGAGGCCGCGTGCTGGCCATGTCCGGGCCACACACACGGTGTTTAGGGGCGATGTGGAGGCCGCTTAAAGCGGAGTAGGGAAAGGTCAAGTACACGCCGTGTACCCCATAAGTACATGCCGTGTACTTTATTTGTTTTCATTAAACGGACCAGGGTCACGCCTAATTGACAAAAACATCTTCTTCTCATGGTTCTTCGACCGGGAGCATCCGTACGGCCGCAAACATCCTCCGAGCCCCCGAGCCTCAGTCTGTTTGCCGAATCGGCTGCCATCGATTGCGTTGGAACTGTAGTAGTGAGCTCTTCCTTCTTCTTGAGTTTCATTCCTTGATTTCCCCTCTCTCTCAAGATATCGTGAGTTGAACATTTTGTTCGTTTTTATAGATCTACGCCATTCTAAGGAGAATCAAGCCTCGTGGTCAAAGTATATTGATCTCCTACCATCAAGGTAGGTGGTTTGTGCCTTTCCGTTTGATTTCTTTGAGTTTTATGTGCAATTCCCACCAATACCCTGATGCGGAATCGTCGGGAGACACAACAACAGAAAATGAGAAAACGAAAGAAAGAAAAAACAGCAAATGAACACGGCGATTTACGTGGTTCGGGAAAAATCCCTAGGTCCACGGGAGAGGCAGAATTTTACTAATCGGGAGCAGAAAATTACAGAGGATTTCCAACATGAAACCCTTGCCCGAAATGGGCTAACTGCTATGCTTGGATGTTTTGACCATGCCTTATTCTTGCTATGACCTTTGGGTTTTGTTAGCCTTTGGTCGTTATACTTGTTTTCTATGCCTTGTGACTATAGGATGAAATGATATTCTTGACATTCTTGTTGTTCTGTAGAATGGTTAGCCAAGTAGCTCTATAGGTTTACTTTGGCCTTATAGCATTATTATGCACTGACTGGCACGGGACTGTGAGAACCTGGTGCTCTAGACTATAAGGGATAGATCGAGTGAGCTTCCCAGAGAGTCTTGGATATTATAGACTACAGGAGGGTAGACCGAGTGAGCTTCCTCAGAGAGTCTTGGTTATTATATACTACAGGGGATAAACCAAGTGAGCGTTCCAGAGAGTCTTGGATATTATAGACTACAGGAGGGTAGACCGAGCGAGCTTCCTCAGAGAGTCTTTACTTGTTTGAATTTCCTTAAACCATTCTAGGCTAGGGGAGGAATTGACCAAGCGATCTTCCTCAGAGAGTCTGTGATAGACCTGAGACTATAGGAGGAATTGACCAAGTGAGCTTCCTCAGAGTGTTTCTAGACCTTGGGGCTATAAGAGGGTTAGACAGCGTGATCTTCCTCAGAGAGTCCCTGACTACCCTAGACTATAAGGGGAATTAATCGAACGAGCTTCCCCAGAGTGTCTTATAATTTCGTATGACCAAACCAGAGGGGTTAGGATGAGTGCACCACCTAGAGGGTTGTTGGTACTTCTTGGATAGGACCAGAGGGGTTGGCTGCAAGTACTTCCCAGAGGGGTTCCTGTTGTGGTTAGTTGTTTGCTTCACTGCTGCTTGTTGTTCTATGGATTGATTACTGTTGTATATCATCCTGTTACTGCTTATTGATTACTGCCTGCTGTTTACTGTTACTGTTTACTGCTTACTGTACTATTACCTTCCATATGCTCACTGACTGTTAGGCACATATTTTAGGGTGGTTGCCTACTGGGATTTAGTCTCACACCCTTTTGGGTCATGCTTTTGGCCCCAAACAGACTATGTTGTTGCAGGTATAGACAAGGGCAAGCGCCCTTCAACTTCTGGTACTTGATTTCTTTGGAGAAAGAGAGCATGGGACCAAGCTTAGGCTTGCGATGCTAAGGAGCTGTTTATCTTTTTTTGTACTTGTTTTGGTACTGTTTGTATTTCCAACATTGTGACCTGTTTGGCTATTTTTCTAGATATGTATCATGCATCATTTCATATATACATATGTGCTCCTGTGGTTTATTGTTTTAGTCTTCTGTTGTTTACTTGTGCATTGTTGTTGGGTATTTACTGCTTCCGCTATTGCATGTTTTGTTTACTTCCGCTGTGTACTCTACCAATGAAGGCATAGTTTCCCCACTATCACGGCCAAGGCCCTTGCTGCTAGTCGGCAGCCTCTGGCGTTTGGGAAAATGTGGTTGAGGCCATGTGACTACCGGGTATGGGGCACCTCTGGGTGACTTTTGGAACCGGGACGTTACAATTAGTCTCACATTTATGAGTTGAACATGAAAGAGGATTTTAGTGGTGGATATGTAGGATAATCTGGGTGATCGAGCAACACATCTTCCAATGGTAGGAAGCATCATTATGAGAAATTTCCCTAATGTGGAGGTAGAAAGGCCAACCAAGGGAGTGGATCGACCTCCAAGGGTAGTGGTCACACAATCTGTTATCAGTGTTGTAATCTAGGCCACATGTGAGGTTGTTCCTTTGACTATTGGTGGAGTGTTGTGCATGAAATAGGATGGGGTACCTACAGAGGTTATACAGGAACCCCGATAGATGGGTAGTGATGGAGGACCTAGGTTGTTGTAGAGAACTGAAAGGGGATCAAATACCCCATACTGGTGAGGCTGTTGGAGTTCCACCGACCATATCAATCGGGGTGGGGGATGTGTTACTTCAAGAAAAAAGTGTCCATATTTGTAGGGTGGTGCAACACACATGACACAAAATAGAGGGATAGGTTATATTCATGCAGTTTCACCATCACCTATCCATAGGGAGGATGGACTGTCGACTATCCAAGGTATGTTTCTTGTATCTTCCACACTTGGAAATTTTTTATTTGATACATGGGTTTCTTAATATTTTATATTTTCAAGGTTTTTGAATGATTTGGGTCTGGTGGTGGAGTATATGTTTGGGGTTATGTTGATAGACACACATTTAGGGGTGTGATCATAGGGTATATCTTGTTGTAAGGAGTGTTCCCTTGAGATTTGTGGGTACCATATCCCATGGGACTTGTTTGTACATGAGATGTTAAATTTTGACATGATATTGGGAATGAACTAGTTTGTTATGTAATGGTCATATATTGACTATTACTATTCAAGGTTGATGTTTAATTCTCATAAGGGTGACACTTATGTTCACAATGGGGAATTGGACATCCAGGTAGGACATGCATGGCTAGTTCATTGAAAATTAGGTGAGGTCATAGCCCAGGTAGTGAGTATTATTCTTTATGATGTGGGATTTGAGTTCAGGGCTATCCCTCCTATAGAGGATCAAATTTAGTATGTGTTTACTAAGGAGTTTTTAGGGTTTCCACCTAAAAGAGAGGTTGAGTTTATGATTGAGTTGATGGGAAGAGATGAGATATTTTATATTCCTCCTTATAGGATGAAACTAGTAGATATTCAATATATTAAGTCTCAACTCAAGGAGTTGGAGGATAAATGGTTTATCCATACGAGCATGTCTCCTTGGGTATCTTTGATTTTGTTTTCCAAGAAGGCTTAGTTGACATTGCGGTTTTGTGCCCATTACTAGAAGTTGAACACGATGACAGTTAAGAATCAATATACTCTTTCACATATCCATGAATTTTTTGACTAGATAAATGATTACTACATATTATCTACGATTGATTTGAAATTAGGGTATCATAATTTGAGGGCGATACATTCATATATACCACAAATATATTTCAGGAGTAGGTATGATTTTTAGGTATTTGTTGTGTTTCTTTTCGGGCTAAAAATTGTAACACCAAGTTTTTAGGAATTTTTTTTTCAAATAAATTAAATTTATTTAACATCTTATATCACATGATACACTAATTCATGCTTTCATTACACTCAAACATAGGTTATCATTCACTACATGAAACACTTGGTTAGATTTTGTGACACACGACACTGATTTTTAACAAATCCCCGACATTTTATTAATATAGTTATTTAAACATAACCATTGTAACATAGACATTAGACTTATCAAGATGAATAGTAATACATATTTTTTCAAATATTAGTCATAATGGTTTTACCAAAAGGGAACATATTGATAATAAAAAATATATTTTTTGGAAAAGTCTATATTTTTTTTTCAAAAATACTATTTTCTAAAAAAATATGTTTTTATGTCTTTTGTTACCCATAATAAAATTAATTTTTTAAACTTTCATAAATTTAATTTTATAAAATAAAATTAATTTTTTAATTCATAATTTTAAAATTTTCTTAGGGTGAGTTTTTGTGATTTTTCTGAAAAGTTTTATTTTTTGATGAATAATGAAAAATAAAAATTTTTAATTAAAAACTGCCTTTTCGTTTAATTGATTTATATAGTTAAAATATATTTTTATTTGGTTTTAAATTATATGTAGTTCAATTATTCATATATTAATCAAATTTAGGTCATTTTAATCAGTTTAATATTGAAATGGAATATAAAAAGTTTGTAATCTTTTGATATTCTTCACCATAAAAACCATCTTTCTTGATACATATACAAGATTAATTTTAAATTAATATTTTTCACTTATTTGATTAGAATTTGTAAAAATGGATTAAATATTTATAATCAAAATAATTTTTAATTTATAATAAGTTCAATTTAATTTTTTACCAAAGTAATTAGTGGAATAAATAAAAAATTCATTAAAACGATTAATGTAAAAATAAGATTACATAGTGGTTAAACTAAGAAAATAAGGTGTAAAAATGAAAAAAATATTTTCACAAACCCATTAGATCTAAATATTTTGATTTTTTCATGTCTAAGGTTCCAATATGACACATTTTTTACACTTTTCCTATATTAAAACGTCGGTGGAATTCTCTCATTAAAAAATTTACAAGTTTTCCATTCACCTCCCATATAAAAGGCCAACCCATATACCCCCCACATAACACCTCTACACCCATTTTTATTTTCCAATAACTATCCAAATATCTTCAAATTTTCTTTCCTTTCATTGTATAATTCTTTATTTGGGTATAAATCCAACCAAGGAAGGCCTTTGGTGAAAACCAAAAGGAGATACCCAAAGAATAGGTAACGCTCATCAACAAACATTTTTGTTTGATTTATTCCTAAAAACCCTTAAATTGTTTTCATATAATTATTATATAAAAGCCTCATTATCATCAATATACTAATATTTTATTATTTTAAGGATAAAACCTACAACAACACACACTTCCATCAAATATGTTATGAAATCATCATTTGTGTGTACGTCGGACAACCGCCTTGCAAATAGATGTTGTTTGTTTTTCCATTACCACCTACAAAGGCTAGAAAAAATGATAGAAATACCATTTTTATTATTTTTATGATGTTATAATAATTATTTAATTGTAATATCACACATACTACCATGCTTCCCATTTAGTGAGAATATGATAACATCGTTCGTGTGTATCATAAACTACTGCCTCACGAAGTGATATGATTCATTCACGCTTTACATAAAATGTATTAAGTACGAGCTTAATAAACATATGTGATATATATAATATAAAAATTATTCTATAATTATAATATATCATATAATTTTTTTCTTTCAATCCTATATGAAAATAGAAATAACATTCATGAGTACATACGACCTACAGTCTCCATGAACAGTGTATTTTATTTCATATTTCTATATTTATAAAATATTATAAATATATATATATATATAATGAATATATATGACATTTCTATAGTTTCTATAATTTTAGATATTATTAAATAATGATTAAGGTAAGATAAAAAAATATAATGAATCAAAACCTTTATGAAAAACAAAGCGGTTATTACCTAAAATATAACTTTATCAAGGAATTGTTAAAAAACGAGTAATATAAAGTCCTAAGTAAATAATATATGGTATTATATATATACATGTGCGCGTGTGTGTGTGTTTGTATTTCTATTATATGTTTATAAAAATCTCAAATTTAATATAAAGGAATTTTGAATGAGTACGATGAGAGTCTTAAGGCAAGGGATTTACGTCTCACTTTTTACTTTTGTGAGACACATGCTATATTCACCACCTATTTATTCTATGTAGTGTATATACTACCCATGAATGTAATTTAGGATTATTATAATTTTTTTTTGTATTTACATATCCATTTTATGATCTCTCTTTCATGGAGTTTATGCTTCAAAAGTTACCAAATCGATAAGGGAATTTTGTCTCAATTTTCATTCTTTGAGACATAAGTTATGTTATGCACCTATATTATTTTATGAGGTTTATATAATTCACCTTTGACATATTATATCATGAATATACTTCTTTTTATGATATTTTATGCTTCATGTAAGGTTATTCTCTAATGTGGATTACCATTCAAAGTTACCAAAGTGGTAAGAGTTTATTGCTACAATATCAACATTTATGAGGATTGTTTATATTATTCATCCATTGATGAAAAATTGTGGTCTATATCTCAATAATTCTCTTGTATTTTCTTCTCCTATGTTTATTCAATATATATTCATATAATGGTACCATATTTCCACTCTTTGGTACTTAAGATAATTAATAAAATTAAAATTTATTTCTCTCTTCAGTCAGAAATCTATTCCATTTCAAAAACATGTTTTCTAAAAAGTTTATCAAAAAAAATATTTTCAAATTTCTTTTTAAATTTTTTATTACCCTCTTATGATTTTTTAAAATACACTTTTACCCTTGTTTGACTTTAATTTTTTTTGCAAGGAATCTTCATGTCATTTTCCAAAACAATTCATGTTTGGATTTTACCGAAAATGTGAAAGGACCCTTCATGTTTATTTTAATTACATGAATATAATATTCTAATGATATAACCAATCATTTTATTGAAGATTCATTTTCAAATAAAAATTATTTTAAATTATTTTATGTTTTAATTTTTTTTCAAAGCATAAAGGATACTTTTCTCAAGAAATGATTTAAATGATCATTTCAAAATTATTTTCCATCTAAAATGACATCTATTGGTGTTACTCATGCCTTACTGGGGATATTATCCAAGGGTTACATTCATATTATTTCTTTAAATATTTTATGTTTTAATGGAATGATTTTATGAAAACAGTTTCTCTTCTACGGGTTATATGCTTATGGATCCCGCCTCTTTTCATGGGTTATGCTATGATAAAATGATTATTAAACATATCACTTTTACATAGGTTATGATTTTATGAAATGTTTATGATACCCATTTCATTTAATGGGTTATTATGTAATGACCCAAAATTATATTAATGATATTTTCATTCTCATGTTTATTTTATATAGTGTAAATCACATAAAATCACTTTGAGAATATAATAAAAACCTTATAAATGAAGCTTGAATGAAATAATAGGTATTTCTAGAAGTTATGAACCTATACCTATGAAATAGTAACTTGACCTCAGGAAATGTAATATGAACCTTATGAACAGTAAATCGATCGAATGAATAGTAACCTCACCTATGAAAGTATAAAAAAATTTAGTCACCTTATAAATGAAAGTATCATATAATTATATCATATTATAAGTAATTGAATATTTAAAAAATTATTAATTAAGTATTGATTTTTTTATAATTTATAAATGTTTAATTAAAATTTTATAATTAATAAAATTATTTAAAAAAAATTATTTTAAAAAAATATATTCATAAATCATCATTTTTTTCTTATGATTTAAGGATAATTTCATGAGACCTTAGTTAATTTTTGAATGTCTTATAAAATCAGTTATAAATTTAAAATTTGTATTTTCCTAATAAATGATGGTTTTAATTTAAAATTTAATTTCTCATATTTATAAAATTACTTTTGTAAAATGGATTCTATTTTTGAATTCTACAAATAGAAAAATTCTAAGGTTGAATTTTTGGTTTTTTTCTGAAATACTTGAATTTTTGGTGAATAGTAAAATAAGGTAATTTACAATATAAACACATTATAAGATAAATACACTATTACATAAATCATCACTGATGTAAGAAACATAATCTAGAAATTACCTTCATTATTTTAATATATTTGATGATAATTCTCAAACTATTCATAGTCTTGAGCCAAAATAATCAACAAATGAATAAAATAATGAGAAATCACCCCTCTCCTCCACAATAAATACCACCCTCACCCCTCTACTCCGCACACCTCTAAGTCCTGAAGCATGTAAAAATTCTACCAAAATCATATTCTCTAGTATCTCCCCATTTCTAGGAGCTCTTTCTTTTTCAAAATACCTAAACCCCTTTCCCTAAGGAGGTTCTCAAGGAGAATAATTCAAGAGGTAAATGCTCTTCCTTTTTCTTTTAAATTCATTTCAATTTTTTTCTTTTATTACCCTTTCCTCATCTCCTTTGTCAAAATTATCATGATTACTCCAGTATCATACATATAGTTGAAATATATCATGTTAATGTAATATCCATTATCAATCTTCTTACTCTCTCTATTTTATTTAAAAAAAAAAATCATCATCCAGAAGGTACCAATTTACAACCTTTATGGATGGCGAACTTTAATTCTTTAATTTCTCCTTCAAGGCTGCCCATGAACTATTTTTATGGTTTAAAAAGATTATAAAATATGTATTATATCATATGTATGGTTTTGGAACCATTGTATATACATGATGTTAAATAGTAGAATAAAGCTAGTTCATTGTGGTCGAAAAACAACAAAAATTAAGCTAAACGATTATCGTTAACTTTTTATCTAATGATTCATCCTCATATATGAAAACAAAATAATATATAATACCAATTAAACTTCTATTTTTTCATTAATAACATTTAATTCTAATTATATATAATTATACCAATTTTACATAAACTCCATTAATTATAATCAAGAAAATCGATCATGAAATCCAGAAAACGAACACTCCAGAATGATGAAATTCAATCTTATAACTTATCAAAAAGGACATAAATGAACTCAATAAAATTATAATAAACTAAAACAATTTCTAATAGTCTCTGAATTAAATTATCGATTAGTCTAATTTTATATTCTAGGACATTAAGGTCAAGTGTAGAACACATTCGTACATAAGGTAAGAGTTTCTCCCCAAACCACCACTTTTCATTCTAGATTATGCTTTCTCTCTATTTTTCCCCAATTAAATTCTCAATTATTATTATGTAAACCTCCTAAATTATGTGTTAATGATATATATATATATATACCAATCATATTCATTCTATCTTTTATGGGGATTTACATGTTTTATAAGGGTCTTTCTTAATTATTCATGATAAACAAGCCCGAATAAAAAGAACTTCCTGATTTATTACCTATTTTAAAGTGAACTCAATAACATGTTTTAAGAAACTATATTTTTATAAAATCACTAGTTTTTTTATGGAAAAACTATCTTAGTTCATTTATGGTTTTATGTAAATATTTTTACAAAGCAACTCTTCTTTTCAAAGTAATAAGCGTATTTCTCTCGAGAATTCCTCGATGATTTTATTAGAGTTTTTTAATCTATTTCAACAACCTTGTTAATTATTATTTTTAATTGGGATTAATATTTTATTATATAATATACCATATTTTATTGAATGGTTTATGATTATTTTGACTATGGATGTGCTATCTTGATACCATTCATCACATTACTCGGAATGGTTAGTGATTATGTTTACTGATTGAGGAAAATTATTTACATTTCATATGTTAGTTTCAATATGAATGTATATGTTGATTATGTTTCAACCCTTTTATATGAGGAACTAATTGGACTTAGTAAGTGTCTGGTGGGGCCCACTATATCCCCTTGGTACATCAGTAGGTCTCATAATGCAAACTAGTTTGGGTTTTTACCTGTTTATGTATGGTCTTGGCACGAGGCCTTGACGATATAGATATGATGTCCCACATTATGAATTCCCTCATTATGAAACTAATAATTAATAGTCCATGTGATTATTCTACTAGTATAATATCTATGGTTATGTTTTATTTTGGAATTATTTACTCATCTTTTATTCCTTCCATATTATGCTAACGATTATGTTTTAATTTCATGATTACTTTTATTTATTCACCATGACTTATTACTTATGATTTCATTGTATTACTTACCATTATAGAGCATTAGAGATCACCCCATTCTTTTGTTTTATTTTTCCCCAGTATGTGAAGATAAATATTATGAATGACTTTCTGGGCTAATCTAGTAGTTATGGATGTTTCCAATGGAATCACTATATTGTATTTACATTCAAAGTTGTAATATAAATGTTATGTTTGTACATGGTTTTCCAAAACTACTAAATTATTCAGTCTGTTAAGATACAACTTACTTGCTTAATATTCCAATGCGATGATGTAAGGTACCAGCTCCAGGAAACTGGGGTTGAGGTATTTACAGTTGGTATCAGTGGAATTTTAGTAGAAACCTTAGAAACTAGATTTAGAAAACGTGGATTTGGGAACAAAACCCTAAGATAGACATTGAGGATAATAATACAAGAATATCCTAGAATTTTGGCATGGTATAGATTATATGGATTTTATTAGAAAATACATCCCTATTTGGATACTAAAAGTGGATGTGGTTCTGGCACAAATGTACCTAGGAATAACAACACCGACAACGTGTTTCGGGACTGACTCGAGGTAACATGGTAGACAACAATGGGACTTACTGCACACCTATTTTGACACTCTCATGGGATATACTTAGGATAATTCACATTTTCTTTACAAACCATTATAAAGGATTTAAATGTAAATACATATCCAAAGAAACCATGCTTAGGATTATGTCATTAGACATACATAAAATCTCAATTTATGTTAAGTGTTTTTCTAGTTTGAAATTATACATTATGATTCATAACCTAATTTAGTGTATGAAATTATTTAGAAATGGAACCTAGTAAAGGATTGGATACCTCATGAATGCATGTATCCAATATAGGGATTTCCATCAGATGAAAGATAATGATGTTGGTTATGAAGATGAAACTAGTGCTGAGCAACATATAACTATATTGGGATAGCTGACTTAGGTTATGAACAATAACCTTACACATATGGAGCATCCTGATCGACAATGTGGAGGAGTAATGTTAGACCACTTTATGTGACAACAACCTTTATCATTCAATGGGACTATGAACCCATTTTTAGCATAGAAGTGGATAAGTTCTTTAGAGAAGATATTTATCGCTTTGGGATGTAACAAAAGGGAGAAGGTTGTTATGCAAATTTGTCATCTTTTGAGAGATGTATATCAATGGTGGTCATTGATTCAAAATATAAGGAGTAATAAATATAAAAAATGGAATGGGGTGAATTTAAATAAATTTTCTTCGAAAAATACTTTCCTTGTGAACTTGGAGTGGATATGGAAAAGTGGTTTTTGAGTCTGAGGCAAAAAGAGGATAAGAATGTTGCAAAGTATGAAGTTAACTTAACAAGGTTACCAAGGCATTATGTAAACTACATAAATAACCCAAGGAGAAATATTGATTGATTCTTGGATGGTTTAAGGCCATTCCTTCGATGGGCACTAGTCTGCCAAACATTCTCATCATATGATGATATAGTCTCATGTGCTATCAAGAAAAAAAGGGAATTTTTTAAGTGTTATGATTTTAAAGGAATGCAAGATAAGAAGTAGAATGCTTAAATCTTTAGAAAAGGAAATAAGGAAATGGGTAAGAAGGGAAGAGTTGACTTTCCACCCTGTAATAATTGTGGGAGGAAACACCCTGGTACTTTCCTAAAGGAAACATGAGTCTGTTATAAATGTGGAAAAAGGCCACCAAGACTGTGATTGAAAGGGAAATAAATAATCTTCCAATGTTAAATTCTATAATAGTGAATATACAGTACATTATGAACATTATTGTCCTAGACGTCAAGTAAACATTCCCTAAATATGTCGAAGGGAGAAAGTCCAAGCTTATGCGATCACAACTGCTGAGGTTGATATTCCTAATGATGTGGTGGCATGTACTTTAACCATTTCCACAAACTCAGTCAATGATTTATTTGATTCTGGATAATCACATTCTTTTATATCCTCCCATTTTCCAGGAAAATTATATATTTCCTATTTGATTTAATAAAGGAGTTTTGAGTCAAAACTCCTAAGGGAAGTATCATTGAAACAAAGATGTGTCGATCAGTCCCCCTTATAACACATAAAATTTCTTTAGTTGCGGACCTTATCATCATAACTATGATTGAATTTGATATTATTCTTGGTATGGATTGGTTTTCAAATTATTATATGAAAATCCATTGTAAGAAGAAGGAAGTTACAATTTTTGAGAACAATGTAGAATCCCTTATCTTTAGAGTAGAAACCTAATCAAGTTATTCTTATCTAGAACCACCCCAAGTAGCTCCACTGAATTCAATTATTGTGAGGGAATAGAAAAAAATATCTATTGTTGAGGAAAGAAATCTTCAAATTGAGGATATACCTATTTTTCAAGAATACGTTGATGTGTTTCCAGAGGATTTACCTGGACATCCAGTAGAGTTGGAAATTGAGTTTTCAATTGATTTAATTCCTATTCTAAGGCCTATTTAAATGAATCCTTATAGAATGGACACAATGGAATTAGTGGATCTGAAGAAACAACTAGAAGAGTCAAGTAGTAAGTTGTTTATTCTCCCTAGTGTTTGTCCATAGAGAGATCCTGCTATTTTTGTTAATAAGAAAGATGGATCTATGAGGCCACACCTTGACTATAGAGATATAAATTCTATTATGACAAAGAACAAGTATCCTATTCCTCTTATTGATGATTTATTTGATCAACTTCAGGAGCCCAATATTTTTCAAAGATTGACCTTCAATCTAGATATCATTAGTTGCATGTGAGGAAAGAATATATTTCAAAGACAACATTTCAAACTAGGTATGGGCATTATGAGTTTACAGTAATACCCTTTGGATTGACTAATGAACCCTCTATTTTCATGGATCTAATGAATAGAGTTTTCAAAGAATATATTGATGAATTTATTATTGTATTTATTTATGATATCTTGGTATACTCCAAAATATAGAAAGATCAAGAGAATCACTTGTGCACTATCATTAAGGCTCTTAGAAGAAATGAGTTATATGGGAAGTTTAGCAAGTATGAATTATGGCTTCAAAAATTTTATTTTCTTAGCTACATTATCTCTAAGTATGAAATCTTAGTCGATCATGTCACAAACCATCCTATTGGGGCCCACACCGTGACTCCCCAAGACCATCTCTAATAGGCTAGGGGTTGGTGATGAGCACCAAGTAGGCATAACACTAGCATGGGAGGCATTTCCTAAGTACCTGTACGAATGCACACATATCAAAGATCACAATGTTGAAAAGTAAAAACCACTAAGGAACAAAATGTATGCATACAACTAAACCCAACCAACAGAGTACAACCGAAGTAAAATACAAAATGTAAACAAGGCTAGAATACAATCCCACCAAATAAAGAGCCTGAAAATTAAAATGTCCAACCTATAAGAAAGAAAGAGGTACTGGGACTGCTGCTCATAGCCATAGAAACACTTAGGCCTGTAAAGAACTCATAAATCTTGGTCTGGCCCTGTTCCACCCTGGACTCTGTCAAAAGGCCACTCGTCTTCACAAGACATGACACGTGCTTGCAAAGACCGTGCAGGTGTGAGTATAACAATACTAAGTAGGGGCCCCTAAAACCACAAACGAATACACAAGGTAAAGGTACATTCATCTCTAAACAGTATATGACTACTAAAAATATAGTAAGATAAACACATCTAGATATACTCGAAACCCAGACTCATAGTTTACAACGGCCGCGTACCCACACTAGGGATTCCGTTTGAAGATTCCAAAAAACACTTATCTAGGATAACTCACTCCATGAGTCTGATACCTCTAATGACGTCTATCCGAGATGTACTATTCATTAGGAAAATCTATGAGATAGATAGATGCACTGATAGATTTGAAGAGAGAAAAAATACACTCATTCTAGTAGAACACACTCCTGAGTGGGAAAAGATCACGATACACAGATGAGGATCACTTCTAGGGCCTTCGTGGATATCGCGGCTCACCCAGATTCACCTTCTGAGTAGAGAATTGACATCCTATAGGATTGGTCATGTCGATACCTGACTCTACATAGGGTCAATAATGGATAGATGATCTCACTTTTGGTCTCTCAGAGGGATACTCGACTCTATCTCAAAAAGTCCTGCTGAAGGGATCATACTCCTTGGATAGAAATGATACCTGACCTTCAGGGTAATGAGAAAGGGGGAACTAAACCACATGAAACATGTCCAAGAAATGGTGTAAAATAGGATCAAGCCATGTACTGAGAAGTACATGACATGCAGAAGGGTCACACGCCATGTCCCTTGACCTCGGGTACTTTCCATGTACAACGGCCCGTGTCGCAAGGCTTGTCATGTAGATGAAGGTATAAACGGCGTGTAAGAGAGTGACATGCTTTGTTCCTCTATCCGGGGAGGACTCTGTGTACGTTGGACATATGATCGTACACAGCTTCAGCCTGTGTGTCCCAGACTGTTTACCGGTACACGAGGTAGTCCGTGTATCCAGTTTTGTGGTCGAGTACATACTGTTTACTCCACCCCATGTTTGTGTATCTCTCGAGATACATGGCAAGTTCGCATAAGGACCCACATGCCGTGTGATGATGGTCACACACCGTGTCTATGTTTCATGAGGCTTGAAACTCTTGCAGCCACTGGGTGGGGTCCACACACCATGTCTTCCCAGAGGCACATTGTGTTCTTCACCAGGTTCAACACTCAAACCCTAGCCGCTACCATGCCGACACCATAGGGTGTGTTCATCAAAGAACACACCATGTTCCTCAGAATTTTTAGAAAAACTAATCTTCATTCCATGCTCTAGGGAATCACTCATTTGTCGATCCATCCATCTAGTAGATGCAAAACTCTAAGGTTGAGGTTTCCCTGACATCCTGAAACTGTATCCATTGTTTTCTGGTCACCGATCATCCCCTAAAACACATCTTGATCCACTAGTGTTAAGAACATTCAAAGAATGATCCTCATCGATCTGAGCTGATTCGCTTCCTTCTATCGCCGTCGTACCTCTACTAGGTTGTCGCGATCCTCGATCTTTGATTTGGGATTGTTGCGTTGCAAAATGGATTCGCAACGATTCGTTGTTTGTCGCCCCGCTAAGAACGCGAAGAATGTGAAGAATGTAGGGTGGGGGAGGAATAAAACAATAAGAAAAAGTGGAACACACCTCCACCTTCATTCTTCAGAATGTTGATCCACTCTTGTTAGTAGGTTTAAGAGTGAATCAAAATATAATCCAAAAATTGTCATGAAGAGATCAAATCCCGAATGAAAACACCATAGAAATAGAAAACAACACCCTCCCTTAATAACGCACAATCTGTAGATCAACCTAATCGTGGGTTGATCTATGTTCATCATTTAAACCAAGAATGGTGAAAAGTAGAATTGAAATAAAATACCCCTACCTCGATTTAGTTGAATAATGATAACCACATCCCATTTGTTGGCGAGGTTCATCAAATATGAGATGCGTCAATCGATCACGCAGTCATCGTTCTCTAACAGGTTCTCCTCCAAATATCTAATGGAAATTGTCAACTCGTAGGGTTATGTATCTAATCCTATGAATTTTCCATAAGCGAGTATTTATAGGGGAGAAATTAGGTCATTGCGTGAAAAAGGAAATCAAAATAAAATAAAATATTTATTTATTTTATTCCCTTTAAAACGTCTGAAAATTATCTTTCGTAGCCAACCTGCACCGGTCGATGTTAGGCCCCACCTAAGGTAAAGTCACTTCTCTGAATGCAACGACGCCCTCAAATTTCCGGTCTGTACACCTGTTTAAAAGTTATCCCACTTTTTTAGGAAAACCATTTGTGCACACTTTTTAAAAGTTTAAATCATTTCAAACATTTATTATGGGCACTTAAGGCCTTGGAATCGCAAGTCGTCACAAAGCCTGGTCTCGAAACAATTCCACATAATATTTAAAAATAATACACAGAAAATCTAATACATTATATTCTACCCATCTTAGGGTTTTACATCCCCGAAAATCCAAAAAAAGGGATACTCAAACATATGTGGGTATTGTGCATGAATTTGAGCCCCCCGGTTCCACATTCTCTCCTAAAGATTATCATGCTACCACAGGACATGCACAATAGGAATCTCTATCCCACAAAGGATCCTCTCCTGCCAATCCCCGATCTCCATTGGGTACTCTGCAAAGGTCTCTCTATCCTTGATGTCCAACTCACCCCAGTTGATGGTGTGCAATGGGTCATGCACGTACCTCCTCAACTGTGACATGTAGAAGACATCATGTACCCTGTGCAACTATGGCAGTAGATCTAGGTGATACACCACCTCATAAACTCTTTGCAGTATCTAAAAAGGGACGATAAACCTTGGAGACAACTTATCGCCCCGACCAAATCTCCGTAACCGTCATCGAGGTGAGACCCAAAGGAAGACATGGTATCCATCCTTGAACTCCAGATGTCTTCCTTGTCTATCAACATAAGACTTATGCTAGCTCTATGCAGTCTTCATCCACTCATGGATGATTTGCACCTTCTTAGTGGTAGTTTGTACTAGCTATGGACCCATGAGTGCTTACTCTCTTGGGTTGGTCCAATAGAGTGGCGATTGGAAGGGTCACCCATATAAGGCCTCAAACGGTGCAATGCTAATGGTAGAGTGGCATCTGTTATTGTATGCAATCTATACCAGTGGTAGGTGGTCCTCCCAACTATGACCAAAGTCTAAGATACAGGCCCGCAACATATCCTCCAGAACCTGAATGGTTCTTTCTGTCTGACCATCTATCTGGTGATGGAATACTATGATCAAGCATAACTGAGTCCTAAAAGCCTTTTTCAACCCCTTCCACAACCAGGATGTGAAGCACATGTATCGATCCGAGACTATCATCAAAGGGATGCTGTGAAGCTGAACTATGTTCCACACATAGAGGTTTCCCAAGATCTCTACAGAACTTTGCTCTCTGATAGCTAGGAAGTGGGCTGACTTGGTGAGTCATCCGATGATCACCCAATTGGAATCGTGTCCCTTGGAAATTTGTGGTAAGCCTGTCACGAATTCCATCAATATTCTATCCCACATCAACTCTATCACTTCTAGGGGTGAGCTAACCCTTCTAGAACCTGGTGCTCAGTCTTCACCTACTGGAACGTAAGGCATCGAGAAACAAACTCTGCTACTGCCTTCTTCATACCTATCTACCAGAATTGATTTTGGAGATCCTAGTACATTTTTTCTACTCCCGGATGTACCACCAAGTGGGATGTATGAAACTCCCTCAGGTCCTCCTCTCACAATGCCATTGGTAAAACTGTGTTCCCTCAGAAAAGGACAACATGCTCCCCACCTAGTGAATATCCATTAGAAGCATGTCCTGTAGATGAATTAACACGTAAAGTCTCATATTCCATATCCCCTAGCTGTGACTCCATGAATCTCCGTACAAGTGGAGGGGTGAAAAAAATGACTAAAGGTAAGATACATCATCTCCATTCACAAAGGATAACTGTAGCAATACCAACTAATCTGATGCCTCGCTCAGAAACTACATACTCGATCTCCTATTGAGAGAATCTTCCACAATGTTTCCCTTTATAGGAGTATTGATGATCTTGAAGTCATAATATTATATAAACTCTACCCATCACCTCTGCCTCAAATTTAGATCCTTTTGTGAGAAGATTTACTTGAGGCTCTTATGGTCAGAGTAGATGATAAACTTTTCGCCCATAAGGTAGTGTTTACATATCTTCAATGTGAAGACTACCACTTCCAATTCAAGATCATGGGTCTCGTAGTTCTGCTCATGTGGCCTTAGCTGGTATGAACCATAAGCAATCACTCCCTACCTCTGTATCAGGACACAACCAATCTCGATCCTTGATGCATTGTAGAAAACTATGTACTCAACACATTCTTATGGAAATATCAAGATCAGTGTGCTTGTCAAACTCTGCCTCAATAGTTAGAAATCCTGTTGGCACTTCTCCGTCCATGAGAAAGGATTCCCCTTCCATGCCAAGGATTTCATGAGTGCTAATATCTGGGATAAATCAGGGATAAATCTCCAGTAGTATCCTGTCATCCCATGGAAGCTCCATACCTCTGTCAAGCTCCAGGGTGGCTCCCATGCTAACACAGCCTTGACCTTGGATGGGTCCACTACTACACCATCTGCTGAGATAATATGTTATAGAAAGTGGACCTCCTATATCCATAATTGTCACTTCGACATCTTACCATAATGTTGGTGATCTCGGAGTACGTTTTGAACCATCCAAAGGTGTATCGCATGCTCCTCCTATGACATTGAGTACACAAGGATGTCATCAATGAAGACCATGATGAAACGGTCCAAGTATGGATGGAAGATCCGATTCATTAGTCTCATGAACATTTCAGGGGAGTTCGTCACACCAAAGGGCATCACCAAGTAATCATAGTGATTGTAGCAACATCTGAAAGTTGTCTTCGATATATCCTCATCCCGTACTCGATGATGGTGATAACCCGACTGGAAGTCATGCTTCGAGAACCAACATGCCCCTCTTAGCTGATTGAAGAGGTCATCAATCCTTGAAAATGGATACTTGTTCTTTAGAATCACCTGGTTCAGGAACCAGTAATCCATGCACAACCTCAAACTCACATATGCCTTCTTGGCAAACAAAACTGGGGCTGCTCGGGGTGAAACACTGGGTCTTATGAATCCCTTACTCTACAAATCCCCCAATTGCACCCTTATCTCTCAAAGATCTATGAGAGACATATGATACACTAGTGAGGATATCAGTTCCATACTGGGGTGTAAGTCGATGTAGAAATCGATCTTTCGATGTGGAGGTAATCCTGGAACATCTTCTAGGAAGACATCCTTGTACTCTTCCACCACTGCTAGGAAGTGGAAGCTCACGACATCTACTACTCTGAGGGTAAGGCTAGCCAACTCATGAGTGATCAGCTGCACCCTCCTATGCATGAGCCCATTTTGTGCTGCCTGGGTTTCCTTTTCACCAAAAAAGGAAAACCACGTTCCATCATAGTGGACACACCACACATTTCACCTAAAGCAGTCAATCTGGGCATGGACCGAAGATAACCAATCCATACCAAGAATGACTTCGTAAGGCATCAACACTGCCACCAAGAGGTTCCAACTGAAACTCTCACCTCCAAGGGAGAGATCACACTATCTTCAAATATGCGTGATCATCGAGTCTCCTCCCATAGGTGTCTCCAAGCATAAGGATCGAGTCAACAAATCTACCAGAATATCAAGGTTTCACACAAGACATGTGGTGATGAAATAATGACTCACACCTATGTCTATAAGCATGACAACTAAGGTATAAAAGACACTGATCATACCTTGGATCATCCTTGGAGTCCCTGGGTCATACAGCTCGATTGCATGCAACTATCATTACCCCTATCCCCCAGCTCCCTAAGCCTAGTGTGGACCTCCTGGGGGTGGTGGTGGAAGTAGATCAAAATGTATACCCCCACTTTCATCTTTCCCTGCTCCTCTTCTATGTATGCCGCCTGTCGGGTCTGTCTTCTACACTCTCTGTCTCTACCTCGGTGGTCCATCAACCGCCTCCCTATCAGCAGCATGGTGGGTTGGAAAATCTCTAGAGAGATGTACTCTACTATCATACGAGTAGAATCACCTCTCCCTAGGCTGACTGGATCCCGCCTGAGAGACCTAAACTATAGATCCTATATCCTAGGTCCTCATGTGATTTCTCCCACATCATGATCCTTATGTCTGACGTTGGCTCCCTGCTTCAGAAGTCTCAGCACCTGTCAGCCTGCTGCTGACTGCCACTAGCTATATCTACTCAGCCAAGAAGTTATCAACCACCAAAGCTCACTCGAGCACTCCAGCATATATCAAAATGCATAGAGGCATGACACTAGCTTGACTGTCCCAATATAAACCTCACTTGAAGGCCCGATCTCTAAAGTACTAGTCCTTGACCATATCCATAGAGTACCTGGTGAAGTTGGTAAACCCTGATGAATAGTCATACACCATAAACCTTCCCTGCTGAAGTAAAATAAGCTCTTGTATATGCACTTCTATTAGCATAACTAGAGAGAAATCATGCTTAAAGAGTCTCTCTAACATCATCCATGAAAGAGTCTCCTCATTGTGAGTCTGTGTGGTCAAACTACACCATCGTTCCGAAAAACCCTAAAGAAGGCTCACTCATAGGATCAGCATTTAGTTTGCTAGTTTCCTTATGATACGGAAAACTCTGGTCACCGCCTCAAGCCAGTCCTCAACCACATGAGGGTTGGGCTCACCTCAGAACCCGAGGGGTATCTATCTCTGAAACTCATGGAGCACACTCAGCTTGTGCTCATCATCTTTCGGTACTATAGGTACCACGTGTTTCTCCAATGGTGGTGGTATAATAGGTGCATCACCCGAAGGTAACCCTTGGGGGACTGGTCCTTGTATCAAAGCCTCATCACTGAGGGGATTATCCTTGTGATCGAGCTGCTGAATCCTAGCGGGTATGCATTGTAGACAAATTATGTAAGCAAACAAGATGTACCATAGTCAATGAGTATATCTAGATAGATGACACAAAAGAACATGGAAAATACAACCCATTCCTATACAATTCATATACCATTATTTTATTTCCCTACAACTAGTGTTTTCATGTACTGAGTCAAAAAGCAGGTTAACAAAGTCCTAGTGTATGAATATGTTGGCTGCACGCACTAACACTAGAGTCCCTTGATTGAAATATGAACTTGAAACACTTAACACTATTTCCCCAAACCAATATCATAGACTCTTGGTCCTAAGATATAACCGACCCCACTCTGATACGACTCTGTCACAACCCATCCTAGTGGGGCCTATGCTGCGACTCCTTAAGATCACTTCCAATAGGCCAGGGGCCGGTGATTAGCACCGAGTAGGCATAACACTAACATGGGAGGAATTTCCTAAGTACTTGCACACACACACACACATACAATCCCATAATATTGAAAAGTAAAAACCACTAAGGAACAAAATGCATGCATACAACAAAACCCAACCAATAGAGTACAACCGAAGTAATGTGTGGAATGTAAACTAGGCCAGAATACAAGACCACTAAAAGAAAGAGTATATAAACTAAAAATTCCAACATATAAGCAAGAAAGAGGTACTGGGATAGCTTCTCATAGACATAGGAACACCTCGGCCCACAAGGAACTCAAAAATCTTGGTCCGACTTTGGTCCACCCTAGACTCTGTCAAAAGGCCGCTCGTCTGCACAAGACACGACACATGCAGGAAAAGCTCATGCAGGAGAGAGAGTATAAAAATACTTAGTAGGGGATCCCAAAAACCATAAATAAATACACAAGGTAAAGGTACAGTCATCTCTACACAGTATATGTCTACTAAACATAGAGCAAGAGAAAGAAATCCAAATATACTCGAAACCCAGACTTGCAGTATAAAATGGTTGCATAACCACACTAGGGATTTATTTCAAAGATTCCAAAAACCAATCATTTGGGAGAACTGAATCCATGAGTCTGATAGCTCTGATGACATTTGTCTGAGAATTACTATTCATCAGGAAAATATATGAGAGTGATAGATGCTCTAATAGATTTGAAGAGAGAACATATACACTCATTTTGGGCGAAAACACTCATGAGTGGGAAAAGATCATGACACAAGGATGAGGATCACTTCCAGGGCCTTGGAGGATACCACTAATCACCCATATTCACCTACTAAGAAGAGGATCAGTGTCCTGTAGGATTGGTCACATCGATACCCAACTATACATAGGGCCAAGGATGGATATAGGATCTCGCTCTGGGCCTCTCAGATAGATACCTGACTCTATCTTAGAAAGTACTCGTGAAGGGATAATGATCTTGTTGATGGAAATGATACCTGACCATTAGGGGAACAAGAAAAGGGGGTACTGAGAAGTACATGGCATGTATAAGGGTCACACACCGTGTCCTCTGACCCCAGGTACTACCCGTGTACACAATCCTTTGTCATAATGATTTTTGTATAGATGAA
Source organism: Viscum album (assembly GCA_963277665.1). Classification (NCBI taxonomy): domain Eukaryota; kingdom Viridiplantae; phylum Streptophyta; class Magnoliopsida; order Santalales; family Viscaceae; genus Viscum; species Viscum album. The sequence continues at coordinate 163,261,271 of OY728140.1, forward strand.
GTTATACACAATGTGTAAGAGAGTGGCATTTCGTGTTCCTCTATTCGGGGAGGACTCTTTGTATGCTGGCCATGTTCCCATACACGGCTTCAGCCCGTAATCCCAGACCGTGTACCAGTACACGAGGTAGTCTGCCTATCCGGCCATGTCTAGCCGTGTGGTGGAATACATGCCATGTACTCCACCCCGTGTTATTGTATCTCCTGATATACACGCTGAGTCTGCATAAGGACCCACATGTCGTGTGACGGTGGTTGCATGCCATGTCTATGCTTCCTATCACCCGAAACCCCAACCGCCACTGGGTGGGGTCCACATGTTGTGTTTTCTCGGAGGTAGGTTGTGTTCTTCACCAGGTTCAGTGTGAAAACCCTAGATGCCACCATACTGACCCCAAATGGCATGTTCATTGGAGAACCTTCCATGTCCTTCGGAATTTCCAGAAACACCGATCTTCATTTCGCGCCCTGGGGAATTTCCCGTTTGTCGATCCGGCTATCCGATTGATGCAAAAATCAATGGTTGAGGTCACCCCAACATCCTGAAGTTGTATCCATTGTTTTTGGGTCTCCGATTATCCCTGAAAACACATCTTGATCCATTAGTTTGAATAAATCTCAAAGAAAGATCCTCCTTGACCCGAGCCGATTCGCCTCCCACCATCGCTGTCGCACATAAACTAAGTTTTCACGATGATCGATCTCCGATTTGGGATCGTTGCATTACGAAATGGATTCAGAATGATCCATTGTTCATCTCCCCAAGAAGAACATGAAGAACGCAGGGTGGGGGAGGAAGAAAACAATAAGAAAAAGAGGAACACACCTCCGCCTTTATTCGTAGCATCATCGATCTGCTCCCGTTGGTAGGTTTAACAACGAATCAAACGATAATCCAAAAATTATCATGAAGAGATAAAATACTAAATCAAAACCCAAAGTAAATGAAAAACAACACCCTCCCGCAAGAATGCACGATCCGTGAATAAACCCGTTTGTGGGTTGACTTGAGTTTGTCATTTAATCCAAGAACAGGGAAAAGAAGAATCAAAATAACAAAACCCTACCTTGATTTGGTTGAAGAACTATTGCCACATCACATTCTTTGGCGAGGTTCATCAAATTCGATATGCGTCGATCGATCGATCACACCATCGTCATCTGCCAACATGTTCTCCTCCAAATCTCCAATGGAAATCATCAACTCGTAGGGTTGTGTGGATAACCATGCGAATTTTCCATAAGAGAATATTTATAGAAGAGGAATTAAGTTGTTTCATAAAAAAGGAAAGAAAAATAAAATAAATAAATTATTTATTTTATTTTCTTTAAAATTTATGAAAATTAACTTTCGCAGCCAACCCGTTTCGGTCGATGTTAGGCCCCACCTATGGTAAAGTAATTGCTCTGAACACAACGGTTCCCTCAAAATTCTGGTTCGGGAACCCATTTTAAATTTATCCCACTTTTTTAGGAAAACCGTTCGCACGTGTTGTTAAAAAGGTTAAATTATTTCAATCATTTATTCCAAGCACTCCAGGCCTCGGAATCGCTTGCCGTCACAAATAATAGTCTCAAAATAATTTCATATAATATTAAAAAATAATACATAGAAAATCTGAGACATTACAGATCTCGTGAAGATAATGGCAGTTCAAGAATGGCCTACACCAACGAACTTAACTAAGGTACATACCTTCGTTGGTTTAGTAGGTTATTAGTAGCATTTCATTTAGAACCTCACCCAATTATCTAACCCATTAACCAAGATTACTCGTAACATAGTTGATTTTGTATGGACAAAAGAATGTGAATAATGTTTGGAAGAATTTAATAGGAGATTAGTGAGTTCTCCAATCTTGACTCTACCATCGGGAAGTGGTGGATTTGTGATTTATAGTGACACCTCAAAGAAAGGACTAGGTTGTATCCTTATGCAGGATGATAGAGTTATTTCTTACATATCAAGGTAGTTATAAAATCATGAGCATAACTATCCAACTCATGGTCTTGGGTTTGTAGCTGTAATATTTTATCTGAAGATATGGATACACAATCACAATGGTGAAAGATATGAGATATATATAGATCAAAAGAGCAATAAATATATCTTCTCACAAAAAGAAATCAACATGATGCATTTGTGATGGATATAACTACTCATAAATTATGATTGTTGAATACATTATCACATAGGAAAAGAAAAATATGGTAGCTTATGCATTAGACAGGAAGGATAATGGAGTTATAAACAAAATGAGGATTGAAAGGGATTTTGTGTTTATGGATATAGTAAATATGGATATGAAAATTATCAAAGAAGGTAAACAATATTTAATTTTTCAACTGGTTGCCCAAAAATATTTATTAGAAAGAATTAAATTTTCTCAGTTTGATTATGAGAATCTTCAAAAGAAAATGAAAGTTGTGAATGATGGGATGTTTCTAGACTTCATGTGTAAGGATGAAATTTTGAAATTTGGGAGGAGGCTATGTGTTCCCTCTATACCCAACCTAAAAATGGATTTGTTGGATAATTCCCATTGTTTGAATTTCTCTATACACCCAGCTAGCACAAAGATGTATAGAGATTTGAAGGAACATTTCTAGTTGAAAAACATGAAGTGGGAAATTTCTGATTATGTATCAAGATGTTTAGTCTATCAACAAGTAAAGACCGAAAGAAAATATCCTAGAGGAGTCATGAATCTTATGAATATTCCTACATGGAAATGGGATAATATCACCATGGATTATGTCACTAGATTTCCAAAAAACTCCATAAAATAATAATGCAATATGGGTGATTATGAACGACTTACCAAATCTACACATTTCCTTGCCATAAAGGAGTATTTTCCAATAGAGCACCATTCTCCGATCTATATTAATGATGTTGTAAGACTTCATGGAACACCTATATCAATTGTATCTGATCGTGATCTATGATTTTCATCAAAATGCTGTAAAAGTATTCAGAAATATTTGAATACTAAGATTTATTTGAGTACTTCTTATCACCCTCAAATTGATGGGTAGTCAGAAAGGATGATCCAAAATTTATAAGACATGTTGAGATCATGATCACATGTTTTTTAGGGTACGTGGGATCATTATTTACCTTTAGTAGAGTTTTACTACAATAAGAGTTTCCATTCAAATATTTAAATGGAACCATATGAATCATTTTATGGAAATAGATGTCGTACACCAACTTGTTGGGATGCAGTTGGTGAAAGGAAGCTTGTGGGATCAGAGCTTGTGGAGGAAACAATAGTAAAGGTAAAGACTATTCAAACCCAAATCAAAGCATCTCAATGTACAAAAAAGAGCCATGTTGATAATTGAAGGAAGTATTTGGTATTTTAAGTGGGAGATCATGTTATATTGAAATTATCTCCATGAAAGGGTGTTATAAGATTTAGAACGAAAGGGAAATTGGGCCCCAGGTAAATTGGAACTTTTAAAATTATAGAGAGAATTGGAGCTGCGTCTTATCATTTGGCAATGTTGTCTAGCCTTTATAAAGTACATAATGTGTTTCAAATATCTTTTTTAAGGAATTAAAGGCCATACCCAACACATGTACTCACTTCTAAAGGAATATAATTGGAACCTAACTTATCATACTGTGAAGAGCCTATCCAGATTCTCAACAATAAAGAACATGTTTTGAGGAATCGGACAACCCAGCTGGTAAAGGTATTTTGGAAAAATCATAAAATTTAAGAGACAATGTGGGCACCTGAGGAACTTATAATGAAGAACTGCCAAAATATTTTTATGAGGTAACAATCTGTAAATTTTTAGGATGAAGTTTTTATAGGAGGGGAGAATGTAATGACCCAAAATTATATCAATGAGATTTCCCTTCTTATGTTTATTTTATATAATATAAATAACATAAAATTACTTAGAGAACATAATAAAAACCTTATAAATAAATAATTAATTAAATAATAGGTATTTATAGATGTTAGGGAACCTATATTGATGAAATAGTAACATGAACTTAGGAATAGTAATATGAACCTACAACATGTTTTATGTGGATATTTCTCAATTCTTCACGATAAGCAAGCCTGATTGAAGAGAAATTACTGATTTCTTACCTATTTTCAAGAGGAATGTATAATATATTTTAAGAAACCATTATTTTTCTAAAATCAGTCATTTTATTATGGAAAAATGTTGTTAGTTGATTTTTAATTTTATGAAATTATTTTTCCAAAATAACTCTTCTTTTCAAATTAAAAAGATGATTTCTCTCAAGAATTCCACAATGATTTTATAAGAGTATTTTCAACTATTTCAACACCCTTATTGATTATTATGTTTAATTAGGATTAATCCTTTATGATATCATATAACATATTTTATTAAATTTTTAATGATTAGTTTTACTGTGGATATGCTATCTTGATACCATTTATCATATTACTCCGAATGGTTAGTTATTACGTTTATTGATTGGGGAAAGTTATTTACATTTCATATATTAGTTTCAATATGAATTTATATATTTATTATGATTCACCCATTTTATATTAGGAATGCATTGGACTTAGTATGTGTCAGGTGGGGCCCGCTATAGCCCCTCGGTGCATCGGTAGGTTTCATGAGACAAACTAGTTTGAGTTTTTACACATTTATGTATGGTCTTGGACCAAGGCCTTGAAGATATGGTTATGATGTCCCACATTATTCATTCCCTCATTATGAAACTAGTAATTGATAGTCCATGTGATTATTCAACTAGTAGAATATGCTTGGTTATGTTTTATTATAGAATTATTTTTTCAGATTTTATTCATACCATATTATTCTAAAGATTATGTTTTAATGGAATGTGTACTTTTATTTATTCACCATGACTTATTACTTATGATTCAATTGTATTACTTAACCTAACGTAGAATATGAGATCACCCCTTTCTTATGTGTTATTTTTCCCCAGGATGCCAAGACAAATATTATGAATGCCTTGTAGAGAAAATCTAGGAGTTATGGATGTTTTCAATTGAATCACTATATTGATTTTCCTTTAAAATTTGTAATGAAAAACTTATGTATGTACCTATTCTTCAAAAAATACAAAACTATTAGGTCCTTCAGGATACAATTTCCTTGTTTAGTATTCAAATGTAATGAAGTAAAACACTAGCTCTGGGAAACTAGGGTCAGGGTATTTACATATGATATGATAAAAGTTTATGATCTTGAGGCACACATAAATATTGTTTTCATTATGAGTTTGGTGGGACCTATATCTCCCTCCAATGAATCAGGTAAATATTTATATCTCATGAGATAGATATGAGTGGAATGGGGAGTGAAATGAGTTTAGTAATACATGGATATAATAGGAAGTGAACTTGGTTTAGTAATATAGGATTGAATAGGAAGTGAACCCGATTATGTTATACAAGGATTGAATGGGGAGTGAATATGGTTCAGAAAAGGACTTTTTCTGCTATTATGGTCTTGAAAGTGATCCTAAACTAATATGAAATGATTTTATATTCTTATATATGTACCACAAATTCCATGTCTCATGCCAATGTTATTCTCTCATTAATCATGTTCTTTTATTTTATTATTATTCATGTTTTATTAACTTCCATTATTTATTCCATGATTAAAGATTATTATATTTGATATGAAGGGTATGTTTTTCAGTTTTTATGCTCATGTTCTCATTCCCTTATGATATTGTTATGCTTATCTCCCATTTTCCCTTACTGAGCATCTGATATCACCATTTCTTATGTTTTCTTTCCCCAAGTTATTAAAAGATGCATTATGTATGATATGTATAAGAAGGGTGTTAGTTGAGAAGAACATAGTTGGAGATGACATAGATCACCTATGAACCAATGTTTATGTTTCCAATTTTATAAATACACTAAACTATTATGGTCCTCAGGCTTGTGTTTGTGTAATGTAATAAATATTCCCTAAAAATTATGTAATGTTTATGTATGTTAATCCCAGGTTGTTAGAGTTAGTATCATAGGATATGTTTTGTTAACCTTTTAAAACTAGGATGAGAAAACCATGGTGATATCCCTAAGTACATGTATGAGGATAAGTCTAAGGATGAGTCAAAGTATAGGAAAATGTCATGGAATTTTTTTAAAGGATAGACTGATTGGATTCATAAAAATACATCACTGTATAGATATTTCAAGTGGATGTGGATCGAGCATAGATGTAAATAGGAGTAAAAAAAACTATAAACACCTTATTGAGATAGACTTTACTAGGAATTTGTGCATGATAATAAGTCTTGCTTCACACCGGGTTTGATACATCTAGGAGATACACTTTGGAAATTTAGAAATTATTTACAAACCATACTGAAGGATTTAAATATAAGATGGATAGGAATGAATTAATATATACTTAAGGTGTAATTTATTAAATAAGGTTCCATAATTTATACATACTATATTTCATTATCATGATTATGTGGTTTCCCACTATGATTATTGTTTCTTACTCTATGTTTCTTGGTTTTAGTCAATGGATATACACCGAAGGAACCACATTAAAGTTGAGTGCGATGTAAACTGAAATCATTTTATTCCCAAGGACCCAAATTTTATGGAATTTGGAATGAAAAATCTCTTTTATATACTCACATAACTTTCCGAAGATATGAATATTGCTGGAGTTCCAAATGAGAAAATAAAGGAACAATATTCTATTGAATCATTCATGAGGCAACAACCACCTTATTTAAAAGGTTCTTATGATCCAGTAGTTTATAAAAAATTGATTAGTACCGCTAAAACAATATTTTATATTTTATAATGTTCAAAATATGAAAAATTTATTTTGGATGTCTACCATTTTGAAATTCAAGAGGATCAGTGGTGGGATCTTATCAAGAAAATAAGGAAACTTGTATAACTTCACTACATGGATTGGGACGAGTTGAAGAACTTATTCTTAAATAATTACTTTACTTGTATTCTTCTAACGAATATGGATAAAGAGTTCCTTGAGATAAAGAAAAAGGATGATGAATTTGTTGGTACCTAAGAGGCTAATTTTACAAGACTTTTAAGGTATGATTATAGTATTATAATATAACCTAAAAGTAAGATTGATCGATTCTTCAGTTTCTTAAAACCATGTATTTGAAGGGAATTATCCATAAGAGACTTTATTAGCTATGAATATATTTTTTGATGTGAAATCTAGGTGGAAATAGAAGTTGGAGTTATGTATCAATCTCCTGGTTTTGACAAGAAAAGGAAGACGGAGTTAAAAGAAATATCTAAGAACCGTGGTGAGAATAATATGATCATTCATTTATACTCTAAGTGTGGGAAGAAACATGGAGTAAATTGACTTAGGGAAACTAGTAAATGTTTTAAATTTTTAAGGGAAGGCCATCGGGAAATTGATTGCCAATGTGATGGGATGAAGTTAAATAATGATGAAAATAAATAGAAAACTGTACAGAATGAACCTCCCCCACTTTAGTGCTTAAAGTGTAAGGAGAATGAGAATTATGCTAATAACTGATCATACCTGAGGGTTACTGACGATGATCAATGTCATCAACCTCTTAATCCAAGGGGTAATGGAAAATCTCATGTAATCACTATTTCTAATGAGGGGTGAAATAACGATGTGGGGAAAGGTACACTTACCAAACACTCTAGAAATGATAACGTCTTATTTAAATATGGATCTACCCATTATTTCATATCTAGATATTTTTATAAGGGTATCAAGATAGCTCTCAAACCATTAGATGTAAAATTATAAGTAAAAACCCCTAATGGTATGATGATCGCATATCATGTCTATGCTTCCTCTCTAGTTGGCATTGGTGGGAATATTCCTCCCAAAAATCTATTCATTTTTCTTCTATTTGAATTTGATGTCATCCTAGGAATGGATTGGATTTATCTTCATAAATAACACATCAATCCTCTAGGAGGGTAAGTTACATTTGATATTCCAAAGAAAACTATGATCATCTATCAACATGACTATAAGTATGGACTTTTGATGGAGATTACATCTAGTGTATGAGTCTTAATTCCCATTTATAAGAGGTGTTTATCTCAAATGGTTGGGGAGAAAGTTGACATCGATGATATGCCTGCTGTTTATGAATTTTTTTTGTCTTTACAAAAGAGTTTCTTATCCTTCCACCAAAATGTGAATTTTAGTTATCAATAGAACTCATTTCTGGTGCCACAAAAATTTCAAAGACTCCCTATAGAATAGCTTATATTGAGTTGCATGAATTTAAGAATAAAATCCAAGAAAACCTTGAAAAGGGATTCATCCAGCTAAGCGTTCCACCTTTGGGTGCACCTGTTCTTTTTCTGAAAAATCAATGCGACTTTACATTTATTATCCGGATTTGAACAAGATCAAAATTAAGAATATGTATCTTATTCCCCATATTTATGACTTGTTTGATCAACTACATAGAGATAAATAATTTTCCACGATTGACCTTCATTCTAGATATCAAAAATTTAGGTTCCAGGAGGATATAACCAAGATGGAATTACTTATAAGTTATTGACATTATGAATATATAGTGACGCCTTTTGGTCTTTTTTATACCCCTGATATCTTCATACATTTAATGAATAAAGTATTTATAGATTACCATGATTATTTTGTGGTACTATTTTTAGATTATATTATTATATTTTCATAAATAAAGGAAGATCATGAAGACCACTTGAGAATTGTACTAAAGAACCTAAGGGAAGAGAAACTATATGAAAAATTAACAAATTGTGAATTTTGGATGTAAAAGGTTTTATTTTTGGGATCTCATAATCCTAAGAGAGGGTATATCAGTAGATCCATCAAAGATGAAGCCTATTTAATGTTGTCCCAAATCAACCATGGAGAATAAGATCTGTATTTTTCTTGGATTAACATGATATTATTGATGTTTTGTGGAGAATTTCTCATGACTATCTAATCCTATGACCACGTTGACTAAGAAGGGAGAAACGTTCCTCTAGACAGATGAATGTGAGGAAAATTTCAAGGAACTGAAGAGAAGGTTAGTCAGCACACCTGTGATAACTTTACCCAATGTTGGATAAGGGTTTTTAATATATAATGATGCATCCAAGAAGGGTTTGGAATGTGTTCTTATGCATAATGGAATGGTTATATCTAATGCCTCATGGAAATTGAAGGTTGATGAGAAAAAGTACCCACCTCATGATTTGGAGTTTGCCTAGGTAATTTTTGCATTAAAGATATGGAGGAATTATCTTTATGGAAAAATTGTGATATATATACTGATCACAAAGGTTTAAAATATATATTCACACAGAAGGAGTTGAACATTCACCAAATAATATGTTTATAGATGATAAAATATTATGACTGCTCAATACATTACCACCTTGGGAAATAGAACAAGGCGGTAGATTCTTTGATTTGAAAGGATCCTGCAAACTTATTCATGATGAGGATAAAAAAGATCCATTATTTTTGGATTTGAAAAGGATGGATCTGAAAATCCTAATAGAAGGGAAAAATATTATCTTTTTAAATTGAATGTTCAACCATCTATCTAAGTGAAGATTAAATATGTGCTTATGGAATATGTAGAGCATCCAAAGACGGTTATAAATGCTCCTAAAATAATGCTTAATCATGAAGGGATTACATGGTTTCAAAATTGTGTATGAGTTCCTTCTATAACATATTTAAAGAAGGAGTTGTTAGAGGAAGCTCATAGTTCTTCATTCTCTATTCATCATAAAAGTAAAAAAAAGTATAGATATTTAAAAGAATACTTATGGTGGGATGGAGTGAAGAGAGATATTTCAGAGTGTGTATCTTAGTGCTTAGTATGACACCAAGTTAAGTTTTAAATACAAATGTCTAATGAGATTTTGCATCATTACCCATACCCGAAAGGAAATGGGAGAACATCAATATATATTTTTTCATTAGACTCCCCCAAAAGTCTAAAGAGAATAATTCAATATTGGTTTAAGTTGATCTCCTTACTATGTTTGGAAACTTTATCTCTATTAGAAAATACTTATATCTAAATCATCTTCCCATGATATACATGAAGAAAGTAAAAAAAGGTTTCATGGAGTACCACATTCCATTGTATCTGATTGGGATCTATGGTTTACCTCCAATTTCTATCAAAGTATTCTAAAAGACCTTGATATGGAATTTATATTCTGTATTATTTATCAACCTCAAACAGATGGTATGTTTGAAATAATGAATAAAACCCTAGAGGATGTGTTGTGAACTTGTTTTTTGGATTTCAAAGGTGGTTGGGATCCACACATTACTTTAGTTGAGTTTTCTTAAAAAAATATATTTCAAATAATAATTCAGATAGATCATTATGAAGCCCCATTTGGAAATTAATTTAGATATCCAACATGTTGGAATGATGTTGGATAAATAAATCAATTTGAACTTGTGATATCTTAAGAAATGGAAGAGAAGTTTATATTTATTTAGCATCATATCAAGTAAGCTCAAATTTGGTAGAAAAGTTGTACTGATTATTATTGATGAGATCTTGAATTTCAATTTTGTGATAAGGTTTTTCTAAGAATTTCTTTATGGAAAAAGGTTTTGAGATTTGGTAAGAAAGAGAAAGTAATCCCTAGGTATATCAGTAACTTTTAAATTAATGATTGTATCAAGATGATAGCCTATTGTTTGATTCTTACACCTAACCTATATCAATTCCATGATGTGATCCATGTAACTATATTGAGGGTGTACATACCTGACCATTCACATGTATTAGAATCATAGGTCATTCCTCTAGAACATGATCTGTCTTATGAGGAACAACCGGTGGAGATTAGGGATCATATAGAGAAACTTCTATGAAACAAGACCATACATCTAGTTAACATTTTTTTGGGGAAAACAACCAATTTGAGGAAGCTACATGCTAACATGAGAATATGATGAGGCATAAGTATCCTCATTTTTTTCTATTAGAGTGATGAATTTCAAGGTTGAAATTCAATTTAAGGGGGGTATAATATAACTCCATGATTTTTTATGAAACTTTTTTTAGAATAAAGTAAATTTCATTGACTGATTGAGTTATATACTACAACAAGTAAATCTTGCATTACACACAACCTTGGGTATTCTTTCACCACATGCAACACTCAGTTATCTTGCATGACACATGACATTGAGTTTTAACTAAACCTTGACATATTATTAATATAGTTATTTAAACATGACCATTTTAATCTAGTTGTTAGAGTTAAAAAAATGAATAGTAATAACTAATTTAAAAATAATAATTATAATTGTTTTACATAATGGAATTTTTTTTAAAGAATTAATTTCATTAAATAAACTTCATTTTTGAATTTATAATTTCAAAATTATCTTAGGATATGTTTTTTCTAAAAAGTTTATTTTTTTATGAATAGTGTAAAATACCGAATACTAATTGAAAATTTCTATTTCATTTATTTTATTTATATAGTGAAATAATATTTTAACTTGGTTTTAATGTATATTTAGATAAATTATAAATCTATTAATCCAATTCAGGTTATTGGAATCAGTTTTATATTCAAATTGAACATAAAAACATTGTAATCTTTTGATCCTTTTCGCTTTAAAAACTTTCTTTCTCAACACATCCCCAAGATTAATTTTAAATTAATTTTTTACAATAATATAATTATAATTTGAAAAAATTGATCCCATATTTTAAATAAGAATAATTTATAATGTATAATATGTTTAACTTAATGTTTTACCAAATTAATTAGTGAAAGTAATTAAAAATCCATTACAATGATTAAGGTAAAAACAAGATTACTAAGTGGTTAAACTTAGAAAACAAGGTGTAAAAATGACCCAAAACATGTAAAAAACATTTTATGTAAATATTTAAACTTTATAATGTCTAAGTTTCTAATTTTTCCATTTTGACATGTTTTCTATATGAAAAATGTGGGTGGAATTCCCTTATTAAAAAATTTACAAGTTTTCCACACACCTCCCTTATAAAAGGCCACCCCTATTCCTCTCTCTTAAAGCCCCTCAATACCTTTGGTCAGAAAATATATATATATAAATATTCCTAAATTCCTTTCCCTCACCCTAGAATTATTAATTGGGTATGAAAAACGACCAAGGAAGGCCTTTAGTGAAAACAAAATGGAGATACCTGAAGAAGAGGAAACATTCATCAATGAACATTTTTGTTTTATTTCTTCCTAAAACCCATTAAATTATTTTTATATCATGATTATATAATAATATAATTATCATAAATATACTGATATATTTTTATGTTAAGGTTATGACCTAAAACCACACACACTTATACAAATGGTTTATGAAATCATCGTTCGTGTGTACGACAAACTATCGACTCGCGAACTGATGTCATTCGTTTTTATACTACCACATATGAAGGATGGAAATAATGATGGAAATATTGTTTATATAATATTTTTATTATGGATATGATGTTATTATAATTATGGAATTTTTATATCACACATACCTTCATGCTTTTCATTTTTAGGGGAATATAATAGCGTCGTTAGTGTGTATGATAGACTATCTTCTCACAAAGCGATGTAATTCGTTCACACTTTAAATGGAGTGTATTAAGGATGGGTTTAATAAAACATTGTGATATATATGAAATTAAAATTATTATGTAATGATAATATATCATATTCTTTTATTTCTTTCTATCCAATAAGAAAATCGACACAATGATCATGCGTACATACGATCTACCGTCTCCCTTAACAGTGTATTTCATTTACTATTTCATTCTTTTATATATTATTATAAATACATATATATAATGAATATATATTATATTTATATCATGGTTATAATTCTTGATATTATGAAATCATTATTATGGTAAGATAACCAAAAAATATAATGAATGAAAACATTTATGAAAAACAAAGCGGTTATTACCTAAAATGTAACTTTAACATGGAATTGTTAAAATATGAGCAATTTAATGTCATAAGTAAATCATATATGATATTATATATAATAATATTATTATTATATACATGTATAATAAAATTATATTTATTATATAGGTTTTTTGAATGAGTACGATGAGATTCAATACATAAGGTAAGGAATTTACGTCTCACTTTTTACTTTTGTGAGACATATGCTGCATTCACCACCTATTTCTTCTATGTAGATTATATAACTCCCATGAATTTAATTCATGATTATTATACTTATTGTTTTTTATATTTACATATCCATTTTAGGATATAAACTTCATTGGGTTTACGGTTCAAAAGTTACCAAATCAGTAAGGTAATGTTTGTCTCAATTTGACTTCTTTAGACACATGTTATGTAATGAAGCTATATTATTTTATGAGTATATATTTCCCCTTTGATAATTCATACCATGAATATTATTATTTTCATGATATTTTAAGCTTAATGTAATTTTATTATCTCATGGGTATTATGATTCAATGTTACCAGTGACAAGAGAAATCTCATAATTTATCCGGATTATTTATGATTATGATTCCATTGATGAAATATTATGATCCATCTCTCAACAATTACCAAGAAATTTCTTCTACTAGGATTATTAATGATAAAATCATGTAATGGTACCATTTTTCTACTCCTTCATACAAAATATAATTAAAAAAATGGTTTTAATAAAATCCAACTTATTTCTCTCTTCGATTGGAAATCTGTTTTATTTCAAAACAATTTTTTCTATAAAGGTTTTCAAAAAAAATTTAAAGGTTTTATTACCCATTTATTATTTTTTAAAAGGAATTTTTACCCATGTTTTACTTTTTAAAAAAAATGTTTGGAAGGAATCTTCATGTCATTTTCCAAAATAATTTTTGTTTGGATTTTACTGAAAATATTAAAGGAGCCTTCATGTTTACACGTGTTGTGTGAATAGAATATTCCTATATCATGAAAAGAAGATCCTTCAAAAAATCCTTTATAGGATTTAAAATTTATTTTCAAAGGAAAAGTTTTTCAAAAGGTTTTATGTTTTAAAAATAATTTAAAAAGAAGAAAGGATACTTTCCTAAAGAAATATTTTAAAATATCACTACTGGAAACATAACCTATACTCATAGTTTAGAACTTTGGGTGTAACCCATAAAACCATAGGTATAGGCTGTACCCATAGTTTTACGAACTTTGGTCGATAGAGCTGTTAGTATAAATCTATTCCCATAGTTTTGGTTAAAACGTGTGTATATATCTATGACCATAGTTAGGAGAACCTTGGGTATATGTTTTCACAGAAGAAACCATATATCCATGATTCATTGAACTGTGGGTATAACTAACTGTCCCCATTTGGTAGAAGCATCCCTTCTAGCCCATCATGAACCAATAAATTAAAGACAAACCGTAATAAACATTCAATTCAATACATATATTATATATTTATCATTCAACCAACTTCTTGTAATAATTTTCAAACTATTTACAATACTATAACAAATATATAAATACATACACCAAATAAATTCATGTCATTAAAAAACATCCACATATCTCTTGACTGCTAAGTCCAAAATAGAGGGGACTAATATCTCCACCATCACCAAAATCCTTATCCTTGCTACCATCAGAAACATCCTAGTCACCAAAAAAATCATCTAGAGAACTATCACCATCATCATCATCATCATCATCATCATCATCATCATCATAATCATTATCATCACCACCACCACCACCACCACCACCGCCATCAGCTTGACCACCACTATGAACCTCATTAAAATCACTTGGTACATCATATAAAGAGCACATTGATTCTATATATTAATAAAAAATAATTGCATCCTCTGATATAAGTGGTGGACATATAATTGACATATATGTCAGGAAGTGTTCGATGACCAGTTTACTTACTTCATGCTCCTATAAAGCTATTTTTTTGGACTCAGCTGCTTCTTAATGTGTGTTTTGTAGCTTGATGATCTGATATATTTGAGTGGCTCAATATGAGGACCAATAACTAGTGGGGACAATTATTTTTTTGGATAGACATTGGACTTTCCACCAGTCCTCCTCCCTTTATACCTGACTCAAATGATCATTTGGCCTAAAGTTTTCATCTTATTTCTCACCAAGGGCCTCCATGACACAGTATTGATAAGATATTTAATTATCAATTATTTATAAATATTTTAAATATCAATAAAAAATACAATATTTTATTGTGTCTTTGAATTTATTACACTTTCATCCTTTTTATTCCTACTCAAGAAAAGTAAATTTTATCAAGGAACACGACCATCGATGACCAGTGCCACTTTCTATAAATGTAATTGATTAGTATAATAATACATTATTGAATAATATTAAAGTGATATGACTAGAATGAATTAAAATTATAGATTTAGAAGAAATCCATAAAATGAAGAAGTATCTAAATATAAATTTAATTATAAATTTAATATTAGTGGCATGACATAAATAATACACACTAATTAGCATGTTAAACCTATGTATGATATTAATTAAACTTGTATATTCATTTCAGTATAATTCTATTTTTGTTATGTTATTTGGTTATTAAGTAACAAGGTAATTTTGATCATTTGGTCATTAAATTCATTTTTAGGTTAGGTTGTTTTGTAAATTTTCCAATTGTCCAATTTGCCAATTAGGCCAATTAGGTCATTTAGGAAAATTATGATAATTATGTAATATAGTTAAATTAGGCAATTTTGGTCAATTAGGCCAATTAGTCCATTTAGTACAATTAGGCTATTTAGGCTATATAGTCAAATTAGGACATTTAGGACATTTAGGCCAATTAGGCCATTTAGGTCTATTAGACCATTTAGGCCAATTTAGGCCAATTTTTACAATTAGGTAATTTATTTAGAGAATTTAGGGTAATTAGGACAATTATTCCAATTTAGAAAAATTAGTCTATTTAGGCAAATTAGGACAATTAAGCCATTTAGTACATTTAGGCCAATTAAACCATTTCGACCATTTCATCCAATTTTGGCTAATGAGGACAATAAGGAAATTTATTTGGATAATTTAGAAAATTAGGTCATTTAGGTCAATTTAGTCAAATTATTCCATTTATTTTGCCAATTTAGGCTAATTAGGCCAATTTAGGCCAATTTAGGCCAATTTAGGCCAATTCAGGACAATTCAGGCTAATTAGACCATTTAGTTGATATAGTCCATTTAGTATAATTATTAAATTGAGTTCAATTATACTATTTAATCCATTTAGGGAATTTTGGACAATTGGGAAAATTATTCCATTTAGGCCAATTAGGATAATTAGGTCATTTAGTCAATTTAGGCCATTGAGTCTATTATGAAATTAGGCCATTGAGCCATTATTACATTAGTAAATTAGACCAATTTTCCAATTGGCTAATTAGATATTAGCACATTAGTCCATTATGACATTTGGCCATTATGAAATTAGGCCAATTGACCATTATGACATTAGGCCATTATGCCAATTGGTCAATTGGCCATTAGGCCACTTGGCCAACAAGCCATTAGGCTAAATGTCCATTATGCCACTTGGGTAGTAGGACATTAGGATAATTGTACATTAGGATAAATAAAAATTAGTCAACTATTTCATTAGGACAATCTAATAGGCCAATTAGGTCATTGAAATTTTATCCATTATGCCAATTAATTCAATTAGTGACTAGGCCCTTAACCTAATTAGCCATTAGAAAAAATTTCCAATTGTACATTAGGCCATTTTTTCATAAGGATATTTGGGCATTAAGAAAATTGGAAAATTGTCCATTAATCCAACTAGACAATTAAGCCATCAGGCCATTAAGGGAATTGGCTAATTAGGCCATTATTCCATTAGTCCATTGGGCCAATTGGGAAATTGGGCATTAGGAAATTAGACCAATTTTATGTTAGGTAATTAGACCAAAATTTCAATTTGATATTAGGCCTAACGGCCAATTAGTCCATTAGGGATCCATTCCATTTGAAAAATTGGCCATTAGTTCCTTAGGCTAATTTTCCATTTGAAAATTAGGCCATTAGGACATTAAGACATTAGTCCAATTGGAAATTTGGCCATTAGACTAATTTCCGAATTAGTCCATTAGGCCATTAGACCAAATAGCCATTATGCCATTAGTCCAATTGGTCATTAGGCCATTAGGAAAATTGGTCAATTGGACATTATACCATTAATCCATTAGTCCAATTGTCTATTATTCCATTAAGTTAATTAGACATTAGGCCAATTGGCCATTAGTTCATTAGGACAATCAGTCATTAGGCCATTATCACATTAGGCCAATTGGCCACTAGGACATTATTCCATTAGGACAATTGGCCAATTAATCCATTAGTCCTATTTGAAATTAGGCCTTTAGGCCAATTGGCCATTAGGCCATTAGGCCAATTGGCCATTAGGTCATTAGGACACTATACCATTAGTCCATTAGTCCATTATGAAATTAGGCCATTATTCCATTAGTCCATTAGGCAATTAGACCATTAAGAAAAATTGGACAATTAAGCAATTAGGTCATTAGGTCAATTGGCCAATTAATCTATTAGTCCATTAGTCCACTAGGCCAATTCAACATTAGGATAATATGACATTAAGAGAATTAGATAATTAGGCCATTAGGACATTAGAACTATTAGGCCAATTATGTCATTAGGCCATTAGACCAATTAGTCCAATTAGGAAAATCATGCCTTTAGGATATTAAGAAATTAGTCCATTAGCCAAATTTTCCATTAGTCCATTAGGAAATTAGGACTATTTTCTATTAGCACATTATCCCATTTAACTAATATGACCATTGGAAATTTGGAAATTAGGCCATTAGTTCAATTTTTAATTGGACCATCAGGTAATTAGACCAATTAGACATTAGGAAATTAGGCTAATTGGACAATTAGGACAATATACCAATTGGATATTAGTCCAATTGGCCATTAGGCCAATTATTCCATTATTCCAATTATACAATTATCCATTAGGACATTAAGATGTTAATCCATTGGAAAGTGGTATTTACAGCCTTATATTAAAGTGATTAATTATAATAAAACTTAAATTTTAGCATAGAAATATAACTATTTAAGAATATAAATCTTGATATTATTTCTATTCATATTAAAGTACCTAGTGATTCTCATGATCATGAATTGTAGTGAAACCCAAAGTATGAAAATACATCATTGGAGCTTTTTTTTTCTGGACACATCCTAAAAAAAATCAATACAAGTAATAAGAATTAAATTTTCTAGGCAAACCATTACAGATTAGAAATACCTTAAACTCATCACTCATCCAATATACAATCATTTCCTAATATTGTTTTGTTTTACAGTCAAGGAATATTGGTACCCACTATAAATTAGAACCGACTATACTCTTCCAAGAAACATATAACTAGTGCTTATATGATCAAAAAAAATCCCCAAGATCCATCAACCTTACAACCTTAGTAGCTTCACTATTGGTAAATTTAAACTGATACTATAATGAACTTGTTAATTCATATAAATACAATAATAATATAGATATAAATTTAATAAATTTTCTTAGACATATATCTACCCCTGCTTTCTACTTTATGTCATTACCATTATTCCTCCATGAGACTGGTTGCACCGAAATGATATCATTGTACTTGGATAATGTTTCTAAGAAACATATACACTACCTAGAATTTTTACCTATCATCTAATTATCTTCATTGTAATCCACTATTATTTGTGTTTGGAGATTCCATGATTCCCTCATATCGGTGAACACACATAGCCTACTAGAATATCCTACTGAATAATATTGAAGGAAAAAAGAAGAATTAATTCAAAGTATAATAGGGGAGAAATGATGTTATAAAATTTTACATGATTATAATAAAAAAAACTTGAATAATCATATTCATTAGGTCGTGATAGATCTGTGGGATATCCTAAATCAGTAGCCTCTGAAGGATGTTTCTATTAGAACTCATGCTCTGGGTGATCTGCATGCACTGGAGTGGATGTTGAAGTAAAAAAATCATCATATCATATATTTCTAGTAGGAAATGGAGACAATATAGACATGGAAGGATATGGGTTGTAGGTTTGGTGATACACCAAAGGATATTGATATGGTAAAGGTGGGAACATCCCTGGAGGTGACATAGAAATTGTATGGGAAGAAGAGGCTAAATGAGATAAAGATGGAGGCATGGGTGGGATCATACCTAGAGGATCATGCAGAGGATAGAAAAGAGTGGTGTATTGGGTTTCCTCGGGTGGGTCAGGGTGGGAATGGGTATGACGGGTGCTCCATCTAGCTCTAGAAGAAGCCCCAATCAGACCCATGCTAGTAGGATAATTAGGAGTCAACTCCGGTTCAACTGAACACCCCTAAAAAATATGATAAAGATTGAGAAAATGGAATTATATGTAATGAAAAATAAAAAGAGTAAAATTATTATACTCATTAATGGAACTATAGGAGGAAGCACGTGCTTGTGCATCTATCGATCAGTTTAAAATAATCACTTCCTTCAAACTTATTCCATATTTTTTAGAATATTATTAAGAATTAAATGTAATTTTTTTATAAATAGTTTTTAAAAATAATGCATACA
This sequence comes from Viscum album, assembly GCA_963277665.1. NCBI lineage: Eukaryota > Viridiplantae > Streptophyta > Magnoliopsida > Santalales > Viscaceae > Viscum > Viscum album. The sequence continues at coordinate 163,280,903 of OY728140.1, forward strand.
ACTTTGAATTCAAATATGTCATAAACAATTTCATAACATGATTTAGAGACAATAATTTAAAATCAAGTTATACATTTTAAAAAAGACCTGTTTTAAACCAAATTTTCTAAATTGAAATAAATATAATTAAATGAAAAAAATAAAACAATACAAAAACAAACATATCATTCCACAATGAAACTAATTTAAATTAATTACAATAATACCAACATGGGAAACCCGTTTCAAGGTAAAATAAATGAATTGTGAACATATATGGTTGCTTATATATATTACCCACCGCTACTCTATGTTCAATATGAACTCTCACAATGGGAAAATTTGAGTAATCAAATGAAATATTTTGGTCAACAAAAATGGGGGAATCAATGGTGACAATTTCATCCGCACCATCATAAAATGTATGTCTTGGTATTAGTTCATTAATGACACCGTAATCAGGTCTCAGATGATCTTTCACATAAATACTTGTTTTCCCATTGATGCTAAAATGTAGGGTTCATCGGTATCCATGAATCGACTAATGCCAATAACTCTAAATCTATAATAATCAATAAATGTACAATGTCATTTCATTAAATCAAACCATTTACATTTCATCATAGTGACTCAACCATGAGAGTAGTAATCCAATAACAATATTTTTTCAATAGGTCTATAATAAGAAACATTTTCATATCGAGTAATACTATCTAATGAACTATCATAACAGTTCATTGTGGAAGTTAACATAATTCCATCCTGATGCATCTCATTTTCAACGCTTTATAAGTTATAATAAATTTATACCTATTGATTATTAAATATTTTCATTCATGAACCAAAGAATTGGGACTAAAATATAACAATCTTAAATATTAGGAAACAGAGTTAGCAGGTAAACTCAATACCTCATATACATATGAATAATATAATTAAATCAATATATATATTTTAATTAAATTAAATTAATGGTCATACCTTTGATTTTAACCAAGTAAGAAAATTTTTTCTATGAAAATCCACTCTCATTCTCAAAGGAAACAGTCAATAAACTCTACTTATAATTTCATTATGTTCCATACATAAAATGATATTAAAAGATTAAGGTATAGGTGAAATGATAGAGTATGAGATAACATTTAAATATTCAAATTACATACTTGATATAGTCATAGAAAAAACCAAAATTAAAGAACATTGTGTGATGTACCATATTCCCCTCTTTAAGATAAATGTAGCCAATGTATATGACCCATGAACTTATCCTACTTGGGGAAGATATGAAAATATGGGATCAATTTCTCCATACTTCTCTTCTTTATTTCTCATTGGTTGGCTATGTCTTATACTCACATACTAAAAATACATTGAATAAAAATCTATACATTCTTGAGACAGATAACCTCTCAAAATGGAACCTTTAGGATGATTCTTATTTTAAACATAAGATTTCATTGTGAACATATTTCTTTTAGTAGGATACACCCACTGAAAAGAAATTGGTCCCACCAAGAAGTGTTTTATTTGGAATATTAACTGTTAAATACATCATTCAAGTTAAAAATGATAGAGGAATTAATTTTTTCAACTCACAAAAAATTAATAGTGCCCTTGCTTCATTTTTATTAATAAATACATGGATAACCTATTAGCAAAAAAGTATCAAAGAATATTTCACAAACAAATCACAACCACCCTTATATTTCTAGATTGAAAATTACGAATTTCTATTGGAATAAATCCATGAAGAAGGATGTGATAATCATGAGTTTTTTGGGATTTTAGTTTCAAATCCATTCTATTGAATCGTTTAGATATATTTCTAGAATATCCATTAAGAACCTTGATATTATCCAATACTAACAAAAATTGATTTTTCTCTAAATGTTTCATCATATAAAAGCATGAAGAACTTTCCATTTGTTTTAAAAAATACACACAGGATGTAGTTCTAGTCGAATACCCCAATCCAACATGTCCTAGTGAGATCAGAAGTTATATTTGGTTGTCACCTTGATATTTATAATAATTGAAAGAAAAATTTCACATATATTTTTATCAATGTGCATTGCATATAAACAATGACGTAACAAAATGGTAGAATAATATGGAAACTCAAAAAATATACTTCTATTTTTCTTATTTTAAGTGGCTTCAATGTCAAAATTATTCATCTTTTTATATTTAATCTGATCATTTCCTAATAAAAACCTAAAATCATTCAATTCAGTAAGCACATCAGTTCCTCACAAACATTGAGGTGGATTTTTAGTGTAAATAGTATTATAAAACCACTAACAATTCTTCTTGTATTGACGATCCATTGGTAAGAATCATCGATGGCCCATGAAACTGAAACTACGATGATATTTAACCCTTCTCAATTGTGTATTATTCTTAAAAATAGGACGTGATAGTTTTCCCTTCGTGATTCAACTATAAATCATTAAATAAGAAGGGAAATCATTTATATTCCATAGAAGGGCAACATACATATGAAATATTTTTTTTGAAGAAGCATCAAGTGTGCACACACCATATCCCAAAGCTACTTTAACTCTTTTATCAAAGATTAAAAGTAGATATTTATATAATTTCCACATTATAATATCTATACATTAGTATAATAATGAAAGTAAAAGGTTTTTTCATACATTTCCAGAGAGGAATATTATAAAAGTAAATAAAAACAGTCCATGTGTTGTGAGCAGTAAGCATTTAAAAAAATATATTAAAACCACCATAGGATAGACCCAACCTAACATTATACACCTCAACTAAAAAATTGGGATGTTTTGCATCAAATTACCACCATGTTAATCCATATTCATGACAAACCAACCCATCATTAACTTTAATTTTCTCAGAATTATTCCATCACAAATTGGTTGACATTTCTACAGACATGAATTGATTTTGAAGCTTGGGAATCAATAGAATGTTCCAAATTGAATTATGTGTCAAATGAGATGGTTTTCAATCTACATTTTCTTTACATATAAATGTACCAAATTATTTACAGTCATTAATGTCATCTATTTCCTCTAAAAAAACTGCAACCTTTGAGACAAGCATGATTTTTTTTAGTAGAAAATCCAATCTTCTTAATTAACTTATATTCCTTATAATGATTTTAAGAAATATCTACAACATTAGGAAGAAATTCCTATCAAAAGGTAAGAATATAATCAATGGTGATATTAGAAATTATATACATGGTTTTTCTATGATATAACCACATTTAAAAATTCTCCCCTTTTCATTTTAGTACATTCATGATATATAGAAGTTCTGCTATCATCCATTAATTTTTTCACTCTCTAAACATTATCATCTTTAGTATTTTCCTCATGTGTATTGATATCATTGACTCATTTCATAAGAATAATATATCTCTCATGATGATTCACCAATGGAAATAGGTCAAATATCCAATTCTCTATACCACTTCTTTCTTTCTGTTAATGAATAGTAAAATATTTTTTATTCTCTCCATTGTGATACAAAAAAATATTTTTTTTGAAATATAGAATTTTTATACGGTAGATACTTATTCCTAGCTTAACCGTGGTATTCCAAGATAATTATAACATGAACACTATATGTGAAATCCATTTAAAGCATTGTTAAATGAAAAATCTTAAAAAAATCCAAATTAATTTTAAACTCGGTTAAAATATGATCGGTATATTACAACCAGCTTCTATCCATTATAATAAAGGGAAAAAATGTTATGTCCTAGTCAACAATGTAAACCATAATTACAATTATATCCAAATTAATAGGTAAATTAAAAGTATAGTGTTGAGGAAATTAAATAACACTAATTGGAAACAAAATTGAATACAATGAATGATGCAATTGACCATTATAGAATACTATTACCATATAAACAAAGAACAAGGAATATCATAAGAAAAAACCAATTTATAGTCATATAAATACAAACAAGTTTCATGTGTTAGAATATGTAACAACCAAGGAATACTAGTAGAAAATTGTGTATTTATTGTCCATAGAGGTCTTTTCATTTGAAAACATAATTGATGATAACTTTTAGTCATGAAAAGATTTTATTTTAGGTTGAAATTACTTATATTATTAAAACATGGTGAAAATTTATTTTACATGATGTTATATTTCAACATAAAAAGTATTTAAATTGGGAAAGATCCATCAAGACTAATTAATTAATCCATTCCATCCCACTTTATGAAACCCATCCATTACTTCACCAATGATGAAACCTCTTAATTGAGGTAAAGTGTGCTTATATGGTTTTTTATTCATTTAATGTATAGTGGAAATAAATTGATAACTACTCAATACATGATAAATGAACTATGGAAGCATTCATAACAAATAACTGAGTTATACTGAATAGTTAATAAAAATAGGTGAAGCTAAGGTTCATACCGTAATTTTTTTCTTAACTAGATAAATTTTTATGTAAAAATTTATCAATGGAAACCATGTTTCATAAAATTAATTCAATCCAACAATCTTTCCACTCCAACTTATATAATTATTTCATGACATTTACCAAAATATTCTATAAATATTTTCACATAATAACTATTTTAAAACTCTTAAACATTTGAAATATAAATATTTAATTATTTGAAATAATATTCTTTCATTAGTTCATGTATAAATCATAATATTGAATTATAATAAATAGGCTTGAAAAGTAGTATAAATACAATAGTGAATTTTAGAATAACCAACCATTATATAAAGAGAAAAATTCTAAATTCACTTATAATAGTATAATCATGTACCTCATCATATAATGATTTATTTTTGGGTTAAAATAATCCCATAAATAGTTTTATCATGGTTCATGACATAAATAATTAAAATTCAATAATAAAATCCCATAACTATTGAATAATAAAAAGTAACATAAATCCCTTTAATTAACTTTAATATGATACTTAAAACTAAAAATATCTAAATCCCAAATATATTCCACCAAAATAATCTCAAATTTAAGTTAAATTCATAAGAATCCCTAGGATAGTATTCAAAATAAATAAAATATAAGTAAAACAGTACTTTTTAGAATTTTATAGACTATATTTTATCTATATTAGAATATAAATTTTAAAACACAATGATATAAGTGATGACAACACACTACAGTAGAATCACATGCATAGATAAAAATGAAAATATTAGCTAGTAGAAGAGAAAAAGAATTCATAACTCACTAATATAATGTTGAAGAAGATCAGAATAAAAAAATCCTTAAATTAGGAGAGAATGATGGAGAATAAAACCAACCATCTCTAAGGTGAGGGCATAAAAAATAAGAGGGAAGGAATGATTTCCTCTTAAAGTTCCCAAATAAAAAACAACGGCCGAAAATAGAGGAACAACACATGGTCGATGGGTGCAATGTTTCTTAAGGAGGGGAGGGGGGACACTGAGGATCATAGGAGGGGTGAGGATTAGGGATTCAAATTAGCAGGGGATGGGGAGCCTTAGGGAATAAAATTTTTTAAGGGTCAACACCTTCAATTTTTTAAAAACCATTTTCATTTCTCAACATATACCAAGGATTTTTTTCAAACTATGGGTATAACATTGGGCTGGATATCTATACCCATGGTTTCTTTAAACTATGGGTATAGATATGTGAGGATAAACCTAGTTTCCAGTAGTGGATCCTTTCAAAAATATTTTCCATATAAGATGAAATTTTTTGGTGTTACTGATTCCTTACTGGGGATATTATTCAAGGGTACAATTCATAGTATTTCTATGAATAGTTTATGTTTTGATCGATTGATGTTTATGAAACCTATTCCTATTCCACAAGTCATATGCTTATAGAGCCCACCTATTTTTACAAGTTATGCAATAATGAAATTATTATGCAACTTTTCTCTTTTCTACAGGTTATAATGTGATGAATTTTTTTGATACCTATTTGATTTCATGGGTTATTATATGATGACTATTTATGATATTATGGAATGCATAAATATCTTTTTCATTATGAGATGGGTATGACCTCTATCTCCCTGCAATGAATTGGGTAAATATTTATATCTCCTGAGGTAGACATAACTGGAATTGGGAGTGAAATCAGTTCAATAATATAGAGTTGGAACAAGAAGTGAACTTGGTTCAGTAATACAGGGCTAGAATGAGAAGTGAACCTAGTTCAATAATACAGGGCTAGAACAGGGAGTGAACCCAATTTAGTAAAGGACTTTTTATTTTTATTTTTATGGCCTTATAAGTGAACCTTGACTAATATTAAATGATTTTATATACTTATGTGTATGCCAAAAATTCCAGGTCTTATGCCAATGCTATGATCTCACAGATCATGTTCTTCGATTTTATTATGACTCAAGTCTTAGTAAATGCCAATATTTTTTCCATGATTCAAGATTATTATCTTTGATATGTATGGTATTCTTTTATGTTGTTATGCTCATATTATCATACCCTTAATATTATGTTATGATTACGTATCTCCCTTGTTTACCCTTACTGAGTATCTAAGATCAAGATTTATTATGATTACTTTCCCTAGGTTATGAATACATATATAATATATGACATATATAATAAGGGTTTTAACTGAAAAGAATATAGCGGGAGATCATTTAGCCCACCTATGAACCATTTTTCATGTTTCAACATTTCCAAAGAAATTAAACTATTATGGTCCTCACACGTGTGTTTTTGTAATGTAATAAACATTTTAAAAAAATAATGTAATGTCTATGCATGTTTATCCTAGGTCATTATAAAAATTATACTAATGTGTTTATGTATTTGATGAACCAAATATTTCACCCATACTTAGAATAATTTTTTTTTTGTTTTTGTTGTTGACATCATTGTGTACACCGAGGATCATGATGATCATTACCAACATCTTGAAATTGTCCTGAGTACACTGAGAGAGAATTTTATATATGAGATTCTAACTTTTGGGAAATTATGGATCGATAAGGTACATTTCTTGGGTGATATATTCTCAGAGGAGGGTGTTTTAGTGTACCATGAGAAGGTTCATGTAGTTGTTTCTTGAGAGTATCCCAAGAATTTTTTTGATATTCTAAGCTTTTGGGGTTTGGAGTGTTATTACTAAAGGATTTGTCAAATAATTATTCCAATTATTATCACCACTCTCAGTATTGACCAATACTGGTGTAAAGTTTTAATGGTATTAAGCATATGAGAATGGATTCTAGGAGCTATAGAGGCGTTTGAAAACAACACAATTTCTGATCTTACCTAAATTGGGTGCATAGTATACATTCTTTTGTGATGCATCTAGGATAAAAATTGGGTTGGTGTTGATGTAGGTAGATTTATTAGTGGCTTATGGATCACAGTAGTTGAGGCCAGATTAGTGGAATTATCCTACACCAAATCTCGAGTTGGCTATAGTGGTATATTCCTTTATGTGTTGGGGGAATTATCTTATGGGTGGAAAATTTATTATTTTCAATGATCATAAGAGCCCCAAATAAATATTTTCCCATTAAAAATTAAATATTATTTTGTATAGATTGGTTGAGTACATGAATTACTTTGATTTTGAGCTAGAATACATGCCAAAAAAGGGAAATGTTGTTATAGATTATTTTATTTAGAAGATGTAGACTCAGGAAGTTCTAGTTTCATGATTTGAGTAGAATATGATGGCCTCATTTTCTAAAATTCACATCAATGTTCAAGTGGATAATGAATTGACAAACCTTGTATCTTTATCAATCAATCCATATCTTCTGATTTGGGTTGTGAGGAGGCAGTATGAGGATTTGAAGTTTTTGGTGTTGAGGGAAGACTTTAATTGTGGGTAGATAAATCCTGACTAGACCATTTATGATGATGATATTATCCATGTACATGGCTAGGTTATTGTTCCTTCTTGAATGTTGGAAGAGTTTACACATGAGTTCATTCATAAATGTCGTAAGTTAAATACAGTTTTACCAAACTATAATGTGACCTTTTTAGACAGTATTGGTTATCGGGTATGAAAAAGGAGATCACGGGGTTTGTTACTCGATGCTACACATTTTAGATAGTGACCATTGTTTTCAGGGGTTACCTTCGATTATGGGACTGGTAGTGTATTGGTTGGCTCTTCCACAGTGGTATAGTAGTATGCATGACGTCTTTCATGTGTCAAAGCTTCGTAAGTATCAACACAAACCATCACACTCTATTTATGTTGATGAAATGACACATCTTTTAAGGAGAATACAATACATATTGTGGATCATAGTAAAAACTTTTTGTGGGGTAAAGCTGTACAGTTGGTCTGAGTTTTGTGGGAGTATGAAAATGTCCAGAATGCATATTGGGAACAAGAAGTTGATATTTGAGACTAGTGGCCTGAACCTTTTACCTAGAAATCTTATTGATTCTTGGGAGTGAATCTCAAGGATGAGCTATTATAATGTGGGGAGGTTTTAAGATCCCAGTGTTTGACATGGTATGTTTTAGTTTGACTTGTTGGTTTAACTACCTTTGAATTGATTAATGGAATGCCTCATGGGAGTAGGAAAGCTGTCGAGTGTGTCTTGGGGTTCTGGACATGAAAAGGGGAAAATGTGGCCATCCAGTTCATGGTGCATAGTTGGTGCATGGTTAGTACTAACAATGTTTCTGAACCATGCTCCCTAAGGACGGATGGTTCACAGTTTGTAAACCGAGTAAGGGGAGGGTGCATGCCATAAAACTTTGTATAGAGATAATCGCATGATGTATTTATGGATTGAAAAGTTTTTCAAACTCTCAAAACAATTACATGACCTGGACTCCCCACTTTAATTGAGGGTATCACATGATTGGTGCACGGTTTGAGCAACCATGTGTGTAATGACCCAAACATTAATAAATAAAACCCCCCTTGTGTTTTAATCAAATGTCTTATTAAGTAATATAGTTCTAGAAAACACCTTTAATTATTTGGTTTTAATATATCCTATCACATTTAAATGAATCCTATGTATCTTTTATATTGATAATATGGTCATTTAATAGTGATCACATGATTAATATAAATATAGGGTTTTAAAAAACACAATTGAAACATACAAAGGATGTAATGGAATCAACCATTAGGACTGTACCCTATAAAGGCCATTTGTTAGATATTCCCAAGGAGATAGATTATATAAGATTTTACCTTGACTAAGACCAATCTTAGTGCCAACAACTTAGGCATGTGTGGAAACTTTTATGGGAGGAGTTCAAACTCATCAAGATCACATCCCAAACCAAGTATGCCGGACCACCCCATGAAAGTCTCATCATCCACACCTTACCGTTAGTGAGTTTTATAGTGTATTAAAGCGATATGTGTCAATACCATAGAAATATGAGTATGTAAATTATTTTTTATATAATAAGGAATATATTTTCATCCTATTATTATTACTTTATAAATTATTTTTATTTTGATATTATTAAACATGAATAATATTTTTGGGTAACATTCAAATTCAATTAAGAAATTTATTTTCATGACTAAATGGATTTTTAAATAAATAATATTTTAATAAATTATTATTATTAAATATTTTTTATTAAATATCAAAGATCATATAATTTTTATGGTTTCAAATATATTTTTATAAGGGTTCAAAAACAATATTATCAAAAAACCCAAAATTTCCCAATAAATGTCAATTTTATTTTTCAAAGTGAAAATTAATATATTTATAAATTTATTTACATAAAATGAATATTATTTTTGGAATCAGAGTGTCAAAATTATATTGTGGTGAATTTTTTAAAATTTTATGAGACAATAGAATGTTTGGGAAAAAATTAAATACTGTATAAATGTACTTTACATATTATGACATCATAATGACCCAAAAGCGATGTAATAAGTACTATAAAGGGTATCTATGAGAAAATATTGGTTTTACATTTAAAATAATGTAATTTTATGATTATTTTACTATTTTATAAATCCATTATGAATCCTCCAAAACCATTAATATATTTTAATGTTTTAAAATCATTTCATTAAGGTTATGACTCACCTTCCTATAATAAAGGGTATTATTTTATTAAGTTCAGAAATTAGGCTTATATAATAATGTAAACCACTCCAATTTTGAAGAAATAATGGGAGAAAACTATGGTAAGGTTTTTGGTTTTGGTTATTTTATTTTATAGAGTCTAAAACCTATGTTTGAGAAATAATAAAGAAATCCCCACTAATTTCATATATAAACCCACTGAAGCTCCAATTTAAATCCACTAAAACTCCTTGGATAATGTTAATAATCTTCTATCCACTTTCTAGAGTCCTCCCAAGGCTCCCCTAATCTCTTAATAATCCCCTCTGAAGAATTTGGAGTCACACACTCAAGTAAGTGACCTTCCACTCCTCCTTTCAATTCAAGCACCTTATTGGGAACTTATATTCTTAATTTCAATTGTTTATAATGTAATTTATTTACAAAGAATCCCATTAATGTACAATATTTTTTATTTTAATGATATATCATTAAATATTTATCATTCTTACTTGTATCTAAGCCATTACTCTATTAAAATTCTATAAGGTATTTCTCTCTTCTCCTTTCCATTTAAGCAATTATTTTATGTTATGTATCTTAATTTCAATTTATTATGTTGGGATATGTTCTTCTATATTCCCATTACTATAAATTTAATTTATAAATTTTTATATCCCCATTTTACTCTCATTAATCCTTCCATGATATTTTATGTACACTCATTACCATGTCAGAATATAGTTAGGATTGTTTTCTTTATTTAAGTTTCTTAATTAACTTATGCCTTCTATTTCCAATTTATAATGTTGGGATATGTTTTTACATGTACCTATTATTTCAAATTTTATTTCAATGGGAGGATATACCCCCTTATCTCTCACTAACACATTTTTATGAATCTTTATGTGACACCGTTATGCTGTGAAGATTTCACCACGATTTTTCATGCCGAAAAAATTGTGTAGTGAATACCATACCCATTTATTATCAATGGTATTCACATTTATGAACATATAATTTTTTATTGGGGTCTTAAATTTATTTATTTCACACTCCTTGATCATGAAATAAATTTTTATAATGAATTAATTAATTTTATAAGATCTATGTGGCACACTTAAGCCTGATAATGAAATGAATGTGATGGGTGTGCCCAAAATTATATAGCGCTCCAATGCATTGGGTAATGTTTAGTATCATGATACGTCATGTTGGTATAGGGAGTGAACCTAATTAATTTATGGGACTTTTTCCATCATGATGTCTTGATATTTAGCCTTAACATATGTTTATTATACTGTGTTTGATTTTGTTTCCACATTTCCCATGTTGCCTTTATGATTACCATGTTATATCCTTTCTCATTGTTCGTATTTATGATTCCTACTCTTTTTACTCTCAATCGATATGAATGGTATAAAATGTATTATTATCTACATGTTATTCCATTTGTATTCACTTATTGGGATTTATAGGTTACCCCTTTCTTATGTTTATCTCTAGTTATCCCGTACAGTTTTAAGTGCAATGTTAAAGAAGTTTTCAGTAAATATGTTGTTTTTTTAAGTTTTAAATTGTTATTTAATATACCTTATTCCCAAATGCACTAGAATTATCAATATTATAGGTTGTATTAAGTGTAATATTATGTAATAAATCATGAATTAATGTTTAATTAATAAAAGAGTTGTACATTTGTTATCAAAGGAAAAGTTTAGTTATTTTTGGGATTATGATTAGAAAACTATATAGAAAGACTTTGGGATAAGGCTAAGTATAAGAAAAAATCCCTAAATTTTGGTAAGTATAGAGTAATTTTTTTATTAAGAAAATACATCCATATCTAGAGAAAATAATTGTATGTGGGTTTGGCATTGATGTACCCAGGGGTAATAAGTCCGACAAGGTGTATCATGCCTAACTCGATGTTACTATGTACTTGGTTTGACACACTCAGGGTATATTCTTTGGTAAATTCATAATATAATTACAAACCATTATTAAAAAAAAATTCCATAAGAATACAAGTTAGGAAATGGTCATGGATAACCTAGATTGAAGCCTAGAAATTCATAAGTTAATAAATAAATTTAATTTATAAGTTATCTGTTTAATGTCATTGGATTCCCTTTGATGTTTTTAATAGTATAAAAATTCTCATTCCTAATTTTACTTTTATTCTTGCTAATGGAAGGAATTAGGAGGAATCATGTAAACAATCAATGTGACATGCAATGTGATGACTGCCCCAACAAGATGCCCAACCCAATGAGAGCAGAAATAACAAACATTATGAAGATACTCTCTCAGTTGACTCAGGTTCAGTATAAAAAATGAGATCAAGAGGAGCATCTAAATCCTCCTAAGAGAGAAAAATATGAAATAGATACATTTATGCGATAAATAAACCCTACTTTTAATGGATCATCTGATACCTTAATCACGAAATAATGGATGAACTCCATTGATAAGATCTTCTTTGTACTTCAATGTTATGAAAAAGAGAAAGTCCTACTAGATGTCTATCATATGGAGGGAGTAGCTGATCAGTGGTGTCTATTTATCAAGAAAATGAATCCTAAGGAAGATATATAAGAGATGGAGTGGAAGGAATTATGAAAAATGTTTTTCAATAAATATTTTCCTCACACTTCAGTCGTAAAATAGGAAGGGATGTCCTCACCCTCAAGAAAAAAAGATAATAAATCTATCAGGGTGAATAAGGAAAACTTCACAACACATTCATGATTTGACTAAGACTCTATCGTCACCCCAAAATCCAAGGTTGACCACTTCTTTGTTGGTATAAAACCAAATCTAAAAAAATACTTAGTGATCCATGACTTTGATAACTATGAGAAAATTGTTTGATGTTACCTTAAATCCAAAATGAAGGTTGGAGAATCTCAAGGGTATCACAAGGATAAGAAATTGAATGTGGAGTTTATTTATAGTTGTCAGATGGATAAATCTAACGGCTCCAATTATTTTGAACATCCCACTTTTCAAAGGTGCATAAAGAAGTACCCCATAAATTTCTTATGTGGGATAAGAAAATGCTTTAGGTGTGGGAAGGAAGGGAAACTAGCTAGCAATTTCCAACAGGAGAAACCTACTAATGCAATGGAGGAATGGAATTCTTTGGTCAACCCTCAGTTAATTATTCATTTCTTTAACTACAAGGAACCATGAAACTTTGCAAACCAATTCCCTAATCCATGGGGTTTTGGAGACAACCAACAACCTCCAAGGCATAGACAAAGCTATTTTTCCATCATAACCACTGAGGTGGATCCTGACAATGAAGTGGTGATAGTTATACAAGTTATTCATTCTAGAATAGAAAATGTACTCTTTGATTATGGTTGTACATATATTTTCATATCACTAAAGTTTAGTAGAACTATTCAAACACCACCACAATGCATGGAATTATAGTTTTCAGTGAAAACAAAAAATAGGGAAATGATTGAATCATATTTACATAACTTCTACTCTATAAATATTTGTGGGATTAACCTCCCATAAAACATTTTCATACTCTATTTGGTGTAATTTGATTCAATTCTGGGTATTTCTTGGATTTCAATATATATATCGAACATTAATTACTATGAGAAGGAAATCACTCTCTGTATTGAGAATCAACCCCTAATTCTATACAAGTGCAAGGTGGAAGATGAATCTTCTTTGGCACAAACATCTCAAGAATGAATATTATTTCCCTATGAGAAAGAGTATCTATATCAAATGATTTCTCTAAATAAAGAATCATCCTTGAGGACATTCCCATTGTGAAGGAATACACTGATGTTTTTCCCAAGGAATTTCTTGGACTTTCTTCTAGTCTAGAGGTTGAATTTTCCATAAATCTTATACCTAGGGTGTTTCCATTATCCAATACTATGTATAGAATGGATATTGTGTAAATTGAGGATATGAAGAAACAAATACAATATAATTTGGATAAAGGGTTCATATGACCAAGTGCTTTACATTGGAGTGGACCAATCCTCTTCATCAAGAGGAAGGATGGATCAATGCACCTTTGAATTGATTATCGTGATCTCAATAAGATCACAATAAGAAAAAATGATTCTCTACCATAGACTGATGAGTTGTTCGATTATATATGTGGAGTAAAATACTTCTCCAAGGTGGATCTATGTTCGTAATATTATCAAGTTTTGGTGAAGAAGGATAATATCCCCAAGATTGATCTTTATACAAGGTATGGGAACTATGAGTTCATAGTAATTCCATTCAGGATCACTAATGCTCCAGAAATATTTATAGACTTGATGAATAGATTCTTTAGAGATTACCTCAATAAATTTATGGTAGTTTTTATAGAAGATATTCTAATATTCACCAAAACAAAGGAGGATCATGAAGAGCATCTGATTACTATGCTAAAGACCTTGTGAAATGAGAAGCTTTATGAAATGTACAAAAAATGTGAGTGTTGGTTGAATGAATCCTCATTGGGGAAAATCATCACAAGTAATGGGATATAGTTGGACCCTTCAAAGATGGAATAAATGGAAGGGTGATTGAGGAAAACATATATGATAGATATGCATAGTTTCCTTGGATTAGCTGGGTATTGTCATCGATTTGTGAGAAATTTCTAATGATTTTTAGACCCTCTAACCAAACTAACTCAAAAGGGATTCAGGTTTTCTTATAATAATTAATATAAAGAGATATTCAAGAAGTTAAAAATAAGTCTTATCACTACCCTTGTGTTCAAACTACCCACAAGTGGATAAATTTTCATAGTTTTTAGCGAGGCTTCAATGAAGAGATTGAGATGTTTGTTGATAAATAATGAAAAATTCATAGCCTATGTTTCACAGAATTTGATAGTTCATGAACATAACTACCCAAAAAATGATATGGAGTTGGCTGGTATGATATTCAATTTGAAAATATTGGGGAATTATCTTTTGGGGGATGCGTGAAATATATATGGATTACAAAATCCTCAAGTGTATATATTCACCAAGAAAGATATAAATATGCACCTACAAAGATGGTTAGAGATGATCAAGGACTATGACTACTCAATCCACCACCATATTGAGAAAGTGAACAAAGTGGTAGATGCTCTAAGTATAAAGGGACCAAAAATTCTATCAGGAATGATAATTGAGAGGGATCTGTTCTTCTTAGACCTGAAGAGGATGGAAATGATAATAATAAAGGAAGGAACATCAACAATCCTTTCACACATGATTTCCCAAACAACCTTATAGAGAGGTTCAAAGATTCTAAAAAAGTTGATGTGGTAATTTTGAAGAATGTGTAAACTATATGTAAAGGTAAATCCTTAGAGTTTAAAGGTAATGAAGTAGGAATTGTGAGATTTTGTTCAAGGCTATGTGTTCCATCAGATACTGAGTTAAAGAAGGAACTATTGGATAATTCACTTAGTTTGACATTCTCCATTCACCTAGGAAGCACAAAGATTTATCAAGATCTTCGTGAGCACTATTTTTGGGAAATTATGAATAATGAGATCGTTGAATATATATCAAAGTGCTTGGTATGTTAGCAGGTGAATGATTAATGGTAGAAGTCTAAGGTGATAATACAACCATTACCCATACCAACATGGAAACGGGAAAACATCACCATGGAATTCATCACTAGATTTTGAAAGACATCCAAGGGAAACAATTCTGTATGGGTTTTTGTGGATCACCTTACAAAGATATATCACTTTATCGCAATTTGAGAGGACTTCTCATAGGATCAACATGAATGGATATAAAACATATAAGTGGTAAGGATTCATGGAGTACCACTATTGATTATATCTAATCGTGATCTATAATCCAATTCTATGTTCTGTAAAAGTATCCAACATGCACTAAACATTGAGCTGGACTTCAGTATGGATTATCATCCTCAAACTAATGGCCATTCTGATTGAATAATTCATACACCTAAAAACAAGTTGATAGAATTTTATATGGACTTCAAAGGATGATGGAACCAATATCTTCCTCTGGTTGAGTTATCATAAAATAAAATATTCCACTCGAGCATGAAAATGGATCCCTACAAAGCCCTTTATGGGAAGAGGTGAAAAACACTTACATGTTGGGATGAAGTTTCAGAACAAAAACTAATATATCCTTAAATGGTTGAGGAAATGTTGGAAAAGGCTAAGGGAATTTAGCATCACACCAAGGCTGCTCTGAGTTGACATAAGAGCTATGTTGACAATCATCAATGAGACCTAGAGTTTTATTTTGGAGACATGGTATTCCTATGCATATCTACATGGAAGAAAGTGATGATATTTGGAACGAAATGAAAGGTTAGTCCAATATAAACCATCCCCTTTGAGATCCTTGATCACATTAGGGTAGTGGATTACCTACTAGATCTTATATCATAGAGACAAAGTTCTATGATATAAGACAATGTACCTTGTAAAAGTGTTATCGAGAAACCAAAAGTTTGAATAAGTGACATGGGAACTAGAGAAAGTGATGAAATAGAGTTACCCTAATCTTTTTTAGTGTGGCAAATGAAAATTATGAGGGAGAAATTCCTAAAGGGGGGAAGATTGTAACGACCCAAACAATTATAAATAAAATTCCCCATGCGTTTTAATAAAATGTCTTATTAAGTAACATGGTTATAGAAAAAACATGCACTTCTTTGGTTTTAATATATCATGACAAATTTAAATGACCATTAAGTATATTTACTATTTATAATATAGTTATCAATCATTGATAACAGGATCAATATAAATATAGGGTTTTAATAAGTCTAATTGACACATAATAAGGAAGTGATGACCTCAACCAGTAGGATCGTAACCTATGAATAATATTTATCAAAGATTCTAAGGGAGAAATAATCTTTGGGATTTACCTTAACAAATCCCATGTTGAGATCCAAAAACTTAAGCATGAGTGAAACCGTTTACGGGAGAAGTTCAAGAGCATTGAGATCACGACCCAAACTATGTACACCGAACCACCCCATGAAAGTCTCACAATCACACACCTTACAATTTGGTAATTTTCTAGTTTATTAAACGTATATGTATTAATACCCTATTAATATTCCTATGTAAATTATTTTTTATAGAATAAGAAATATATTTTCATCTTTTTACTGTTACTTTTAAAATGTTTTATATTTTGATACTATAGAACATGAATAGTATTTTTAGGTAATATTCAAGTTTAATTAAGGAATTTATTTTCATGGATTAATTTTTTTTGAAAGAAATTTTATTTTAATGAAATATTATTATTAAATAATTTTTAATACATATAAAGTATCATATAATTTTTATGGATTCAAATATAATTTTTATAATGGGTTGAAAACTATTATTGTCAAAAAACCAAACATTTCTTAACAAAAGTTGATTTTATTTTTAATTGTGAAAATTAAAATACTTATAAAATTATTTAAATAAAAATAAAATAAAATTTTAAATCAAATCATCTAAATTATCCAATTGTGAATTTGTCATTATTTTATGAGATAGTTGAATTTTTGGGAAAAAATTAAATACAAATAAATGTACTTTATGTGTTATGACATCATAATATATGAATGGTGATGTAATAAATAATATAAATGGTATTTAAGAAAAAATATATGTTTTCCCATTAAAATAATTTTATTTTATATTTATTTTATTAATTTTATAAATCCATTATGAATCCTCCAAAACCATTAATATATTTTAAGGTTTTAAAATCATTTCTTTAAGAGTATGACTCACCTCCACATAAGAAAGGGTATTATTTTATTATGTTCATCTCTTGGAATTATAAAATACCAAAAACCACAATCATTTAGAATAAAACATGGGAAAAAATCATGGTAAGGTTTGTGGTTTCAGTTATTTTATTATATAGAGTCCAAAACCTATGTTCGAGAAATAATAAATAAATACCCACTCATTTTCTATATAAATCCACCCAAGATCTCATTTACCTTCACTATAATTTCTTTTATCACATCCATAATCTTACCTACACTCTCTAGAGTCCTTGCATGGTTCCCCCAAGCTCTCAAGAATCCCCTCCCAAGCATTTGGATCCAAACACTCAAGTATGGAACCTTCCTATTCTTCTTTCAATTCAAGCACCTTCTTTGGAATATTTCTTCTTAATTGAAATTTTTTATAATTTAATATTTTATAAAAATAAAATTAATATAAAATTTATGGTATTTTAATGATATATCATTTAATATATCTCATTTTACCTTTACCAAATCCATTACTAGGCTGATATTGTATAATGGATTTCTCTCTTCTCATTTCCATTCAAGAACTTATTTTTTGTTATGTATTTTAAATTACATTTTCTTATATTGGGATATGTTCTTAAATATTACCATTAATCACCATTTAATTGATAAATTATAAAACCCCCTTTCACTCTCATAAAGCCTCCCATGATCCTTTATGTACACACAAACCATGCTGAAATATAGTTAGGATTATTTTATTGATTCAAGTTTCTTCATTAACTTATGACTTATATTTCCAATTTATAATGTTGGGATTTGTTTTCACAAGTACCTATTACTTTACATTTTATTTTTTTATGATAATATTCCACCTTCTATCACATAAACCAATTTTTATGAATTTTTAAGTGATTTTGTTATTCTGCAAAAATTTCACTGTGATTTTCCTTGACAAAATAATTGTATATTGAATACCATACCCATTTCCTATCAAGGGTGTTGATATTTATTCACATATAATTTTTTATTTCGTTCTTACATGTATTTATTACACCCTCCTTGATCATTGAATAAATTATTATGATGAATGAATCCATTTTTTATGATCTATGTGGAAGAATTATGAATGAGAATGAAATGAAAGTGACAGGTGTGTCCGAAATTATATAGCACTCCAATGCATTGGGTAACATTTAGTGTCATGATACATCATGATGTGATAATTATTGAACTTGATTCCTTTATTGTAATTTTTTTGTAATGATATCTTTGAATTTATCCTCAATCTAATTTTATGATGCAGTGTTTCAAGTTGTTGCCACATTTCACATGTTTCTTTTATGATTATCATGCTATATCATGTCTCATTGTTCATGTTTATGATTCCTAATATTTTTTATGCACCATAGATATTACTTATCTAGAATTTATTATTCTATTCATGTTATGAAATTTTTATTTACTTATTGAAATTTATAGCTTAACCATTTTTTATGTATGTCCCAAGGTTATCCCATGCAGTTTTAAGTGCGAGAATGTTAAGGAAGTTTGAAATAAAGATGTTGTTTTTCATGTTTTAAATTGTTATGTAATGTAAATAATTCTCAAAGAAACTATAATTATAAATATTTTTGGGATGTGTTATGTATAATATTATTTAATAAATCCTGAATTAATGTGTAATAAAGAGCATGGTTAATATAATGTAGGAAAACCATGCACCTCTTAAAATGTGGGGAATTTCCCATTTCCCCTTACCTTTATATTAATTTCACTTAATTTATCCTATATTTCTTCTACAACATCAATTTTTTTGGGACTAAATCATCTGAATCTCTCTTAGGGTGGTTCCCCCATGATTTTTAGAAGTTTGAAAAGCCATTGGTTGCAAATTGAAGATCTCGAAGAGTCTAAATGTCCTCTTTTTTATATTCTGTGAAAGAATAATGGTTTAATTTTTTATCTCCTCCTGAATCCATAAAAAATTATTTTATAGAAAATCCCATGATTTTTCATTGAGGTTTGTTTAGTCTTGAATCAAGGAACAATTTTGACCGAGCGTTCATCTATGAGATTGAAGTAGGTGTTCTATACACTTTCTCCCAAAGTTTTGATTTTATTATTCATATGTGATGTGTTCCATTGCATAAATAGGTTTAAAAATTGTTTATTTAATTTTTATTATTTATTTTGTCCTTATATTGATGTGCGGGGCCCTTTACAGACCTTGTTTCATCCATTTGAGATTGCAAGGTCAATCATAAAAGGTCACCCAAGGGGGTGTTCCATCCCCTTAAAAATGGTTATTTTGAATTGTAAATTTGTAATTTGTGGGTTAATGTGATTAAACCATTTTTTTATTATATGTAATGATAATGGGGCCCAATAGGGTTTTTTGATATAACATGAAGTGAAATGTGATATTCCATAAGAAGGGGAAAAGATGCAAATGATAAAGAGGGACTTATGTGTGAATGGTTGAATGATTTAGAGTAGGAATCATTATGTGGAACATGATTGAATAGTTAAAATGATCTAGGATGATAATTGGTTAAATAAGGATAAATGTGTTATAACATGTGATTAATGAATGCTATATAATTATGTATATCTTTATTGGCATCATGTGTTAAAAGAATAATTTTATGAAACCTTGGAAATGGGTGTTGGTCATGTTTTTGATGTGGTACATGATGTTTCTGACCCATGGTAAAGTGAATGGACATGAAATTCCCTCTCCTTGGATAAGGATTTCCAAATAATGTGTTCTATATCCTTTGTTAAGAATGATGGTCATGAAGTCCCATATTATTGGTTGAGTGTGGACATGATGATCTTGGAACAAATGGTTTGAGATGATGAGGGAACTTGAATTATATCCCTTTTTTGTTCTGATAAATGGAACAAAATTACCAAAAAAATCCCCCTAATTTTTTTGTAAAGTGTTAACCCCTACTATTTATGGCCTTTAATTTTAGATCCTGAGGATTTATACCAATTAAGGTTGATTAATATATAACATGTTTCCTTTTATGTCATATTATTAATATGTATTTTCAATTTAGTATTCAATTTTTGTGTGAATGGATATTTCTTTAGACACAGTTGGTGGTGGCATACTAAGTTTTACTTACAACCTTCTCAGGACACCATTAGTACCAAAGTATATTTCAATAGGTGACTCAATTGGGATCTTCCTGTGCTCCGATGATAGGAAGAGATGGGGTATGTCGTCAGCGGAGGCCCACATCTGTGTTGAGCTTGATCTTGCCCACCCCCTTCCGGAGAAGATGGACCTTCAGGTGGAGGATTCTTTCAACTGGGTTTAGGATTTGGTGTACCCGGTGTTTCCCAGATATTGCTCGCATTTCCTCCTTCAAGGTCATTCTCTCCAAGTTTTCCGGCACTGGCATCTTAAGGGCCGCGGTAGAGCTTTCGGAGGCGAGGCTAGGCAGGAAGAGGGTGAGTGCTCTTCCCCCTCAGCTTCTCCCGAGGTGACTCTAGTGTTGGACATGAATCCCATACTTGCATCCCCTCTTGTTCGCTCAGCAGCTAACTCAGTGGTCTATCCCATGGAGTTGGTTTCGGAAGCACCAGAGGGGGATATGGCCCTTGTTTCCTGTATCCTGAGGAGTATTCCCTCTTTCTAGGCCTTACCTTCTCTGCGTGCTCTTGGAAACCCCTTTAATCTCTCTCTAACAGGTGGTGTGTTGAAGGTCCCAGGCTTTCTCCCTATTCCTCCCCTCGCTGCGAGTGCTTCTGGGTCCGTTTCAGAGCAGTACCAGTGGGTTGTAGTGGTGTTTTCCCTTCCCAAAGGAGTCCCCTCTGAGGGCTTCTCCCCTATATTCTCAGATGCCCCTCCACAACTACCTTCCTTTGATCCCTTCCCTTGTCCAGATGAATCCAATGCAGGTGTACGGTCACCCGTGGTGGCCTCCAGGAGGAAACGGTCTTCATGCAGGGTTGGCAGCCCTGCCACTCCCATGGTGTTGCCGGGTGAGGTACCAGGGGTGTGCACAAGATCAAAGTCCAAGATGCATCAAGGGAGACCCTACTCCTACTATGATAAGGCGAAGAGCTCAGGTACCAGTCCCAGGGCGCTCTCTTTCCAATGATACCTTTGCTCATCTGGAATGCTCGGGGTCTTGGATCCCGGGTCAAGTCGGACTTTCTTGCCTCAAAAATCTCTAGGCACAAACCAGTGGTGGTAGAAATCCTTGAGCATAAACAACAACCCAACAAAATTGGGGAGTTCTCTAAAAGGCTTCGGATGCATGGAAGCACGCAGGATGATCTGGTTAATAGCCTTATTTGTATCTTTTGGCACATGAGGTGCAATGTGGTCCTAATTCAAGCGGGGGATCAGTTCCTCACTGTTAAGGTAACTCTTGGCCCTGTTCATGTTTATGTTTTCTTTGTGTATGGAAGTTGAAACATGCACTCTCAGGAAGCCTTATGGAGAGATTTAAGCTTGTTTGATCCTAGCCCCGTGCCTTGGATTGTGGGGGGAGACTTTAATGTAGTGGCTGCTCCAGACAAACGGTAGGGTAGAGGCCCCTTCCCAAGGAAATCTAGTCTTGATTTCGTTCATTTCATGGATGGAAAGGGCCTCTCGGACCTAGGGTTTGTGGGGGACAAGTTCACGTGGAGTAATAATCAGCAGGGATCATGTCGGTCGTGGGGGTGTCTGGATCGTTTCCTGGCTAACATCCATGCTATATCAGTCTTCTCAACCACTAAGGTGACTCATATGGTTCGTGGAATCTCAGACCACTCACCTCTCCTTGTGTCAATTGATTCCTCACCTCGGCCACCAGAGCAGTTCAGATTTAGTTAGTACTGGGTGGAAAAAACAGGATACCATGACCTGGTTGGTGCTGTTTGGGCCACTCCTTTTCAAGGTAACAAATGGATCATTTTTCATAGTAAATTGAGGAGGCTTAAACTCAAGATCCAATCATGGGAGATGGACCTGGATCCCTCCGAAGAGGTTGTTACTTCTGTTATGCAGGAAGTGGAGAGTCTTGAGCTTGGTTTCGAGGTGGAGTGGGATGATCGGTCCTATGCGGATCTTGTAGAGAAGAAGGGCATTTTGGCTGATCTACTTCTGAAATAGGAGCGTCTGGCTAGGGAGAGGGATCAAATCAAATGGATTAAAGAGGGAGACAAGAACACAATGTTTTTTCACACGTGCATCAAGGAGAGGGGGAAGCAGGTCAAGCCGAGCATCCAACTGGAGGATAGTTCCTTCACGGAGGACAGAGACATGATTGGAGGCATGGACAATTCCTTCTTCCAGGAGCTTATGGCTGGTCCTAATGAACAATTAGCTACTGGTTATCCTTCAGAACCTTCTGACATCTTTGATGTGATTCCTACCTATGTTTCCAGCCAAACTAATGAAAGTTTGGGGGCTGTTCTTGGCGAGTTGAAGATCAAATAATCTCTCATGCATTTGAACCCGGGGGGCACGATAAGTCCTGATGGTTTTCTTGCTTCGTTCTACAGGGACTCCTGGGTCTCAGTGAAAGAGTAATTGATTGATGCTATAAATGATTTCTTTAGGGGAGGGATCTTACCCAGAATTGCTTGTTCCACCACGATCATTCTGCTTCCCAAGTCCAAAAACACCTCATTGATCTCACACTACCTTCCGGTGAGTATGTGTAATGTGCCATACAAGATCTTGACTAGCATTATTAACTTGAAGATGGCTATCCATATCCCTCACTGCATTCCCTTGGAACAACATGGGTTCATTAAAGGTCGCTCGATCCAGGAGGCCATCGCTCTGGCTCAGGAGATGCTCAGTGATATCAACTTCAAGACCAAAGGGTCTAACATGATCATTAAACTTGACACGAGCAAGGCCTATGATCGGGTGGATTGGAGCTTCATTAATAGAGTTCTCTCAGGTATGGGTCTCAACTCTTGGAATTTTGATCTCTTCTTCCATTTCTTTAGATCTTCATGGTTATCTGTGTCATTTATGGGAAAATCGTACGGGTTCGTCAAGTCTACTCGAGGCCTCAGGCAAGGGGACCCCATCTCTCCATCTCTGTTCATTCTCATTCAGGACGTCCTGAGTTGCCTCATCTAGAGGAGTATCATCAATGGAGGTATCCTTCCATATCGGCGTCGTCTGAAGGCCCCGGAAATCTCTCATCTTATGTTCACGGATGATGCCATCTTATTTATGAATGCTAAGACTAAGTCCATTCATAGCATTAATAGAGTGCTTGATGTTTATTGTCTATGGAGTGGTCAGTTGATCAAAAAGGGTAAGAGTGTCTTATACATCTCCAATAAGTGCTCCGCAGAGAGAGTGGAGGTTGTCAACAGCTTGATTGGAATTCAGAGGGGGGGGGGGGTTCCTATGATTTACCTTGGTGCTCCCATATCACCGAGAAGGCTTCGAATATGTGACTTTGACGACTTACGTATCAGGATCTCAGATAGGGTTCTGAACTGGAAAAATAAATTCCTGTCTTTCGGTGGAAGGATCACCCTGGTGAACAGTGTGCTGCTGGCCTCTCCAATCCATGGTTTATCGTCCAACAAATTCCCTAAGGGGGTGATCAAAGCCATTGACAGGATCCTTGCCAATTTCCTTTGGGATCCGACTTTGGAGGGAAAGAAACACTGGGTGGCATGGGGTAAATTGGCGAGGCCGGTGAGGGAGGGAGGGATTAATGAGCACAACTTAGATGACAAACTCTATGGCATGCATGCGAGGCTCGCTTGGAGTGTTCTGGAGTGTCGTACTCTCTGGGGGACCACCATGCAAGCATATGCCTCGGGCTACAAGGGTTTGGTGGAGCGGAACAAAGCGTCCCTCTGGTCTTTGGTTGGACCCATTATTGAGAAGCTTCGTCCCTTCGCTCGGTGGATTTTTGGAAATGGAGATCTCTCCTTTTGGCACCAAGATTGGAGCGGTGCAGTGCTGGGGTTTCCTAGATGTCTGATCACAGATATTTCGTACAGGGATGCTAGTGTTTTCTAGGAGTTCATCAACTCGGTTTTGGATGAAAATCAGCTTGAGTGTTTCAATCTCATCGAGCTTAATACAGATAAGGATAAATGTGTCTTCACTTCTTCCTCCACGGGATGGTTCTCCTCGAAGGACTTCCGTCGCATTGCTTTTGAGCCAGGTCAGGCAGGGAGCTGGGATGAGGTCGTCTGGGTGAAGGACATTCCAACTAAGCTCAATTTTCTAACCTGGAGGATACGAAACAGAGCAATTCCGATGAATGAGAATATCAGGAGGTGCGGCATCCAGCTTGCGTCTAAATGTGTTTGCTGTAACATGCATAGAGAAGAGAGAACTTCACACATGTTCTTTGGCAGTGTTTGGGCGGGCGAGGTCTGGAAGGATCTTGGAGAGTTCTCTGAAACCCTTTCTTTGAATGAGACCTTATCCTCCTTTCTTGTTAAGTGGTATCATGGCTTAGAGGGTGGGGGACCTGAGAGAGTTGCTTGTTCGGTTTTGCTGCATGTGGGGTGTTGGTGTCTTTGGCAGGTGAGGAACAGAGCAAAGTATGAGGGTGTGGCTGTCTCGGCTGTAGTTATTATTGTATGGGCAAAAAATTGGTTACTAGACCTGTACAAGGCGGTGCGTCATTGGAGGGAAGTGCCTTCCTTTCACTGATTTCATTCCAGTTCTAGTGAGGACTGTACCTCTAGTAACAGGAAGGGCAGTTGGGTCTAATGGGTACCTCCCTCGGGTGGCTTGAAGCTCAATACAGATGGATCTTGTGTCTAGGGGTGCATTCGTGGAGGAGGAGTGGTGAGGGATAGTAAAGGCTCGGTTTTCTTAGCATTTTCAGCCAGCCTGGGCCATGGATCTTCCCTTCAAGTGGAGGCACTGTTAATGCTTACGGGACTCAGACTTTGCATGCAGTAGGGGTTGGAGGTATCCAAAATTGAAACAGACTCCATAATTGTCTATAACTCCTTGGAGGAGAATGGTGAAGTCCCTTGGTCGATATGCTATGTCATAAGGCAATGTAAAAGCATTATTAAGAACAACATCTGAATTCTTCACACCTAGAGAGAGGGGAACAAGGTTACTGACTACTTGGCCTCAGTGGTCCTTAATGGCATGGAGAAGGCGTTTCTTCACTTTTCTGCAAGTATTACTCCTAATGGGATTTAATTTATTAAAGGGGATGCATTAGGGCTACATCATTTTAGGCCCCCATAGTTTTTTTTGGGAGGGGGTGGGGGTGGGTGAGGGGTTTCCTTCTGTGCTTCTCCTTTTTGTATTTTTCCTCCCCATCCCTTTATAAAATTACATGATGATGAAGAATTGGGATAGATCATGGATGAGGGAACTCGACATGATTTCAAGACTTGTTTGGGGGATTATATTTGGTGTCTTATTTTAGTTCCATTTTTCCACTTTATAATATTATAACATAACAATATTATTGTGTTGAATGGTTGTACATAACTAGTTTTGATAGTTGGTTATGAGTTTCTTGGTTATCTATAATTATTTCATGATGATGTTTATTGTAATTTCCAATATTTATATACTCTAGTAAAGAGGGTATAATATTCCCACATGTTTCATTAGGCCCTCACTGTTAATTGGTAACCTATGGTATACAAAATGGTGCGCTTGAGGTTATTCAAATAACTAGCTTAGAGCACTAGTTTATATGTAACCAAGACATGATTTCACATTCAACCACTAACATTTACCTTTGATACCCTAAAAAATAAACTCAAGAGTTATTACATGATATAGACACAACAATGAAACTTTTCCAACCAAGATCTTTATAAAACATCAAATTCCATCTTATATTTACCATGAATGAAGGAAGAAACACACTCAATATCATTCAAAAACATTTGGATTAAGAACTTAAAAGTCTTATTGACAACAGATAAAAATTAAATCCAAGTAATCACAACAATACCCTTTGAATTTATTATAAATACACCTTCCAAATTTCTAAATCTAAGTGTTTATTCTCTCCCATTTATTATACTCCTTAGTGAAAATGTATATAAATGGAATTTAGGGTAATACCCAAGATTTCTTCTCAATTTTTAAACAAATTCACCACCCTCTACAAAACTAAATTATACCTTGATCCCATTTTCAGAGTAGGATGAAACCACTTGATATTTATAACAAAGAAACTTTAATTAGTCATCTCTAAGTCTATATTGGAAAATTCATTGTAGAAATTATAAGTTATTTAACCAAGGTTGTTAATAATATCCATTAATTAATGTACTTGTGTCACCATACATATAAATCATTATGGGGGATATTTTAAACATTTTTATAAGATATTTTTTAACCTAGACACATCTCAACAAACCCATCAAAAAATATCATGTGAAAATCAAAAAAATACCCCTATTTCAAATATTTTTATAAAATAAAACTACATTTTCATAATATATTTAATATAAACAAAAATAAGAGTTACAAGTTTGATTGGAAAACCACATTCAATAGTTTTTTACATATATATTGAATTTTCTTATTTACATGGAACACTTTATTTATGACAGATTTAACTAATTCTTTCTACCCCGCAAGGGATATACTCAACTCCTTGTCTTCATGTTAGTTAGGATAATACATGAAGTCCAACTTCTAGGACATCCAATAGTGAAAATATTCCATTTTCCCTTCAATTTCTAACATGTTATCACAAATAAAGACAAATTTTTGGGAATAAGGAGGGATCTCTTTGATTCTCAATTAAAATAAAGAGGCTGAGGGTTTACTCTCAACCTAGGATTATCATTCCTAAAAAAGCATGGTAATCCATATTAAATATCATTTTTCTTGTATGTATTGGGTATATAGATTTATCCAACAATTTTTTCATTGATTTTAATTCTCACAACTACCCACATTTGTTTCACTAATAAATTTACTTTTAGTGGATTTCGGGTTTACATCTAATTGAATATTTATTTTATTCTTTCTAAAATTATGGAAGTCTTATTTTAGTTATTTTCATTATATCTGGATGAAATTTTATTCCATAAAGTATTCTAGATGTTTGGAAGGGGTTTAGAACCACTCTTCATAAAGTTAATTTGTATCCTAACATTGATATCCAACCCTATATTTCGAACCCCAAGTTATAGTAAATCATTTTTTAAGAACCTAACTTTTTTTAATGAAACTCACATTTACGTATTTAGAATTTGATATGTACCTAACTTAAGTAATATAAATTTTGGTATATACCTCATGTCGAGAACCTCACATTGGTATCATACTCTATGTTATGTGAGTCTTTGTTTGTTATCAACCATATATTTCCAATTATATTTTTTTGATATCATTCTCACACAGATAAACCCCACGTTAAACTAGTTATCTATGTGATTTTTATTTTGAATTATTATGAGATTTATACTAAGATTTCATGGGAATAAATCTTTCAATTAAGTGATTAGAATTCCATTTTATAGGATCTTTAACAACATATTAATTCAATATTATTTATAAGGGACATTATGATTCTACATGACTGATAGAATTAAAATTTCAAGAATGCTATGTGTTTTGAAATCATGATTTATCTGGTGACTTTTATAGATCTATTTTACCAGAATTAAATTGGGTTTATTTTTAATTCTCAAACCGATATATCTAGAGGTGTTGCTGACCATTTTTTCTAAGAATTTGTTAATTTGAATCTTAATAAATATATGATACTCTTTTTCTAAAACTAAGTTATATCTTTATGTTTAGAGATGATATTATTATTTTTGCGAAAACTGATACTTCTTATCTATGAAACATCCTCTACAATCCAATGACATTTTTCAGGACTACAATTTGGAGACATACATGTTAAATTAATCTATTTTTGTGTGTTCATCTTGTTGAAATGAAGATTTAATTAGTTAATGCTACTTCTTTAAATAATTATTCTCTTCCACAAGTTTCAATATTTTTTTATCATAGTGATTTGAAGTTATTAATTTGTTAATTTTAAAGAATCTCCATATTTTTGTTTCATTATCTATATCTAAATTCTCTCAAAGGTAATTTCTCAAACCAAATATAGTTTTTTTTGTTTCTGAACACTCATGTGTGGAGTGTTTCAAGAACTCTATTTAGTCAAATTTATAAAATTGTAAGAGGTTTTGTAACAAGTTATAATTACTTTCACTCAAATATCAATATCCCTTGGAAAAGGATATACTTGTGAAAATCAACAATCTCATAGAGATAGAGTTAGTGGAGTGGAATAAGAGATGTTTTTATCTTAAAACACTATAAAAAGCAATCTATCCTGATATTTTATTTTACACAACATACTATATTTAAATAATGGATATTTGTTTTAATTCCAATCCCAGAGGGGATCCATTTTAAACTTGTTAAGATTTTTAAAAGGACACAATTCACCCCTATTTTGTCTTTATCATTATTCGGGGACAAAAATTAGAATAAAATATGTGCTCTATTTTATATTTTTTAGCTATAGTAAGATTGAGTTAAAGATTCAGATGAATAATAATGTCAAGGGATAATATTAAAGAAGGTATGTACATTATTAGGGATCTATATTTTAATTTAGATAATTATGGATGCTGGAAATCCTGCATGGTTATATATTTGGAAAATATTGGTATGGAAGTTTATTTGAAGGCTGTAAAGCCATAAAACTTTTCCAAGGATGAACTAGAAAAATGGGATTCTATAAATGAATGTGAATTTGATCTGAATTCAAGATCCATGAATGCCATTTTTTGTGTACTTGTACGAGATGAATTAAACTATGTCACTCAATATTCCACTATTTTGAAATGTGGGAAAAAATATCTATTACCTATGTGGAAAATAATAATGTTAGGAAATTAAGGTATAATACTAATATATTAAAGTTTATACTTTTAGAATGTACAGATGGGAAATTATTACTTAAATGAATTGAAGGTTAATTAATATAGAAAATGGTGTTGCTTCTTGAAGAACACCTATGACTAAACCTGATCATGTTTTGAAATTTCTTAATGTTTTACCCACTAGATGGTATAATATTTAAACTAAAATTAGATAGTAAATTCCTATTAAATATTTAATAATGAATGAATTAACTGGTAATCTCATTTTGTATGATGTTGAGATGTAATCAGAGGCTAAGGATCATAGAATGATCAAGAAATAAAATTCAACTCTAAAGATTATATTACCAAATGGAAAAATATATTAAAGTTGCATTCTATATACTGGAATGATTCATGTTATTTAAATTTAAGTGGGGAATGTTCATATTTAAAATGAAGATTAAATAGACTATTCAAAAAGAAGTAAAGCTTTAAGAAACCATTTAATGACTACCTGAAAAGTATTCATTGTACGAAAGAAGTCAGATACTATGAATTCATGTAGCTAGGGAATATGAAACCTGATTTCCCATAGATAAAGGAAAGAATAAAAATTTATATGAAGGAAAAGAAGAATCCGATGAATGTTGATTATGAAAAAAAAGGAAGAAATGAATGAATGATATCTGTATTGTATCTAAAGATTCAAACACTCCTCTAGTTTGGAATCTATGAAAGAGAGATAAAATTAGAAGGTGAATATGTTATTTATTGTTGAAGAAGATGAGCTATAATGTTACCATTATATTTTTTATTATGATTCTAAAAACCAGTCACATGATTAATTAATTTAATATTACGCTATATTAGATGAAAAATATTAAATCTTAAAGAATATTTATTAATATATCAAGAACATTCAGAATGTCACTTTAAGTAGTAAATATAATATATTAAAAACATATAGAATTGAAATAATAATTAAAAAAATATTCTTCAATATGCACTAATCATGATAGTTTAATTAAATAGTTAATTACTAAATTTGTTTTTTAAAAAATTTATCTAAGTGTGCTTAGGAAAGGAGAAGAATGATTAAATAATATTCATGGAAATAATGTGTATAAGAAATAAAGATAATGAATATATAGCAATATTGAGAAACCTAAACTATAAAGAAATTATTTTGTTCTAAGATGAAAAAATCAAAGCATGTTTATATTTACTTTTTTTATTTTTTGAATAAACAATCAAAATTCTAATAATTTTTTCTTACAGAATACTAAAATTAGTAGTCTTAATAAGGATTATTTTTTTAGAAACTTATATATAGTAAATTTTGGAGTGTCTTGTATATTAAACTGATCTAGTTACCCGTATCTTTCTTGCAGACACTACAGGACCCAAAATAATCTGGGTAACAAAAAAATTCTTGTTTGATTTTTTTTGGTGATAATCCATTGGAATATAAATTATATAGGGTATATGGAAAGTGGTTGTTCAAAAAATATGCATGGATACTTATATAATTTTCATCCACTATCTAAAGTTGATGGACATTTGGTTAACATTGGAGATAATTATAAAGACATAATAATTATAGTTGGGTTATTTAGAGATTCAAAATCTATCATAATCAATAAGGGTTGAAGCATAATAAAATAAGTATTTATAAACCATGTGATGATGAATTTTCTTTTTATTACCTTATGGATGCATGTTCTATCTTTAAGAATAAATTTTGTAAGGTTAAAACACCAAGAAAAAATGCTTATACTTTGGACTTTAGTTCTTTATGTGAAAAAATCTGAAATGTTTAAATGATGAATTAATATAATCTAGGATACTCCACATGAGGTTTGGTCATTATAATATATTTTACATATCCAAATTATCTAATAAGAATCAAGTCACTGATATTCCTTGTCATAAGTTTTATGACAAAATACTTTGTGTTGTATGTCCAATATGAAAACAACACAAGTCATATTTCAAATGAATCAATAAATTTACTACACATAAACCTTAAAAAATTAGCCACATAGATTTTTTAGACCTTCTAGAGTAGCAAGATCAGCTAAAATATTCTTTGTTTTTGTTTTTGTTGATGATTTTTATTGATTTACTTTGTTTTTATTTTTTAAATTCATATGTGAATAGTTTTAAGTTTTTATATGTTTTTTGTAATTATATTTAATAATGATATTGAGATACGATCATGGAGTAGAATTTGAGAATCAATAATTCAATTATTTTTTCTCAAATATAGGTATTAAAAAAACTTTTTCTTCTCTAAGAACACCTTAAAAAATTGGAATTTGTGAAAGAAAAAATAGAACTATTTAAGTAAAAGCTAAAACTAAATTAAATGAGTATAGTTTACCTAATTTTTTGGGTAGAATATTTTAATATGGTATTTCATATTATGAATAGAGTATTAATTATACATTTTCTATAAAAGACACCGTTTTAGTTATTTAATAACAGAAAATAAAAATTTGGATACTTTAATGTTTTTGGATGAAAAGTATTTATCATGAATACTATCGAAAATATTTGTATGTTTGATCAAAAATATAAAGCATGAATATTTATTGGGTATTGAACTACCTCTAAAACATATACTGTGTTTAATAAAATATAACGATAAATAAATAACTTGTTCATATGTTGTTTGAGGAAAGTGATCCCTTTGATCATAAAAAAATAAAAATAGATGAATATAATGATTCTATAAATATCTTGAGATATTATTCTTCTAATATTATGAGTGAATGAAAATTATAACATGATCATGATCAATCCAAATTTGAATAAAATGAAAATTAGGAACAAAAAAGTATATTACCTAGACTAACTAGGAGTTTGGAGAACCAATATTTAGAGACTATTATAGGAGATCAATATAAAGGAGTTTGGGAAGGATGAATTTAGTAAATCTAGTTGAATTATATACCCTTATATATTGGTTTGAAGCTATGTATGTAGATGAATCCTTTGATGATGATAGTTGGGTATTGGATATGAAATAAGAGTTAAATTAGTTTAAGAGAAACAAATTTGGGAATTAGGTAATAGAACCTTAGATTATTCTATAATAGGAACTAAGTGTATTTTTAAGAATAAGATTGGTGATAAGGGGTAATTAATAAGAATAAGTTTAGGCTAGTTTATAAGGGTTATAATTAGGAGGAAAGTATAGATTATTAGGAAACTTATCCCCCGTTATGAGGCTTGAATACATTTTTATCCTTTTAGCCTATGCATCTTATATGAATTTTATATTATACTTGATGGATGTTAAATTTTCTTTTCCAAATGGTTATTTAATTGTGGAAGTTTTTATTAAACAACACCTAGTATTTGTAAATATTATTTTCTAATTTTATTATTAAACTTACTAAATCTATTTTTGGGATTAGCAAGAGAGGTTGATCTCTTTTATTTTAGAAAATAGTTCTTCTCTAGGATTGGATGATCCTAATATTTTTAAAAAAATCTCTTAATATGATATTTTACTAGTTCAAATTTATGTAGATGATGTTGTTTTTGGCTCCACTAATAAAAAACATTGTAATGAATTTTCAAAATATATAAAAAATAAGTTTTAAATGAGTATAATGGGTGAAATAAATATCTTTCATTTATTCCAAACCATTAAAAAATATTTTATAAATGTTTTTAATAAAATAAAATTCATTTTTGATTTATTAAAAAAGTTCATCCTTGAAAACGATAAGTCTTATACAATTCATTTGTGTACTAATATAAAACCTGATTTAGATGAATTTGGTAAACTAGTTAACAACAACTTATATATAGGTATGATTGTAAGCTTGTTATATCATACTACTAGTAGAATAAATATAATGTTTTTATTAGTTTATGTGTATGATTTTATTCAAATACAAACGAGTCTCATTTTTTTACTTTTAAGAAGATTTTGAGATATCTAAAAGTAATAGTTTCTTTATCTTTTGTTTATCCAAAAACCTTTTGTTTTGATTTAATTTCATATTCAGATTTTGATCTTGTAGAATATTGGTTACATAGGAAAATAAATTCATGAACCTATCACTTTTAAATATTTTCCCTAGTTTTGTGGTTTAGTGAGAAGAAATATTCAGTTATATTTTCAAATACTAAGGTAGAATATATATCTTCTACTAGTTTATGTGCACAAGTGTTATGGATGGAACAAAGGTATCTGGACTCTAGACTTAATTTTGATCATGTTTGTATTTTATGTTATAATAATAGTGCTATAAATATTTCTAAAAATCCAGTGATCCATTCTAGAATCAAATATATTGATATTCGACATCATTTTCTAAGGGATCGGGTCCAAAATGGAGATATATATTTTGAACTTGTTAATACAAAATCCCAACTTGATGATATTTTTAATAAACCACTTTCCACTAGAAATTTTAAATTTATTAAAGGGGTGTCAGGTTTATTTAATTTTAATAAAAATTTATCTTTTAGTATCTATTTAGATTAATAATTTATTTTTTATATTTTAAATTATTTTTTTTGTAAATATTTATTATCTTTTTTATTCAAATTTAGTTTGTTTTATTATAATATTACTTGTATAAATTAATTTAAAAAGGAAAATTTTATTTTAAAATCCCTATTGATTACATTTAATTATCATCTTGAGAAACACGACCGTCACCTAAAACCATTATATATTAGCTCATCTCTCTCTCTTTATTTTTCGAACCCTTGCCTCATCGTTCTCTCATATTTTTCAATCTCTCTAACCACACCTTTTAAAAACCCTAATAATTTTACTATTTATCATAATGTTGAAGATAAATTAGATTGATGAGGCTGGTACCAATATTGAAAAGAGGAAAATACCATCAAGTTTAAATCAACGAGTTCTGTAGGAGAATTTCATTGACTTTGAGCAGATGTTCTATAAAAAAATAATTATATAGAGAGTATTGTGTTTTTGGGGGAAGGAATATATGTTTTAGAGAGAAAATGTTTCATTCATCCTTGAAAGGTATGTAAATAAGTTTAACAAGAACACCCGATTTAGTTTCTACAACAGTTAGAATGTCCTCTCTCATAAAGTAAATGATAAAGATTTTTTAGATTCTTCAGTTAAAATGAATTAGAATTTCCAATATCCTCATGAAGTGAATTTAAATTTATCCTCATATCGATCGATGATGAAGGTAAAAAGTCTCATGAATCCATTTACTTTATTTTTGGAACATCACAGGCTAGAAAAATAAAAGAGAAGGACATATATGTTGATTAGAAAGTGCTTGTTAAATTTCTTCAGAAAATGATTGCATCGAGGATTACATAGAATAAGAAAATTATTTTTCCAAATTTGTATATCACATTCCTCATGATTATTGATATCAAGTTTAATAAGAGTTGATACATGTTATGGTATGTGAACCACCACTTCCATAAGGATTCAAGGATTTTATTCTATTCCTATGGAAGGCTGACGTATCTTGTTCTTTATAAAAGAGTAAAAATTGTTTGCATTAGGATAGGTTTTAGATGTAATTATAGAAATG
The DNA here is from genome assembly GCA_963277665.1 of Viscum album. NCBI lineage: Eukaryota > Viridiplantae > Streptophyta > Magnoliopsida > Santalales > Viscaceae > Viscum > Viscum album. Next base: position 163,316,004 of record OY728140.1, read on the forward strand.
TTCTTTCTACTGTAACCCTGAGGAAGTTTTGATTCTTATGAAGTGTAACAAGAGGAATGATTATTCTAGTTGGTTAAGAGGAAAATGAACCTTCTAGTGCTCATTCTTAGGGGAAGTATAAAAGCTAAAAGTTTTCTTATTCTGAATGTCTTAGTATAGAGGAGAGTGGTGAGTCTACAGTGGAATGAGATATTTTTGGGTTTCAAGTTCCTAGAGGAGAAAATGCAGGATTAGAGGACTAAACCACTAGTGTAGATAATGTACCTATAAGTAGTAAAAGGAGAAATGTTTTGGATAAGAACATTCTACTAGGATTGGTGGAGTTTATCATTTTACCAAAGTTTATCAAGAACCTTCTACTAAGGAAAATAATGATATTGTGCTTGTTCATAGACCTCACAGAATAGAGAAACATCCACCCATTTCTAGTTATTGAAGAAATATATGATAAAATTGTTCACAGTGGTGAATGACTATATTTGTAAACTACTAATTGTCTATAGTTTCAAAGGATAGAGTAAGCTCATTATGTTGAGAAATTTATTTATCGTGTTTCTTCGTTATCTAAGATAATTGAGGATAAATCCTTTTATTTTCATGATAATTCCTTGAAAAGAACTATTGAATGAGGTATAGAGGTCACAAAGGTTCTTGAAGAGTTATCATATCCTTTTAGTGAAGGTTTTTAGGTTCAATCACTTCAAATAGATGAAGGTGGAGAACTATTGGTTAGGGTAGAGGTGGAATCTTCATATAATAAAGATAAATCAAGTATTTAAACTCATACTAATTTTTTTATACAAGTATGGGATCTATGTTTAATTTATTAAAGTATGATGTTATAAAGCATCAAGCTCAACTTGAGAGTTCTTAGAATTCTTTTGAGTACTTTAGAAATTCATCCATTTCTAAAATATAATATTAGTCACTTCAGACTCAATATTAATGTTTAAAGGGGGATTGAATTTCAAAGAAATATTTTTATTATTTTATAAGTGACTTAGCTTATCATTTTGGAAAACTAAAAGGAGAAATGTTTTTGAAGAAATAGTTTAGTGATCTGGAGAATGTTTTTGGAAATTAGTTTGAGTATGTGAATGTTTCAAGTTCATGTCATGGAAGAGTTTCTACTTCTTCTAGAGAAGGATCTAGATAATTTTTTAGAATATTAGAGCTGCTTTATGAAGATTTTTTTATATGGATGATAATATTCAAAGTAATCAGTGTGTTAGTGTTCCATTTCACACACTTTTAGAGAATATAAAAGAGTTGGTTGAAAGGTTAACTTCTATAGAACATGGAATCTGAGTTTTTCTCAACCAGATGGGAAGCACAATGGATAAGTATGTTCAATATTTATAGACTATTTAAAACTTTCTCAAGTTGAATTAGGATAAATCATTGAAGGTGAGTCATGATTTAAGTAATTTTTGGAGAGAGTGATATGCTCAGTTGAATAAAAATTACAAATACCTAATGATAGAACTGATGTTAGTTCACAAAATCTTGAGAAATTCCTTAAAATATAAATCCACTTATGGTGAATTAGAACCCACTTACAACACCCCTCTCACCCTGAAACTTTACCAGGTTTCTTCTAAGCTGATATTATATATGTAATTTGATATTATTTATAAAATTGTAGTTATTTTATATTTATCTATTTCTTATATATTTTCAATTATTTTTATTTTTTAAGCATATCAATTTTAATAATACTCTTATTTATAGATTATATAACATTCAAATCGAGTTTTGGGAAAAATTAAATATATTTTATTCCATTTTATACATTATTTTTTATCTTATAGGGGGGCCTATGAGTGAAAAATTTATATACACAAAAAATGTTTCTATATATTTTTTGTCTATTTATATTTTTTTGAAAATTTCAAACTGTTAGTTTTTTATTTCTTTTATTTCTATATAGATTTTTTGGTCATCAAAATGTGTGAGGTTTTTGGGAATACAAAATGATCTAACACGTTTATCATTGATTTTGATGATCATAAATACCGTCTTTTGTTTTACTAATAAAATTACTTTGAGTGTATTTTAGGTTTATATTTAATAATTTTTTTATTTTTCCTAGAATTCTATAAGTATTTTATTTTGGGGTTATTTTTTATTTGGATGAAAGTATACTATACAAAGTACTCTAGATGTTTTTACGAAGTCTAGAATCCCTATTCATAATGTAAAGTTGTGTTATAACATTGATATCTGACCCTAAGTTTGGATCCCCACATTTTAGCTGAAAATTATGTTTGGGAGCCCTACCTTTATTAGAGAACCTCCCATTAGGGATCATAACATTTGATATGTAAATAGTGTAAGTAATAAAAAATTTGGTATATACCAAACATTTAGATCCTCACATTGGTATCATAATTTGTGTTTAATGACTCTACATTTGGTATCAAACATACACTGTTAACCATACTTTTATAGTTATTATCACACTGTTTAACCTGATGTTGAACCAGTCATCCGCATGATTTGAATTTTCATTTATTTCAAGATTTTTTCTATTATTTCACTAAAGTAAATATCTCATTAAATTTATTCAAATACTATTTAATAGGATCTTCAACAATAGATTAATTAATTCTAATTACTAAGGGAAGTTATGATTCTTTATGGATGATGAAATTAAAATTTCTAGAATACTATGTGTTTTGAATCATGATTTATCTGGTGAATTTTATAGATATTTTAAAATAAAATTAATTTTTTATTCATATTTAATTTTCAAACATATATAGCTTGAGGTGATATAGATCTTTTTATCCAATGATCTATTACTCTAAAGATCAAGAAAAATCAAAATCTACTTTTCTGAAACTATATTTGATCTTTCTGTTTATAGATGAGAGAAATATTTATATTAAAACTACTAATTCTTATCTATGATACATCTACTAACATTTATTAAATATTTTTATGACTCCATTTTAGATACATACATGTAAAAATAATCTTCTTATGTGTGTTCATCATACCACAATAAAGATTTAATTCATTTCCTTTTTCTGCTTCACTAGATTATTCTCTTTAGAAAGTTCAAATATTTTTTTCAGGATAGTTCTTGAAAATTATTCATTTATTACTTCAAATGTATCTTTATCCGTCAGTTGTATTATCTTCACCCGAATTCTTTCTAAGATAATTTACAAATACAAATAAAATTTCTGTTATTTTTAAACACACAGTTGTTGAGTGTTTATAAAAACGCTGGTAGTCATATTTAAAATCTTGAAAAAGATATTGTAGAAGTTATATTTTATTGCACTCAACTTTTGAGATCCCATTGAAAAGTATATTCTATTGAAAATCACCAATCTCGTAGAGAAAGTGTTGTTGAGGTGGAATAGGGGATCTTTGTGTCCAAAACCACTTTAAAAGAAAATGTTTCCTCTTATTTTATTTTCTAATGCGTACTCTGTTTAAATAAAGTAGAAGAGTGTTTCTTCTAAACTCAAGGGTTTTTTTTCAATTGTTGAATATTTATAAATGGAAACAATTCACTCCTATTATGTCTTCATTATCTTTTTAAGACAACATTATAAGACTCAATAAGTTGCATGCTCATCTCCTTCACTTGTAACACTTGGGTGAATCCATATTCTCTTTTTAAAAGATCAAAGAAAATTCATCTCCTTGGGTTTTAATCATCTTTCTCACAACATCTTCTTGGTCTATTAGAATTATCATAAAAATTTTCATTCCATGCACAACCTTCCAAAATCTTTCACATGAACTAGTTTCACTTTTCAAATCTATATTTGTGGACACCTTCACGTTAAAATAAACCTCCTCATGTGAAATTAATTTCATTACATTGTATTTATATTCAATATAATATTTATCCCTTCTATAGCCATTAAAAATTGATCTATCCAAAATGTTAAGAATTATTTTTTCCATGATCAATTTTTTTGGATTTATCAGATGATTTCTTAGTATCCTCCACATTGCATGATTTTTCTTTTTTTCCTCTAAGTTTTCTTCCATTTTACACCATAAGAAGATTATCTAGAGTAAATAGTCATACATATGTCAGCTTTGTGGAAAACTTATACATATCTTCCACATATTTTATCTAAAGGAACGAAATGATTATGTGTGGATAGATATGATAAAAAATTATTTATATGTTATCCTACTTGAGAACCACTCCTCATTTACTCACAATTAATCCCCTTGATTCATAAATATTTTTTAAAAAAAAATATTAGACTAGGAAGAGTGGGATATCTGTCCATACCTTCCACAACACCAAAATAATCCTTTAAAATAATATATCTCATTTTTATAATAGATTTTTAATGAAACTTTTTGTGGTTTCCCTCTAAACAGATCCTTATTTTTCCTATGGGGAAGTCATTTTCGTAGTATAATCTTCTCTCCCTTAGGCATGAGAGATAAACTCTGATTTATTTTCATGATGAAAATAAGTTTACCCTTCTTCACATCACATATACTATTAAATATAAAAATATTATTTTGGGAAATATTAGGTGTAGAATTTATATCCCTGTTGGAACTATTATTTTCACTAGTTAGAAAAGATTATATTTTAACGTCAGCTACTTGATCAAGTCTTACCTAATATTCTTAAACTCAGTTTGATCCCTATGTTAAGTAGATTATTACTCAAAAAAATATTCTTCATTTTCATCCAAATTTTCTTAAAGATATCTCATCATCTTCTCTTGCTCAACCAACTTCAACTTGTTTTTCTAGATCTCATTAACATAAATAGCTTCATTTTTGATAAAATATTAATTTTATTAAACCACCTTTTTTTCTATTTCACTAACATTAACATATATTTCATGACATTATTAATTTCATTAAGAAAGATTCCAACTCACTTTTCATCAACCATTCTATTTTTATCCTCTCTTCACCACTATCATTATTTCTCAGTGAATCAAAACATTTATCAATATGATTGAATAAATTAATTTTGTAATCCAATAAAATTATTGCATTATATTTCTCCTTATTTATCATCAAACTTATCTTCCTTCAAATGGTATATTTCTTCTTGATCTTACCTTTTATTTCTTTTGATATTTCTCATCTTCCTTATTTGATTCAGACTCTTCGACCTTCTTTCTCAAAAAATCATTAAAAAATGTCTCATTTTATTATATTTGTAGAACCTATATGGTTTCTTTCCATTTCATTTCCACATTCCCTCTTTGAACCATTTTTATAGAAGATATGTATATTTTTGAATTATTTAACATCATCATAATTTAAATCACTCAATTCTATATGTCATTATTCCTTGAATTTGTCTTTTTATAAGGGCCTCAAAATCCATATCATATTTTCTTCATGAAATATTAAGGATTTATCATATCATAAGAAATGAGTATATTATTTAACTTATCCACCATGAAGTCTTATCTATCTTCCAATACCGATAATTTTAGATCAAACTGATCTAAAAAACACTTCATTAGTTTTTTTGATAAATATAGAATTATTAAACTTCTCACCAAACCCATTGATGTTACTAACTATCTCATTGACTCTTGATATGCAGTCTTCAATGTTCTCATAATCATCCATCTTTAATTATTCACATATACTCTTCCATGATTTCAATATTTCATCCTTGACTTTGATATTTATATTATAACTACTTATTAACTTTTCCCAAACATCCTTAGTATTTTGGAGTCCCATTACCTTTGTATACAATTTTTATAGAAGATACATTGTGATTGAATTTTGTGCATTTATATCAACCTATAAATTTCTCTTTTTAGGATGTGTCACAGTATATTCTTTATAATTTGGTGGAAAACCACCTCTTATGGCATCTCCCACTTCTAGGCCCAGAGATAATAGATAAGAAAATATCTGATTTCTCAAAATGTGGTAGTTAATGCAATCAAAAGTTATAACTCCTTGAACATTCCTAGAATTTTGTTTCTATATACTCAGTAACTTCTTGGATCCTTAAGAGGGAACCTGCATTTTCTTAGATACCACTTATGATACCCCATTTCAGATTGTTCGTGGGGAGGATCAGGGTTAATATTTAATATTATTTTTTGTATTATATTTTTAAAACTAAACCTATTAGATATTTTATAATCTTAATCCAATGAATTTGTTCTCATAGCCTCTCCTCATGTGAAGTAGAATATAAATAGAGTACATGACACAATATTTACATGATTAGATTAGAATAAACTACTCCATGCCATGATTTATTGTTCCACCAAATCATGGATTATTCCACTATCAACATAAGCAGATACAACCACAAACCATCCTAGTCCAATAAATATAGAGTCACACTTATTTTTAGTTACTGAGTTCTATAATAGAAATAAAATTCTCTCAACATATGTAATACACTTATAAAAAGCCCTCATTATTATCTAGAATTATTATGAACCACTTGTAAAATAATATTTCCCCATGAACAAGATAGATCAGTAGGTCTACTCATGTACAAACTCAAGTATGTACATCCATGTTTTACTCATAAAATTAATGCCTAACTATCTTTGTGATATAGAAAGTCACATGATCTAGTTATCCCCAGCACTTCAAATACTTGGGAATGAAATTTATCTATCTTCTTTAATGTATCCCAATTATGAAATTCCTTGTCAAATATACTGATGTTTATCATTTCCTCATAATTATATCACAATCATTTTTTGTGAGTTCTCAATATTTATCACCATGATTTTTTTTATTCTATATATACATATATATTAAAAAATTATATCATGAATAATATTGTTTTTCAAAATGAAATATTGTTAACACCAAGATTTTCAGAAACAATAGTGATCTCATCATTTAAATCCATCAATTCTACTCTTGATTTATTTAGCTCATTAAAACTCATTTTAATTCCTATTCAAATATTTTTTTAATTACATGTATACTAAGGTCATTTCCTTCTTCTATATATGATATAAAATATCATGTTTTATTTTCCATGAAGTTAGAGACTTTAAAATATTTTGAAATATCATTTTAAATTATACTATGCTAACTTTTACGTGATAGATCAATTAGAACCTTCGAACTCATCTCTACATCTAATATCTTCTTGTCTAGTTTTTATATAATATATAGTTGAATCATGATCATTAAATTTATCAGGATGTTTGAATTTTCTGAAGATCGATTTAACAAAATCATTATATTTCATTCTAATTTTATTTGGAATATTTATTCCAAATGATCCATATTTATTATAGAAATATAATCTTTCTTCTATATGTATCTTTTTTAAAATTTCTCTATGTGTGAATATTATATAGGAAGAGAAATATTATACAAGAATGAAATTTTATATGCCCAATAAAAACATTAAACATTTCCCTCTAATATCTTATGTGCAGGTAAAACTTCTTATATTACTTAAAATCTCTTATAAATAGGTAAATTATCTTATGAGTAGAGAAATATAACACATATTTCAAATTTTATACACCAAGTAGAAACATAAAACACATACCTCCAATATCTAATTTTTATATAAAACTTCATACGTGGAATCAAATCTCTTAGGTGTAGGTAAATTCAATTACACAACTTTAAATATCTTATACATAAGTATATTCTATTATGCATTAATAAATTCTATTATATGACCTTAAAAATATTATATATGTATGGTATTTTCCATTTATAATTTTTGGCTCTCATCTAGAACTTTCAAATTTTACTCAAATGCCCACAGGACCTCATCAACTTATTTTGAGGCCTTCTAAAACAAATAAAATCACCTCAACACATTAAAAAACTATTATCAAGATTGTTTCTTCATCCACAAACATTTTTATTTGATTCCTTTGAAGACCATTTCAACTATCATCACAAGTAAGGGTAGTTATATTGAATCTTATCCAACCAAGATCTTCATACATAAGAACATATCATATTATCATTTCCATTAATAATTGAAACATCTCAATAAAACTATCCAATAAATTTTATATTTACAACAAAATCATATTATTAAAAACAAATACAACTTAAATGCAAGTGAGTATAACATTAACCTTATACATTAGATGATATGATGTGGAAGAAAAGTCAAAAATAAATAGAAAATCTTGAGTTCTTTAATTGATTTCATTTCAATGTTTTGTTTTTTCTTGTGATTTTTTTGGATTTTGTGTGGAAAAACTTGAGTGAGTGTTAAATCAGTACAATGATTTGTATGAAGTGATTATTATAACTTTTGGTACATTGATGTTTTATAGAATTCCATATAATGTTATATTTCTATAATTACGATCTTCTGGTGTTTCAACTTGTAGTGTATAGAGTAGAAGTGGGATTCAAAATATAACCTTATTTTATTGATGAAATTATTAAGCATGAAAAAATAGAATGATATATAATTTATGATATATTTATCTTTATGTTTACTCAATAGCTGTTCATGGAATTCAAGTAAGTGTTTATATAGAAATATCAATGATAAAAGATGATAATAAATTATTAAATGATGATGAAATAGCTAAGAATTAATTTTCTAGATAATTGGATATTCAAATATATATGAAATTAACGAGTTTTATTAATCTATGGGGATCTTAGATAATATTTCTAATATTTATGAATGTTACAAAAATGTAAAAGATGTAAAGTTTTAGTTTATTCATAATAGAAAAAATAATTTTAAGATAAGTTAAAGTGTGAATATTAATATTTTCTTTAACTATATTTTTAATTTTTTTGGAGGTATTCATGGAATTTTTATGAGATTAAATATGTTGATATAGTGAAAATATTTGAAAGAGGATATGAATAATTAAAATCTAAATATGTTGATTCTTAATAAAGTAAATCTTTTGGAATTATCTATCAATGATCTACATAGAAAATTGGTCACATTTTAAATGCGAGTGAAGACAGATAGTTATTCTGAAAATTCATCAAAAAAATAGAATTCAAAGTTATTAAGAAATATGATATTTATAAGAATGAAATTGAAGAATATGTTAGTGATGTTTTCATATGTATTATGGTAAAGACGTTTAATAGATGAAATGAAATATTAAAGGGTAAACTACCTTTATGTTGTTTTTATTATAGAAAACAAAGCCTTATCACTGATAAGATTCCAAAGAGATTATATAGAGAGTATAGTGAGATTTAATTCACTCAAAAGCCAAGAAAATTTTTTTCCCTTAGAAGTAAATTTAATTCAAAAAATTAAATTAGAAATAAATTTCATAGAAATGTTTTGGTAAGGATAGTGGAAGATGATGATAAGGAATATCCTTTATAAGGAAATGTAATTTAATTAACTTATACTCAAAACATGTTGTGATGGATATAATGGATAAATAAAATTATGAAGTAGAATAGGGTGATCAACCATATGGATTTTTTGATAAAAAATTGGAATTTGAAGGGTCTCTTAAAGAGATAGATCTATAAATAATCTCCAAATCATTTTTTTTATTATTTTCATAAAATCGAATTTAAGGTAGTGGGAACCAACTAGGATATCCAAAATTCAAAATTCCACAAATCACACAAAATCAATGCAAAATCCTGCAAATCATGTGATCCTCCTAAGAATCAATGGAACCAATGCGTCAACACCATCATCATCTTTACATCACATCTTATGCAATACTTCTCATTTCATTTCCATCATCAATGGAGGAAACCACCACTGGCATTGTATCCCATCACTAGAGAAAAAAAATGCATCCTTCAACCATTCTCATCGTCAACCTTCAACTAGAGGACCGTCAAAGACCATCAACCCACCATAAAACTTTATCACTTATCTGTAGTCTTCCAACCATCACAGAAAAAAATCCACACCATCGTCTCTATGACTTCAACGTCACCACACAAACAATAAAAAATACGAAAACCAAATACATAAAATCGCTGAAGAAAGTTGATTAAAGCTGCGTCTGGAGGATCAGCTGCCGCCGAGCCACACATCCCAAAGCCTCAATGTAATCACCGCTCTAGATCCAATAGAGAGAGGTGTAGAGGAACGCAAGGCCAGAGTAGGTCTTGAAGCGGTACCAGACTCCGAACACCAGCATTGTCGAAGCAGCAGAAATCCAGAAGAAGTAGAACAAAAACATGCCAGATCAGGTAGCGCCAGGAGACCCGCTGACCACTGATCCATATAACCCAAAGCCCCTTTGTTACCACTACTCCTACTCCAACTAGAAGAGGCTCAAAGTAACTTGAGGCTAGAGTAAGGATTTAACAGTTGAGGGATCCACAGGAAGCAACTGTTGACAGGTAAGACCGAAAGAGTCAAAGCAGAAGATCCACAACATCGATCATCAAACCAAATAAGGAGAAATTACAAAGAAGAAATACCACCATGAAGAAGGATAATGAAGATAAGGGAAGTAATATAAATGAGGAAGTCTGAAGTGGAGTTCTATCGCCAGCGACGAGGCCTCCAGAAACCCTAGGAGGGGAGCAGAGAGAGGATAGGGGAGCTGGGTGATTGGGGAGCCATATCTATAAATAATAATACCACAAATATTGGTGGGTTTTTTGGATAATACTAAAGTTATATTGAATGTATAAAAGAAAAAATCGATCACCTATATAAAGGCATGAAAGAATATGAAAATGATTATGTGAAACTTAAATAAATAGTTATATAGAGGTTAAAGATTAAAGAACATGCTATGACCATTAATGATCATAATATTTCCATCAAGGAGAGAAATAAAAAGATTAAAACATTGAAAGAGGGAATTTAATCTTGAATAAAGAATATTGATTCTGAAATAAACTCATATAGCTAAAGGAATTATCTATAATATGTATTTTTTTGGATTAATTATTAAAGGAAAGGTTTGAATGATCCATAATAACTTTTGAGGAAGTGTTGACCATTCAAAGAACTAATTGTATGGGTAAAATTTGTTATATATTTCTTTCAATACCATAAAAAAATTATAGAAAATTTAAGGAATAAAGGGAAGTAAATGATATGAGAAAGTTCTAAATCATTGATAAATTATCAATAACCAAGGAGTTATATAAAATTTAGGTATATATGTAGAGATAAAAACAACAATATATTTCCTTTTATGAAGTGTTAATTTTGTGGCTACCTTATCCAAATTATTAATTATTTAATTAATAAAGATGTTTAATTGAAATGAACTATTGGAATTTTAAAAATTAGAATAAAAATATATTCTTAATATAAAAATATAAATTTATTCTATGAATATTATATCAATTTATCTAACTATTAGAATAAAGATATTGATTTAAATAAAAGAACTAGAAAATATTTATATAGAAGGTTAGGAATAATGGGTGTAAGTCAATTCAATAAAATTATTTTATAAAGTATATTGTATCTATTATAATTGGATGGATATGAATTTAATGCTCATGCTAAAAAAATAGAAAGAGACTGAAAAATTTCTCAAATAATTTTGGATATTTTTTGAAATATAGTAAATTTAACATGAAAGTGAAATATATTTATAATGGGATAGATTTGAAAGATCCAAAGAATAGTAGAAAGTGTATTCTTGATAATGGGTGCTCATCAGAGATGATATTTAACATGAATCCTCTCAAGAATGTTAAATGAAGAGTTCATAGAAAATTTTAGTTTTGAAATGATATATATCTAAAAATCAATGGAAGGGGTAAAACTATCTTAGTCAGAGATGAATTGAAGTATACTTAATTTCCCAATGTTGATGGTATCTGATAGAAATATTTTAGTGTGAGTCAGTTACATGACTTGGGATTGGAAGTTACTTTCAATCATAGAGGCTGTTATATCAAGGGAAATAATGAAAACTCTCTTATATAGGGATTATTGAAAAATGGGAACTTGTATCAGGTGAAAAAAGCACAATACATGTCTTCTTTATATAGAAGAGTAGAATATCCTATGGAATCTGAGTCTTAGTCATATTCATTAGTTAAGTGTTAAGAATTTATCAAATTTGAAAGATGATATTGATATTCATCATCTAAAGATGAATATATAAAAAACCTATAAGGAATTATTGAGGGAAAATATGATGATTTTTTCTTATTATCCGAAGAATAGTGAGCATCAAACCATCTGAATTTGGTCCACACTGATGTATGTAGTCCAATAAATCAATATGACACTTGTTGTGAGAAATATTTCATCTTATTTTTCAATGACTATAATAGGATGGTATGTTCTGTATTTATACATTCTAAGAGAGAATTATTGGACTATATAAAATTAATTTTTAGAAGAGTAGAGAAGGAAATTGAAAAAATAAATATTTTATAGTTTTAAAATGTAACTAGATATACTAACATTGAATTTAAAAATTATATCTAGAAATATGGAATAAAAAAAGATTATTTGGTAAGGATTCCTCAACAAAATTGAGTTTTTTAAAAAATAAATCACATGGTATATAACATAGACAATACATTTTTCATTGAAATCATCTTCTATCCCCACTATTGGAAAGAAGTTTTGTAAGTGGATGTGTATAATCAAAACCAATCATTAATTATTCCTAAAGTAGAAAAAATTATATATGAAATGTGTAATGGTAGGAAACTCCATTTAAAACATCATAATGTTTTTGAAAGTAAATTTTTCTTTCAAAATAAAGAGAGAAATCAAGTCAAGTGTGAAGGTGTAGTAGATGAAGGAGTATTTTTAGGCTACCCATCATAGAGTAAAGCTAATAAATGTTTCAAAAGAAGTATCAATTAGATTATTAAATGTAGTAATGTTAAAGTTATTTTAATTGAATCTAAATAAAATTATATATATTATGTTCATAAATAAGTTTTTAAAGAACAATAAGAAGTAGATGTGGATTCTAGAGGATCTCAAAATCTCCCAAATGGTGATGATTCTGATATTAAATTATATGATGAGCATGATAGTGAATGAATTAAATTCATGAGTCAAAAAATTAAAAAAATAGTCTAATATAACATAAGAACATTATTGGATATAAATCTACTCCGACATAGAACTAGAGAATTAGAATAATGGAGAACATTTATTTTTTATTAGAGGTATAACTAACTTCATTCAATGAAGAAACAATAGATGAATCATGGATTAAATCTATGAATAAATATTTGCACTAAATTGAAAAGAATAAAACATGGAAACTTTTGGTATGACATAAAAATAACAATGATATTGGTACAAAGTGGTTCCTTAAAAAAGGTATTACTAACATGGAATAGTGGTTTAGAGTAAAAAAGGTTGATATGGAAAGGAAATGCTCAGACTGAAGGAGTTTATGTTGATTAAAAAATATCTTTAATCATAAATATTGAATGAAAAGTATTTTTTATATAAATTTATATTAAAATAAAGTGTAGAGTCTATCAATTATATTTTAAGACACATTTTTTGAATGTATTTTTCAAATAATAAGTATACAAAAAGTAGGTTTTTTATTCTAAATGACAATTTAAATGTTTTTAGGTTAAAAAGGGTTTATATGGCCTAAATAAAGAACATTGGGATTGGTAAGCATGGATAGAAATGTATTTTAGAAATTTGGAGTTCATGAAATGATGATTTAATCACAAAATCTATATGAAAGTCTCAAATGAAAATAAATTCAAGGTAATGGGGTATGTGGATGATATCATATCTATTGTAAACCCATAATTTTTTTTGATAGTTTTTAAAAATATTACATGTTCATAATTTGAAATGTCTATAATTTGAGATATAACCTACTTTCTTGGGATGCAAGTTCATTAATGGGAAGGTTACACATTCATCTCATAGGTGAAATATACAAGATATTTGTTAAATAACTTTGGAACAGAAGATTTAAAGCAATTATCAACTCTGTTAGAAGAGGGAACAAAACATGGAAAGTATAAGGATATAAATGGTGTAGACCCAACATTATATCAATTAATCATTAGTTATTTACTATATCTCAAAACCAAAATTCCATAAACCTTATATTCCATATGATTGGAATCATGGTTTTATAGTTTTCTAAATTAATAACATCTCTTAGTGGTAAAGAGGATAATGCGTTACATTAATAAAACATTGAACTATGGTTTGGTTTTCATAGAAAGATAATATCTTGATTTTTTATATTATATATATATATATATTTGGAGATGTTTTCAATAGAAAATATACCAGTGGTGGTGTATTCTACATTAGAAGAAATTTTTTTAGATGGTTAAGTAAGAATTAAGAGAAAATATCCTTTATAAAAGTAGATGAATAATATATTTTAGTTTCTATGGAACATAATCAGTTATTATTGATGATACAATAGTTACAAGATCTTGGATTATTGGTAAAGTAATTGATGATAATTCACATAAAAATATTTTCATTGAGTTAATGAAGAACCTGAGGAAACAATATTTAAGAAACATATTGACCTCTATTACCTCTTTATAGAGGATTAGGTGCAAAAAACAATTATGAAATTAGATTTTATTGGGACTCCAAACTAAGTATAATATATCGTTAGAAAACTGTTTTCTAAAATTTTATTGTATAAGAATAATTTGAACCACATTGTTCGATTAAATTCTTCAAAATAATGATGTTTTAAATCCCATATCCCTATTGAATATAATTCCGCAGATGGATTTTATCTATTTTTTAAAGTTTTCATATTTTTTTATTATAAAAAGACTGGGGGAGACACAATCCATGAGGAATGAAAAGCACAAACCTATGTTTGATATGAAAATATAGACAACATTATATAAATTAACTTATTCCATTATTTCCAACAATGATCCTTAACTCATGTAAGCTTATAGAATTTTTTAATATCTCTTTACTTAGTTTTAGAATTGCTGGAGTTTCATGAATCTCTAAAAGTGATTATAACTAAAAAGGGTAAAAACTTTTGAATTCATTATCAAAGGAGGATAATGATCATAAGGGAGATATTTACTATAAAAGATGAATTGATATCTTGATATAAATTAAATATAGTTAGATTTAGAAAAATAAAAATGGGGCTATATATGTAACTAAAGGTTTTAATGTTCTATTTATTGATAATAAAGGCAAATTGGTGTTTAATATTTGATGTTTTGGAAGTTTGGTGGGTATTTTAGTAAAGAAAACACTCAACACACTATAGTTATACTGCCTATACCAGGGTGGATCAAGAAATCATGATCATAGATATTATTTGGATGTTTTGGAATCTAATTCAAACTAGAGTGATTTTAGTTGGAAATGACCAGGCAACCCACACCATAGTTCAATTAATTTTAATGGCATAAGGTGTTTTAGTGGATTGAAAGAATCATGAATACCTATAGATGTTGAATACCAATAAAAGTAATTTTACTAGTCATTTTAGTGAATTTAGTGGTTGAATGATTAACTGAAATTAGATTAGAATTCATACCAGATCACAGAAATTAGATTTGGGTGATAAAACATCCATTTATAAAATAGGTTACAGTGAAACGACTGTATGAAAATCCATTTGAGACCTTATGTAAGAATGATCTGACATCATGTGAGATTAACTGGTATGTATGTAAGACTAATTAAATATATGTAGGACTCACATAATATTATTTGAAAATAGTTATGTGAGAATCACCTCGTCATTTAGGAAGATGTTTTGAGTATCATTTTTCTAGAGTTAAAGTGAAAATAAAAAGGAAAGTATAGATCCAAATATTTTGAAGCATTTTTTTAAGGAAGTTCTATGACATGGTAATAGAGGAAATGCCATGGAGTTTGAAAAAGTAGAGGTTAAAAAAAGATTTTATGATTTAGAACTCTTTGAATATTTTTCGGTTATGGAAAAAACATTATCAAAATAAATAGAGTTAAATGATGGATATTTAATAGAAGATGTTACAAGGGATTAATTTTATTTAGATTAATTTATGAGTTATTTTTTTTTAAATTTGATTTTTAATTTCAAAACTCTTTATTGAAAATAGTGGGACATGGATGGAACAAATAGAGGAAAATATTTCTTGATATGATAGGGGAATATAGAAAAGTAGAATGAAATAAGAAAAATAGATGATATAGAAGACTATGAATGTTAGTAAATACTTTAAATTTTATAGTGATTTGTTATTTGATTGTATTCCATTTAAGTTTAGGTTTAAAAATGAAGAGTTTTTGTAGATATTTATGAAGATATGAAAGTTTATGTTAGATTTGTATTGGATTTGGGGTGATTATGATTCATTAATGATAAGTGTTATAGTTGTTTTAGAATTGGTGTTTACCTTGAGTATTAATCCATGGATATAGTGACTTTGGGTCAGATTTCAACTTTCATGTAGGCTTTATCATTTTTTAAAAAGGTGGGAATTTTATATTTTTTACACCATATCTCTTAAAAGTATTTTATTTTCAAATAAATTTAATCCTTCACATGAAATAGTTTAACAGACCTTATGAATGAAATTATTTTTGATAAATATATATAATTAGACTTTTATTATTAGGTAAATAATAAAAATCATAGTTTTTATAAGGTGTTATACATTAATAAGTTTTGTGCATATTAATTTGGTTGAAATCATTGGATTCAAGAACTAAATCATAGAAAATATGAATATATATAAGGATTATATTATATTTAATGATTATATGGGATACAATAATTATATATTATATTCATAAGATTCATATAAAAATAGTGAGGATAAAAAAATCCTAGAAATAATAAATGTGAAATTATTTTACAAGAAAACACTTGTCAAGACCTCAATCATTCAGTATGGGTGACCCAAATAATTAGGTGCCAATGAATTTTTATGTTTAAGATGATTATATTAAAGGTGATCCTGGATATTAAGATCCTATATTTTATGTGAGTTGTGGGTAACATTTATCTTGGTGACCCTAACAATAATGATCTTATAGGAATATATTTAGGATGATTCATATGATGAATTAGGCTAGGAGTATTTTGGCCTTGCTAGCATAAATTCAAAAATGAAATTATTTGAATGATTCTATACTAGATATAGTTATGGATTAATTTTAAATATTATCTTATTTATTTCCTGATGAAATATTGATATTGTTCCACTAAATGGTTATGATATATTAGGTTATTATTATTATTGGGAGTATATTAAATAAAAGTTCTTATTAAAAAGGTATAAAACATGATAATCACCCACAGATTTTTCTGGTTATAGATAATCACATGGACCATGAATATCATTTTAAGATATCTTATATATTGGAACTAGAACATAATAGATTGATTTATATGTTTGATAAGTGTTCTCAAATAGAATAATTTTATGTATAAGGAAGTGAATGTTATAAAAAATAAATTTATATAATTTTAACTCACAGGTATTAAATACTAGATGTGCATCACACATTTTTTCAAACAAACATAGACCCAGAAATAAGAGATTAATTTTTAGAGTAAAAGTCAATCCATCAGTTGTATATGGGTAAAAAGTTACTTCATTATAATTTGACACTTATAATATAATTCTAAATAGTGTATTAAATCTAAAATTAAAAACTATAACTATTTTCTATCCATAAATAGAAATTTTATTTCTATATATTTTATGGATAAGAATGGTTTTTCATTCATGATTAAGAACAAGAGTAGTTATATATACCTCAATAATAAGATATTGAAATAGGAATATAGGGAATGGTTTTTACATTATGTATATGGATAATCATATATATAAAATTTAAGATAATAAGACCAATATTTACTTTAACACAACTTATCTATGGAATTTTCACCTTGGGAATATAAATTAATGATATATTCAAATATTCTATAGAGATCATTTTTTGAAATCATGTGATTACTAGTAGTTTGAAAATTAAAAAAACATTTTTATAAAAAATAATGACCAAAACAAACTTTAGTGGAAAATATGAGAGGGGAAGTAGATTACGAGATCTAATACAAAGTGATATAATTAGAAGAATGAGTACTCAAGAAAGTGGTGGGTATAGGCACTTTTAAATAGTTACTGATAAATTTAGTCAATATGGTTTTATTTTTCTTATGAGACACAATTTTAAAACCTTTAAAAAGTTCATAGAGTTTAGAAATGAAATAGAAAATCAATTAGACAAAAGTATTGAGATTATATAATTAGAGTAGTGTGGTGAATACTCGATCGATAAATTTATTAACCATTTATGAGATTATTGATAATTTTCCCAACTAAATCCTCTAATAACACTATAAATGAAAGATATGTTTGAGGGGAGGAATCATACTTTATTTTACATGGCTCAAATAATGATTAATTTTTGTGACCTTCTAATATCATTCAAGGGATATTCCATAGAAGCATTGTATTTTATATTAAACCATATTTTATTTAAGGAAATCATATGGACAATATATGAAATATGAAAAGAGTGGAATACAAATTTTATTTTATATGGACCTGGAACTGTGAAGCATACATATGGAATTTTTATTATGATAAACATCATTAAAAATAATATAAATTATTTTTATACCAAAAATATCATGGGATATTAATTTTTTAATCCTATTGAACAGAAAGTATTTGTGGCCGAACATGGTGTTTTCTTAGAGAGTGATCACATTTTTTGAGGCATTAGTGGGGAGAAAATTGAACACAGATAAGTTAAATACTAGTAGGTAGGAATTTTTATTAATATGGAAATAGAGCTGGTTATATAAAGGGTTGTGTTGAGATAACCAACTCAAGTTACAACTAAACCTTGAAGGTATAGTAGGATCCATTAGGATCTCCAGAAATATGGATTTATTATAGGAAATTATAATGAAGTAATATTTAAAAGTGATGAACCTATTTCATACAAAGAGGTCATTAATAGTTTTAATTTCAAGAAATGGTTAGAATCCTTGAGATTTGAGATGATCCCCATGTACACTAACCAAGTGTGAAACTTTTTGGATGCACTTGAAGGGTTGATATCCATAGAGTGCTAGTGGGGTTTCTATAATAAAATTGAAATGGATGGTAGACTATATACTTATATAGATTTATTCTTCATAAAGGGTTATCAAAAAATTTATGGTATTGACTATGAAGATATTCTTTCACCAATTGTGATGATAAATCCCATTTTGATATTTTGTTATCATAAAATCACATTACAATTATGATATATATAAATTTCATGTAAAAATTAATTTCCTAAATGATAATTTATTTCATGATGTCTGTATGATATAAGCCAAATATTTTTATGTACCAAATGACTCCACAACAGTATGCAATTTGCAATGTTCTATTTAAGGATTGAAACAATCTTCTTAGAGTTGTATCATCTAGCTTGATGATACAATCAATGATTTTGGTTTTATAAAGAACACATATGGTTCTTTTGTATACTAGTTAATTAGTGGGGATTTTTTGGTATTTATAGTGTTGAGTGTAAATGGCATACCACTCATTGAAAATGATATCCCAACTTTACATTATGTAAGGGAACAATTGGTAAAGTTCTATTAAAAAAAATAAGCATCTTGTAAACTAGGTATGAAGATCTATAGAGATAGATCAAATAGGTTTCTTAGACCAAATCAAATTGCATATATTAGTAAAGTACTAAATATGTTTATCATATAGAACTCCAAGAAGGGTTTTTTTCCAGGGTTTCATAGCATGAATCTTAACAAGACTCAATGAAATTAAAAATAGTTATAAATGATAAATGTATATCACATTCCTTATGTGTCTTTAAAATGATCTATCATATAGACCATGTTGAATACTTTGCCTATAATGACTTGAATCTTTCCAATTCATTTCTCTATATGTTTTAGATATAGGTGATATAGGGAAACATGTATTTAAATAATTACTTTCTTTATTAAAATAATTTCACTTTCTTATACCCCCATGATATTTTTAGTCTATAGTATTAGAGAATTATGAAATCCATTGCATTAAATAAGGAACACTGGAATACCATGTCTATTTTTCATAAAAAAATGATTCTTACATAAAAAATATTGTTTCATTCATGAAACACTTTATTCCTTCATGGAAAATGTAATTTATTTAGATCTATAATTCATAATAGTTCATAATAATCTTTAATGCCTATTAAAAACATTTAAAAACTTAAGATGAGAAAAAAAATCCAACTAAGGGATATAAAAAGGGATTCCTTTAATACATTTGAAATTCATGAAAACCCATAAGAAAGTTTTTCATTTTAAATAAAAAATTCAGGTCATAAATAATTTAATTACTCGTGAAATAAATATTAAAGCACAAAGTCCTCATCAAACATTTTTTACTAAATCATAAAAGGAAAATTATAATTTATTTAGGTTTCTTTAAAAAAATGAAAAAATTTATAGTAAAAAAACCAATCCCATTTAAAAAATCATTAACCATTTGTTAAAACATAAAATCTTTTTCTTACCTTTTAAAATCAAAATATTTCCATGAAAACCAATAAACATGTTTGCACCTTGGGACATTATCTCCTTACAATCACTCTTATAAAGGAACAACCTGCCTAATTAATTCCAAATACATTATAGGGAAAACATATAAACTCCATCCACTTCGTATGAGTAAATTGTAAACATTTAACTCCATACACTTAATAGGAGTAACTTTTAAATAGTTAACTCCTTACACTTTATAATTATAACATATAATCAAACAACTCTATAAACTTTATAAGAGTAAATTTGATGCCATTAACTCCATCGATATTACTCAATGTGTTCGAGTCCTTACTAGGCTCACACATTATAGTGAAAAATTTAAAAGGACTATAACCAATATAAAAAACATATAATCTTTCATTTAAATAATATAAATCATATAAAATATTCTATTTAAATCATATGTAGAATAATTTTTATGATTTACATTAAAATAATGATAACAATCATTTTTTCCTTTGAATACTATAAAAATTCATATTTCCCATAATAATAAGAAATATTATATTCTTTGAAAAACCATGAAAACTTATAGAAAAATATTCTTAAGTAAAAAAGGTCCTTATGACCAACAATTCCATTCATGATGTATATGTTAAAAAACATTCTTTTTACACTTTTGTAAAGAATGTTAAAAACCACCTATACTAAAAGCACTGAAAAGATTCCATTTTTAAACATTTATAAAAAACTAAAATATCATTGAAAATAACTTTAAAAATATTATATTTATATATAAGAACAATATTGAAAAAATTAAATGAATATGGACATAGAGGAAATATAGTTAAAACATTTGATTTTTTTTTTCAAGAAAAATCTCTTATAACTTGTTAACTTTTTAATCAAAAAGAAATTGATAAATATAAAATGAAATAAATTTAAAAACCACTTGAAATTAATAAAATTATTGATAAATGACATCTATATGATATTTTATATATCATAAAAAATAAAAAAATTATTTAAAATGGAATAAATCTCAAATAATGAAAATTTAGATGAGAAACTTGTTACCTCGTCTCCATACTCACCACATAAATATTTTACTATTATAAATAATAAAATATTTTAAATTTTATAAATGATTAATAAAAATTTTCACATTCAATACCATTATATTATTTATTTTATTTCATTTATTACAATGTTTTATTTAGTTATTAAGTCAATTAAGTTCACATTGGTTATTTTGGGGTTGTTCGAATTATAATCATAAAATAACATCAGTGTGTTGACCATGGTCAAAGGTTTCATTGTTCAATTATCTCAAAAATATTGATAATATTATAATTATTGGGTTTATACATTAAACACACTCTTAAAAGCAATCATTTAAGGTGTTCATCAAAAATGAAACACAACATTTTGTGAAGGTGCTAGTCAACACATACACATGAGAGAACTTTACATTATTTTAATGGATAAGAAAATAAAAAAATGGGATATTTTTTTAAATTTTAAAAACAATAAATATGTTATAAAATTAATATTTATCCATTATTTGGATCCTTACGGCAATCCAAATGAGGAAGTATAAAAATGGAATGGTAGTCCATACATAGATACAAGTTGTGCTATCATTGTCAACAGATAGAAGTGTAAGAATATAAGCAATATATCATACTTATAGAATAATAATTATTTCGTAAATATCATATATATATATATATATATATTCATTTTATCCTTCATTTTAACTATTCCTATAATATGGCGATGAAAACAACACATCCCTTCATGGAGGTGGTAGTACATACGTACGAAAAAGTGATGATTTTATTTCCCATTGGATGGAAAAAGTGGAGAAAATGGTTGTTATTTATACATAATAACATTTAATTATAAGTAAGATACTGATATTATTATATAATCATAGTTATATATGTTTTTAAAGAGATGTAAGAAGAAATAAACATGAAAACACTCAATTAATAGTTATACCTCTTATTTGGAAAAACCTTATTTAACTTACACCTTAAGCCTTATTGAACTAGTTATTTTATAAGACCAATACATCTTGGACTTTGGGAGGGAAATAGAGAAGGTATTGGGGTTGGTATTATTTAATAAAAATAGATAAAATTATGTGAATAAGAGATTAGAGGATGATCCATTTTATATGTGAGGAGAGTGACAATATTACAATTATTCAAAGGTTTAAAATAATATTGAATCAATCTCATGGTCAATTGAAACTAAAAAATTCATTGTTTAGTGTAATGTAATAATTTTAAATATTATAACATATAATTACATTAAATATAATATTTTTGAACCATATTATGTTGATAATATTATTAGAATTATTACTATTAATTATGATAAAACATGAAGTTAAATTCATTAATAAATTTTAATCTCACAATTCTAGATATGAAATCAATTTTTAAGATTCAATTTTCATAAGTGGAATAAATTATGTTTAATATTTGTTGGTAAAATGAAGAAAAAAACTATTTTTAGAAAAATACTTGTTTTATGAATAAAAATTATTTTATACCAAAATCATGTATATTTTTCATTACCATTAAAATAATTGGATTATAGTTAATAAAATGATACTTATTTTACTTTCAAACCAATTCAAAACTAAAAGGTACCTTTTGAAAACATGATTAAAAGAGAAGTTATGAAAATAATTTTTATTTGAATAAAAACATTACTTAGATATTCAAAGTTCCAAACATATATTTCTAATTATAAAGTTATATTTTTAAATATATTATATTAATTCTGAAAAATATATTTTTTATATCAACAACCTTTCATAAAATTTTAGGGTATTCTTGGATCATGATAATATCATAAAAATGATGGTATCTATAAAATCAATATTATTAAATATTCACCCAAAAATAAATCTTTTAATAAAAATTCTGAAAATTTACCAAAATATAAATTTAAAATTATGATATAAAATATAAATTCTATTTTATTAGATTAATTTTCTAAAAGTTGTAGAAATAAATCATAATATTCATACACATTATTAAATAAAAACTATTTCTGAAGAAAATGTATAAAAGAAATTTATAATCATTCCATATCTAATAACCACCATTAAATTAATGGTAATTTAATTTATGAATTATATGATATATAAATTTCATTAAAAATAATCATCTATAGAAATTAACTTAATCTACCTTGATAAAAATACTTTTTCACACTAATCAGTTTTTTGAATAATATTTCATTAATCTTATATGATCTTATTTAAAGTGGAGTTCTTATTTACATGCCATTAATTAGTAAATTTATATTAGGAAAACGTTTCTATATTTATTTCATAATTTAGTTACTCTTGTTAATACCTATCTATCCAAAAACTAGGTTATATTAGTTATATTTAAATAATAATATTTTCATAGTTTATCACAGTTTATTTTAAGCTCAATATTGTGTGTGGTACATGCAATAGAACATTTTATTATTTTAAAAATAAAATCTTGGTGTTTTACATTATCCCAAACTCATGGAAAATTTATCCTCAAAATTTTAATTCGACTCTCAAAAAATTAATTGATCATAACATAGTTACTAAATTAGATATAGATTTTATCATGAAAATTAATTTTTTGGTCAAGAATATGAAACTTATAATTTTTTAAAAGCATGTAAAACCATAAAACTCATAATTTTAGATGATTTTATAAAATAATACCTTTATATTTGAGTGTTTCTTTTTAAGATAATACTCTATTGATTTGATAAAATAGTTTTTCTATCACTATTGAGATTTTAAGGAAATATACACACTTGATTTCATTCCATTTCATAAGTATTATTTCAACCTTGATTTATCCTTTAATCAATTTACACTTCCATATTATCTCTTACTCAAATAAATTATTATTCAAGATGAAATTTTAATGCCTGAAGAAATAAAATCATATTCTAAAAAAATACAATTTTCCTAAAAATAAGAAAATTTATTTATATTATTTCTATCCATTAATCAATGTAAAAAATGGTTAGAAATATTTAGGATACTTTCCAATATTAATAAACCTTAATATTGAGAAATTAAACATTAATCTCCAAATCATCAAAAATAAAACCCAAATTTCAACATAAATAATTACATAAATAACACACTATAAAACTCTTCAAAATATGTCAGAACCAAAATTAAAACTCAGAGATCATAATGATTTGTGAACATATTATTATAATGTCAACTTAAAATTTATCTTTAAATGACATTAACCACTATTTAAGACTCATACAAAAAATATATTTTCATTAAGGATATAATAACTAAAATATTATAATATTTACCATAAATAAACTAAATCACTATAAATATATAATAAAATGAAATATGATTGAATAAAATAACTCAGTAATTATTCTTTAAATTTGGTTTACCTTGATCATATAATGTTACCAAAATGTTATAATATTTTATCCCAATTAACCATAATTCCCTCAACATAAAAGATTACAATAACCATAATGGTTATAATTATATCCCCAAAATAATAAAATTATTCCAAAATAACCTTCATAGTAAATCACATGATAAACCTAATGATTTTTTATACCTCAATCATGTATTTAAACAAAATAAATGTACCCCATAACATAAAACTAAAAAGGGTATCATTTCCTCTAAACTTATAATCATCCATAATAAATATAAATCCTTAAATAAAATACCACTAAATTATTAATCATGTAACCCTGTATGTAGAAACTTGAATCATTCAAATTTCTTTATTACCTTTAATAAATATTCGTATTCTCTTCCTCAATACTTCATACATACAATAAAAAATATGAATGAAATCATTTGATTTATAAATCTAAATCAAATAAAATGGGAAAAAATATTAAAATAATTCATATCTTTTATATTTCCTTTGGAGTTTATTCATCTTAAATAATTATATAGTATGAATTTACTAAACCTTTTTTCTTACGGTTTTAATTATTTTCACCATTCATACTTATCTTCATGCATATGTTTAAAAAATTTACCATCTCATTAAAATTAAAACATTCAATTACTTTACTTCTATTTATAATAATACTATTACCATTTATTATTTATTTTTAGTCACATGATAAATGTATGATCTTACCACACCAATAAAACATTATATATCCCATCATACACTCACCAAAATGATTCTTACCCCAATTAATGAATGGGATAAATTTACCTTCATATTTCCTTGTTAACTATTTATCCACTACTTGAAACCTTTTCATCATCTTATCATTGTTGTCATAGGACAGAAAAGAGTTAATAAAATCCATCTCAACCTTCTCATCACAATGAAATGTTTTCTCATAGCTCCCAAATTCACGAGTTGACAGGCCCCTTTATAAAATTTGTTTTAAACCAATATAAAATATATCAATCTTATATTTAATATTATGAAAAGAATTGGTGTATACCTTTCTAATATAGTAAATTTTTACTCATAAATAGCCACAAATTACTCTTACGTTTTCTTTAACTCCAGAAATCTCCATTTCATTTTAAGTAGAAGGAAATTAGAAAAATATTTTTCATAGAAAAATCTTTTAATACCTTCAACACCAAGTAATAAATATCATTCTTCTATATGATATTCTTAATCAATGACCACCACTGGTCATCTTCATATTTAAGAAGGTAAATAGAAAGATTTACATTTTAATTATCTGAACAAACCAAAATATCAAATATCTTCTCTAAAAAATTGATTTATGCTTTTGATACCACTAGGTCTATGGTTCCATAAGAATATATAAGATGATGTATTATTAAATTATCCATTGTGGACATGTTTTTCTATAGATAATTTGTTAATTTACTTGAATGAATTCAATTTATAGCTTTTTTTAATAGAGTAAACATATCCTTACATTACCCATCTCTATCACCAATCATTTTAGGTTTTTAGTTCCGAAAGATATTATCCTCTTGTTGTCTTCCTACTTCATTCTCTATGTTCCTTTTACAGAAAATAATTATAAAATAGGAGTATATTTTATGAAGTTACATGGTAACCCTCAATGATTATCTCATGATAATATAATCATATATTATGATCACTAATGTTTATTTTATTAACAATATCCTTACCACTAAAGTTATCTAAACCCTTTTTAGGATACCAACTGTAATGGCCCAGACATCTATGGTCCATTCCTTTGCAAAAATCAGGTGTATGAGGTGATTCGGGAGGTTAAGGTGACTTATCCCCAACACTTTCCATTTTTTAGTTCAGTAAACAGTTCCAATGGTAGACAGTTGTGAACAGTGCATTGGTAACCTTCTATGAATAGTGCCAATGGTGAGGTCCAACGGTAACCTCTCTTTCATTTTCCAAATTTCCAATTCAATGAACAATTCCATTGGTGAATAGTTCTATCGGTAACCTCTCATTCCTTTTCCAAATTTTGAGTTCCTTGAATAGTTCCATCGGTGAACAGTTATATTGGTAAACTCTAACGGTAACCTCTATTTCCTTTGAAAAATTTCTATAACAATATTTTTACAGTGTTTCCATAATAGTAGGTGTATAGTGTTTCCAGAATGGTAGGTGTATAGTGTTCTATCGATGAGGTTCTAACGGTGAGGTTCATGAACAGTGTTCTACAGGTGAGGTTCTAACGGTGAGGTTCATGAACGGTGTTCTATCGGTGAGGTTCTAATGGCTAGGTTCATGAACAATGTTCTATCAGTGAGGTTTGTGAATAGTGTTCTATCGGTGAGGTTTTAATGGCGAGGTTCATGAATAGTGTTTTTCCTTTGCCAAATTTTGAGTTCATGAACAGTGTTTCCATCTTCCCACAGTTTCGCCCCTTTAGCATTTCCCTTTGACATAAAATGCATTTAAAGCCTCTTTTTAAGGACTCTAAGTCTGATTCAATGGAAATAAATCCTATATTAATTATTCCTAAGGCTCATGATGTTTTTACTTGGTCAAACTACGTGTTTTAATGTGATCCGCTTTTAATGGGAAATCAAGCGTATCTTAAACTGTCGCTCTGTTAAATATTCTAAAGGGACGAGATATCTTCCTCCCTAATTATTCCTCTTTATTCTCAAAATATGAGACACTAGAACCTTTAATTCTATTCAATAGGAGTTGTATAATCAAACTTAATCCTTGGATTTGTTCCGCTTTGTTTTTAATGCAACCAAGCAGTATCGATCGATCTTTGATATAAGTTGTCTCAGGGGGAGGAGATCATAACCTGTTGTGTGGCCCATTCTTGTATAAAGAACATAAAGAACTGTTTGAGGTAGGGGATTCATTGCTTCTCTTTTCTTTTACATGCAACTGTATTGTTAGCATGTTTTATCCCGTTGGATGACATTGAAATTGACATAATAAATATTTGAACCGGATAAATAAATTGATATCGATCATATATTTTTGCTTCTTGTTTTTCTAGATAGTGTGATATCTATTATTTATTCGTATATATGTTCATTCTTGATGGAAATTGGTAAAGAACGTAAACCATACTTAATTGATAATTGTTTGGCTAAAGATAAATAGGCATGTAAATGAATCTGGTTCTTCTTGTTATAGTTTTGATGTTAATCAAAATGGTGCAGTAAGCATGTTTAATTTATTTGTGATAGCTTACTATTTAGGTTTCACGAATGTGAAACCTACGTATAATAAGTTGGTTAATTCAAAACAAATTATTTGTTTGATAATTCCTTGATGGGTTCTGAGTTACTATCTTACTTGTTTAAGGGCCAAGTGCCAATTTTTAAGATGTTTGTTTTCCTACTGCTTGGGTTGTGATGTGAGCCTGGATGACTGTTGTGATATGTGGGGCATAAAGGCCTTTTGGTTGTGGCAGAAAATGATTCCTAGGGTGGCGAGATGTATCAGTTTATGCATGTTGGTGTTAGGGAGGACATTGTGGATGATGGAATAGGATGGATGTGATTGTTGGATGCTTGCTATTTATTATTTTTTGTTTATGTGCTTTACTTCTCCCCACTGTTCAAGGAAGATGGTCTTAATTACCCTTCTTCCGAAAGGGGCTAAGATGCGTGGTGTATGCCACATACTTTCTGTGTATATCTTCTCAAGGGAGAATGGGTCTACGCTGTTGCTATAGGCGGAAAAGACTCAACGGGTAGTTCATCTTCTCACCATGTTGAGCCCCTTGTGTTTAGTAGCATATACTGTTTTTCTATAATTCTTGGGAATATGAAAAAGTAATGATGTAAATAAATAACTTGAATACATGATGTTTACCGATTGGGTTTGGAGCTTGCTGGGGTGCAATGCTGAGGTTGTGATTTGAAGGAACAATGTAATTTGGGTGTGATACTAATGAAATTTAATGTGGATTTGTTATTGGTTAATTAATGTTTAAATAATTAATTAATGTAAAGTGAAAATGGTAAAGGGAATGAAATAATTTATTAAATCTCTCTAAGTGGTTGTGTGTTTAGGATACCTAGTCTTAGAAGTAGCAGCCTAGAGTCTAAGAGACATTAGCCGTAGTTGTGTCTATGACTAGGTTATGCCCATAGTGTGGTTGTGAGATATAGTATATCTGGTAATTTTTGTGTTTCTATATGCTACTCCACACTATCAGTGAGGGAAACTAACACCCTGGGAATTTTGAGCCCTGGGGGGGGGGGTATTTTCTCCAACATTCCGGTGGGAGGATGAATGGATGACTACCCCCTTTGGCCTCGCTCTCTTCTCTTGGTGGTTACTTGTGATGGTAGGCACAAAGGTTAGTTTTCCCCATATATGTGTTTAGAGGGTTGTAATGGCTTGTGGTTATTCACACACATATATTCTAGATATAAATTCCTATAGACTATTATATGTGTAATGCGTATAGGTTGTAATGGATTGAGGATACTTACTCGGTGTATGGTCTATAATGGCTTGAGGTATAATAACCGATGCATGATACACGTTATGTGAGCTATGGTGGATCCCAGAAACTACCTGGTTACTTATTTCATGGACGTGGTGGTTTTGTTGCATGAGGTGAATATTGTGGTGCTTCACCCAGGTGTCTGCGGGAAAGCCTTATTGGAGATAGACGTTCAGGATTTGCGATGTTGGGGCAAAGTGGAAAACCCGTGGGGAATTAGTAGTGGGGTACCCTTGATATTATTTATTATATGATATATTCTTGTATGCGTTACTTGGTAAGAGTATCCAGTGTGAGGGTAGGAACTTAGTATACCTGTTTAGGTGACGAGTTAGTTTCACTTGTTATTCACTGTTCTTTAGCATGATTTCTTTACTTTTTCATGCGATGCTACGAGGATGATCCTACTGAGTATACTGTTATACTCACCCTATGTATATATAAACCGTTTTTCAGGTCACTTCGAGTAGGTTGTAGATCAAGCTGGTTTCTACTAGCTTGGGGTTGCAGGAGCTATTCGGCCTTGTGGTTTCTGATATTTTTACTTTCTTTTGGGTACTTTCAATTTCCCATTCTAGTTATAGTAGTTTTGCAAGACATTAAATATGTGCACTTGGGTTTCCTTTTATATTTCAGTTTTGAGTTGGAGTTGGTTAGTGTCTATCTTATCTCTCTCTTCCTCATGTGTTCTCTTAGAGGGTAATGCCTCCTATTTGTGTGTTTACTATACCCTCAGTGTTATTCACCAACCTGGGGCTTACTGAAGGTGCAAATTAGGGGGTCATTATCTCCCTTCTCACATTGCCGGCCCAAGAGGGGTACCCTTTGTGTGGAGGGGTTTGTGACAGAGTGGTATCAGAGGGAGGTTGAGAGATAGGATGGAGTTTGGTGTTAGGCACAAGTGAGGTTGCATGGGTTGGTAGGAAAACACTATCATTCATGTTTATCAAGTGATGTAAACATTATAGACGGACTGAGACATAGGCATTTAGGGCCCCCTATGATCTGATGTATAGACCTTTAAGTTTACAAAGTCTACTAAACGAGGTGATACTAGTTGCAGGTTAGAGACCTAGGAAAAGGATCATGCATCATTCCTTTTTGTGCTTGTGTTTGAATGGGTAGACCTTGGGATAGGTTAATCTAAAATGAATGAAAGAAAAAAATTAATTAATTAATGTTGAGTCTTCCATATTCCAGGTTTTGAAGCCCTAACTTTTTGTTATTTTATAGGTATGTCCCTAGGTCAACGTCCTTGTCAGGATCGCATAGAAGATATCCAGCAGGCTATTCCAGCAGATCACCACATGGTAGAGGTTAACGATGATGAAACTTAAAGGAAGACACTTTGAGAGTTTTAGTTCCAAAGTCTGCAAAAGTACAAGGGATCCATTTCATATGCAGTCATGGAAGACTGGTTATAGGTGGTCGAGATCGGCTTCAGTTCGATCAGTGCTTGGAAGGAGCACTGAGTGTCCTTGGTTGTGACGATGCTGCATGGAGAAGCGAGGAAGTGGTGGTTCATGTTCCTCAGGGATCACAAGGAGTTAGCGATCACATGGGAGGAGTTTCGATACAAGTTTAGAGTCAAGTTTATTTCTTTGACCGCAAAGGAGTCCAGTCGCCAGGAGATTCTTATCATTTGATAGGGGAGATCCATTGTGCGAGAGCTTGGAATACATTTCAAGAACCTTTTACGATATGATTCGGACTTGTTTCCAGATGAGGAGGCCATGGAGAGGTATTTTGAGGAGGCATTGTGTCCAGAGATCCAGCACCAGAGCACCCTATTTATGCTGAAGACATATCTTGAGGTGCTGGAAAGGGCAGAGGTTGTCAAGAGGACTTTGGCCAGAACCATATCATCATAAGATGGGATTCATCATGATTTCTCATGAAGCATACCTGTGGTCTAGGGTTCCTAGTTTTCAAGGAAAAAGAGTTTCCATCCAGCCGAGGGTAGGTCCCAGCCCTTCACATATCATTTCTCTGGAGGCAAAAACTCTCAGGCCTATGCCAAGGGATCAGACGCTTGTTTTTCTTGTGGTGGTCGAGGTCATCAGTAGCAGGAGTTCCCGAAATTTCAAAGTAGTCATCGTGCACAGGGTTCTCTACTCTAGGTTCCTCCATTGAGGCTGTTCCAGCCGAGGCAGTAGTAGTAGGTTTCACCAGCTTTAGATCAACAGAGGGTAGATGGGGCAGGCAGAGGATAACCCTATGACGCTCCCCGTCCTCCGAGAGCAGAGCGCGGCTGTGGTGGTGTTTTTTATTAGGGTCAGAGAGGCCGTGGAGGAGGTCATGGTAAGCTTCATGCTCTAGAGTTTCCAACTTCAGGCGAGCCAGATGTCGTTCGAGGTACCCTTTTCTTGTTTTATACCTTGGTGTATGCCTTGTTTGATTTAGGAGCGACACACTCCTTGATATCACCTATCATTTTCTATGCTTTGGGACTTGAGGTAGGGAGGCGTCCAATGCCCTTGGTGTTGACTACACCAGTTGGAGGTCAAGTTGACTTGTTTGAAGTATGTAGAAACTGTTAGCTAGTTTTGGGGAAGCACTGCTCTTAGGGATATTTCTTATGTTTACAAATACAACCATATGATGTCATCCTCAGTATGGATTAGTTGTATTCGGTGATGGATATCGTGGATTTCTTTAGAAAGAAGGTCGTTTTCTTTGGTTCGGATGGAGAGTTGGTGATGTTTGTTGGTGAGCGAGATCCTAATATGGGTCATAGGCACGTTCTGTCCTTATCATTCATAACGGATGAGTTGATATTGAGTTCTTCAAAGGTTCAATAGTTGGCATTTCCTAGGGTCGTTTAAGAGTACCCTGATGTCTTTACAGAAGTGGTTTTAGCATTACCCCCTTGACGAGAGATCGATTTTGGGATTGATCTACAACCAAGATCATCTCTTATATCTATGTCTCCATATAGGATGGACCATTCTAAGTTACGAGAGCTATGTATAAATCTTTATGGTATGTTATAGTGCAGTTTTGTTCGGCCAAGTGTGCAACCATGGGGTGCACCAATTTTGTTCGTGAGGAAGGCTGACGACAGTTTGTGGTTGTGTGTCGATTATTATCGATTAAACTAAGTGAAAATAAAGAATCTCTATCCTCTTCCACAGATTGATGATTTATTCAATCAACTGAAGGGTGAAAGTTGGTTCTCAAAGATCTACTTGCAGTCAGGATATCATCAGATGCGTGTGAAGGATGAGGATATCCTGAAGAATGTTTTCTATTGTCGTCATGGGCATTATGAGTTTGTTGTAATTCCATTAGTCATAATGAATAATCCAGATGTATTCATGGGATTGATTAATGATGTGTTATGTTAGTTCCTGGACAAGTTCATGGTAGTTTTCATCGATGACGGCCTTGTGTACTCCACGTCTGAGGAGGAGCATGCAGAACATCTATACATTGTTTTGGGAGTTCTTCATCAACATAATCTATTTGAGAAGTTTCCAAAGTGTGAGTTTTGGGTTCGAGAGGTCCATTTCTTGGGGCATGTTGTGTCCCAATAGAGATTAGATGTGGATCCCTTGAAGATAGAAGCAGTTGTGTCTTGGGAATCCCCCAAGACAGTGTCGGAGGTGCGATGTTTCCTTGGTCTCGTAGGATACTAAAAGAGGTTCATAGCTGATTTCTCACGAGTTGAAACTCCTTTGAAAACTTTTACTAGGAAGGATCAAGCATTAATATGGAATGATTAGTGCCAGGCAGCTTTCGAGTATCTAAAGGAGAAGTTAGTAAGTGCTAAAGTTCTTTTTCTTCTAGCTGAGGGAGTTTGGTTTGATGTTTTCTGCGATGCTTCACATCTGAGTTTGGGCTGTTTTATGATGCAGAAAAGATCAGTTGTTTCTTATGGGTATCAGAAGTTACGTCCGCATGAACGTAACTATGGAACTCATGATCTTAAGTTGGCATCCTTGGTGTTTTCTCTGAAGCTGTGGAGACATTACCTCATTGGGGAGCTCTTTGTGGTTTTCACCGATCATAAGAGTTTGAGGTATGTTTTCTCCCAGTGTGACTTGAACTTACAAAAACATCATGGGATAGATTTATTATAGGAATACGACTTTGAAATATCGTATACACCTGGAAAAGGGAATGTTGTAGCTGATGCGCTGAGTCGGAAGTCACGTAGTGATGCAGTGCATGAATCTGGTGACTCCTGGAGAGTAATGGAATAACTATCAACATTACATCTTGATATGGGAGATGTTGGGGGAAGATGTCGTCTTTTTTAGATGATGGTGCAGTCATCTCTCATGAAGTAAGTGGAAGATTCCCAGTTGGGCGATCTTGAGGTGGAGGTGTGGAGAGACTGAGTTTTTTGTGGTGAGGCCCCTGATGGTTGGTCAGAGGATTAACAACAACAAGTGTTGTATCACAAAAGGCATTTTGTTCCTTTAGCGATGTACGTGATGGTTCTCAGAGAGTTTCATACTTCTACTTTAGTGGTGCATCCTAGTGTGACAAAGATGTACCGAGCCTTGAGGAGCTGGTTTTGGTGGCCTGAGTTAAAACGTGAAGTTGCGGAGTTTGTGTCTCGATGTTTGGTCTTCCAGAAGGTGAAGGCCGAACACCGTGTCCTCGGTGGTCTGCTCCAGCCATTATAGATTCCTCAATGGAAGTGGGAGGACATCTCAATGGACTTTTTTACTAGTTTACCTCGAGATCTTGGAGGGCAAGATGCTATTTTGGTGGAAGTGGATCGCTTAACAAAATTGTCCCACTTTATAACAATCAAGGAGTTGAGCTCAGTGGAAGTTTTGTCAAGGAATTATCTAGAGGAGGTGGTGAGGCTTTATGGAGTCCCAAGGACGATAAATTCTGATCAAGATCCTAGATTTACTTCTAGGGTGTGGAGATATCTCTAGCATGCTTTTGGTTCTTAGCTATGCCTTAACACTGCTTTTCATCCTCAAACAGATGGTCAGACAAATTGAACCATCCATACTCTTGATGACATGTTATGCTCTTGTGTTCTTGATTTTTGAGGTTCATGGATGAAGCAATTACCCTTGGTGGATTTTACTTACAATTATAGTTTTCACTCCACCATTAGTATGGTGCCTTTTGAATCCTTGTATGGAAGAACTTTCCGTTATCCGTTGTACTAGATTGGGGTCGTAGAGTCATCAATTATCAGACCAGAACTAGTTCAAAATACAACAGAGATGGTTTAGGTGATTCGTGAGAGGATGAAGACAACACAAGATCATCAAAAATCACATGACGATCAAAGGAGGATGCCCTTAGAGTTTGATGTTAGGGACCATATGTTTTTGAAGGTAACTCCTCATCGTGGGAAGTGAAGGTTTGGTTGTGGAAGTAAGCTTTATCCATGCTTTGTTGGGCCTTTCGATGTGTTAGCTCGGGTTGGAGCTGCGGCGTATCGAGTATCACTTCCCCCACAGATGAGTGAGATACATGATGTTTTCCATGTATCACAACTCCGTCATTATCTTCATGATGAATCTCATGTCATCGATTTGGGAGAGATCGATGTTGATGATGATGCAACCTTTGAGGAGCGACCTGTGGAGATCCAAGACCGCCAGGAGAAGGTGTTGCATGGGTGTTCTATCCCCTTGGTTCATGTCTTGTGGTGAAATATTGGCATGGAGGAGAGTACCTGGGAACGTGAGTCAAAAATATGTGCTCAATACCAAGAGTTGTTTGATGTTTAACTCTTTTCATGTATTGATGCAGCCTTTGTGGTTATAAACCTTCTATGTTTATCAGATGGTTTCATTTTTCTTATTTTGTGGCTTTCTCTCTTTTGAGAGGTATCTCTATGGGTGGTTGTTTGGGACCCGTTTCGTTTTCACTTTAGGTGGGTTTTGAATTCTTGAGGATGATAATGTTTTGAGAGGCATCTGATGTAATGGCCCAGTCCTCTCTAGTCCATTCCTTTGTGAAAATAAGGTTTATAAGGTGATTCCGGAGGTCAAGGTGACTTATCCCCAACACTTTCCAATTTTTTTCCAGTTCAGTTAACAGTTCCAATGGTAGACAGTTGTGAACAGTGCATCAGTAAACTTCTATAAACAGTTCCAATGGTGAGGTCCAACGGTAACCTCTCTTTCCTTTTCCAAATTTCCAATTCTATGAATAGTTCCATCGATGAACAGTTCTATCGGTAACCTCTAATTGTAACCTCTCTTTCCCTTGCCAAATTTTGAGTTATGTGAATAGTTCCATCAGTGAACAGTTCAATCAGTAACCTCTAACGGTAACATCTATTTCCTTTCCAAATTTCCATAACAGTAGGTGTATAGTGTTTCCATAATGGTAGGTGTACAATGTTTCCAGAACGGTAGGTTTATAGTGTTCTATCGGTGAGGTTCTAACAGTAAGGTTCATGAACAGTGTTCTATCAGTGAGGTTCTAACAGTGAGGTTCATGAACAATGTTCTATTGTTGAGGTTCTAATGGTGAGGTTCATGAACAATGTTTTTCCTTTGCCAAATTTTGAGTTTGTGAACTGTTTTTCTAACTTCCTACGGTTTCTCCCCTTTAGCGTTTTGCTTTGACGTAAAATGCATTTAAAGATTCATTTTAAGGACTCTAAGGCTGATTCAAAGGCCATAACTTCTGTATTAAATATTCCTAAGGCTCAGGATGTTTTTACTTGGTCAAACTGCATGGTTTAATGCGATCCACTTTTAATGGGAAAGCAAGCATATCTTAAACTGCCACTTCGTTAAATATTCTAAAGGAACATGATATCTTCCACCCTAATTCTTCCTCTTTGTTCTCGGCTATGAGACGCTAGAACCTTTCATTCTATTCTATAGGAGTTTCCTAATCAAAATTACTCCTAGTATTAGTTCCTCTCATTTTTGATGCAACCAAGCAGTACCGATCAATCTTTGATATAAGTTGTCACGGGGGGAGGAGATCATAACCAGTTGTGTGGCCCATTATCTTATAAAGAATGTCAAGAACTGTTTGTGGTAGGGGATTCATTGCTTTTATTTTCTTTTACATGAAACTATATTGTTATCATGTTTTATCCCACTGTATGACATTGAAATTGACATAATAAATATTTTAACTGGATAAATAAATTGATATCGATCGTATGTTGTTTCCTCTTATTTTTCTAGATAGTTTGATATCTATGCTTGCTTCGTATAGCTGTTAGTTCTTGATGGAAATTGGTAAAGAACATAAACTGGAATTAATTGATAATTGTTTGGATATATATAAAGAGACATGTAAATGAATATATTTCTTCTTGTTGTAATTTTTATTTTAATCAAAATAGTGCAATAAGAATGTTTAATTTATTTGTGATAGCTTACTATTTAGTTTTCCTAAATGTGAAACCTACATATAATAAATCTATTAATTCAAAATGGATTATTTGTTTGATAATTCCTTGAAGGGTTTTGAGTTACCCTCTTTCTTGTTTAAGGGCCAAGAGACAATGTTTAAGATGTTTTTTTCATAATTCTTGTGTTGTGATTGTAACGACCCAAAATTTTGAATAAATATTATTTCCTAATTTTGTGTGTTATTTTATACTCAACAAAACTGTTTCATTTGATAACATGAGTATAATTAAAATGATACTGTTGGGTTTTGACTGTTATATGACCATTGGTCAATATGACCGCTGTAAACTAAACGTTTCAATTATTGTCTCTAAATACAAGTAATCTTGGTTAATTATTATAGAAAAAAGATTCGATGGCCTCACCCAGGAGTCTTGGACCGATCGAATCCCATCTAACAGAACTTGGGAAGAAGGTAGCACCACTGGGCTTTGCTCTGGACCAAACCCAAGCCGAACTTCATCATGTGAAGCTAGAATGGAATCGCCTTTGCGAGAAGTTCAAACTGATAGAAATTACTACTCGTGTGATGTTGGCCAAGCCTCCCTCAGATTCTCTCACCTTAGCACACCTTACACTTAGGTCCTATGCTGGTGTGATAATGGGCTATGTAAGGAGACCGTAACTGGCTTGTGTAATCCTTTATTTTAAATAAAATTTGGGATTTCTTCTTATGATGGATTTTATGAATTTTCAAATGACCGGATAAATATAGTATGCATATTTTTGATGAATTTTAGAAAAAGTATATTTTAAAAATGTTTATGTAAACCTTAAATAATTAAAAATGTGCAATGATATTAAAAAAATCGTCTTCTATAATTATGTTCAGTACGAAATTTAGAGTCTAATAAGATCAACTTGATTTTTGATGAATAGTAAATTATGAATAGTGATTTTATGATTAGGATTAGTAATGTGACCAAATGGATTAGTAATATCACTTAAAGAAAGTATTAATATAACCTAGGCACCTTGATTAAGTAATGTGATTCAATAAAATGGTTAAATAACGGTTTCATAAATTATTATTCAAGTATTAGTTTTTTCGGGTGAATAGTGTTTTTTAATTAAAAATTAAATTACAAATATTTAGAAAATTATTTTTATAAAATGGATTTCATTTCTGAACTCAGATCATCGATATTATGTTAAGGTAATTTTTTGGGTTTTTTCTGAAAAAATGAATTTTCAGTGAATAGTGTATTTATTTAAAAATTAAATTAAAAATATTTAGAAAATTATTTTTATAAAATGGAGTTCTTTTTTGAAATCAAAGAATTTATATTTGGTTAATGTAAAATTTTGGGATTTTTCTGAGAAATTTGAATTTTCATTGAATAGTAAAAATACAGTTTTAGGGTTTCGGTATGTTTAATGACATCATAAGTGTGTACTGATGATTCCATGAGATATTTTAAGGGATGGTCGACCAAAGGTGATGAATTATTGTATGGGGGGGGCATGTGGCCTAACTCCATGGGAAATACCATGGGAGAGCCCATGCTTTTGAGAAAACCACTTGTGAGGTGTCCCTTGGCCATTAATGCCTTGTCCCCTCACTTTCCCTATAAATACCAAGCCATACTCTCATCCATTTCGACTCCCCACTCTCCACCAACTAATTTCGGGTCTCATTACCTCCTAAGGAGTCCTCCCAAGGTGCCCCCAAGCCCTCAAGGTCCCAACCATTGAGTTTTAAGAGCTACGTTTTAAGGTAAGGGATCCGACCTCTCTCTTTCTTTTCAAGTAATCTCTTTTATGTCATTTATTTTATGCTCCATGTTATTATGTTAAAGTATGTTCTTTTATACTACTCTTAATTCCCTTTTCATGTTAATATAATGAGATATCCCCTCTTACTCTCATTATTTAGTTTTATGAAGTTTTAAGTCGCGCCGTTAGGCTGCCGAAATTTTTGTAACAGATTCTTTCTCCCTTCTCATTTTTCATAGTTCTACTTTCATGTCAAGTCTTTCAAGTTCCTTTTTATTATGTTGGGGTATGATCTCTATATCTATCATACTTATCTTTTATGATCATATGATGATAGATCCCATTTTATCTCTTCAATTCAGTATTTTGAAGTTTTAAGTGATGCTGTTAGGCTGCCGAATGTTTAAGTGGTTCTTTCACCCTTCTCATTTTCAAGTTCTACTTTCAGGTCAAGTCTTTCAAGTTACTTTTTATTATATTGGGGTATGATCTCTATATCTATGATACTGATCTTTTATTATCATATGATGAGATACCCCATTTGATCTCTTCAATTCAGTATTTTGAAGTTTAGAGTGACGCCGTTAGGCTGCCGAATTTTTAAGTGGTTCTTTCACCCTTCTCGTTTTCAAGTTCTAATTTCATGTCAAGTATTTCAAGTTCCTTTTTTTTATGTTGGGGTATGATCTCTATATCTATCATACTGATCTTTTATGTTCATATGATGATAGACCCTATTTGATCTCATCAATTCATTTTTGGTTGAAGTTTATGTGACGCCGTTAGGCTGTAGAATTTTCATAAGAGAAATATTATTTTTGTCTTCCTTTCATGTTCTTCATTTCATATGGTATATTTTCAAATTTCATTACCATGTTCTTAAATCATTTAAATTATGTCCCTATACTATTTTTATAGATCATTTATGAGTGGGTGACCCATGTCCCCTCTCTTTTCAATGTTTTCTAAAACCCTGTAACGTAGCCGTTATGCTGCAGAATTTTCGTCTCAAAATGCCTCTCTCTTCTTCTCAAAATTATTTTATGTTATTAAGTGAATACTCAAAGCTCTTATTTCTATAGGGGTATTCACATATATATCAAAATTTTCTATTTTAAATTCTGGGATTTACATACATGAAACCCGCTTTCCCTTTCCTTGGGTTTAAAGTGACATAAAGATCATGTCTTTAAAGAAGTTTTTTTAAAACGTTATGATTATGAAATGAAACCCATTTCTTTTATGCTATATGGGTTGTTTATGAAATGATTGATGATGATATATGTAGCTCACATGATAATAAAGACATGTCAAGGGTGCGCCCAGATATCACTCCAATGCATTGGGTAAAAACTTAATCTCTATAGATGACCTTTTAGACTGATACCTTGGTGAATAACCTTGGTAAATTTTAATGACACCTTGGGGATGGACCTTGGTGAAACAAAATTATTGTCAATATTAAATGTTGTAGCCACATCTTCAAGTTATGAAAAATGTTATTTTTATGATGATATATCTTCTGATTTCTTTCTCATTCCTTAAAGTTCTTTTCATGACCTTATTGAAGTATCTCAAGTTCACATGTAAAATGTTTC
Organism: Viscum album; assembly: GCA_963277665.1. NCBI lineage: Eukaryota > Viridiplantae > Streptophyta > Magnoliopsida > Santalales > Viscaceae > Viscum > Viscum album. The sequence continues at coordinate 163,355,955 of OY728140.1, forward strand.
TCTTGTTTCCCTTACTGGGCCTTTTGATCACCCTTTCTTTTGATGTATTTTCCTAGGTTATGAGATGCAATAATGGACTTAGGATGAACATGAGGAGAAGCCTTTCAAGTGTTTAAGAAGAATGTTTTATGTTTTCATGTTTTAAGTTCCTGGTTTCCAAGACACTAAACCTTAAAGATCCTCGGTTTTGTAAAATGTAATGAAAGTTTATGTGATAAAATGGTGGGATGCTATAGTGATGTGAGCCTGGATGGCTGTTGTGATATGTGGGGGCATGGAGGCCTTTCGGTTGTGGAAGAAAATGTTTCCTAGGGTGGTGATATGCATCGATTTATGAATGTGTGTGTTAGGGAGGACACCAGGGATGATGGAATGGGATGGATGTGATTTTTGGATGCTTGCTATTTCTCTTTGGTTGTTTATGTGCTCTAATTCTACCCATTTATCAAGGCAGATCGTCTTACTTACCCTTCTTCCTAAAGGGGTGAAGACGCACGAGGTATGTCACATACTTTCCGTGTTTAGATTCTCAAGGTAGAATGGGTCTACGCTCTTTCTATAGGCGGAAAAGACTTGACAGGTAGTTCATCTACTCACCATGTTGATCCCCCTTGGGTTTAGTAGAATATAATGTTTTTCTAGAATGCCTAGGATTATGGGAATGTAATATGGTAAATAAATAATTTGAATAAATGATTTCAACCCATGGGTTTTGGAGCTTTCTGGGGCACAATGCTGAGGCTCTGATTTGAAGGAACACTGTAATTTGGGTGTGATGCTAATAAAATTTAATGTGTAATTGTCATTGGTTAATTAATGTTTAAAGAATTAATTAACATAAAGTGAAAATATTAAAGGGAATGAAATAATTTATTAAATCTCTCTAAGTGGTTGTGGGATTATAAGATACCTAGTCTTAGAAGTAACAGCCCGGAGTCTGAGAGACGTTAGCGACAGTTGTGTCTAAGACTAGGTTATGACCATAGTGTGGTTGTGAGATATAGTATATCATTTACTTTTTGTGATTCTATACACTACTCCACCCTATCAGTAAGGGAAACTGATACCCCGAGGATTCTGAGCCCTGGGGGGGGGGGGGTGTTTTCCCCAATATTCTGGTGGGAGGATGAATGGCTAACTGCCCCCTTTGGCCCTGCTCTCTTCTCTTGGTGGTTACTTGTGCTGGTAGGCACAACGGCTAGTTTTCCCCATATATTTGTGTAGAGGGATGTAATGGCTTGTGGTTATTCAGACACGTATATTCTGGATATAGTTTTCTATGGAATACTATAGGTGTAACGTGTATAGGTTGTGATGGTTTGAGGATCCTTACTTTGTGTATGGGATGTAATAGCTTGAGGTATAATACACGACGTATGATACATGTTATGCGAGCTGTGGTGGCTCCTAGAAACTACCTGGTTACTTCTTGCATGTACGTGGTGGTTTTTTTGCACGAGGTGAATATTGTGGTGCTTCACCCAGGTGTCTGCGGGCAAGACGTTTTGTAGAGAGATGCTCAGGATGTGCAATGTTGGGGTAAAGCGGCAAACCAGTGGGGAAGTAGTAGCGGGTTACCCTTGATATTATTTATTATATGATATATTATAGTATGCATTACTTGGTGAGAGTAGCCATTGTGAGGCTGAGAACTTAGTATACCTGTTTAGGTGATGAGTTAGTTTCACTTGTTGGTCGCTGTGCTTTAGCATGCTTTCTTTACTTTTGCACGAGAGGCTCCCGGGAGGATCCTACTGAGTATACTGTTATACTCACCCTATGTATATATAAACTGTTTTCAGGTCACTTGGAGCATGTTGGAGATCAAGATGGTTTCTACTATCTTGGGGTTGTAGGAGCTGTTCGGGCTTGTGGTTGCCGCTGTTTTTACATTCTTTTGGGTACATTTAGTTTTCCCCTTCCATTTGTAGTAGTTTTGAATGACATTACATATGTGCACTTGGGTTTCCTTTTATATTTAAGTTCTGAGTTGGATTTTTTTGGTGTATATTTTATCTCCCTCTTCTACAAGTGTTCACTTAGAGGGAAATGCCTCCCATTTGTGTGTTTACTATACCCTCGGTGCTAGTCACCAACCTGGGGCCTACTGGAGGCGGGACTTGGGGGTCATTATCTCCCTTCTCACATTGTCAGCCTAGGAGGGGTATACTTTTTGGGGATGGGTTCGTGACATCAACTATAAGGATTCACGCCTTTAACAACCCATAATTACAAGACTTATAACAAGGTATTCACTTTATGGTATTCTGATGAACTTTTTTTCAATTTTATTAAATAATTCGGAAAACTATTACACAAAATAAGGAACCCTATCTTACTATGTCCATTTTTTTACAAAAAATAGGATTCTTATGCTCATAGTCCTATTTCATTCGTTACATGCTTACTTACTTTAAGTCCAAATACCTTTATTCAAAGATAGACTTAATAGTAGTTTTGACTAATCCTTAGGCCAAGTGGAAATGTTTGAAAACTTAGGGTGAGTAAAAAAAGACTCAATAATCGATATAATAATAATATTAACCCATTAATCCGTTATAAATTCATGAAAAACTATAATAAGGTTTTTATTTTTACATAATAAACCTTTATCTCATAATCATTTACTTACTCCAGAAATCAAAATAAAATCACAATGTTTTAATAAAATATTTTGTAAGAAAGTATAAAGGAAAAATCATAACTCATGAGGGTTTCTTAAAAAAAATGAAAACTTGTCCTGGAAAAAAACCATTTCTATTTAGAAAATCATAAACCAAACTTTAAAACATAAACACATTTTCTTACCTTTTGAATTAAAATTGTCTCTATAAAAATCTATACACAAGTTGGTACATTGAGATAATATCTCATTAAAATCACTCTTAGAAAGTAATAAACTTCCTAGTAAATTCTAATTACTTCATAGGAGTTATGTATAAAATATTAACTTTATGCACTTCATAAGATTAACATGCAAATAGTTAACTCATTCCACTTTATAGGAGTAAAATTTTAATAGTTAAATCTATCCACCTCACAGGATTAACTTATAATCTGTGAAATCTTTCTGCATTATTGGAGTAACTTGTAAACAATTACTCTGACCACATTTCCTAATGCATTAGAGAGATTTTTTGGGCATACCTGTTTTCATGAACAATGTAAAAGGACCAAAATATTCAAAAAACACATTGGATCTTTAATTTACACTATAAAATCTTATAAACCATTCTTTTTAACACATATTAATAACTCTTTTCATGCTTCATATAAAAATAAATAAAAAACATATTTCCTTTAAAAAATCAAGAAATGAAAAATTTCTAGAAGAATAAGAAATATGATATTATTTAAAAAAAGTGAAATTTTATATATAAATATTGTTAAAAAATAATGTTTAGTATGATTATATATATCATTCATGTTGAAAAAATTACAATAAAATTCTTTTTATACCTTTGTAAGGAAATTCAAAAATCGCCTTTATTGAAAAAACTAAAAGTATACCTATTAATCCATTATATATATATATATATATATATATATTAAAAATTAGTTTTAAATGAACATTAATAAACTTGAATTCTTAAATAACAATTTTTTTGAAAAATTTATAAAAAAAGGAATATGGCGGAAAATGAGTTTAAAACATTTAAAACATCATTTTAAAGAAAAATCCTTTACGACTTTGGTAACTTCTGAATCAAAAGGATATTAAAGAAGAGAGAATGAAATTAAATTGAAAATAAATTTAATTTTAATAAATTAATGATAAAATATATCATCATGGATTTTTATAAACTATATAAAAGAAAAAATGTGCTGAAAACGTAATAATTATGAAATAAAGAAAGTTGAGATGTGAAATCCCTTACCTCATCTTCTGAAAAGCCACATACATCCTTTAATTTACTGAATAATATAATTGCAATAATTTTGTTCTTGATTAAGAAATTTTTTCATGTTTTTACCTTGATATTATAACTTTTATTTAATTTATTACAATTTTTATTTAGTTATTAGCTCAGTTAAGTTCACATTGGCCGTTTTGGGGTCATTTGATTTATAACTATAAAATAACATTGGTGTGTTGACTATAGTCAAAGGATTCATTATTCCATAATCTATAGAGTCTTAAAAATTATATAATTATCATTTTTATATATTAAATATAATTTTAAAACCAACCATGTAATGAGGCCATGAATAATTAAAGACATCATTTCATGGGGGTGATATTGCACACATATAAATGAGTGACATTTCTACTTTTATAATAGATTGAAAATAAATAATATAGTTAATATAATAATATTATAGAATAATAAATATGTTATATATGTTATATTTATTCACTAGATCCATCCTCATGACCAACCATTTGAGACATTAATGAAAAATGAATGACATCATTTGGGGGAGGAGGTTGTCCACACGTACACACACACACAACATTATCATTTTCCAATGGATTGAATGTTAAGAAGGTAAGTAAAATATTTTCTTAAAAAATAATAATAATTATATATATATATTATATTAATTTTATCCATTATATTTTTAATCCATATAATCTAGTGATATAAAATAAAATACATCACTTCATGGAGGTGGTAGTCCAAAAGTATGTTTGAGCGATGCATTCATTTAAAATTGAAAGGAAAAGGAGATAAAAAGGGTTTTACATGAACATAATAACATTTAATTATATTAAATATGTTGATGATATTATATCATAATTTTTATTAAAATTTTGAAGGATGTGGAAGAATAAATAAGCATGAAAACATTCTATTAAGAGTTATACATCTTCTTTGGAAAATCTCCTTTGGATTACACCTTAAGAACTTTATAATTGGTCTTTTGGTGGGAATAGGACCAATAGGACATGGGTATGGATATTGGTATGCTATTTTTTAGGTATTATTCAAGATATATGGGTCAAAGTATGTTAATAATAGAGAAGATGAGCTCCCTTTTTTAAGTGAGGTAAAGACACACTTATAATTATTGAAAAAATTAAAATAATATCAAGTTACTCTCCTTTTCAAGTGGCACTAAATTTATTTTGGTTAGAATATAAGGAGATAAATTTTCAAATAATCTCATCTAATAAGATTAAATATAATATTTATTGACCTTATCTCTTAGTTTTAACCTCAATTAACCATTTTTAGCCTTTACTATGGTGAACTTTATTTTTACCATGGAAACTATTAATTATGACAAAAAATGAAATTATCCTCAATAATAAATTTGATCCTCTTAAATTCAGATATTAAATACAATTTTCAAGATTCATTTTTCAAAATTGGAAGAAATTACTTTTATTATATGCTCGTAAATCACAATAAAAAACCTTTTTTATAAAAATAATTGGTTTATACATAAAAATAATTTTATATAAAAATCATGTATAATATTTATTCCCATTTAATTAATTGGATTATTTTAAATTCATTTTTTTTTACTTTTAAACAAATTTAAAACCTAATAGTACCTTGTGAAAACTTGTTTAAAAGATAAGTATCGAAAATAATTTTTTTTTGAAAAAAAACTTAGATTTCTATAATGTCAAAAAAAAATTTATGAAATCAAAATTTTAATTTTATATATTTTATATTAATTTTTAAATAAATTTTTTCTATTAAAAATTTTTCCTCAAATTTTAAGTCATTATTAGATCATGATAATATCTTAAAAATGCCAGTATTTGTATAATCATTATTTTTTACTATTTACCTGAAAATCAATCAGTTTAAAAAAATCATAAACATTCAAAAAAAATTGATATAATGATATAAAAAATCATGCCCATTTTATGAAATTTAAATTCTAAAATTTGTATAAATTAATTATAATATCCACACACAAAATGAAATAAAAAATTTTTTGAATAAATTTTTTAAAATGAATTTATTTGCATTCATTATATAGTTACCATTATTAAATTAATATTAATTTATTTTATTAAATATATAATCTATAAATTTAATTAAAATCATTCATCTATCACAATTAACTTAATTATCATTGATAAAAATACTTTTCACACATAAATCATTTTTTAAAAAATATATCATTTAATTTTATATAATATTATTTAAAATTGAGTTCTTATTTCCTATGGATTAATCGGTACATTTGTATGAAAAAAAATTTCTATATGTATTTCATAATTTATTTACTCTTATTAATACCCACCAATCCAACAATAATTTTATAATGTTCATATTTAGATAATAATATTTTAATAGTATATCTTAGTTTTTTTAAACTCGATATTATATGTGGTACACACAATTAAACATAGTATAAATTTTAAACTAAAATCATGGAGTGTTAAAAAATATTTCAAAGTGATAATTAATGAAGGATGGAGTAGTGGGGTATGTATTTTTGGATAGAGGGGAGTGTTATTGTGGCATGAACCTTGGCATTGTGGCACATGTGTCAATTTGTACGAAATAGGAAGAGTCACAGTTTGGTAGGTCTCAATGTGGATGTTGGGTTTATGATATGAGACAATTGGTTCTATTAGAGGGTTGAATATTCTTGTGAAGTGTCATGATTTAGCAGGGAGTGTCATGATGTGAGATGTTTGAATTGTTTTTGTTAGTGTGTGGAACCCTATAAAGTGGGGAATAAACATTGAAAAGTTTTAATAACCTGATGAAGATGAATTTTAACATATATCACAAAGAAGAGTTAAGGATGGATTATGGAATGAAGGTGATCTAGGTAGTAGTGGTGTTTTTCTATAGATTATCTTCAAATAATGGCCATGATTTTTTTGGTTCATAACTTGGATACTATGATTCAATGTCTTTTCTTTGGGGTTTATCATGATGTAGTGATCTGGGTCCCGATGTGATCCTTCTTCGGTCATATGGGATTTTGAACACAGACTCGGTCTTGTATGAGAGGATATTCGGGGTATTTACAGTGTGAAATAAAAAACCTTCTCAGACTAGTATTACACACAATCTGGAAATAATTACCTCACCATGGATTACAATGTTTTGGGTCGTTATGGAGTTATGATAACTTTTAACATTATGACCAGGTTTTTTTCAATCAGGTATAAAATTGACTACCCTTAATTTTCTTTAAGCCCCTCCATTTCTCTTAATCATTCAATGAACATAGATATGTTTTTGGATACTCTTGATGCCCCTTAAATAGTTTTAGTTGATTTATAATCATAGCGAGGTTGGTTATATATATTAAGGGTGGTGTTTTAATGGTTGTAATGGTTATTGGCTTATGGTTGGTGTGGGGATGTTTTATAGTTTCTTAGTAGTAATGAATTTTGAAATTGATAATTAAAAAATTAAAGTAAATGGGAATAAAATTAAATATAAATGCTTAATATTAAGTGGTAATGGATAGAATAAATGTGGGTATTGACTGGAATGTGTTTTCATTAATATGGTTTTGAAATGAAATATTAAATTTAATATAGTTGGAAATGGTAATTTTAATAATGAAAAATTATAATACATTAAAGTTATAAATATATTTTATCACACACAACATCAAACTAAAATTATTATTATTATATATATATATATATTTGATAATAATATAAACATTAATACATCATGAGAATAAAATTTGAATCATTGTTATAAAAATTATTAGAAGTGAAAAACAAAATTAAATAAAAAGATAGTTAATCAAATTAATTTTAATTATATATATATTATTATTTTTTAAATTATAATTTCATATGTTATAATACAAACTAATTTATTTAATGGTTATAATAAATCTAAATTAAATTCAATGGTATGTGATTAAAATAATTTATTGTTAAAAGGCATATTTTTCAAAGAATTGAATTTTTATACATATTATATATTCTTGTCATAATGAATTAAATTGATATATTTTATATGATAAATATAATATGATTTTTAACATATATAAAAATATATTAACACTCATTATATTAGTAATTTATAGAAAATAAAAATTAAAACACTTAATGTATTAAAATATATTTTTTATAAATATTATATATATATATTATGTTTTAATTTAAAAGATTATTTTATCATATTTAGAAATTGGATTAGATTAAATGGATTCCAAATTAGGAATCATAATTTCAACATTTATTATGAAGAAATATCTCCTATTTTTAGAAAAAAATAACAATTACCACGATAAACATTTAATGAAGGTTAATTAGGGTAAAAATTAGTAACATAAGGTGGCTTGAATTTTGTTAAGTTCACAAGTAAAATAGAACATATAGAAGTAATTTTTAAATTTTGGAATTCCCAGCTACATTTATCACCAAAATTTACAAACCTAACTCACCTATCACTCATGTAATAACCTTCTTACTGCTTACCTACCACTCGATTCCATGGAAACGTCCTTCTTTTTCACTTATATAAGGAGCTCACTTCCACCCAATTCAAGGATAATGTATAATTAAAAATTTCAAGGTAACCCTACCCATTTAACCTATTTTATAATTCATTTAACCTTTTTTAATCCCTTGGTTACAATAAAATGTCCCAATTTCTCTAATTCCGTAAAATCTTTCAAGAGAAGTCTCAAATCCTTAACGCGAGTATTATCCACCCTTGCCTTATTTTTTTTTTCATCCAATAACTCAAAAAACAATTCTAACAATTTTAATATATTTAAATTAATACATTTTTTATAATTAAATGTTATTATATTCTTACTACATCAATCATTTATTTCTCCCTTTATCCATTCGAAACATAAAAACATCGCTCATGCGTACATGCAGACTACCACCTCTATAGTCGATATGTATTTTTTTTATCAAACATTATATATATGGTTATATAAAAAACTTTATAGTTAAATATAATTATAATAATTATATTATATCTTATTTCATATTCTATAAGTATTCCATAAAAATTAATAATCATTATAAAGTAATATGTTGATATTTTTAAATTACCTGAAATAATCCCATAATTGATTTTATATTCATGAATCACAACTAAAAATATCATAGAATATTATTAGAACTTAATAAATAGTTAGGGAACATCTATTCTATTATATTTAATAATAAAATAATGATGAATGTTTTACAAAATATCGAGAATCGATATCGCTATTATGAAACTCATATGAAACAATCAGGGTTACTAACATCGAATTGATGAAAATAAAAAATAAATATCTAATAAATGTATAATAAATGGTTATAATTAAAGAGTATAAAAAGTTAATATATATGAAAAGTATTTTAAATAATCTATTAACATGGAAATATTTATTATATATGAGGTTAAACTAATTTCATGAAATTCAAAAGTTAAAGTAAGAGTTATTTATCTAAAATCCATTTATTTGAGAGATTTTTTATATTATGCACATATTTTAATTTCTATACTATATATACTTCCCATTTGATATATTTTATCATGAAAATATTTTTACAAAATATTTAAATTTATATTTCAGGTTTTATCCTTCAAGGTATTTCGTTTCAAAAGTTACCAAATGTTTTACGGTTTTTTTTCCAATCATACTTTTTTGGTCATGAAATTTTCTCCTCCATATCATAATTTTTCTTCTCACCAATATTATAATTTTTGATTTTGAAATAAAAATATGTACTGTATCATATGATATTATTATTTCTAATCCCAAAATTTTAAAATAAAAGTTTATTATCTTTTTTTATGATGTGGATTTTGATAAAGGATTCTAAAATAATAAAAAACATTTTCCTTTCACATTTGAATATTTTTTATCCCACTCCACATTTCATAATCCTTACCTTTATTTAATTTCAATGTTTCATTATTGAGATTTATATTTTGAGTTAATGTTTTAAAATTTATTTTTCTCAACTTCTTGAAAATTATTTTTTAAAAGTGAATTGTGACTCCCTAGTTAATTAATATGGACTTTTTTTACAGGTGTAAAAGGAATATATATTTAAAATTTTCCATAAAAATGATTTTTTTATAATGTTTTTATTTGTTTTATTTATTAAACATATCCTCCAGGTTTTTAGGGGGTTTCAAATAAATTTTAATTCATTTTTATTATAAAACATTTTATTAAAAAGGAATCAAAAAATTTAAAGAGTATTTATTCTTATTTCTTAATGTAAAATTTTAAAACTATTTTCAATGTATTTTTCATATATATAAACATATTTCAATGTACTTATGATTCACTAGGAATATTCCATAATGATACCATCCACCACATTCTCTAGATAAATTTTGATCATGTTATTCTATTTATTGACTGGGGAAAGTATTGGAATCCCATATATTTTTTATTCCAATAAATATTTCTATTGATTATTAAGGAAATTTTATAATTTTTTCTATTGATCTTTAAAAATGTGATGAAATTGCTTGATATGTTTTATTGATGGATGGGGGCCAAAATTATATAGCCCCTCGATGCATCGGTAGGTCTCATGAGACAAATAAATTTGGGTATTTAGTGTGACATCTCGACCTTGGTGCCACTTAGATGTGCCCAAACTAGTGGAACACATGGCCTCAAGAATACCTCCCTATATTCCAATGGAAGCTGACTAGTAGTGAGGGCCTAGTACGTGCTTGGGAGGAGAGAATACCCTCTGGTTATAGTATCACAACAATGATATAGATAGATCAATAGCGAAAGAATTTTGGTAATGGAAAATAAATATGAATCTCATATAAATAACCAATCCCTAAATAATAATCAAAATAAGTAAAATAAATCATATACCAAATATGTTGATTTTATTTTTATATAAAATAAAGAAAACATGTATACACAACCGCATAAAATAGGTACAGTGCATGACATACAAAAGGGTAAAAATACCAAGATCTATCCAAGCATCCTGATCAACATCTCAATCATTTTATAAAATGATCACATCCTATATCATGCAAGAAATAATGTTCCTATAAATATATGATTCCCCTTATCTACATTTGCAACAATGTAGTCTTCCTGGGTACTATTGACAACCCAGATAGAGTGTGAGATAAACTCAATACAGTACGAAAAATATGGCCTTCATCAGCGCAAGAAAAGTGCATTAACAATGCTAAAAAAGTGATGTTAATTGAGGTGAAGATAAAGGGGGTCCCTTTTATCAGTGCCCAACAAAGCGCTAATAAATTCCCCTTTTATCATCGCTAAAAAATCGCTGATAAAAGGGGTCTTTTATCAGCACTAAAAAAAATCACTGATAAAAAGGTTTTTTATCCGCACTTTTTTAGTGCTGATAAAATACACCTTTTATCAGTGTTTTTTAACTGCTGATAAAAGTCAAAAAAAATTAAAAAAATTAAAAATAATATATAATGCGGGGGGGGGGGGGAGGGGGAGCTTTTAACAGCACTTGACCCCCCTTTTATCAGTGCTAAGCGGACCCCCTCTCACTCTCCTGTGCGTTTTCCTTGCTCACGCATCCCCCACATGCTCATACGCCCCTCCCTGCTTCCAGCCGAAATCGAAATCGAGACCTCCCCCCTTGCGCGCCTGCACCTTTACCATTACACTATTAGGTTTTTTCATTATTTAATGATATATATATTTATATATATATAGTTATATTTATTCTTATATTAATATATATATATATATATATATTTATTTGTATATTAATATATATTAATATATATTTATATATATATAATTATATTTATTCATATATATATATATATATGTATTCGTATATTAATATATATTAATATATATATATATATATATATACTTATATTTATTGATATATTAATATAGATTCATATTAATATAAATATATTTAGATATATTAATACATATATATTTATTCATATATTAGTATATATATATTTATTCGTATATTAATTTATATATATATATATATATATTTAGTTATAATTTTTTATCTGTATATTTATTTGTATATTAATATATATATATATCTAAGATTAGTTTTAAATACATTTATAAAATATATTTATTATGTGTGTTTATAAATAAATAAATACATACATATATACAACACACACACACAAACATATATATTTACGAATATATATATATATATATATATATCTGTGTGTGTGTGTATTTGAAAAGCCATAGAATGTTAAAACGACCATTACTTCTAATCCATAAGTCATTTTCAACTCCACAACCAGTGAAATAAAATAAAATGAAACAATATAAGATATGATATGTGGTAAAGACCTAGAAAAAATCTAGATCAGATGTTGTACCAGTTTTAATTTTAACAAATCAGGGCATCCCGACTAAAAACTCAGTTTTGGATCCCTTCTGGGACTTTTTGGGCCTCAAAAAATGTGAATGAAGGTTCCCAAGGGTCACTAGTGCGTATAGATCATTGCAAGGTTTGATTTGACATGCTGTAGAGCTCAAACAGACACCCAGATCAAAAGTTAATATCGTTTGAAGTTTGAGTTACATTTTCAACTTATTTTAGATCTTTTATTATTATTATTTTGATTTTTTGTGTCTTTAAATTGTTATAAAATGATTATTAATCGATGATAATTAGAAAATTATTAATTAATAATATTTCTAAAAATATTTTAAAGCAATTTTCACTAAATTTATTAAATATTAAATGTAATAGTCTATTTATACTTATGTAAAACAAATTTGAAAAATATATATTATATTTATATTGATATAAATATACTTATATAACAATATATTATTTTTCATGAAATATATTTTTTGAAATATAAACATTATCAGCCTTAGGAAAAAGCACTGATAAAGCCCCCCTTTATCAGCGCTACAAAAAAAAGTGCTGATAAAGGGCCCCCCTTTAACATTACTAAAAAAAGCGCTGATAAGGGTGGGGGGGATTTATCAGCCCTAAAAAAATCAATGATAAAGCGTCACTTTTAACATAGATTTTTTAGCAATGTTAAATATACCCTTTATCAGTGCTTTTTTAGCACTGATAAAGGCCCCCCCTTTATCTGCGCTTTGTTTTAGTGCGGATAAAGGGTGGTGTTGCAGAAACCCAGTTTTGTATTAGTGATAGGACACCACCAATGACATCTATAAATATATAGTCAGTGTATATAATAATATAGTGTATAGATATAGTAATTAAAATAAGTGATAATAACTCAAAATGGATCTGGTTCCTGAAGGGAACCATACTGACACTACCTGTTTCGGCTCGTGCAGAAATATCTTTGAACAAGTAACCATGTGTACACACATATATAGACTATATACATTGTGATTTCTAAAACCTTATATGTGGCTACATCTACCATCCAGGAACTGAGGTTCAAATTAAACACCCATAATATGTATCATGAGTATCACAAGAAACAAGGGGTTCTATGCCCGATATCACAATAATAAGGGACACGATTCCCAATATCAAAGTTTTATGGAAACCATGACCATGTATCACAATAAGGGTTATCATGGACAATATTATGTCATAAGGGAAATTGTGCCTAGATAATAATATTATAAGGTGAGTCATGAAATTATCACATTTAAACACGGTCTCCATGTTCATACTACATTTATAAAGGGTCTTCATGACTATATCACATTTATAAAAGGTCTTCAGGCCCGTATGAAATTTATAAAGTGTCTCCATGCCCGTATCAAATTTATAAAGGTTTCCATGACTGTATCATAATATCAGAATTGACACCATGCACATATATGTGTATATAACATGCATAAGGTTCATAATTCCCATTTACCATAGTTAATGAGGGTGGTCAAGACCATACATTATAACAGTGATAAGTAAAAATTTTCTTTAATATGAGCCAATGGATAATTCACAACTCATTAACATTTAATAATAACAAGGGTGTAACCATTATTCAAATTTATTAGATGATGTGGGTGTACCACTCACCACTATTCAATAAATATTAAATTTATAAGTGTGTTAACCATGCTACACCACAATGATTATCCATTTCATTTATGTTATCACAATTTAAAATTTATGCTAGAACCATTTAGAAAATGGTTTGACTATTTAGTCATTTATATCCACATTGGTAGGGTGATTGACCCACTGCAAGGGGTGGTCACAATTAAAGGGGACTTAAGAAGGTCATAACATACTCAATTAAGGCAACCATTTTAATGTGGATTAAATTTAGGGGAAACACACTATGAAACTAGTGTGTGGCATAATGACACATATTATAAAAAATCTGAAATTGAGGGATAAGAACTAGACCACCTAACTTAAGCCTGTGGAGGAGAACTCATCTCATATAGGCCTTTGTTTTGGTCTGAACTGGGAGAAAATGGAAGAAATAATGAATGCCCTAAAAATAGTGAAAATGAGCCTACACCTAAATAAATTCATTAATAAAAATAAATATGATGAAATCTGTGAGATGGATAGAGTACTCACTGATGATTGTCTGATGATATGAAAAGATATCAAATCAGATTTGAGGTCATATTTTTATCTATGAACCTATCTTTTCTTGGAGGGGAGCTCAAAAGGGAGAAGAAAGCCCTTGTATGATGCAAAATAGAGAAAGAAATAGGCGGGTTAGAACTTATTAGAATTTAATTTAATTTTAGTAAAATTTCACAAAAATTAAGGGGGGGGGGATTGCATGATTTGGACACATGGTTGGACAAACTGTGCACCAACCATATTCCATGAAATGCCTCAAGAGGGAACCCGTATAGTTAGGACAAACTGTTTGAGAACCCATGCCCCAACCATGCCATTCTCCTTTGATAAACATTATAGAAATCCTTTGTGGGAATATGGCCCTGGGTGCATTGTTAGAGCAAATAGTGAACCTTAATTTTTCCTCTTAAATGATCCACATGGTTAGGATAAACCATGGGTACTGGCTCATATGGTTTCTACTAAACATGCGGCCTAGTGTTTTCTTCCACTGGCTGGGGTTTGGGGATCCAAACATGCCCCTGGCACCCCCTAAAATTTCTATAACCTCATTTTACATCCATAAAAGGACATAAAAAAGAGTTATGACAAAATTTAAAGGATCCATACCTCATAGAAAAACCAGGTTCTCACAGTATTCTCCCTTAAAGGAACTCATCCCCCATGTTACCCTTCCAAGGTTGGTGATATGATTTCTGAGAACAACTCCGACCACTGAGCACGTACATTGGCCTCCTCATCCCATGTCTCATCCTATAATAGGATATCCTACCATAACACCTATATTAAAGGGATCAAAAAAACTTATTTATTCTTCATTATCCATTCAATGATGAGTATAGGATTCTTTTAAAATGAAGAATCAGAATATATCACAACATCCTTGGGATAAAAAGTACTAGACATGATGACATGATATCAGAAAAGATATGAAATGAGAAATACATCATAAAAGGTAAGACACTTTTGAGGAAATTACAATTGATAGACTACCGATATGACTCTCTCTAAGATCTAAAACAACCCAACATAATGAGGTGACATATTCCATTTCTATGTATCCTTTTATGCCCATGTCTGGGTGATACCTTTAAGAAAACATGATCCCTGATCTTGAACTCCAGAGGTCATCAATAACGATCGAAATAATATTTCTATCTAGACCGAGGAGTAGACATCATATTCTTGATAATTTGAAGATACTCCAAATTCTCCTGAATGACATGAGGAACCAATAGTGACAACTATCCTACCTTTAACTAGAATAGGGGTGAACTACATGACATTCCATATAGTGCCTCAAAATGATCCATCTACATCGTCACATGAAATATGTTAATATAGGTGAACTCTACAAGAGGGATATGATTTCCCACTAACCATTTAAATGAAGGATTCATTCCCATTGCATGTCCTCAAAAACTATTATCATCTATTCTCACTAGCCATTTCTCTATGGTGGACAGGTTGTGATCAGAAGAACCTATGTACCCATATCCTTATGTATCCCCTATCAGAAACCCAATGTGAAATGAGCTTCTCATTTTGAAAAGATAGTATGAGGGACCTTGTGTATCCATATAATCTCATGTATTTATAGTCTTCACTGGTCATCAACTGAGAAAGTATCCTAGATTAGAAGGAAGTGGGCTACTTTAGTTAGTCGATCCATGACTATCCAAACTGCATCGCTACCTCGAGGAGACCTTGGTAAGATGATGACAAAATCTATAGAAATATCCTTTCATTTCTATTTTAGGACCTTTAATAGATATAACAATATATAAAGTCACTGGTGTTCCACCATCATTTTCTGATAGGTAAAATAACTAGTGATAAAACTTTTTATCAAACATTTCATCCATGACCACCAATACTGTTAGTGAATATCACTTCACATCTTGGGGACACCTGGATGAACTTCCCAGTGAGAAGCATGTGAATCACACATCATATCCTCTCTTATATCTGTGGGAACCCATATATTACCATGTATATATAGGATATCATCATCATTGATAGTCTAATATGGAGGTGTGTCGTCACCAGATATACATTCCCATTGGACCAAGCCTTTAGGATCTAAAACCTTCCCCATATTCACCTTATCAAGATGTGAAGTGGTTATTGATAGCGATGTAAGTAAAGAGTATCTATTATAGTCCTATACCTCTATGTTCATATTATATAATAGGTCCATATACATAAACTCGCTACTGGCCTCCTAAACCATCTAATTTTGTGTCCTCCTTCTCAGAGCATCAAAAACAACATTGAATTTTTGAGGCGTATATGCTAGATCGAATTAATAGGATTATATGTATTTAACCCATATTCACTATATAAGATTCAAGTCACACTATGTAAATATATTCCTGAGCTTTTTTGGTCTGTAAACACTACAAAATTATCTTCTTGTAGGTAATGCCTCAAATAATACAAGGTTTGTTCAATAACTTGAAACTTGAGATCATGAATCTGGTAATTCAACTCATGAGAGCTCAAGTGAATGACTTTTATGCAACAAGTATATATTAAAACATCATAACTATTCCTATCCCAATACCTGATGCATCAAACTACAATGTATATCTCTTTCCTGACTCAAGCAGAATCATTATTGGTGCTGAAGTAAATTTTCCTTTCAACTCCTAAATGGATATCTTGTAGAATTAAGAGCATATAAACTTCACAACCTTCTTAGTCAATCCAATAATATGTTATTCTAAGAATGATAAGACCAATATAAAACTCATGTAGTAACCAGATATCCCCAAGAAACTCTATATGTCAAAGACTTTCTTGGGCTGCTCCCAGGTAACTACAACTCCCAACTTCTATGGGTTTATTAAAATAATTTCCTCTACGATACAGAAAAAGTGAAACGTATCAATCTAGAAGTGAAAATTTTCAAGATTATCATGCATATGGTACTCTATTAGTGTATTCAAAATGATCTCAAGATGGGTGGCATGGTTTCTTAGAGTATGAGAATACACCAAGATGTCATATACGAAAACCACTATAAAGGAATTAGATAGGGAAGGTAGATGCTATTCATCAAATCCAAAAATATTATAAGTGCGTTAATATGGATGAATTGAATAATGAAATAATCATATTAGTCATACTAACTATAGAAATATTTATATGGAATATCTTTAGTTCTGAATTGAACCTGATGATAAATCTATCTGATGCCGATCTTTGAAAATACCCTCTCTCATCTAAGCTAGTAAAAAATATCATCTATATGAGGTAATGGATACCATTTTTTCATAGTAATATGTTTTAATTTCATGTAATCCATAAAAATATAGAGGTTTATATCTTCTTTTTGGTGAAAATGACTCGTAAACCTCTGAGATAAGCACTGGGCCGTATAAAACTCTTGGCCTCAAAATATTCTAGGTACCTCTTGATTTGATGAAACTCAGTAGTATCCATCCTATAAAGATGAATGGATATTGATGAGGATCTAGGAACTAGATTTATAGTAAAATCTACCTCTCTCTATTAGGAGGTAGTTTAGAAAACTTGTTTCTAAAAACATCCCTGAACTGATCGACTACAGGTGGGAACTTAGATAGATGTAATCCCTAATCATCTATATAGAGGCTAGTAATATGGTTAGTAACTAAAAATAACCCAAGATTCTATTTCCCATCTCTAATTTCCTGGGCATCCCATTCACCCTTTTGAAGATAAGTACCACCCTCTAGTGATGTAAACGACACCCCCTGGTGATAGCAATCCACATAGGTGTGATATGGGACCAACCAGTCTATTCTAAGAATGACATCAATTCCTATTATCTGAAGGATGAATAGGTCCCATAAGAAAAGATGTTTTCCTACATTATAGACCAGTCCATATGTTTGTGTACACTCTCTAATCACAAACCCAAATGGGTGTCAAGTTTCATAATGCCAAAGAGTACTCAACATGAAGTACATATAAATGCTCAATAGATATGAAGATAAATGAGTGTGATGCATCAGTTTTGAAAAGGGTAGACATTATATTAGAGTCTAATAGAATAGTAATTCAAACAATAGATGACTTGACACCCCGATCGTGCAATATAAAATTCACTAAATATATATGGCCCGATTTATGGCTCTGTGGTACAACCTAAATACCCAGAACATTTTTTCTCTACTGAAGATATATATCAAAAGCATAGAAACCATGAACATGAAATCCTCCTCTAAATGTATGGACATTGATAATTTAGCTACCTACCTAGCAAGGTTATAATAATCTTGATCTTGAAGGTGGAGCTAATTTGGATCCTCTCCCACTACAAAAAGATGGGAATGTCCTACAATGACACTGAATATAACCCAATTTACCACTCTCTCAGTACTCAATGAGGTCTATGGGACACTAGATATTATTATTATGAGGCTTCCGATATAGATAAAAACCCAAATATATATCATATGGTTTCACCTGACTACCTCTACTCATGTACACATTCTCAAAGTTTTTCTTCTGACCGCTAGTCAAACCACTAACCTATCTCAGTTCTAAACCACCCTAGATCACACCTTCTACTTACCTTTGTTTCTTATTAGTGATAAGAATTTGTTTAACTATATTAGATATGGTATTTGACCAGTAAATATTCACCTAATAATGAATAGTATTCCTAAGTCCATCCTTGAATCATCTCGCTTTTTTTGGCTCATCAGTAATATAGATAGGTTTAAAGTTCTGAAGCTCTATAAAATGAGTTGAGTAGTCCATAACAGATATAGATCCCTAATTCATGTTCATGAATTCCCTAGAATGACCATCCCTCATGGTGTCAAGAAAAAAATCTATAAAACCTCAACTGGAAATCCCTTCAAGTCAATTCCCGAGACAGAACTACATGGTTCATAATATCCCACCAACGTTTGAAAGATCCATGAAGCATATAAGTAAAGAGATTCACTTTCCTTTTAGGTTGGGTCTTTAGTTTCCTGAATATATATAACCCTCATGACTTATAGCTCTGTAGCCTGGGGGACCCCATCCCCTCAAAACATCAGTGGACGCTACTATTGAAACTCCTGAGTCAACTCTCACATAGAAGGAAAGATCATGGAGCTCCCAATATATTATTTATAAGCCAAACAAATATCCTTGAAACCATGAATCATTACCCACATAAGGAATAATAATATGTTCCACATGTGGCACTATTTGAGGTATCAATGGAGTCTAAGGTCCCACTAAATATAGAGATGGTTATCACTACCCTCATAGCATATGACCAGAGGACATTACAATGACATTTCTCTATAAATTACAAGAACACACCTTGTATTGGATTTAAAAACAATGCCACCACAAATACAATAATATGATAGGTAAAATCCTTTCTATGTAATAGTCATTCCCCTATGCCTGCTCAAATTTCCAAGTTTGGGTGATAAGATAAATTATATAGAACACAAGAGACACTACCTACTCCCCACTACAAAGTTCAGGCCATGGTCAGGATCTCTATTTTTATTCCAATGTCCCAATTTAATGGTGACCATATTTTTAGAATCAATCTCATTTTTTAAACAATTTTCTTGAAATGGTTGAGCCAAATGGTTCACCAATTGTGATCCATAAGGTTCTATACACCTTATAAACCAATGTGAAAAAACCATTTTAATCCCAACCATAAAATATTCTAGTCTATGCGACCAGTGGTACTTAACTCAAAAATCCTTAATTGACTTCATAGAGTGTCTTCTATAGCCTATGTAGGAAAATATTATTTAGGTTATGACATGTACTATAAATACCAAAAATAGTTCTCAATTTCTTACAAGAATCGTTAGGTGATAAAAAATTTATTACACAAATCACACATAATAAATTTCATGCATTTATACAATATATCTTATATGGCATGGAATATGCATGGCATGTGAATCCTATAGGGTTAAAAAAATGATGCATGATCAATGATTCCATTTCCTCATCAGATTGGGCAAAGGATAAAAATGAAATTCATAAACTGTAAAAATAATAAAATCCTAATTCAAGTGCATCACCCAATGGTGGAATCAAATAAACTATAATAATAAAAAAACAACATGTCCCATTCTAGGTAATTTGGAATTTCTTTATATATGTGTCAGATACTCCCAAGAACATCTCATTACCAAATATTGATACATTCCTAATCTTCTATCTAATATTACCAAACAATAAAAAAATAGAAAATAACAATCCTTTGATACCACTTTGTGATGTCCTGACCTAGGTTCCACTCAAAGGTGCCCCGAACTAGTGGTCCATATGGCCTCAAGCCCACATCCATATACACCAGAGGTTTCTGAATAACATAGAAGGCCTAAGGTATGTTTGTGGAGAAACTATTACCTCTGGTTAATGTAGCACAATAGTAAAATAGATAGATAAATAGAGGAAGCATAAAAATAATGTAAAAGGTAGTGTAAGCATGTATAAAAATCCAATCAATAAATAATAATCTAATGAATTAAATTAAGTCATATACCAAAGATAAATATTTTATGTCTCTATAAAATATAGAAAATATGTATACATGAAATCAGTCATTCAATATAATATATGACATACAAAAGAAAATAAATTCCAAAAATCTATCCAATCATCTTGAGCTCCTGTATGATCATATTATACCAATATCACATCCTAATTCATGCAAGATTTCACACATCCATAATTGAATTCTCTCCCTTAAATACACCAATAAGAATATAGTTTGAGTAGGTACCATCGACGACCCTGATAAGGTGTGGGGTAAACTCAGTAGACCACCACCAACAGATTCTATTAATACCCAATCAGCGTATATATTATGGTAGTGTGATGATATAATAATGAAAAGTAGTGATAATAAATATAAATGGGTTGGCTCTAGTTCATTAAGGAAACCAGACTAACACTATGTACTTCATCTGTTGCTGGAAAATCTCTAAACAAGTATCCATGTGTATCCACATATATAGAATTATTACACAATGGCTTCTATAACCATATATGTGGCTACTTCCAACATCCTAGACCCGAGGAACAACTCATACATCCATAAGTTGTACCATGAGTATCACAAGTATCAAGGGACACCATT
This sequence comes from Viscum album, assembly GCA_963277665.1. Classification (NCBI taxonomy): domain Eukaryota; kingdom Viridiplantae; phylum Streptophyta; class Magnoliopsida; order Santalales; family Viscaceae; genus Viscum; species Viscum album. The sequence continues at coordinate 163,377,461 of OY728140.1, forward strand.
CCTAATATCACAAGAATATGGGACACTATTCCTAATATCATAATAATAGGGACACCATTCCTATGCTTCACAATAAGGGTCATCATGCCTAGTATCATATCATAATTGATGTCATTCCCATATCATAATATCATACGAGATTCATTTCCTGTATCACATTTATAAAGGTTCTCTATTCCCATATCACATATATATAGAGTCTCTATGCCCATATCACACTTTTAAAGGGTCTCCATGCTCGTATCACATTTATAAATGGTCACCATGCATGTATGATAATAATAAAGGATCCCCATGCCAGTATAAAAATAGAATAAGGGACTACATTCCCATACATATATATAATGCATAAGGGTCATCATTCCTATTTACCATAATTAAAAAGGGTCTCCATGCCCGTATATTATAACATTGATATGTAAACACTATCTTTAATACAAGCTAATAGATATTTCAAAACTCATTAATATTTAATAATAATTAGGGAATAACCATTTTCCAAATTATTTAGATGATGTAGGCATACCACTCACTACTATTCAATACATATTAAATTGATAAGTGTGTTATTTTTGATATACCACGATGATTATCCATTTCATTTATGTTATCACAATTTATAAGTCATTCCAAAACCATTTAGATGACAGTTTGAACATTTAGTCATTTATGGCCACATTGGAAAAGTGATAGGCACACCACAAGGGGTGTTCATAATTAACAGTCACCTAAGAAGGTCACAAGGTACTCAATTAAGGCATACATTTAATGGTGGATTAAATTTAGGGGTAATGCATAATGAAATCAGTGTGTAGAAAAAGAGAACATATTATAAAACATCTAAAATTGAGGGACAAGAACTAGACTAGCTAACTTTAACTTGTATAGGATCACTCATCTAGTATTAGCCTTTGGTTTGGTCTATATCAGAATAAAATAGAATAACATACGAATTCCTATAAAAGAGGGCATATGCTTATGCACCTAAATAACTCCATCAAGATAAATACAAATGACGAAAGGTGAAATTTTAATAGATTAAAAATCAGTGGATATCCAATGAGATGAACATAGATCAAATTAGATTTTGGATTAGACTTTTATCCATGAAAATAGGTTCTCTTGGAGGAGATATCAAAAGGGAGAAAAAATACCAATACACTGAAAAATAGATTAAGAAAGAGGTGGGATTAAACATTTAATAATTTAACATAATTTTGGTAAATTTTCCCAAAAATAGGGGGGTTTCATAGTTTTGCTACATAGTTGGCCAGACAGTGCTCCATCCATGTACCATGCACTTCCTTAAGAGGGGACCCGTATGGTTAGGCCATATGGTTTGAGAAATCATGATCTAACCATACCATTCCCCTCTGATAAAAATTGTATACAACCCACATAATATTTAGAACCTCATAGAATGCTTACTGAAAATTGTGCACCTAGATTTTCCATCTAAAAAACCTCGTACAGTTATGAGAAACTATGCAGACCCACTTTCATGGTTTCTACTAACTTCTTGACGTTGTGTTTTCTTCAACCGATCGTGGTTATGGGCTTTGAACAAGCCCCCAAACCCCCTAAAACTTCCATAACATCATTGGAAATTCATAAAAGATCTAAAAAAATAGTTAGACAAAAATTTAAAGGATTCATACCACATAAGAAAACAGGGTTCCTGCATTTACTGTATTCTTACCTATTTATGAATTATGTCTTGGTTGCGGTCAAGATGGTATGAATATTTTCTTGGTTATGGTATTGATGGTAATAAAATATATTTTCTATATTTATCATAGTAAAAATAATATATTAAATGTGGTAATTAGGTTAATAAAAATTTATTGATTGTAGTTTTTATGGAAAGAATAATTTCTTGGTTGAGGTCTTTATGCTAATAATAATGACTTGGATATGGTTGTGACAATAAGAATAATTTATTTTCTTTGATCATGAGGTAATAAAAAATTATTAGAAATATTAATTATGGTAATAATAATGTCTTTTATATGATCATGATGTTAAAAATAATTTCTTTGTTGTGGTCATTATGATAATAAAAATGTATTGGATGTGATCATGACACTAATAAAATTTATTGGTTGTGGTCATGACTATAAGAATGATTTCTTGGATACAATATTAACATTAATAATATTTTTCAATGTTATTCATATCTATACCATGAAATAATTTATTATTATCCATGTAATTATTTTCATTAATATGTTTTCCATGGATATATTTCATTCTCAAGTAATATATTATCTAGCACATATATTGATTATTCCCTCAGTAATATCATCCATGCCTTGTTTATTACATGATATCATTTGATATATTCTACCTATTACTGAGCATCTGATCCAACTTTCAAAGAATATATATTCAATTATTTTACTTTTAATTATATTTTTTCAATACTAGGAATGTTTTATTTTAATAGAAATTTTCAAATTTTATGGGTTTAGAAGTATATTGAGCTTAATTTCTAAAATGGCATATTTTGGATTTTATCTGTTTTAATTTATTTATGTATTTAGGCCATTACTTTTTCTAAACTGATCAAAATTAAAAAATTATTCTTATATAGGTTTCTATGTTCTATGGGATTCATTTTATCCTTACGAACCCAAAGCTATGTTCAATAGTTAAAGGCCAAAAATCATCTCATAATTTAGGCATAAAAACTATGCATAGATCTAGAAATTTTTTCTCATGGGACCATATAATATAAATGGATGAAACAATGGAGCTGAAATTCAACATGGATAAAGAGATCCTCCATAGTAACATATTATTTAACTATGTTACCTTATAATTCATAATTATTTAGGGTCATTAATTCATATAAAAGTGGAGAATTAGAATATGAATAGTCACCTATCTAGAATTACTTTCTTGGAGTAATCTGGTCATAACTTCTACATAATGTGACCAATTAATCTAATATATTGAGGGTGAATGAGGATAAATATGAGGAAAAAACTTTTATATGAAAAAATTCACAAGTCTTCCATTAAAGGTTATTACCATGCACAATATTTCAGCTGATATATTTAGAGCCTTGATTTCTCTTCCCTCTCCCTATAAAAAAGTATTTGTCCTTTATTTTAATGGGTTGGAAACTTAGGGGTTGGAACTCTAAGTGGTATTTTTATGTAGTTTAATATTTTATTTTACTTTATTTTCATTTTATAATCATATTTAATGTTTTAATTTAAGTGTTCTTCTTTCTATCTTATTCTTTCCCTATTATGTTTTCTTCCCACATTTTATTCTTCACTGTAAACTCTTATGCTCATGATTATGAGTATCTAACCCAATGAAGTTACTAGGGGAATAATCTAGTGTTTAACCAAAGTTATTTCACATTAATTTAGAATATTTATTATTTTATTAAAGTTAGTCTGAGGGGGATCTTAGTGTTCAAGGTGCCTTGGTGTCTCCACTTACCACCTGAGGCATAGATTTCACTTTTGCAATATTCTCCCTTGATCGAGGAGGTGGACGTGTGATCACTCGGTGATCTTTGAGTGTAATGAATTTTCAAAAACATTTGAATAAGGAAATTTTCATCCATATGATTATCATGTTCATTAATTTATTTTGAAACTAATTAATATACGATAAAGGTTCACTCTGGGTGTTCTCCTATGAGGATCGTCTTTCTATCTAACATCAATCTATTTTCATCATTGTGTTTTCATTTTAAATTCATATTTTTTAGTGATTAATTTTATATTATAAAAAATAATTTATTTTAGTTTTATTTCCTAACAAAGTAAAAAAAATTCATTTATAAATAGAGAGTGATTGACCAAAAAATATCTTCATGAGAACAACCTAGGTTACCCCATGTGCTTCACTTAGTTATAAATATTTTGTGTGTACCCAACAACGCTTCATGACCCAACCATCTTATGTTTCTCTTTCCCAAGGTTAAGAATAAGAGTTACACATATGATAGGTCTAGAATGGTGTCATGTGTAGATTTTTTATAGGACATGTTGATGTCTTATTGTAGAATATGGAATTCTTAGTGTAGTAGGAAATTTTTTATTGGATGGGAAATATATAAAATTTAAATGATAAATGTTTTTCCAAACTCTCTAATAATTTAAACCTAAAATTTACTTTCTTTTTAATTGACCAAATATTTTTTGTTTATATTTTAATATTGAATGGTTATATTTGGGTTACTTCACTTGGTTTCAAATCTAATATGTAAAAGAGTTTGAATATTCGCACTTGATTCTAGTAGCATAGGTCTAGGGAATCATAGTTGGTATCATAATAGTTTTTAGATAAAATTATAGTTTAGGATGACTACATTATCTAGAAATAGGTAACCCTTAAGGTTGGTATGTGATTTGATGTAAAATAAATTTAGGTTATTTTTAAAACAGTAATATTTTTTATGATTTTTCATGACTATGTTATATATTGATTGGTATAATATTTTTTTAACTTATTAGAGTACATGTTTACATGAATTTTTGAGATTGATATATTGTTATAATGTTCTTTATTTAATTATTATTATAAATATAGACCATAATATCTTAATAGAAACCATAAGGAAGAGTTTAAATATAAAAAACATCCTAAAATTTTGATAAAGTATCATGTGTGTTTTCCTTGTGATCAAATACCTTTTAGGTGAAATAACATGGTTGTAGGCTCTGGAATAGATACACAGAGGTAAAATAACCCAAAAAAATATTGTTTGGGTAATAAATCGATTATTACATGGTTCACAAGAAGTGGTCCTATCCTCACACATATTTTTAAACTATATGGGGATATAATTTGGTTATTCACATGTTCTTTATAAACCATTATGATGGATTTAAATTGAATTTGACGATGTAATATATAACTTGTTACCTTAGAGAACCTATTAAGAAATGACCATGGATAACCTATATTTTAAATTAGTGATTCATAAGATATTTTATTCATGTAATTTAAGAGTTACTTCTTCTAATTGTATAGTTTTTAATTTTATACATTTACTAATTTAAGTACTCTAACACGTAAAATTTATTTTATTTAAATTATTGGATAAATAATGTAGCAAACAATCATGTCCCAAATCATTATTATGGGAAGAGATAGAGTTCCACTAACCTTAGGTGACATCCCCAAGAACCCAAAGGATTGAAATAAATGAAAAGGGCTTATGAGAACATAGAGGGATGATTTTATCTTTAGAAATACATATACTAGAAAAAACACAAAATAAACATCCAAACCATCTATATGATGCTTGAGTATAAGAAATAAAAATCAAAGGTAAGACTAATAGAATAACAACATCGGAGTGGAAATGGATTAAGGAACATCAACTAACAAAAACTAAAAGACTACATTACCCAATGGAAACAAATTTTAATAAGTCTAAGCATCAACCAAACTAGATCCAAGCTCTAACACCACCTTCCATGCCAATGGTATCAAGATACATTAATATAGAAATAATATAACTTTCACTTTACAATGTCTCGATATAAAAAATCTAAGAACACACCAACATTCCCAAGAAGGGAGAGAGTATAAAACTTAGTAGATGATCCCCATAAACTTCCCAACACACACTACTGAGATAAGAAAAAGTTATCAAATTTAATATAAAACAGTTGAAAATAGTAAAACAATTTATAAAAACCTATAAGTAAAATATATGTAATAAAAGAAATAAATATATTATTACCATTCATTGATACTTGGAATAAACATTCTCATGTTCACACACACACATAACCAAATTCACAATTAGGCTTGGTTTCACCCATTTATGGTGGTACTTTATGATCATAATTAGCCCCACTTTGATGGTGGTACATCAAGACCATACCCTACCCCACATTGAACACACTCTAACCTAATTTTTCCAAATTACATGACAATTATTTTTTATACAAAACAAATATTCCTTTGAAAAAATATCCTAAAACATTTTTATTGCATGAAAAACATTCCATAATTTTGAATCCATCATATTAAAATTTAAAAAAATGTAGTTTTCCAAAATCCATCCAATTTACCATATTTCTAAAATATAAATAAAAATGGGTTACTTTAATAAATAACACAAAATTTCCATAGAAACCAAAGAAAAAAAGTTAAATAAAACAAATCCATAAAGTTTTAGAACAAGTGGATATGAGTGAGAATCCACCTACCTCGCGATGGATGATGAAAACAAAGAATATTACTAGTAATTTTTAGATCCAAACACATAACACATTCCTATTTATTCTAGATCTCAAACACACATTTCTTCATATAAACTTTTATTTAGATCAAGGGGAATCACAAATGGATCCTAGGGGAGTATATGAGTTTGTGATCCTAATAAAAATAGAGAATAATTAGGGTCTTAGGGACTTAATATAAATAGAAAATTAATTTTCTGAGAATTAAATTCAGGTTTAATGGTTAGGTTAAACGGTTTTTCAATCCATGCACCAACTATGCATGTGCTTTTGGAAATCACCCAAGTGGATTCATGGGTCTTCTAAACTATTTTGAAAACTGGATTCTAACCATTTTGTAATAATTTCTCAAGGCCACACCATCAGTTGGTTGGATCATATGGTTTGAAAAACTATATAGCAACCATGATTTTCCTTTTATCTCCAATCGTATGACTTCTCCAAGCATCTGAATAGTTTGGAAAAACCATTTTATAACTATGAACCAATATAGTGACTCCCAAAACATGTTACACTATTTTCTAGAGATAATGCATAGTTTTCTTGAATTTTGTCAAATAACAAACCCTTTAAAATACTTAGAAAACACTTAAAAACTATCTAGAAACTCTTAAAATTCTAACCAAGTATTATACAATCTCAGAATACATAATAAAAGGGTAATTAACCTTAAACCGGGGGTGTTACATTTTCCCTACTAATTATCTTTACACCCTCATAAAGTGGGAGACCATTATCATTTTAGAACGTCACAAGACACTGCTCTAAAATTACATTTTCATGTTCACATATCTTATTTTGAATTTTACCATTCTTTTATAAAATTGAATCCAAAACCATGATTTTTCTAGGAAAGTGATTATATTTATTATCTATAATTTGTATTAACACATGAATTCATGCAACATATGGCTCAAGATAAATATGTTACCATCAAATCAAATGGTTTGGATCAGGATAGTACTTCCTTAAGTGAGATATATGAAACACATTTTGTACCGAATTAAACCTTAGATGTAAATTCAATTGATGATCTACATCCCAATTCATTTAAGTATCCCAATAGAACTAATGTACCAAGGATATAATTTTCCATGTTTTAAAAAATAATGATTCCATATAATTGGATATATTCTCATGAAAACGTTATCATTCACATAAAATTATAATAGTATTTGATAATGATCTGCATACAAATTCAGACGACTCTGACCTACCACCATCTTATTTCAAAACATTTGATTTTTCACTATTATCTTGTTGTACAAGTCCAGATTCAAAAAGTGAAGTGTCACTTATTTCCACCTAAAAAATGGATAATTACAAGGATGACCATAAAACACTTCGAAATGATTCATATATATAGATTCATAATAACCTTTATTATATTAGATTACTATTAATGGTATATGATATTCCCAAGATTATCTAAAATACATTATAGAATCTATAAGCAAGTCTTCCAACATTTAGATCATCCATTCGAACTAACCATACATTTGATGATGATAAACTGTGCCCATGGTAAATTGGTTACAAGGGATCAGAACAAGGACTTTGAAAACTGATATTTAAACATGTTCTAATATTTAGACACAATTGAAACTAGTAAACCTTGAATATTTAAAACTTCCAAAATAAAAACATTGGATATGTCTTCTACGTTATTGGTTTCACAAATAGGGATGAAGTGAGATAAATTCATTAGTTGATCCACAATCACCCATATGGTATCATGTTTTCTAAATGTTCCTGGTAGACTTGTGAAAAGATCTATAGTTATTTTATCATATTTACACATGATAATACATAAAATTTTCAACAGCCAACTAGATGTTGGTGATCCTCCTTGACCCACTGATAGGTGAGGCATCTCAAAGAAAATATCATCCACTTTATTCTTTATATCTATGCACAAAAACTAAAATGTGAGTAGTTTATATATATTCTAATTTTTGGGGTTTACAACCCATCATGAGTTGTGGTAGGAAGAAATAATAAATTCCTCAAAATTTAGAGGATACACAATCCAATATCTAAAAGGAATAATAGATCTATTATATTGAATAAATACCTCAATAGTTACCCCACCATTTAGTTTTAAACTCATGGTTTGAAATTCAGTATCAGATCTATGATATTATTTAACCCACTCAATAAAATTATAAATAATAGAAACATGAAATAAAATTGAAACATCACCTTGGTAAACATAATGTAGATGTATATCATCAATAAATGACATTAATTTTTATTGATATTAAGCCTCTTTAGATGTATAATTATATGACATTCTAATTAATGAATTAGCTACTGAATTCCCTTTACATGATGTATACCTCAAGTAAAATTCAGAAATCTTCATATATTTGATCCAATTTCATTACCTTATATTCAAATCTTATTATGATAAATAAGCTTCAAGATATTATGATCCATGAACATTGTGAATTTATCACCAAAAATATAATAACACAATTATTTCAAGGAATAGACTACAATAGAAAATTCCAAATCATGTTTTGGGATATTATTCTCGTGAACCTGAAAAACTCATGATTGATAAGCTACAATATGATCTCCATACATGATAATAATTCCTAACCTAAAATAAGATACATCACAATGGAAAACATAACATTGTTAAAACCTTGAGATCATAAGGATAAGTGCTGATGTATTGTTAACCTTACATTATTAAAAATATTTCTATAATCCACCACTCCATTATAAAGGTACACCTTTATTTGTAAAAGATATCATTGATGAGGAAAGTCATGAAAAATTATAAACAAAACACTAGTAATATCCTTCTATGTTGAGAAAACTGTATATCGTGAAAATTCATCAGTGGTTTCCAAGAGATAAAAACTTCTACCTTTTTAAGAGATACCAATACTAAAATTTAAAAAATGTAGTTTCAAGGAAATATACCTCATGTATCCATAAATCACACATTGAATGTTTTTCATAAAGGTGGTGTTTCTATAAAATACCACACACTATAACCAAGTATTGTTCATTATCAAACATAGTCCTAGAATACACAATAATATCACTGAAAAACACCACTAAAAAAGAGTCAAGATACTTATAAAAGATCCAATTCGTCATCTTCATAAACACCATTTTTTTATTCTTAAGACCATAGAGAATAACAAGATATTTAAAATGGCCAAAAGGACTCCAAAAATCGTTTTTAGGAATATTGTTCTTCAGAAATCATTTTTCGTGATACCTCAATAATAAATATATTTTAGAGAACTATATGATCTCTTAAATTGATCAAATAGAACATCAATTCCTTGTAGATGATACCAATTATTTATCACAAATTGGTTGATCTTTCAATAATCCATAGAAATCCTAATAGTTATATATGCCTTATTTATAAAAAGAATCAGTGCTACCCACAATGGCATGCTTGGTCGAATGAACCATTTTCTTTTCAAATCTTCTAGTGGACCCTTTAATTCCATTAATTATATGGGTTATATCATTTAATATGGAAGTTAAATATAACTACTCTCTAGTAGGATATCAATCTTAAATTTTATTTATCCTTTGGGTGGAAGGCTAGAGGTATTTTTAGGAAAGACATCATGAAATTAGTCAATGATGGTTGGAAAATATCTATGTAAAATTTAATTAGCTGATAATAAAGTAATTTTTGTCAATTGGTAATATATAGTTTTGACCAATAGTACAAAATGCTCTTTTATTTTGCATTCACATCCCAATCTCTTTTAAATGGATTCTAAACTCCCCCAGAAGATGTTAAACTAGCCTAACAATAATAATAGTCTATGTAGACCTTGAAGGTTATAAACTAATCCATTCATAAAATCAGGTTATAAATATTCATCTCAATAATTGCTAAATCTCCTAAAAACTCAAACTCATTCATTATTATAGAACAAGTTACACACTTCAAATATTGACACTATCATTGTCCCAAAGATGTTTTATGTTTCAAGACATGAGGAAACATTCAAAACATGAAAACCAATACAAACTAAAAAATGATAAATTAAATAAAATTTTTTGGTTATATAATATTAAACAAATATTTCAATAGATTATAATTCAAATTTTTTTTACCTCTCACCATCAAATGAATAGATTGATCCTTTGTAATCATTTTCTCATCATCCAAAATATTATTACTATCTTCTATTTGATCTCGTATTCCATAATGATATTGCATAACCCGAGGAGTCATGGTGTTCCTAGGATCACCTTATATCTCTTGGTAATGAGAGAAAGAGTTATTTTGATAAAATTTCCCCATTGAAGCATATGATGTTTGAGAAAAATGAGATGTATTCCTAGCTTCTGACTTATTAGATCTAAGACAATAACACTTGATATGTCCTATTAGATTATATTTGTGACATGATCTAGGTGTTTTTGTAAATTTTTTCTTGATATTCTCAATTAAAACACACTGAAAACACCTAGAATTTTTCTTGGGTTATGGATGAAGGTTAATTGATCCCATGGTGTGATTCTGAGATGATCCACCACTTTGAAAGTAAGTGTCCCTCATTTTATTATTCCTATTATTTTAGTTTCCACCTATTTATGCCAAGATAAACATAATTCCACATGGATTATTATATATATATATTTCTACGACCATCTACCTATTTACCATTTCCATAAAAACTTTAATACAAATAAAAACTATCTTAGAGTGAAATTCTGGTCATAGACTATACTCAAATATTCATTCCTTCAAGGAATAACTAACAAAAACATCTGGGAGAAAGTAGACTAAGTTTAAAAACTTTTTATTATACTCTGTCACAAGTTAAATTCTCTTACTTCATAATGGATAAATCAGTTGTTCTTGAAATCTTGAAAGTGCGAGTATTTAATTATTTATTAAACAATTCTTCAAATACCACCCACATGAATCCCTATTCAACTATATCTTGGATATATTAGTCCCTCCATTAGAGTTAAATATCCTTTAATATATAATTTGTTAACTTAGCTTTAATAATAGCCAGTGTAATTATGAATTTGAATATTTGATTCATTCTATTCAGACACACATCCTCTTTTTTAGGCTCAAAATCAACAAAAATGATGGGTGGAATCTATTTCAAAAACATTATGGAGTGATCTAATTGATGGGGTTCATCATTATTATATCCTATATAAAGATATTGAAAAGACTGAATGATTCTTTTGACATGTTTTTGGTTAACATGAAGATTAGGTAAAACTACATTTTCTATAGCCTCTATATTCATATTTCAATAGTTTCTACTTTTTTCCATTATCTATAACCATAACAAAACTCCATTAAGTCATTATTCACTAGCAATTTAAGTATTAAAAAATTAAAAAACAACATAAAAAAGGAATTAATATTATACTAAAAATCAAACAATTATAACCATTTTCAATAAATCATAAAAAAATGAATAATTTTGTATACAACACTGTAATATTTTATGAAATAATTTTTCCAAATAAATTTAATATATTCGATAGCTTGGATTACATGAAACACCGAGTTTTAACAAACCGCAATATACCATATTCTTATAACCTAGATATGAAATTATAAGGTATGAATATGAAAAACTAAATTATGAAAATAATATGGTATAAACATGAATACAATAAATTCATTTTTTAAAAATTGATTAGATATGAAAATAAAAATCATTTGAAGGTAAAAGAAATGTTTTTTTTGAAAAATTGTTTTTATGTGCGTAATGTGTTTTTACCTTAATAAATTAAATTAATCAAAATTTTTGGATGAATTTAATGATATTTATATATTATATATGTAATCAAATGTTTTATTGGTAATCTAATATTTTTTCTAGTCATGGGATAAGAATAAATCAAGTTTTATGCATAAAAAAATATTTTTCTAAAAAATGGTTTCGTCCCATTTTGTGAACTTATTTTAAAATTATTTTTTCCAAGTATAAAAAATCTCTTTTAGAATATAAAATTAAAATTTTAAAGTAACATTTCAAAAGTTTCTTAGAGTAAGTTTTTCATAATTCTCTAAAATCAATAATTTTTCGATGAATATAGAAAAATAATGATTTTTATTGAGAACTGCCTTTTCATTTAAAGTATTTAATGAAGTTAACATTTTTAATGATTTTAAAATTAAAATTAGTTCAATTATGTTTTTATTAATCCAATTTGGTCCATTTTAACAAATTTAATTTTTATTTTTTATATAATGTTTTAATACTTATGAAAACTTTTTCTTTAGAAAACTACTTCTTTATCACGATTACATGTATAATTAAAAATTACATTATATCAATTATTTTAATTGAATTTGATAGAATTGATTCCATATTTTAAATAATAATATTTAATATTATATATTATGTTAAACTTAATTTTTGGCCATAATGAATAGTAAAATAGGAAATATTAATTACCATAGTTAAGGTTAAAACAAGTTTATTGGGTGTTTAGACCATGAGATAAGGGTACATTTTCCAATTGAATTTGTATAAATCATATTATTTAGACATAATTAAAACTTATATTATCCTAAATTTTAATATATTGACATTTTAAATAATTTTCCTAGGGTATAACTCTTTCATTTTGGAATCTTCTAGGATATTTCCAAATGGGTGACTTCCCCACTTATAAAATGACACCTCCTCTAATCTCTTATCCGCAATCAATTAACCTTTTGTTTTAGAACATAATTCCCAAAATAACTTCATTAATCCAGTCCCCATTACCTAGAGTCTTATTTTCATTATAAAACCATCCTACGAAGGATTTATGTATAAATCTAAAGAGGCTCTCCAAAGAAGCGGTATAGTTCTTAACCATGTATATTTTGTTTTATATATTCTTACACCTCCTTAAAAATTTAAAAAAATTGAATGAAATAATAAAAATACTACCTTTCATATAATTTTATTTTATTCGGTTAATTTAATAACATATATCCATATCCTCCTCCATCAAATAGGAAATAAAACCACTTATTGTGTGTACGACGGACTACTGCCCCACAAACCGATGTATTTCATTTTACATCACTGCCTACCACTGATGGATATAATAATGGATTTAAAGTATATATATATATATATATTAAAAAATTATAATTATTTAATTATAATATCACATCTATTTTATTATCTTTTAATCCATTGAAAAATGGTAATGTCACTTATTCGCATGAGTGGACAACTACCTCTACGAAGCGATGTGATATATTTTTCATTTATTTTTACATGGATGGTAAAAAGGATATATTTAATTAATACTTATAATACCGATGATATATAAATTATTATATAAAATTTAATTATTATATACTTTTCTTTTATTCCATGCACTGAGAAAATGGAAAAATGTTCATGCATACACACTGTCTACCCTATCCATGAAACACGTATTTCATTTTTCCATATCTAAATATTATGGATGACTCTAAATATTTATATAATTAATATATATTATATTTATATCATTATTAACATTATGGATATTATGGAACCATAATCAAAATATAAGGACCAACACTACCAAACCAAAACATACATGAAAAATAAAGCAGTTATTACTCAAAACAATGATTTTAAAAATGAATTATTAATAAAACTGTGATAAAAGGTAAGTAATAATATGTTACATGATATATGTTAGTATGGCGTGGAATATATTTATAGTAAATATATATTAATTATATAGGAGTTTCTAACACGTACAAAGAAAGTCAGACCGGAGGTAAGATATTTTCGTCTCACTTTTATTTCTATGGGATATATGCCATATAAAATACTAACTTATTTTATATGTTATATATACTACCAATGAATTTATTTTATGATTATTCTCATTAAAATTATTGGATATTTATAAAAATATAATTTTCTTTATTTTATGTGGGTTTACGATTCAAAATTTACAATTGTTGTAAGAGTTTTATGTTACAATAAAATACCTTATCAACATTGTTTATGATGATATATTATGACATATCACCCATAAAACTAATAAATTTTATTCACATATTATTATTTATTAAAATTAAAATTTTTCCTTTTATTTTCCAATCTTTAGGTACTCATTATTCTAAAATAATTTTTCTAATGAGAACCAACTTTACTTCTCTCTTTTATCGAAAATCCATTATCTTTCAGGTATATGATTTATAAAAAAAATTAAAGAATATTATTACTATTCAAAAATTATTTTTTAAAGTCATTTTTACGTATTAATGATTTTTTTAAGAAAATTAAAAGGAATATTTTCTTCATTTTCTGAAATAGTTACTTTTTACATTTTACCAAAAAATAGGAAATGAAGCTTTGTTTTAACATGTATGACATGAACTGTATTTCATACCATCATGAATTCTCAATTATTTAATGGTTCCTTTACATGTTTACAAGGTTATTTTAAAATAAAATATTTTCTTTAATATTTGGAGATTTTTTATATTTTAAAATATTATTTTTAAATTTGAAATGGTATTTTCCTCAAGACTATTTTCAATGATCTTTTAACGGTAAATATATTCATCAATGACAACAACTCTTGATTCTAAAGATTATCTACTAGGGAGATGATCCAATGAAACCATCCATATTTTTTCTCTATATGTTTTATTAATATAATGAAATAATTTTTATGGAACTTGTTCCTTTTCCACTCATTATTCTATGATAAATTGATGAAATGTATATGAAACCCATTTATTTTTGATGGGTTGTGAAATAATTAAATGTTTATGAAAATTATTTTTTTCAAATGGATATATTGTGATGAAATTTTTATAAAATTCCTTTATTCTCATGGGTTATGTTATGATGAATTCTTTATGATCTTGTTATGCACATCTGTATGATTTTCTTTATGTGATAGGTGGGATCGAAATTATATAGCCCTCAAATACATTGGTTAATGATGGATATTTTATGAGATAATAAGGACTTGAATTGGGATAAAACCCAGTTTAATAAGGTACTATATCCACCATTATATTCTTGGTAGTGCCCCTTGATTACTACATTGGTTTAGGGAGTGAAACCATTCCACTATAATAGTCTTGGAAATGATCTGTGACAACTAAGGAAATAATTTTCTATGGTTATGTGTATGCTATAAATATATTTCTTTGGCCAATTTTATACTCTCATGGATCATGTTATTTGATTCCATAATTATTCATGTTTTATGAATATACAAGATTTGATCCATGACTCAAGATTATGATCCATGATATGCAAGATATAGTTTTAAAATGTTATTCTCATGTCTGCATACACTTATGCTCATGTTATGTTTAAGTGATCATTGAATTCAACATTTTTTACCCTTACTGATCATCTGATATCACCCTTTATTATGTATCCTTTCCCTAGGTTATTAATAATTGTATTATGTATAATATGTCTAATAAGGGTTATAGTTAGGTAGAGCGTAGTATTAGATGATTTAGTTTACTTATAAACCTATTATTTATGTACCAATGTTTCCAAAGATACTAGACCTATATGATTTTAGTAGGAATCGTTTTGTTCTGTAATAAATATTAATTTATTATGATGTGATGTCTATGTATGTAAAGTGTGTGTCACTATAGATATTATAAAATCAAGGTTTATTTAACCATTGGAAACTTGGAGGAGAAAACTTTCATGTGAACCCTAAGGATAATCCAAAGTATAGGAGAATGTCCTATGTTATGATAAATACTAGAGTGTGGTTTTATTAGAAATGAATCCTTGTTTTCATACTATTAGTTGATGTGGATCTATAATATTTTTACTTAGGGGTAACAACCCCACAAAGGTCACATTGGGAATTGACTCGGTCATTACGTGGTGTATGACCAAGAGGTTTCACTGTACATGTATTTTGACACTCACAAGGGATATTCTTAGGTTAATTCACATTTTATTTAAAATCCAATATGAAGGATTTGAGTATATGATGAATATGAATGACCTAATTTAAAACTAAGGTCACCTAGATAGAAAAAAGGTGTAATGATTTAGACATCTTATGGATGTTTTTTCATGATTTCTCACTATAATCATTCTTTTCTAATGGTATTTCTAACCATTTTTGTTTTAGTATGGAATTGAGAATAAAATGATAAAGTTTAGGTGGTATAGGTAAGATAAAATATTGAACTACTCTATCTTATCATAGTTATAAGAATCTTTGTATATCAGGAATATTCTCACAGAATGTTAATTCATTTCCTCAATGACTTGATGTTGAATTAGCAGTGAAAACCACTAATGGTACAATGATAACATATCAAGTATATGATTCTTCTCTAGTTGAAGTTTTTGGGACTTTTCTTCCTCCAAATATCATTATTCTTACTTTGGAATAATTTTATGTTATCCTAGGAATGTATTTAATTTATATACACAAATCCCACATAAATTTACATTTAAGGGAATTCATGTTTGATATTACAAAATAAAATAAGATCATCTGTCAATGTGATGATAAGTATAAACTTAGAAAGGAAATTTAATCCATTGTATGGGTCATGATTCCTTTTTAAAGGGTGTGTTTATCTATTTTTTTGGGGAGAAACTCAATGTTGATGATATGCCTATTGTGTGGGTGTTTGTTTATATCTTTCTAGAATATTTTCCTAGTCTTCCACCAAATCTTGAATTTGAGTTTTCAATAGAACTCATACTTGGAGATAAACATATTTTAAATAATACCTATATAACGGACTTTATTGAGTTATAGAAATTGAATAAGGAACTTTATGAGAATCATTACAAGGGATTCATTTATCCATGTGTGTCACCTTGGGGTGCACAAGTTCTTTTTTCTAAGACAAAATATGGATTTATGCGACTCTGCATTGATTATAAAAAATTTACAAATATCATAATCAAGAAAAATTCTCCCATATCCCATATTGATTACTTGTTTGAATAACTATATAGATCTAAATTATTTTGTAAGATTGAAATTAATTTTTGATATCAACAACTAAGGGTCAAGAAGGAGGATATACCTAAGAAAACATTATGTACATGGTATAGATGCTATAAATATATAGTGATTCTATTTGGTCTTACTAATTATCCCAATATCTTCATGGATTTAATTAATGAAGTATTTTTAGATAACCTAGATCAGTTAGTGGTAGTCTTTATAGTTAATATTATTATATATTTAAAATTAAAGGTACTGAATGAAGATCACTTGATAATTGTGATGAAGTCCCTATAAAAGGATAAGCTGTATGAAAAATTTACCAAGGGTGAATCTTGGAAACAAAAGGTTTCATTTTTGGGTCATAAAATCTCAAGAGAGGGTATATCCATGGATCCATAAAAAATAGAAGTTATTGAACACTAAACTAGACAAACCTAGTGACTGAGATGCATAGTTTTCATGACTTTTTAGATATTATCAATTGTTTATAGAGATTTTGTCATGAGTGTTTTGTCCACTCACAAAGTTAACTCAGAAGGGAGCCATGTTTTTTTGAAAAATGAATGTGAAGAAAATATAATGGAACTGAAGAGAAGTTTAGTCAATGAACCTATTCCAACATTACCTTATAGTTTAGAATACTTTTTAATCTATAGTGATGCAATAAAGTAGGGAATGTGATGTGTTTTTATACTGAATGTCATTGTCATAGATGATGCATCATGAAAATTGAAGGTTCAAGAAAAAATTTACACAAATTATGATTTGGAGTTAACAATGGTAATTTATCAATAATAATATTTTGGAATTATCTTTATGGATTTTATGATATATATATAATAATTATAAATTATTAAAGTATATATTAACATATAATGAGTTTAATATTTACCTCATAACATGGTTCGAATTGATTAAAGATTATGAATTTCCAATGCATTACCACCCAGGGAAAGTGAATGTGGTGCATGATGCTTTGTGTTGAAGTTTTCATGCTAGATTATCAATGATGAGGATCAAAAAAGTGATAATATTTATGGGGTTTCAAAGGATGGATCTTGAAATATTAAAGGAGAGGGATAAATTTTATCTTTTTCATACAAGTGTTCAACTATCTATCCAAGATAAGATTACGGTGGTTTGGAAGAGAGATGTTGAGACATAGAATAAAAAATTAAATTTTACTAAGTTTAACCTTGATTATGATGGAATAATATGGTTTAATAATTGTGTATGTGTTCTTTGTATACCAAATTTTAAGGGGTTGTTATAGAAATCTCTTAATTATTCATTCTCTATTCATCCTAGAAGTGCAAATATGTATAATGATCTAAAAGAGTATTTATGGTGGGATGACATGAAGAGAGATATTGTAGAGTTTCTATCTATATTATTGGTATGTCAACAATCTAAATCTGAGAGATAAAAGTATAAAGGTATGTTACAATGATTAACCATACCAGAATGGAAATGGGAAAACATCACCAAGGATTTTGTTGTTAAACTCGCCAAAACATCTAAAGGAAGTGATGTTATTTGGGGTCTAGTTGACTAACTTATAAAGTTAGCGCACTTCATTTCTATCAGATAAGTTTTATTTTTTTATTATAATTATATAATATAAATTAATGAAGTGGTAATGTTTCATAGTGTTCTAAATTCTACTGTATTAGATCGAGATATGAGGTTTACCTTGAAGTTATGGAAAAGTCTATAGTTGGATCTTGATACAAAGAAATTTTTTAGAAATGTGTATCATCCTCAATTAGAGGTCCATTATGAGATAAAAATTAAAAACCTAAAGGATATACTGATATCCTATTCTATTTATTTAAAATGAAACTTGTATAAAAAAATTTCTCTAGTCATGTTTTCTTATAATAATAGCTTTCAATCAATCATTCAGATGGCTCCTAATAAATCCCTCTATGGAATGATGTGTATCACTGAAATGTGATGGGATGGAGTTATAGAAATAAATATATTTTGAAATTATCTAGATAAGGAAATGGTATAGAATTTAAGAACCATTACATATCACATCAAGGAAGCACAAAGTGAAAAAATAGTTATGCATAAAATTATCGAGGTGAAATGGAATTTAATGCTATTAATATTGTTTTTTTGAGAATTTATCCATGGGACAATTTTATGATATTTGTAAATAAAAAGAAGTTTCTTAACTAGGAATATTGACCCTTTAAATATTCTTAATCGGGTAGGGATGGATGCTTATCTTTAGAAGCATCTACCAAACATCTCTCAAGTCCATGATGTGTTACATGTGTCTCTCTTGAGGAAGTACATACCTGATAGTTCACATGTAATGAACTCAATGGTCATACCATTGGAGAAATATATTTTATATGACTAAAAAATGATGGAGATTATTAATCATTTAGGGGTATTTATATAAAACAAGAACACTCATTTGGTCAATATTTTGTAGAGGAACCATCAATTTGAGGATGCTTCATGAGAACATAAGGATATGAAGAGGTAGAAGTATCATCAATTGTTTATATCTGAGTGATATAATTTTTATTGTGAAATTCAGTTTAAGGGGTTAAGAATTTAACACCCAAATATTTTTTTAAATATATTTTTTTCAAAATAAATTTAATTTCTTTAAGAGATTGTGTTACACAAAACATGAAGTTTTGATGAACCATAATATTGTATACCATTATAAAATGGTCCTTAAATTTTGTGGGTATGAAAATAAATATCAAAATTATGAAACCTTTATTTTATATAAATAAATTAAATAAATTCATTTGTTACCAATATATTTTGAATTAAAATAAAAAACATTTGAATGTAAAATAAATGTTTTTAAAACTATTTTTATGTGTGAAATGCATTTTAATATTAATAAATTAAATTAATAACTATAAGTTGATCATTTTAATGAAATTTAAATATTATTTATTCAATAAAATGTTTTATCATTTATCTAATATTTTTTTCTAGTCACGAGATAAGAATAAATCCATTTTTATTCTTAAAAATTATTAAAAAAAACATCTTCATTCTATTTTACACGCTTATTTTAAAAATATTTTTTTTTATAATTTTATATTTTTTTTAAAAAATTAATATTATTTCTAAAATGAACAAAAAAAATTAAATGTTATCTTAGAGTGATTATTTATAATTTATTGAAAAGATTAATCTTTCAATGTATAGTGAAAAATACTAATTTTTATTGAAAAATTCCATTTTATTTAATTAATTTAAAAGTTTGAATTTTATATAAATATTATTTTAAAAAACAAATTAATTAAATTATTTCCTAATGAATATAATTTATTATAGGGGAATAAATTTAATGTTTAATTTTGATATGAAATCTTTTTATACTTATGCATACTTTTTCTTTTGAATACTATGTTTTCTTTACCATTATAGGTTTAATTATAAATTAAATTATTCCAATTACATGAATTGAATTTGATAAAATAGAATCCATATTTTGAATCAGAATAATTAATAGTTTATAATAAGGTTGAATTAATTTTTTTCATAATGAATAGTAAAAATAGTAATTTTTTTTACCACTGTTAATGTTAAATCAATTTTTCTGGGAGTTAAACAAAAATTTGTGGGTACTTTTTCAAATAAAAACTTTTCCAAATAAAATTTTATTGAAATATTTAGAGATTAAATTATCCCACCTTCGAATCAATTTCCATTTGGAATCATTTATCTTAGGAATGTATTTATCATTTTTGGATTCTTTTAGGGAATTTCTATGTTGGTTCCCTCCCCTACTTATAAAAAGAAACCTTATCACTTATACTATAAAAACATTAAGATAATTTTGGTTTGGAAAATAATTTTTCAAATCCATTACTTAAATCTATCATCATTTCCTAGAGTTCCTATTTTGATCAGTAAACCATCTTAGGAGTGATTTATGTGTAAACCTAAAGATGCTCTCCGAAGAGGAGGTATTATTCTTATCCATGCATTTTCATTTTATTTATTCTTACACATCCTTCAAATATTATGAAAATATTATAAAATAATAACACCATTATCTTCCATATTTTTTAGTTATTATTATTCTAATTTCATAACATATAACTATCTTCTCTTTCATCAAATGGGAAGAAAATATTTTGATCATGTGTATGACATACTACCTACTCACAAACCGATGTAATTAGTTTTACATAACCACCACTCACATATGGATATAATGATGGATTTAAATTATAAATATTATATTTATTACATGATTATACTTATGGAACTATAATATCACAAATACATTCTTACCTTTTAATCAGTTGAAAATGGTAACATCGCTCATGCGTACATGTGAAATAATAATTCCATCATGGAGTTATATGAATATATTTAATGAATATATATGATATCCATTATATAAAAAATTATTTTTCAATTTTGGATTATTATGTTCCTTTCTATCAATCGATCTATTTAAGA
Source organism: Viscum album (assembly GCA_963277665.1). NCBI lineage: Eukaryota > Viridiplantae > Streptophyta > Magnoliopsida > Santalales > Viscaceae > Viscum > Viscum album. Next base: position 163,399,072 of record OY728140.1, read on the forward strand.
AATGGAAGCAACTTTCATGCATAAATGCAACAAGCCATCTCTATTAAAGATGTAATTCATTTTTCTATCTCTAAATTTTATAAATGACAATAAATACATATATAATGAGTATATATGATTTTTATATCATTATTAACATTATATATATTATTTAATTATATTAAAATTACAATGATCAAAACTAACATACCAAAATATAAATGAAAAACAAATCAATTATTACCCGAAACATTGATTTTAATAATGAATTGTTAATAAGAGGGTGATAAAAGAGTTATAAGAAATCATATATGGTATTATATATATGAGTATGGTTATGGAATATATTAATAATAAATATATATTTATTATATATGATGTTCTATCACATATGAAATAAGTCAGACATAAGGTATATGATTTATGTCTAACTTTTAGTTTTGGGGGTCACATGCCAAAAAAACCAATTGTTTATTTTGTTTGGTGTATATATTTCCCATTAATATATTTAATAATTATTCTCAGGGAAATTATGGGTAATTAATATCCATATAATGTTTTTTCTTTCATGGGTATTATGTTTCACAATATACCAAAGTGGTAATGGTTTTATTTTACAATCCCATAGCTTATTGGGGTTGTTTATGATGAAATATTATGATTCAACACTCAAAAGACACATAGATTTTATTCATATATGGTTATTTATATAAATTAAATGTTTTCCTTTTATTTTTATCTCTTTGCATACTCAATATTCAAAAATAATTTTTTCAAGGAAAACATAATTCATTTTTCTCTTCAGCCAAAAATCCTTTCTCTTCCATGCCCTTATTTTATAAAATTGTTTCAAAGAAATTATTTCTATATTAAAATTATTATTTAAATTAATTTTTATCTTTTTTGATTTTTTAATTTTTTTAATGGGAATATTCTTATCATTTTCTTAATGAGGTAATTTTGAATTTTTATAGAAAATGTGAAACCAACATTTATTTTAATGTGTACAACATGAAATATATTTCTTACCATAATTACCACTTAATTATTTAAAGATTATATTAAGATTTTCCATGGTTCTTTTAATATAAAATGTTTTCATTAATATTTGGGAAATTTTTATATTTTAAACAGTGATTATTAAATTGGAAAGGGTATTTTCCTCAAGAATGTTTTTATTATCTTCTCATGGAATTATATTCATCAATGAAAATGAACATTGATTATTCTTATTATGTATTGAGGATATAATACAATGATACCATCCCTATTATTTCTCTAAATGATTTATGATTATGATAAAACTATGTTTTTAAAACCCTTTACTTTTCCTTGGGTTATTGTATGATGAATTGGTGAAGTGTTTACGAAACCCATTTCTTTTCCATGGTTTATACCATGATTAAATATTTTTGAAACCCCTTTATTTTACATGGGTTATGATGTGATTAAATGTTTATTAAACCTATTTCTTTTTAAGGTTTATGACATGATTATTTTTTTAAGATCTTGTGCCTTATATATGTATGATTTTTTTGCGTGATAAGTGAGACAATAAACATATATCCCTTTAATGCATTGAGTAATTATAGATATTTTACGAGATAAATGGAACTAGAATAAGGAGTGAACCCAGTTTAGTATGGGACTTTATCAACTATGATAGTCATGTGAGTGAATCTTGATTAATATGATGGTTTTGGGAGGGAACCCACTCCACTATTATTATCTTGATAATAATACTTGAATACTAATGAAATGTTTTTATATGCTTATGTGTATGCTAAAAATCAATGACATAGATCATGTTCTTTTATTCCTTTATGATTTGTGTCTTATTAACTTCCAAGATTTATTCCATGAATCATGATTATAATATGTGATATGCAGGGTATGGTTTTAAAATTTGATCCAAAAATCATCATACCCTTATGCCCATGATATGATTAAATGATTATTGATATATCACTTATTTTACCTTATTAAGCATTTGATATCACCCTTTATTATGTTTCCTTTACCCGAGTTATGAAGAAATTTATTGATTATGATATGTATAATAATGGTGGTAGTTATAAGGAACATTGTGGGAGATTATGTAGTTCACTTATGAACCGGTTTTTTATGTGACCATGATTCAAAAGATACTTGACCTTTATTATTCTGTCATGGATCATTATGTTATATGATGAATATTTATCTTTTAATATGTGATATCTATGTATGAAAATATTGGGTCTCTATATAGTCCTTCTTCGAACTCTTATTAAAAATGAATGATATGCAACACATATTGGATAAACCAAAGAATATGAGATTAAAATATATATAGAAGTGTCTTAGCACACTTTTATATATAGAACACCCAATAAAATTTATGTTTAGCATTAAATGGTTTTCTATGTATTTTTAAACAATACATTTCTCGTTCTGTAATTCCTATATCCTTACTACCATCCCAAAAAGAGATACATATTGACCAACATTGATACCATTTGTGACATCATGCCCCAATATATTGGATTGAGAAGAAATAGAGTGCCCATCATCTTAAGTGACATCCCCAAGACACCAAAGGTTTTTAATTAAAAACTAGAGATTAATAGAACATAGAGGGATAATTTTTCTTTAAGAAATACAACAACAAAACATCACAAAATAATAATCATCCAAACCATATATATAATGCATGATTATAAGTAATAAAACTCAAAGGTAAAACCAATAGAATAAAAACAAGAGAGTGAAAACAAAAAAAGGAACATCAAATAAAAAACCCAAAAGAAAACATGAACCAAATACAATAAGTGTCTAAATTCCTATCACTACCTGAATTAGCACCATTCTCCAATGCCACATACCATGCCCATGATATCAAGATATATTGGTAGATAAGTATGATACATTTTACCTTCCAATTTTTTAGTATACAACATCTAAAAATGGACCAAAGTTTCCATGTAGGGGGTGGGGGTAAGTATAACATTAATTATGTAATACCCAAAGACATTCCATCATATAACACCAGTATAAGATCTCATTAGCATAGTTAATATAAAAAATTTGAAAATAGTTAAATAGTTTATATGATGCTATAACTGAAATCCATGTGATAAAATCCATATTTAAGCTTATTACCATCCATTAATACTTTTCATAACCATTACCACACTCTCTATCTCTCTCTCACTCATAGAAACCCATAAAAACACACACTTTTGGTTTCAAAAATTTATTATAATACTAAAAAACCATACCCCATCCCAAATTGAAGCTGGTACTTCATGCTCATACTCTACCCCCTTTGAAAACATTCCAGAACAATTATTACAAATTCCATTCCAATTCATTTTTATATAAAAAAACTTCCTTCGATTTTTTTTCAAAAATATTCATTCTATAAAACCATATAGTTATTTTAAATCCATCATTTTAAAATTATAAGAAGTGAGGTTTTCAAAAAACCATATAATTTTTTATATTTACAAAACATAATCCAACATTGTTTCATTTAATAAATCACCCAAAATATCCATATAAAACATAATAAAAAACTTTAAATAAAAAATCCTTCTTGTTTCAAAATAAGTGTATGTGGGAGAGAATACACATACCTCAATAAGGATGAAAAAAATGAAGAATGATGCTAAGAAATGATGGATCTAGAATCACAAAAACTTCCTAATTATTCAAAATCTCTAACTCGCTTTGATATATGAAAATTTAACTCTATATAAAAGATAATATCCAAGGTATTACAGGGGAGGATAGGAGTTTGAGATATTGAGAAAATAGGAGAATAATTAGGGTTTCCAGGCCTTCATCTAAATTGAAACTTAAATTCTGGACCATTAATCCATGTCACATAGTTAAGTCTCACTATTTTTGAAACTGTTCTCCAATAATTCCCATGCTACTAGAAATCATTAAGGTACCTAGATAGTATTTTTTATGGTTTGGAAACCAATGTAATAACCATGTGGTTCTACCATCTTAAGGCCTCACCCTTAAATGGTCGGTCCACATAGTTTGAAAAACTATGCACCAACCATGCTTTTCCATCTCTCTCTCACTCCAATCACAAAACTTCTCCCCAAATGAACATAATTTAGACAAACCATTTTCCAACCAAATTACAACATAGTGACTCAAAAAATATGTTTCATAGTTTCTTATATATAGTGTATGGTTTTCCTTAACTATACTCAAACAATGCACCATTTAAAAAATTTACAAATCACTTAAAAAATATCCCAAAAATTCCAAAAATCTGACCAAGTATTATATAAGATCAAAATAAATAATAAAATGTTAAGGTAAATAAAACCATTCATGATAAATAAAGGAACAAATTTAACAATGGGTGTCATGGACAATGCAATGAATTCCTTAACAAATAATGAAATGAGAAAAGAGTTTATGTGAGGAACCTTATTTTTATTCCTAACAAGATATATAGAGTAATGATTAACCACATGAACCTAGTTTTATTTCGAAAGAAAAAAAATAAAAAAGGGTGTTTCAAAAAACATTATCTGATAATACTTATTGAGGAAAGAACATTCCATTTCCTATGTGTCAAGAATGTGGGAAGAAGCACCCAAGGAAGTGTCTCAAAGAAGTTAGATGTTTTTTATGATTTTTTAGTAAAGGTGTTTATTGATAAAATAATTTCCTAAGATAAATTATTGGGTTGGTTAATATAATGAAGGAAAATATTATTCTCTCGAATGAACTATTGGTAATTAAATGTTTTAAATATAGGGATTTTTATCGTTATCTTAAAAAATAATCTTAACCAATTAGACAAGAGAAATCCTATATAAGGACTACTACTGATGTGGAACAATATAATTATGGTAAAATTATCTTTCACTCAAGATTTTTGGATTTATTATTGTATTTTTTCTATACACTCAGGTATAACTAGTTTGTTTTCTAACAGTATCAAAATCACCACCCTAATAATTTTCTATTGAATTGTTATAAAACAATTATAGTTATATAATTATTGTATCCTAAATAGATGTTTCTGAAAATAGGATTTGTAAAAAAAATTATTATACTTATTTTATATGAATTTAATATAATTTTGGAAATGGGTTTATTATCTCCAAATAGAATCTATTTTCTTTTTCAAAATAAGGATGCTACATTTCATAATGTAAATCAACCTAATATTTTCCATCAATGCAAGGTTGACTATGATATCTCTATGGAGATTACCTTCAATATATGGTTCTTAATAATCAATAATGATATGGGTTTCCTTGTCATCCCTATTATATTAAATTTCATGACATTATAAATTATATCTCAAGACTTTTCTATTTTATGGATACCCATAATTATTTTCATTATTAGTGAATTGTAATTAACATTGTGAGGACACAATTTATTTTGGGGGGATGTAGGAGTATATAAATTAAAATTTTGAATATATTATATCACACACAATACAAAATTAAAAAAACTACATTATATATTAGAATATAATATAAAAAATAAAATATCATGAGAATAGAATGATCAATATCGTTAAGAAAATTATGGGATGAATAAAACATTAAGTAAATTAAAAGATAATTAAAATGATATATTTGAGTTCTTAGAAAATTATTTTTATTTTAAAGAATAATTTTATATTATTTAAATTCAAATAATTAATCTAATTGTTATAATATAAATAATTATGTTTAATGGGATGTGATTAAAATCATTTTGTCTTAAAAATACAAATTTTTCAAATAATTCTAATTTTCTATATGTTATTCTTTTTTATCTAAATAAATTAAATTTATCTATATTATATGATGACTATAATATTATTTTTAAACAAGTAAAAATATATATATTATCAGTCATTTTTTATTAAATTATAATATACAAGAACAAAAACACTTAATTTTTTAAAAGATAAACCTTTACAAAGATGATTTTTTATATATGTCATATATTGTAATTTAAAACATAGATTTATCAAATCTAGAAATTGAAATATATTAAATGGAGTAAAAAAATATAATTATCACATAAAAATGTGGTAAGGATGACCGCATTATATTTTTAGAAAAAAAATAATTATGATGAATTTTTTTAATAAAGTTTAATTAGCGTAAAAATGGGTAACCTAAGATGACTCGAAATTTTTTAAGTTTACATGTCACATAAATATTATATAATATTTTTAGGATTAAAATTTATAAATTCATGTCTCACCAAAATTTTCTTACCAAAATCACCAAACTCTCTTTCAATTCCATTCTTACCCCTTACATTATATTCAATTCCACGGAAAAGTTCCTCTTTTTTACTTATTAAAGGATCTCACTTCTACACACTTAAATACACAAATATACTTATAAATTTTCTTCAAAACAACCCAATTTAGTTATTATAGAATCCATTTGCATGTATATAATAAATTATTTATAATAATGTAGTCTAAGTCCTACAATTCTAATAATTCTTTTTGGAGAAGACTCAAATATTGAATATGAGTAATATCCACCTCCTAGAGTTTTATTCCTAATAATTCTCCTCCATTACCATAGACAATTATTTTAAAAATATTGATTTAATTACATTATTATAATTAATATAATTAAATATTATTGTATTCGTGATATATCTACTATTTATTTCTCTCCTCAACTATTCCAAAATTAAAAATGCTACCCATGTGTACGTACATACTACCGCCTCCATAGACACCACATTTCATTTTTCATCAGCACATTTTTAGAGGGTTATAGAAATAATTTTATGGATAAATATGATTCTAGTAAATATATTATAAATTATTTCCTATTATTTAAGGATGACACAAAAAATAACAATCTTTATTAATTACTCTATTGATATTGGTAAATTACTCGAAACAGGCTAGTCACCAATTTTATATTTAAAAATCATAACTAAAACTATCATGTAATAATGTTTCAAATTTATAAATAATTTGTTATATTATATTATAATAAATTAAATAATATTTTAATGATTAATTTTTTACAGAAGTACAAGAATCGATATCACCATTATAAAACTCGTATGAAACAATCCAGGTAACTAAAATATGATAAATAAAATAAATAATAACTAACTAATAAATGTAAAATGTCTATAATTTAAGAGTATAAAATATTATAGATATAAAAAAGGTTCTGAAATTAGATATTAATTTTTTTATGTTTATCATACAGGATGTTAAATCACTATTGTGAAATCCCAAAGTTAAGGTATGAGTTCTTTATCTAAAATTCCATCCTTCAAGACATGTTTTTGATTATACACATATTTTAAATTATATTTCATATATAATTCTCCTTTGAAATATTTTTTCATGTATATCTTTATTCATGATATTTAAAGATTTATTTTAACTTTTCCCATTCATGTTATTTTGATTCAAATATTACCAAATTCAAAAGGGTTTGTTTTCTAATCTTAGTTATTTTTAGATAGAAAAAATTCTCTATCACACCCATATTATTCTTCCCATAATTTTTTTGCTTTATAATTTTGAATCCATGAAATGTATTATATCATGTTATATTGTTATTTATCTTCATAAGTTTTTAAAAGAATGTTTTATCATAATTTTATGATATGGTTTTTGATAAAGTTATTTTAATATAATAAAAAGGTTTTCCTTTCACATTCATATATTTTATCTTCAAATACATGTTTCATATCGTTTCCTTTTATTTCATTTCAAATTTTCATTATTGATATTTTTATTTTAAAAAAATATTTTTAACTCTTCTATTTTATCTTCTTGGATTTGTTTTGTAAAAGTGTCTTGTGGATCCAGTTTTTATTAACTTTTAAATTTATTTTAAAAAGTTTGAGAAAAATATATTTATATAATTTTATATAATTTTTTTTCTTTCTTTCCAAAATCTCTATTTTTTTAGAAAATTATCCTCCAGATTTCATGTTTTTTTCATATAAATTTTTCTTCCCTTTATTTTATAAATTATTTTCTACACAGGATATCAAAATATATAAATGGAATTTATTATTCATTGTATAAGTTGATTTTAAGTGATATTTTAAAAGTGTTTTAATCTATGTAATCATCTTTAAAAGATATTTTGGGTCACTGGGAATATTCATTAATGACACCATCAACCTCATTTCTCAAGATGGAATATGATCTTATTATTTTGAATATTATTTAAATACTATATATTTATTATTATAATAAAAATGTTTATTAGTTACCAAGAAAAGTTGATAATTTATTTTATTGATCATTAAATACACAAGGAAAGAATTTTATAGGTGTGTGTGATTGATGGGGGACAAAATGTTATATCCCCTTGGTGCATCCATAGGTCTCATGAGTCGAACAAGTTTGGTTATTTGGTATAATCCTACTCATTTATGAATAATTCCTTGGTTATGGCCATGATAGTAAGAATAATATATTTAATTTATTCATGATGGTAAGAAAAATTAATTGAATTTGGTCCGGACAATGTTAATAATGTCTTGGTAATGGTCAATATTGTAATAAAAGCTTCATGGATATATTAATGATGGCAAGATTAATTTCTTGACTATGATCATGACAGTAAGAAGAATTTATTGGTTGTGGTCATGGAAGTAATAATAAATGTCTTGTCTATGGTAATAATTGTAAGATAAATGTCTTGGTTGTGGTCATGATAGTTAAAATAATGTATTGGATGTGTTCATGATGGTAATAAAAATGTATTGGTGGTGGTAATGATGGTATGGATAATTATTTGTTGTGGTCATAATAGTAGGAATGATGTCTTGGTTGTGGTTATGAAATTAAGGATGATTTCTTGGCTATAATAATTATGGTTATAATGGTGTTTGACAATATTCTTTTCACCGCCATAAATTATTTTATTTTCAAAAATGTAATTATTTCAATTTTTATGTTATCCATGGATATATTTTGTGCTCATGTTATTGATTATATGAAAAATTTATAAATTATTAACTTTTCCACTTCATTCATGCATTGCATATTACATGATATATTCTAATATATAGTTCCCCTTATTTTGTATTTTATATCAATCTTTTTATATTCCCATTTTCCTTGGTTAAGAAGAAGTGAAATACATATGATATGCTTAGAAGGTTATAATTTCAGAAGAAATATGTTGGAGAATTTGAATAATTTTTAAATAATTAGAAATTATTGTTATAATGGAAAATATTCCCAATGTAAGATAAAAATATGGATTTTTTAGATTTTTTTCATGGATATCTAAAACTATAAAACTTAAAGTCCCTTCGTGTGAAAATAACTTAATATTTATTATTGATATCATAATAATGAATGATTATGTTTGGGTTTCTTAATTTGGTTTTAAAGATGATATTGAAAATAATATTATTATTTTCATCAGATTCAAGGAGTTAAGGTCTGGGTAATTATAGTAAATCATGAAATTGGATAAATAATGTAACTTATTATTTATTCATGATTTCATTACATGGTTATTTTCATGGGAAATAGAGTTGGTTTGGTGGTTTTGTAAATGAAAGTGGTGGTTTGTATGTGGTAAATTGTTTAGTGAAATAAGGCTAAGTTGATCAAGATGATGTATAAACAACTAAGTTGAAATTTATAGGAGAGTCAGTAAATCTCCCTAAATAGTATGGTTGTTGGTGGTGGATCATATGTGCTAGGGCTGTCGGGGTTCCAACCAGTGGGGAGATAGCCTCAAAAATTTTATTCTTTCAATTTCTCTAGATCTAGTAGTTATTTTCCACCTATAATTTGATTCATTTCAGTTTTATTTATGTTTGGTGGTCATGGTAATTGGTGATGCTAGTGTAAAACTATTCTTAGGGATCATAATGGAATAGTTAGTCAAATTCCTATCAACCCTAACAAAAATAGTTTCCTTAGAGGTCGTATTAACTATAAGGGTAGTAGGAATTCATTCTATTGAGAGTATATAGAGATGTTATAGGTCATATCTATGTTTTCTTTCCATCCTCTAGGACACATGACTAAGTTCATCTATGGTGGTCATATACATCAGTGAACTAGAGGAGCCAAACCTGGAAAAATTCATGCTATGAAGATTCCAGCACTTTAGGGACTAGAGATCATCCACAATACCATATTTTTATCACTTACCATATTTTATACTTTGTTTAATTATATATAATCACAATGCCTTTTTTTCACTCTCTATATTATGTTCCTTATGAATTGATTTGGAGGGGCTTATAGTTTCCATGGTGTCAATTATGCTAGTTGAAGGTCAACCATGTTTACTTGATTTGTTCTAGGTTATGATCTTGTGATAAGGAAACAATAACAATATAGGGATCTATTTCAGCTTCAGATATAACCATATGATTTCATTATTAGTATTGACTTTTTATATTATATACATTTGATAATTGATTTCTTCTCGTGGAGAGTTGTGTTCTTTGATACCAAGGACCAATGTGTTGTATTTATTGACTAGTGAGACCACAATTTGAGTCATATATGTTTGGATCCATTTCTACATTGAAAAAAAATTGTTATTATATTTAGTATAAGTGTAATTATGGGAGTTTCCTAGAGTAATGGAGGAGTTCCCTGATGTTTTTCTTTAGGAGTTTGTGACCCTACCCGCTCGATGTGATATCAAGTTTGTGATAGAGTTGAAGGTAGGTGGTTCACTAATCTTGATGGATCCATATCAGATAAAAACCTATGTATTATGTGGGTTAATAATTTAGGTTGAAAATCTAATATATAAGGGTTTAATATGACCTAGTGTGTCACCATATGATTCTCCCATGTTATTCACCAAGAATAGGGTAGTAGTATATGATTTTTTATAGACTACTAGTGGATGAATCAGGTGAATATTGAAAAACATCAACCTTTTCAATGAATTTATGATTAATTAATATATTTAAAGGGACCCATCTGCTATTGAAAATTGATCTATGGTCTTGATATCACCAAATGATGGTGGAGGTGGAGGATTTATGAAATACTTCTTTTAGGTTTCTCTAAGGGAACATTGAGTTCATTTCCATTTCATTCAGTGTCACAAATTCCCAATCTATTTTTATTATGAGTCATGAACTTTATGTTATTTTTGTTCTTGGAAATTTTTTTGTTCATGTTCAATGATGAAATTCCTTTTTACTCAAGGTCAGAGGAGGAGCATTCTAAGAACCATAGGTGTGTTTTTCATGTCATTCAACAAACTCATATTTATGGGAAGATATAAATGTGTGAGAGGTGAATTTATTTTGGAATTTATTGTCTCAATTGGAATTGGTGGTGAATACCTCAAAGACTTAGGTTATTGTTTCTTGGGAAGCACCCAAGAATTTGTAGAGGTTCATTTATTCATTAATCTTACGAGTTATTACATGAGATTTGTGTATGAATTATATCACGTTCTTGACTTATTGATATCATTAAACTAGAATATTTAGGCTTTCTTGTAGAAGGATCAGTGTCATGTATCCTTTGAATATATAAATTATTGGTTGGTTAGTTCTCATATTCACCAATTTTTGAAGAATATAGTGATGTTTAAGGTTTTTTATGATGCATACCATCACTTTTTTTATTTTCTTAATACATTAGAGTGTAGTGACATCAAATACGTCTAGGAAGTAATATTACCATGAGTGTAAATATGCCACTGGTGATCTAAAGTTGGAAGTGGTGGTGTTGTTTCTGATTTTTTGGAGAAATTACCATAGTGGTGATCAATTTGTGGTCTTTACAGACTATAAGCTCTTGAGGTATGTTTTATCTTAGCAGGATCTTAATTTGAAATAATTATGGTGGATAGAGTTTCTACATAAGTACCTTTTTGTAATATCCTAAAACCCATGAATTTAGATTTTATTTGATTATATATTGAGTAGGAATTCATGTGGAGTTGTTTTTTGCGAGTCCAAATATGATTGGATAGGGATGGAGGAGCATGCAATGGAAAACATTGTGGAGAGTAGATCTGGGGGAGTGGTTTCTTATTTTAGATGAAAATAAAATCCTCCTTGATTAATTAGGTCTATAAATATCCATCGGGAGACCTGAAAGTAAATGTTTTGGGGGACTGTGTTATTTATGGTGACACTTCATAGGGGTAGTCATAGGATGACTTAAAATTTTCACAAAAAAATTCTTACCACAAATTTTTTTACAAAATCCATGAAATCCTAAATCAGAAAACACAAGTTAATTTTGAGTTGAAAATTATTTTAATGCACTAAGAAGAAGAAAATAGTATTTACAAATATTTCATGATAACTCGCACACCAATAGATATAGATCCTTCAAAAAAAATTCAATGCTAGTGATGTGGTGGTGAGAACCTCCCTTTGGGAGTAGACCATAGACTTCGTAAATTTATAAAAATAGGGGTAAATGACTTAATCCCATTTTTAGGATTTTATGTTAAATTTTTAGACTTATAAAACACTTTGTAGAGGGAAAAAATATATTTTAGGTAATATTTATCTTTATAGTCCTTGATTTAATTGGTTGGATATCCAAAATGGACTTATAGATCAAAAGTTAAGACCTTTTTAATTTGGGATTCAATTTAGCATAGAGGAAATTTGACAATGGGAGAAATTCCAAAAATCTAATTCATGGATCAGGTATCTCCCATGTGATCACACATGTACTCAATGGTTGATAATCATTCAAAGTTGGGTGATGAAGCACCCACATAGTCTCCCAATTCCCATGTAACTACCCAACTCCCATGTGGTCGCTCAGTTCCCACCCATTCACCCACTTCCCATGTTACCACCCACATCCCATGAGGCTTCCCAATTTCCAGGTAGAAACCCCATTACCATGTGTCCAACCACTTCTATCATGGCTATATGGTTCCTTCAAAATATGAATATATTTAGAATAATTCACCTATAAATACTGGCACTCACTTTGAGGTAGGGGTTGGAAGACCAGAGAACTCACGAGAACCCCTTGGGTAATTCTTAACTCCATTCCTAGAAGAATTAAGGGCCTCCAAGAATGAGTCACACAAAGTCACATCTAAAAAGTAAACATTGTAAACTGTCATTCATAGATAAACCACATGATGAACCTAAATGGACCTTCCATTATGAGGAAAATATGCTAACTCCCTTCACCAGGACAAAATATAGATTCCCATTTATGAGTCTATTATAAGAAGCATCCTCCATGATCCTCCTAAAAATAAATCCCTATATAGATAGTAGTATATAGATTCCATCATTTTTAGGCTCATTCATGGACTCTAGTATGTGAAAAAACATCATTAAACATGTATAAGGACACTCCTCCTCTGTGAGTTGACTGCACATTCCTAATGCACATACCATCCTAACCCATACCACCTAACATTTTAAAAAACCCATGTACACACATACCATACAAACCCACTAGCCTCTAAACATCCCTACCATGAAAAACACCCCTTCTCAAACTCCCTTATACAATCAACCTTCCATGTATCTCTTACATGATACTTCTTCCATGTTGTTTATAGGTAGAGAATACTATTAGGAAAAACCTTCCAAAACCATATCCGAGTGTCTATTCTATGTTGGATCTTTCCCCACACTATTGATCAAGATCAATTAAATGTTGTGGTCCCATCTATTTAGCCGGATCCCATCAATTTCGTCACTCACCCCTGAAAAATTGAGTGTCGCACTCCAGAAGTTTCTTACTGCATAAGATATATTTTATATTCTAATATCTTAAATACAAAACATGATCCTACATAATGCATTGAGTTAAGATATTATTCACGGATTTAAAGAATTCCCAAATTAGAGATACTCCTATTTAATTATTCATTAACACCTTAATTTGAGATACTCTGCTCAGTTCCATATTTACCTTGAGTTGAGATAGTCCTCTTAGCTTCTTCATTTATACCCTATGTTAAGATCCTCCTCATGGTGCACCAAAAATAAATTCACCTGGATAACATTCAAGAGTGTAACACAAAAATAGAGGCTCATGGATAATCCTTGATCATTCTCATATCATCCCCCTTTTATTGCACATGCATCTGACATGGGCCCTCTCTTTGGTCTAGGCCTCTACTCCACCACAATGGAAAAATCATGTTTAATTCCTACTCCATATCTTTTTGTCACACCTTTTAATATAAAATGTTCATATATGGTCCTATTACTTGATATATTCCCAAATCAATATTAACTTTACCCAAATATCCTATCTGATTTGGAAACTCACTATAGCCTCATACAAAATCCCCATTCAACCCCCTACTGTTCTCTCTCATAAAATTTTGTTGATATAATATAATATTTTTTATCACACAGTGCATAACTCACATGGGATTAGATATTTTTAGTTGATCAATATTTTAGCATGAAAGTGACACATCATAATTAGAATTATTAAACCCTTAATCCTTGTATCATGACTCTAAACTGCATAGACAACATCCTTACCATCTAAAATTAAAATTCATAATCCAATCTAGACATATAACCTTTAACTATACAACTCAAACTATATGGGATTTGATTTCTATAAACCAAGATACACATGATTCCTCTCTATGGTTTGATACCGACATCCTAAAATAAAATTTCCCCTATGTCATGATCATAAGATTTATTTTTTAAAATGACTTTATTTGAGATACTATATTTTTTTTATATACCTTGAGTTGATATACTACTCTTGGCTTCACCATATCAGGGCCTTCTTCATGGTTGAAGTCACAACATTTTCAATATTCCTTAATAATATAGTTAGTAATAGATAGAAGATTTAAATATAAAAAAGGGATTCTTATAATGTGTATTCTCCAACCATTCATGCTCTTATGTTTTTAGTGATATAAATGATGAACCAAAAATGGACTGATCATGTGTAATTCCCACACCATACATTACCAAGAATCTTTCACCTTATGGTTTAAATGTCTTATATAGACAACCTTAAAAATAACTTCACTTGGTCATGGTTGTATGAACTTAAGAGAAACCAAAATTGTCCTTGTTAGATGAACTTAAAAGTTATAAATTATTTTGTTTTGTGGTATCAAACTACGCGGTTTCTAATTTCCTCCACAGAAATACACATGATTCCCTCTCGTAGGCCCAATCCCAACTCCACCACAACTAACACCTTCTTATATGGAGATAAATTATAGAGTATCTAACTATTTATATTTAAACAAAATCATCACAAACTAATAATATAAAGATATAGAAACTTAACCAAATATTGATGTTGACATCTCCATGTACCTTTGATAAGATCAGGGGCACAGGGTTTACCCATCCAATTTAAAGATTTGGTAACGATTCATGAATAAGAATTAAAACTATAAAAGAGTATAAGAGTCTGATGGAGTCCCCTAAAAAAGGTTCAATGAGCCCAACCTCCCACACTTTTGACCTACATATATTCCCAAGCACCACATTCTGGAAAACCAACCACCTACCTTTGGAAAGTAGGTCCATAATGAAATTTATGTTGAACCATTTTAGATAGTTCAAGTTATTATTCTCTATTAGAAATGGAATGGTTAACCGAAAATGAATACTTTAACCATGAAGGTGATTAATTGACTATGAACTCTTACTTGTGATACTTCATTTCTAGGTTTTTATATACATTTTCTTTTTAGGAACTCTAGGAATACCTATAATATAAATGGATTTATCAAATGCACTAATGAATGTCATGATCATTATAAAATATACTAGTACTCACAGGAAGCCTCAAGATGTTATAGAAAAATAGCAGATATACCAAACATATTTCTCAACTTCAATGGAGTCCAAGGCCCCATGACCCTATCATACATTATCACTGAACCAACATATCCAATTCTAGTTGGTGAATGCTCTGGTATGATAATACCATATCAACGAATCCATCCCCACTTTTGATGTAGATCACAAGATACATTATATAATTAATTTATAAATCCTTTACAACTATAGATAGACTATAGAGAAGTAGATGGACCATTTTTATAAATAAAACTTCTTCGAGAGGCTAGCCATGAAGCGTAACGACACATGAATCCCTTACCTTAGGAAGGGGGAGGGGGACACCAAACATGTCAAAAAAATTACCCATGAGATTCCTTTGAGAGATATTACTAACTTTAGTCCTAAAAAATAATCGAACATCCTGATATTTAATGATATATTTCTATTAAAACAAGTTTTTTCTTTGATTTCATGCTTTACACATAACAAATAGTTTAAATAAACCATGTGTTTTTATCTTATTAAATTAAAATAATAACTATTTATGAATTATTTTAATGAAATTTGAAGATAATATATTCAATAAAAAAGTTAGTATTCATAAAATGGTTTTTACTAGGAATGGAATTGGAATAAATTCAATTTTATACTTAAAAAAAATACATTTTTCTAAAAATGGTCTTCATTGAGTTTTTCACCATGATTTTAAAATTAATTTATTATACTTATAGAAATTGAATATGATTAAATTATTTTCATATTTGGAATTTATTATGAACAGATTTTTTAATGAGTTCAATTTCATTTTTATTATGAATAGTAACCGAGTTAAGAATTCATTACTATGATAAAGTTTAAAAACAATAAAAAGAGGTTAATCTAAAGAGATAATTGTTAAAATAACATTAAAAATTATTTAATTTTTATTCGTTAAGTAGATTAAAACTGAAAATTATATTATCTTTGATTTTGGGTTACTTGAGGGACATTTAAACTTGAATACAAATTTATTATATTTTAATGTTTTATGTATTTATAGGAGTGACACTCTCCTAACTTATAAATGGGAACCTCCTCCGCTCTCTTCTCCATACCACTTTATCCCTTCATCATGCTCAATATTTACCACAATACACTCCCAAAATCCTTATCAATGAACTTGAGGTGCTAGTCTTCCAAAAATACCCATCCAAAAATCCCCAAGGTGCTTTACAAAGGAGGATACTTGATGAAGAGTTATATAAATCTGCAATGTTTTAATATATGAATTCCTTTAAATAAGTTAATGTGTTTCATATCTTACTCCACAAGGAATAATGAACTAAAAAACCACGATATATTTCTAAAAAAATATAAATATTAATTATGATTGTTAAAAACCTAGTTACTAAATTAGTGGGAATTAATAAGGGAAACCACATTATTAAACATTTATAGAAATAAAATTAATGTGACTATTTGAAATTAAATTAGTTTAGATAAATGACTAATATGATCATTTAATACCTAGAAATTTATTTTTTAAAATATTTTCATTTAATGTGATATGAATTACAATTTTAAAAAACGTATGATTAGTGGTGATAAAATATATTTTATATGAATAATTGGTTAATAATAACCTAGTTATTAAAAAATTGAAAATATGAATGAGAATGATTAATATTATAAAAATTATTTTCATATTAAAACAGTTTTTTTAAACCTCGTATTTTTTTATTTAGAAGTTAAATCACTAACATAAAGAATTAGAAATTGAGAAAACAATCAATATTTTTAGATTCATTATAGAAATAATTTGTTAATATGAATTTATGGGATTTTTCTAAAAATAATTATTTTTTGTGAATAGTGTAAAATGCCATTTTTTTACAAATAACATGGAATTTATGAAACTATTATTATATAAGTATGAATTAGAAACTAAAAAAACACTTTTATAATACAAATAATTCATTTTAAATGTAAATTTATAATTTTAAAAAATTGTTTTAATTTAATAATTGATATTTTATATTTTAGAACATAAGTATTATTTTCTCAAAAATTATTTGTAATAAATTATATATTTCTATTTTAAAATTAATTTTTAAAACTTTTATAAATTTAATAAAAATAAATAGAATTAAAAATTTGAATAATTAGATACAAATTAAGTAGTAAGGACCATTTTATTTTTGGTCATAAAGGGGATAGTTTCTATGTAAAAACTAGTTACCTTGGTGAAAATAAAAATTTTAAAAATGAGAAACGTAAGAGGTAAAGGGGCAAAAGTATTAAACAAAAAATTTGAAAATGAAGTTTTCTATTTTTTATCAACCTTATATATTCTCACCTTAAATATTTCTCAATATTGGATCCTTTTTCCTTGAGAGTGACTTCCCATTATTGAAAACATTTGAGTATTTACAAAAATGTCATCCCTTTTCACTTAAATAGGGGGATCTTGTCTCCTCACTTCCACTCACCCCCAAAACAAATAAATTAGGCCCAAATATTCCCAATACTTTTCTAAAAATTCCTGACCACATTCAAGAGGTTCTGGTATTCTTAAAATATGATAACTCAAAGGCTTAATCGACTTTCTAAAGGATATAATTGAAGATGTGAGGTATTGTTTCCGACGCTTTCGTCGAGGCACGCACATCTGTCTGTAGAGGATGCGCAACTGTTGCCCAAATTTCCTGATTTCCAAAGGCAAGCAGAATCCTCTTCTTATTCAGGGACGTCTGCTCCTTGATCAAAATAGGATGATGCGATGTCGGTTCTTCCTTCTGTGGATTCCTCATCGGAACTCTTCACCTAGTCCGGGTCTCCTTTATTGAGTTAAGATGTTGTTTTTGAAACTCTTCCTGGTGCCATATCTTCATGGATTCCAGTTAATTACACTTCTTCTTGTCAGGACATTCCAAAGGGTCTGTTCAGGGAAGCAACCTTCAGTTAGGGGAGTAGTCATGTTGGGCATCACTGGCATGTCTCGATGCTGGGGGATTGTCGTGTCAGTATTCTATCCATTATTATAGGGCTTCTCAAGGGAGAACAATCCCGAGGCATCCCACATGGAACACAGGGAATAATATGCCATGGGAATGTATCTGAGGTTTTCCTCAACTTCCCATATTTAACACAGGGTATGCCACAAGTTTAACATCCAACGAAGATGGATCGAGCTGATCAGAACACTAACTAGAGTGGATCAGATGGAGGAACCCGCTGAAGGGAACGCTGATATTGGGGCCAAAATGTGGTTGGATTCCCGAATTTTGTTGAGTGTAATGGGGTATAAGGTGGCATGATCTCACCAGGATGTGGTAGCCGAGGTAATAATCAGGATGGATGATGGAAGGTTTTGTGAGGGGGTGGTGAATGGGATGGAACTGCCATGAGGATGATGATGGTTTTGGGCTTGAGCCTCGAAGAGGCTTCTTACGTATCCCTGTGGCAGGGAATCAAAGTCCACGTAGTTCGTATGAGGACGGCTTTCCTCTGATTGGGGGTCACAATGGCTTACCGCTAGATGGAGTCACAAGGACTTACCACTGAATGGGGTCCATAGTTTAACGTCATGCAGGACAGGGATGAACCGACATGAAGGGGGTCAGAAAAAATAGTTTTTGGGATTGATCCTTAGGGAGGCTTTCTACGTACACTTCCTTGGAAAGGATCAAAGAACACATAGTTCATGACATATTTGTGGCGCATACACTCTAGGCTGCCCAGGGTGTTGGTGAACTGATGTGAAGGGGTTGAAGCGACCAATGGGTGGTGGGATTGAACCTTAGAGATCCTTCCTGCATACCTCTCCTTGGAAAGGATCAAAGTCCACATAGTTCAGGGATGGGGCATAGAACCGAATGGATGGAACCAATGAGTGTTGGGCTCGAACCTCGTGGAGGATTCCTACATACCCGACCTTGGTAGGGATCAAAGTCCACATAGTTCAAGATGGTGGCATGAGTCAGTGAACCAGCATGAATATGGACATGGGGTCCAGGTGTATAGTGGGCTTGAACCTCAAGGAGGCTTCCTACATACCATTCCTTGGCATGGATCAAAGTCCATGTAGTTCAGGTGGTGGGAACTGATGTGAAGGTGGACCTGGGGTCCGATGGTGGTTGGGCTTGAACCTTGTGGAGGCTTCCTACGTACCCTGCCTTGGAAAGGATCAAAGACCATGTAGTTTAGGTGGGTTCTTGGGTGAAATTTGGGGCTTATTCTCTGAGATGGCCCAGGGTGTCGGTGAACCGATGTGGAGGAGGACCTAGGGTACAATAGATGGTGGTGGGCTTGAACCTAGTGGAGGCTTTCTACGTACCCTTCCTTGGAAAGGATCAAAGTCCTCGTAGTTTGGATGTGTCATTTGGGGCTTACGCTCTGAGGTATCCCAGGGTATATTTCATGGTCGATGCTCACTCTAAGCCCACATGAGTCATGTTCGGTGTGAGAAACAAGAGATAACAGAGACCCGACGATGACATCGTGAAAGGTGTGTCTATGAGAAGTGAAGTGGGGCTTACACATAGTTAGGAGCCCAAAGAGGAAACATGGGATTTTGCATGGTTAGCAGCCCGAGAAGGAACAAGGGCTTAAACATGGTCCGTGGCCCAAAGAGGTTGGTACTTACTCTAGGATGGAGGCCCGATTGTGACAAAGCGCAGCGGGAGAGGGATTTGGGACCGAAGAAAGGAGAAACACGGTTCCCCACCACACCCTTTGCTAGCCCTGGGGACCAAAGAAGAAAGGAGGAGCAGTGATGCTTCCTCCTACAAAATAATTTAGGGTATTACACCGAGATGGTTTCCCTTTTCCTACGGAAAAATGCCACTCCCATAAAGAGGATATCATCCCCCGTGGAGACTAGTGGGCATGGAGAATTTTCAAGGTGGGGGTACCCCGCGTGTAAGGCATGGGGTAAGGTCACAGTTTAACGTCATGTGCAGAGGATGAAGGTGCTTGGTAGTTTAACATCCTACAACTCGGACGAGGTGGGTTTTCTCTGCACCCCTATGACTTACATAACCGTTACCCTATACTCCTTAGTGAAGAGAGGGGGCAGGAACAGCTGTGGTGAGGGGGTGTCATAGAGAGAACAATTGGGGGGTCCATGTTAGCGTGGATATGCGATGAAGTAATATCCATTAGCGTGCCTATGTGAAGAAGCATGAGGAGAATCAATGCAATGGGCAGTATCTTCTAGGGGACTTTGAAGTTACTTCATGTGAACCTAGGAGGTTGCACGAGAAATGAGTATATGGAAAAGGTGTTGTGGGTGCGGGAGGTGCCTGAAAATGATGCTCGGAGGTGGGACATCACGGTCGCACAAGGCAGGAGGCTTGCACACAAAAGGGACTGTTGCACAAAAAAGGGGCTAGGCCGGCGCGTAAAAGGAATTAATTGTGTGAAAAAGTCGGGGCCGACGCACAATTGAGCGTTGGGTGTGAAATAGATCAGGCCGACGCGCAAAAGGAATTATGTGCTGAAGCCCTAATTGCACGCAATCAGAAGGAATTGCATGTAGGGGAAGGGGTTCAGGTGGATTTGGACAAGGGTCAATCCCGAGTAGTTGCACGCAAAGGAAGACCCTCGGGTGGCCTGGCGTGAAAAATTTAGTACCTGAGAGCCATCTTCTTTGCGTGCACGAGAGAGGAATTTCGGATGGGAGAGACAGTTCAGATTATTTGGGAGCTTGAATGAAGTGTGTGTCCTTCTATTTATAGGCTCTTGGGATTGTGGGTCCATGCGAAAAACACTTCGGTGCGAAATATTGTGCACCCCAATGTCGGCAGCGCGAAGATCAACCACACGGAGCGGGGGTGCGAAATAGTTCCGTGACCGCGCGGAAAACTCTCACGCATCCTGGAGTTTTTCACACGGGGAAGATTTTTTTCGCGTGGCTCACCATTTTTTTCATGCCACCCCTTTGGGACCCCTAGAATGGATCATCAGTTCCAAATACGGCTTCGCTTTGCCGCGCCCGCACCTTCCTCAGCCCTAGAGCACTTTTCAGCGTCTATAAATTCCCTCCCTTGGAATAAGATCAGCGAGGGGCCATAGATGTTGGCCTGAATGGACCGAAGGCCTTCATTTTTTATTTATTTTTGATAACCCCCCTTTAAAGGGATGAGGGGGAACCCTTATAAGGAACGTAGGCTCAGATATTACATGGCCCGTAGGCTTAAGAGATTACACAGCCCGAAGGTCTTAGGTAATTCAACTAGACTATCTACAAGGAACTGCCCCTCCCTAGCATCTGCATCTTGATATTAGCTCTCCACCTTTACATGACCATCTGGCTAGGCTTCCTGTGCAAGCACAGGCTAGTACCGATGGCATAGTCATACCCTCTCATTCTGACAATCCATTTGGCTCTGCTCTGGTGAGTGCACCTGCTCTAAATCCTCATCTGGAGCTGCTTCTTTTTTGTAGTGTGTCTGGGGCCTACATTCATGTGGCACGAAGTCCTTGGGGTGGCCGTAGAGGTTGGATTCTAAGGGAAATGCTGAGATAAAAGACTCCTTGGGGCCGTTGCGTGCTTAAAACAGGAGCGGCGTGAAAAACCGATCTGGAGCGCACAATCCTCTTTTCAAGCACGCACGGAAATTGCTCATCACGCCTATAAAATGCCCCATGGGTCCCCCATTCCGTATGGATTTTCTCGCGTGATAAGATAGGATCTTTCATGCGTGAAAAAACAATTCCTCTGTCTGTGAGAACAACACTTCGGTTGCATGTAATTCTCCACGATCAGTTGTCTGCTTTTGCGCCAACCCGAGATTTTTCACGCCAGGACTGATTTTTCACGCCAATCACTGATTTTTTTGCGCCGACTTCTGATTTCTCACGTGAACTTTTTCTTTTTCATGCCGACTCCTTAAAATCTTGCCGGCATGAGATGGCCGCCAATCAGGCTGATGGTGAGAGTGAAGCAGCATCTGCTACTCCAAGGGCTGAGATGGTCGCCAACCCTGAGGTTTATGGAACTTGAAGGATTGAATTCGACAACCATACTCTCTTCAACATGTTAACCCCAGTGTGGAAGGAGTGTGCACTGTCTTCCAATCTGCCGATCTGGGACTTTGAAATCTTGGAGGAGGTAGTTGTGCCAAGGTTTGATGTTGACACATCGCGGTCATGGGTGACCCACGAGGATGACCTACCCCGGTGTAACATCACCTAAAATGGCCATCCTGTTAGAGAAACCAGACACTTGGACGTTTACACCCTAAATACTAGGACCAGGACCATCTCGGAGAGTGACCCTATCACGAAGAGTTCTTCAGCCTTTTACGCGAGAAGCTTCCGTTAGTGTGTTACCGACGAGATGAAAGGCTGGCTGCAAGATTTGGATCTGCGGTCTGGAGGCAACTTCACCAGTGAATGGTCTTGGGGGTATTTGGTTCGCCAGAAATACGACCAGTTTAGGGACGAACTACGACACATCAGTTTGTTCGAGGCGGTGTAGACGTCATAGTTTCATTTCTATCTCCAGCCTGATCTCGGGCCAGATCTGTTCACTCGATGGTCCCCCAACACCAAAACCTTCCACCTTCATCATGGGGAAGTCAGCATCAGCCTGTGAGACATCCATTGCATTGGGGTATCCCTCTGGATGGGAATAAGTATGATGAATTCCTCCCAATGAGGAACACCTGGGGTGACGGATCACGGAATCCCATGCTAACATGGCACCTGCTGGAGCTGGCCAAGGAGAGGCTGGGGGTCAAGGACTTTTTTAAGGACACCGCTTACAAGAAATGGTCCAGCTTGTTCTTGTAAATAGATCCAGAAGTCAAGATGTTGGGGAGAGGGAGACAATGTCTGATTGTAGCATAGAGGAGCAAGATCAGATCGTACTGGAGGATCCTGTAGGTGGGGGACTATCAGTCATGGGGCTTCATCATAAATGAGAGCTGAGACCCGAACGTCCGATATGCTGTATTTCTTGCTGCCTTCTTGAGCAGGTGGATCTTACCGATGAGGGACGCAAGTATGGGAGTCCATCCAGCGACCCTAGTAATGGCCGACATTATGGCCGCCAATCAAAGATTTAATCTGGGAGTCCCCTTGCTGGCCCGTCTGTAATCCATTTTGGGATGCATCACAAAAGGAGGGTCACCGAGGAGGATTTGTGGCCCCTTCCAGATCTTTTATGGCTGGTTCGCAGCCCATTGTGGTGGGTATACCTTCCTGAATTCCATTCATCCTCCAAGTAATGGCCTGCATACTTCCTTCCACTTTATTGGACAAATCAGTTTGTATGGGCCTCTTAATGAACGAATTGGGATTCGGTTCATTCATATTAAATGAAGATAATGAAATTTAGGACCAGACCATGAAGGTTCAGCCCATTTTAATTTAGGGTTAAGTAGAAAAATGCGTTTTAGTACAGTAGTGTTCTTGGATCATGTGCAGATTGACCCATCTTTCTTGGACTTCATCATGGCTCCTCCAAATCACCTCCACCTATAATATAATTATCAAAACAAGTAACATTTCCCTTTTTAATAGTGTTAAACAAAAATTAATTGAATAAAAAATGGAGTAAAATTTGTTATTATACTTGTAATTTTCAATACAATACCATTTTAATACATTGGTATAAGGGTGAAATAAAACAGTGAATCGTGGTATGATCACACCCTCACACCTAAACATTTACACTCATGGGCAATGTATAATATCCTAATCATGTCCCATTACTAAATCAAAGGTGTGAAAACATCCAATATTCTTTTGAAATTAAATTCATCATGTCTCATTTATGGAATCAATTTTCCTATCATTTTTCTTTTCTCACATTCAAATTTTTTCAACTTGATTTGTTAACCCATGCAACATGTCGCAACCTACCTCACCTAAAATTTTTCCCTCTTCACTGAAGGAACAAATGAAAGTGGAGTTATGATCTTCTCTTAGAGTTCATGCGATCTTACTATATGCTTGAAAATATTATAAGTTCACTACCGGTAGAAACTAGTGCACTACTCAAGAGGACTTTCAATAGGTTGTTCTAAGGTTCATAGGTTGGTAGGATTTAAGTTTAAAAATATGAGGCTAAAGAGGAGTTCTTAATCTCTTGTGTACAAAACATGTCAAAATTCAGAAAGTGTTCACAATGAATATACACACTCAACACCTCATAAAATGTATCACCTCTAACTCACTCTCCCCGTTGTCCATTTTGTGGGTCACAACCAAACAATGAATAATAATGAGTAAACATCCTCTTTCTCCATTTTTTTTATTTTGTTATGTTTCTTTTTTTTAATGTATAGAACTATATTTTTTTAGTTTTTTTGGATATAAAGAGATAAACATGTATAAAATAATGATGTAATATGGATTGTGAACCCATTTCCCAAGAAAAATGTAGGCACCCTTTATATCATCCCATAACAATGATTTTCTCCCCAAAATTCCCATAGAAACACCCTCTCACCCACACTTGCTGAAAATAAACAAGAATATACCTAAAATATGGGTAGGTTAGGGATAAATTATCTTGTAATGTGGATACCTAACTGGAATTGCATGGTCTCTAAGGCTTAAGAAGGATAAAATGTAAAGGTGGCCAAAAATAGAGGATAATTGTACAAAGGGATTTTCAATGAATGATTGCCTCTATCATAAATATAGCATACTTGAATCTTATGACTTAAAATAGAATCAAGGCAAGTTATAGTTTCTCTAAATGACTCGAGACTCTCAAGAAAGTGATTTAAAGGAAGAATATGCAATAAAGGGCTTAAAATGTCTCTCAGGTAAGAGATTAAAATATTGGTCAGTGCTAATGAGGCATGGGTTTCAAAAATCCATTAAACACATAAGAATTATTTGAAAATAAAAATTATAGAAAAATATTTCATGTCAACATTCATTTGAATTTTTTTTTCCAAAAACAGTGGAATTTTCAACATAATCGACTCAAGAATGAAAAATGATTTTGGTTATTCTTTTTAAGATCATTTTTTATCTAAAAACACAAAATAAGGAAAAATAAATCAAAAATGAAAACACTTTTTTTTGTTTTGTTTAATTTTTTTTTTGTTTTTTTCTTTAATCCTAACTATGACATGTCACCCTCCCCCCACACCTAAAAGTTACATTGTCCTCAATGAAATTATTTTAAATATATAGATATGTAAATAAAAGGTAGGGAGAAGGGACAACCTATTAAGTGGTGTCATATGTGGAATCTATCAGTTGGATTTCTTCCACGACATTCTTTAGAAAATCCTCATAGAAGTGTTTCATCCTCTGCCCATTGAAAGTAATCCTTTGTCCACTCTTATCATGCAAAACCTGTATAGCACCAAAAGGGTACACATTAGTAACGATATAAGGACCGAGCCATCGAGAACAAAGCTTAACAGGGTGGAGCTTTAGCCTGGAATTATACATCAGAACCTTCTCACCAATATGGAACTTATGCTGATGAATCATGCTATCATTGATATATATTTTCTTATCTTTATAGATTTGGAAGTTCTCATATGAATCACGTCGAATTTCTTCTAACTCTTGAATCTGTATCTTTCTATGCTCACCTACATCTGAAAGATTTATATTACATTGTTTAACATCCCAATATGCATAGTGTTCTACCTCCACTGGTAGGTGACAAGCCTTTCCAAACACAATTCTATATGGTGACATTCAGATTGGGGTTTTAAAAGTTGTACGGTACACCCAAAGTGCATCATCCAAGTGCAAACTCCAATCTTTCCCATTGGGTTGTACCATTTTTCCAAGATTCACTTAACTTCCCAATTTGCGATTTTTGCTTCTCCATTAGTTTGGGGGTGATATGATGTAGAGAATTTATGAAAAACCCCATACTTACGAAGTAAATTTTTCATGTTGTGATTACAAAAATGTGAACCTTGATCACTAATGATGAATCTAGGTAAACCAAACCTACTGAAAATTTGGGACCTCACAAAATCAAAAACTACTCGAGAGTCATCGGTCCTAGTGTACTTTTCTTCCACCCATTTAGATACGTAGTCAACAACCAATAATATGTACACAAATCCAAATGAATTTGGAAAAGACCCCATGAATTCAATGCCCCATGCATCAAAAATTTCACAGAATAACATGGGTTGTTGGGGTATTTCATTCCTCTTGGAGATATTCCATGTGAATTTATGATGACTACATGACTTACAAAATCTATGGGCATACCTATATAATGTTGTCTAATAAAATCTTGAGTCATGAACCTTTAGAGCTGTACGTTGAGAGCCAAAGTGGACCTCACAGGCCAAGGTGTGGCGGAAGGTTAAAACAGAGGTGAAATCATGGTTAGAGACACACCGACGAACTACTTGGTCACTAAAAACTCTCCAAAAGTATGGGTTATCCCAAATGTACCACTGAGAATCATACTTAAGTCTCTGGGATTGTGAAGTGCTGAAATCAGTGGTGACCCTAGATGTTTCTAGAAAATTTAAAATGTCTGCATACCAGGGGGTAAGGTCCCCAACATCACAAAGGTTCTCACGAGGGAATAATTCTCCAATGGGGAGGGGTGATTCAACATGATGGTCCAATGGTGGGGAAATCCTAATAATGTGGCCAGCTACCACATTTTCCACTCCTCT
Source organism: Viscum album (assembly GCA_963277665.1). NCBI lineage: Eukaryota > Viridiplantae > Streptophyta > Magnoliopsida > Santalales > Viscaceae > Viscum > Viscum album. Next base: position 163,426,380 of record OY728140.1, read on the forward strand.
CTTATCTATAATCACAAGGTCAAACTCCTAGAGGAGAAACATCCATCGATTGAGGCGGGGTTTAACTTTAGGTTTCTTTAGGAGAAAATGAAGGGTAGCATGATCAGAAAAGACAATGATTTTTTACCCAATAATATATGAACAGAATTTTTCCAAGGAAAAAACAATAGAAAGAAGTTCTTTTTCAGTGGTTGTGTAGTACGCCTGGGCTAGGTCAAGGGTACATGAGGTATATGCAATGACATGAAGAGCCTTCTCAACCCTTTGTGATAAAACTACCCCAACTGAAGAGTTAGAGGCATCACACATATGTTCGAAGGGGAGATCCCACCTTGGTGGTTGGATGATGGGAGGTGATGTGAGACTCCTTTTTAGTGAATTGAAATCATCGTCACATTCTTTTATCAGAAACAAATTCAGAATCCTATTGTAATAACTAGAATAAGGGAAGTGTGATCTTACTGAAGTCTTTAATGAATCGGCGGTAAAAACCAGTATGACCCAAGAAAGATCGCACCTAACGAACAAATTTTGGATATGGAAGGGTTGAAATTAATTCAATTTTTGATTTATCCACTTGAATTCCCACTTTTGAAATAATATGCCCAAGAACTATCCCTCGTTCAAACATGAAATGGAATTTCTTGTAATTTAATACAAGATCTTTTTCTCTGCAACAACGGAGGATATAACCTAGGTGTGACAAACAATCATCAAAAGAAGTTCCATAAACTGTGAAATCATACATAAAAACTTTCATGCTATTCTCAAGGTACTCTGAAAATATACTCAACATACAATGCTGAAAAGTACCAAGAGAATTACAAAGACCAAAAGGCATCCTTCTATATGAAAATGTGCCAAATGTACAGGTAAATGTTGTCTTTTCTTGATCCTTAGGGGCTATATGGATTTGAAAATAACTCGAATAGCCATCAAGGAAGCAATAATGGGACTTAACACCCAATCTTTCTAACATTTGGTCAATTAAAGGTAGAGGAAAGTAGTCCTTCCTTGTGGATTGATTTAGTCGACGGTAGTCAATACAGACTCGCCAACTGTTTTGCACACGTGTTGGAACCAATTCATTCTTTTCATTTGATACAATTGTTATTCCTGTTTTTTAGGCACAATTTTCACCGGGCTAACCAATTTACTATCAGATATAGGATAAATGATCCCCTCAATAAGTAATTTACCGACTTTCAATTTTACCACTTCAAGGAGAGTGGGATTCAACCGGTTTTGAGATTGTCTTACGGGCTTAGCCTCATCATCCAAAAGTATATGGTATATACAAATAGATGGGATAATCCTGGTAATATCAGCCAATGTCCATCCTATTACCTTTTTACACTCTCTCAAAAGTTTGAGTAGTTTCGATTCCTATTGTGGAGAGAGTTTATTGGAAATAATGATGGGAAATTGGTCAATACCCTCAAGATATGCATATTTTAAATTAGAAGGAAGTTGTTTAAGTTCCAACACCGGTGGTTTCTGAATTGAGGGAGGGGATTTAGGGGGAATGAGGTCCATTAAACTGTCTATATTCTCATTTTTATTCTCTAAAGATAGAGAACCTATTGAAATGAGATTTACAGAATCATCGACAATCATGGGTACCTAAGAATGAACACACTCATCAATTAAAGAAAAAAATTTACACTTTTTAGAACCCACACAACACTAAAAACATGAATCAAAACTCAAAAAATCCAAGGGTGAAGAAGAGGAAAAAGAATCAGAGTATGGGTTGAGGAGAGAATTGTGTGTGTGTGCATCGTTTGAGAGAACTTCCGTTGAACAGACAGGAAGAGGGGAGTGCTATTGAAAGGGGTGTTTCATAGCCTTAGGATGTTAAAAAATACATTTTCTCCACCAAAATCCATGGACAATGTACCATTGTGAACGTTGATGATCGTATTTGATATTTTTAGGAATGGCCTCCCAAGTATGAGAGGAGCGTGTCCTTGGGTTCAGGTATCTTCCATCTCAAGAATGTAGAAATCAACAGGGAAGATGATATTCTTCACTCTTAAAAGGACATCCTCGATCACTCCTGTTGGATGTGTAGTACTTCGGTTGGAAAGTTTCACAAAAATTCATGTTGGTTGAAGCTCTCTAACCTGCAAAGAAGTATACAAGTATTGAGGAATTACATTAATGGAAACACCTAAGTCTATCATAGAATAAGAAAAGAAAGTCCCCCCTATGGTACATGGTATTGTGAATGTTCCACGATCCTTGAATTTGGTTGGTATTACTGGTTGAATCAAGGTTGAGACATTCCTCCCCAAGTTGAGTCTCTCATTCCCCTTCAGTCTCCTTCTATGGGTGAAAATCTCTTTAAGAAATTTGGCATATCGAGGGATTTGTTTAACTACATCCAATAAAATAATGTTAACTTGAACTTTTTTAAATGTATCCATTATTTCATTTTAAATATCAATATCATAATTTTTCTTAGATTTAGAGAGACTTTGGGGGAAAGGAAGAGGAATATATTGATCATTTGAATCATCAATGATAACTCGATTACCCTTTTTGTCTTGTTTTTCATTACTTGAAATTTTTGAGGGTTGGGAAAGAGTTTTTTCAAGAGGGGGACATACCTATTGTCCAGGATTAGTTGAAAGTGATACTTCTTTAACACTACGAAGTTTAACTTCACATAAATTAACCTTTTTCCTTAGGATTGAAAATGGGTTCGGATGGTAGTTATCCATAACATTTCATCTTAAGATCACCGATGGTGTTCACCAATTGTCCCACTAGAGTTCATAGGTCTTGAATTGCCGATTGTGTAGTCTGTTGGAACTGGAGGTTCTGGGTTGCCATATGCTTCACCATATCCTTGAGTCTTGGTTCAGATTTTAGAGGAGGAGGATTGTTTTGAGATGTTTATGGATATGAAGGTTGCATACCTTGGCCTTGTTGATACCAATTGTGCTTGGGGTAGCTTTATTTTCCTCTTTGTCGGTACCGGGGTTGTGCTTTCCACCCAGGGTTTGGATTTGGCCTGAATTATTATTTCCTTAAGGGATGTGCTTGTTGGAATTAACGCCCTGGGAACACGGATGCACAAGACTCAGGTGAATCTTGAAGTTGTGGGCACTGGTCAGAAAAATGAGCATTTTCAGAACAAATACCATAATGTAATGGAATAGGAGGAGATTGTGAGTTACCTTATGCTTGATATAATTTCCTTAGAAGGTTATTCATCTCATCAAGTTTATTATCTACCTTTTGTTCTAGGGATGAATGACTTACCTCATGATCTCCTCGGGTTGGTGCGATTGCTCGTGTTCCAAATTGTTGTTTATTTTAATCCATGTTGGATATTAAGTCATGAGCGACAGAAGGAGTTTTATCAACTAGGGAACCACCAGCTGCAACATCAATCATTCCACAATCCATGGGTATATGTCCCTCGTAGATGTATTAGACTAATAGTTGTTCACTAATCTAGTAGTGGGGCAGTTTGAGAAAATTATTTTTAATCTCTCCCAGTATTCATGAAGGGTCTCTCCGTATGATTTCCTAATTCCACATATTTCTTTCCTAATTTATGAAGTTCGTGAGGCAGGGAAGAACTTATCTAGAAAGAGTCATTTAAGGTCATTGCAACCCCTAATTGTGTTAGGTAGATAGTATAGCCAGTCTTTGGCTACACCATCAAGGGAGAAAGGGAATGCCCTAAACATAATTAAGTCCTCAGACACATTTTTGGGTTTCATGGTGAAGCACACTACGTGAAACTCCTTAATGTGTTTATCAGGGTCCTCACCAAGAAGACCATGGAATTTAGGAATAAGGTGGATGAGACCTGATCTCAACTCAATGTTTGCTGCTTCCTCGGGATATTGGATGTACCCAGGTTGGTACTCAACATCCAGGGTGGTTAGTTCTTTTAAGGTTCAATTATTTGAATCCATGTTTTCTTGGGTTTGATTGGGTTCAATTTTTTATTGGTTGAAGAACACTTGAGGTTCCAAAAGGGGTTACTCAGTGTTTCTTTATTGACCTTATCTAGAATCCTTGATTTGTGAGTGGGGTGATTTTTCAATTTTAGGATCAAATTCAAGTAGTGTTTCTTTACCCGATCTTATCATGGAACAATGATGTCCAGTTTGATTGATTGATTGTTTGTTGTGTTTTTTTATTTGAGATGGATAAAAAAATTAACTTAATAAGGGTGAAATAAGAATATAATTTTATACTACAAAATTAGAGAAAGAGAGAGAGAGAAAACATAGAAAAATAAACAAAAACAACGACAAAAACCCAAAACAAAACAATCAAATGGGGGAGGGATATTGAAAAGAGTTATAATTAAGAACTAAAAGAAATAAAGAAAAGGAAATAAATAAAAAAATGATCTTGGCTCCCCAGAAACGGTGCCAAAATTTGATCTCATTGTCGAGCGTGTCAAATTAGTTGTTTAATTTTGACTAGAATTTCTGCAGTATAGCAGCAACTCTAGGTCATCTTTCGACGGAGCCTTTGATCATTAATTTAAAAAAAGGGTTTTGATTTTGAAATTATAAGTGGAATTAGGTTTTTTAAAACATGGATTTTTGATTATTAAAGATGAAAATAGAAAATTAAAGTGATAAAACAAAGTTGAAATGAACAAGATTAATTAAGTGTGATCAACCTGGGGTACTCTCATGATGTTAATCCTTCATCACTTCATGATATAGGGTTATGATATTTTTATCCTTGGTTTGTAACACCTAGAACTAGAATTTTACTGAGTTAATACTAGGATACCTCCTAGGGTTCAGTCGAAAACATACAATGATTTACCATACACCACCGATGATTGGGTGATTTGTGTTTGACATCATAACCAAAACTCACCAAGACAACACACGAAGAACTTGATGTGTTGTCCAGGTTTGTATGTTATTTCATTTTGATAACATGACATAAATGTACATGTCCATTACAATGATTATGTGAGTTCAATTGACCGATATGAACCACACAAACACCACAATTGGTAAGGGGAAAAGAAAGTGGTGAATGGTGTGTGAAACATCACAAGAATGGGTACCCCCAAACATGATCATATGAGTTGGGCATGACATACCAAAACATAACTCAATAAAATAAGAATATAGTATGATTAAAAATAACAAAAAAACCTAAAATTAAAAATATCATTCAAATATTACAAACATGAAGCTTGGGATTTACATCACGTTCCTCCCTGGGTGATCACAAGGGGTTTAGAAATCCATGGGAGGGGAGGAAGAAGAATGTGTTTCAGTAGAACTTCCCATATACTCCATAACTTCTAGGTATGTCGAGAAGACTCCTTAGGGACTCCAAAATTGAAGCACCTTTCCTCCTAGACAAACTCACAAATGGGGTGCCCAAGGTGCCAATTTATATGCAAAGTAGAAGGTGGTTTTTGGCACCCTGATTTCAATAATCTGTTTGGTCCATGGTTTTTTCTAGTCCGATAGTCATAAATCACTTTGTAAAAAACTACAAAGATATTTGTAGACAACTTTTCTACCTCAATGTCAAATTTTGAGGCTGGATATGGAATATAATAAGAGATATTGTCAAAATAAAGAAGATATGTTTTGACCCCATGCAGATCCACTTTATTGGATAGATAAGTTTTTATGGGCCTTTTAATGAAAAAATTGGGCTTCGGTTCCTTCATATTAAATGAAGCTAATAGAATTTCGGATCAGAACACAAATTTTCATCCCATTCGAATGCACTGTTAATTAGAAACGTGCATTTTAGTCTATTGGTGTTCTTAGATCATGTGCAGATTGGCCCATCTTTCTTGGACTTCATCACGGGTCTTTCAAATCACCTCCACCTACAATATAATTATCAAAACAAGTAACATTTCCCTTTTTAACAGTGTTAAACACAAAATAATTGAATCAAACATGGAGTTAAATTTGTTATTATACTTGTAATTTTCAATACAATACTAGTTTAATACATTGGTAACGGGTGAAATAAAACAGTGAATTGTGGTACGATCATCATGCTATTGACAATTAATGAGGAGGGAGTAAGGATCATGATCAAAAATCATGCCAACTTCACTTTCATCCCATTCCCCACCCTGATAGGCCAGATTATAGATAATGGGCAAGGCTCACTGGAGAAAAGGGAGTACTTCCAGAGCATAAGATGTGGGGTGCTCATGGCCCAAATTGACGGGAAGATCTTTTACGAGCCCTACATGCTGTCCAGGTTTGTCAGGATATTCGGATGCCTTCAGCAGATTCCAATGAATGTGTAAACATATTTTTGGGAAGATAGTAACCCCTATGTTCTTCGCCAAATGTGGCTAATGTTCACATCCCAGGGCTCTGCCGATGTCATTACCTTTCCCCCCATCAAAGTTGACGTTGGCCTCTCAATAGAATATACCAAGCATTGGGATATAGCATACCCTGAGGGGCTTTTGCGGAAGAAAGTTTGAAAACTCAAGGTAGCCAGTGTAGAAACTTGGCGGTGAGAGATTAGGCAGGGTTCTGCTGGGGTTGAAAGGTTAGAGGCACGTCAGAGAACCGGGCCCACACAGGACGATACTTCAGTAGAGAAGATGTTGCGCGGCATGGATGGGCCCTCATCATCTAGGGGGAGAGGGGATCATGTAGCAGCCAAGAAACTCCCAGGTAATAATATAAGATATGTGATTCATCTTTCCATTGATGCGATCTTCCCAGCACTCTGGTCAGCCTGGATGACCCTGTGACAGTCGATGGGTACTGAAGCTGTTTAGAAAAAGATAATTCAAGACGAAATCCATCTTCCGGAGGTCGGAATCATTCGGGTTGTTGACAAGGTGAATCTTCATCGTCGACATTCATATCTAACGACCATGTACTTGTATGAACGCCAACGAGGTCGGCGTGAGGATCCATATTTATTGGTGAAAGTTATGCTCGACCAGGAGCATGATCCAGAAAAGATGCCATAAGAGGATGAAAATAGTGACGATGAGCCGGAAGGCACTGAGATGGAAGATGAGGAAGAAGGAGAAGGTGAAGGAGGGGGAGAAGGAAAAGAGAATCCCAAATGTGGAGGATCTCAGGGGGATTCCCACCAAGGGAGTTTCTGAGAGAGTGGTGAGATCATTGGCTCTGATGTGGATATAACCGAGCTGCTTGATGTAAATCTCAGTCCTTATATATCCTTTCCTCTCATCCGGTTTTGTATCCCTCAATTAGATCTCCTTATCCTGTTCAGGAGCATATGGGCTTCGACCAAGGGTCTCCATTCGAAGGGGAGGAGGCACCGATATAACAAGTTGGGAAGATGACGTCCATTATTGAGCTGACGAAGGCTGATGGATCCCCTATAATGACATCTCCTATAGCATCCAGAACACCAAAGGCCGATGCTTTGGGCTCTTGTAAATCCATTGCCTCAACCCTGATTAATCAATATTGGAGAGCTCAATTGATTAGGGTGTTCCTTGTTTGTGAAGTAATCACAGCCTTGGAAGCTCGTCGGGCAACCAAACCTGAGTCGTCCGCGATTGATTCAACTGCAAACGTGATGTCCCATTTGAGGAAATCTTCTCAAACTGAGCTGACCCCGACACTCGGTGAGAAGAGAGTGGGGGACATCAGCGGTGCTCATATCGGAGTAGGACCGGAAGTTGGAGAGGGATCTACTGACGCTGAGGTGAGGGGGGACGGTCGCCCAGGCATTGAAGAGCCCAACCCCTTAGGAGGGGCACCCGAAGAAGACCCTGATGCTGGTCTGTTGGCTGATTTCCCTGACTATCATCCTACAGACCCCAAGGAAATTGATGATTCAGACTCGGAGGCGGCCGAGGAGAGCCGGATGACACGACACAAAGGGTGGAAGTGCATCAAGCACTTTCTCAGTCATCCCCATATAGAATGTATGAAATGGATGGGATCTCTCCAAACCAAGCTTCGCTTTCTCTGTGCTAGAGGGGTGGATGCTCAGTGCCTTCATTCAACGGTCCGTGACTACATGGACGAGAAGTTGCGCGAGATCATTCACCGCTCCGATGTTTCCCAGTGTCGAGAGGAGTTAGGGAGTATCCAAGCGTTCATAGATGTAGAACAAGAGGAACTATTCCTTGAAGAACAGGTGAAAGAAAAGGACATATTCATTGAAAACTGTTCTAAGCTTGTGGACCAGTTGAGGGCCCAAATGGTAGACACCCAAGAGAAACTAGTGGAGGTGAGTTACCAAATATCCTCACTTCAAACTGAATAGGTGTAACGACCCGAAATTTTGAATAAATCTTGTTTCCTAATTTTATGTGTTATTTTATTTTTATACTCAACAAAATGTTTCATTTAATAACATGAGTATAATTAAAATGAGACCGTTGGGTTTTGACTGTTATATGACCATTGGTCAATATGACCATTGGAAACTAAACGTTTTTATTATTGTCTCTAAATACAATTAATCTTGGTTAATTATTATAGAAAGAAGATTTGATGGCCTCACCCAGTAGTCTTGGACCGATCAAAGCCCATCTTACAGAACTTGGGAAGGAGGTAGCACCACTGGGCTTTGCTCTGGACCAAACCCAAGCCTAACTTCATCGTGTGAAGCTAGAACGGAATCGCCTTTGCGAGAAGTTCAAACTAATAGAAATTACTACTCGTGCGATGTTGGTTGAGCCTCCCTCAGATTCTCTCACCTTAGCACACCTTACACTTAGGTCCTATGCTGGTGTGATAAGGGGCTATGTAAGGAGACCGTAACTGCCTTGTGTAATCCTTAGTTTTAAATAAAAATTGGGATTTCTTCTTATGATGAAGTTTATGAATTTTTAAATGACCGGATAAATATAGTATGCATATTTTTGATAAATTTTAGAAAAAAGATATTTTAAAAATGTTTATGTAAACCTTAAATAATTAAAAATGTGTAATGATTTTCAAAAAATGATCTTCTACAATTATGTTCAGTACGAAATTTAGAGTCTAATAAGATCAACTTGATTTTTGATGAATAGTAAATTATGAATAGTGATTTTATGATTAGGATTAGTAATGTGTCCAAATGGATTAGTAATCTCACTTAACGAAAGTATTAATATAATCTAGGCACCTTGATTAAGTAATGTGATTCAATAAAATGGTTAAATAACGGTTTCATAAATTATTATTCAAGTATTAGTTTTTTCGGGTGAATAGTGTTTTTTAATTAAAAATTTAATTAAAAATATTTAGAAAATTATTTTTATAAAATGGATTTCATTTTTGAACTCAGAGCGTCGATATTATGTTATGGTAATTTTTGGGGATTTTTCTGAAAAAAATGAATTTTTGGTGAATAGCGTATTTATTTAAAAATTAAATTAAAAATATTTAAAAAATTATTTTTATAAAATGGAGTTCATTTTTGAAATCAGAGCATTGATATTTGGTTAGGGTGAAATTTTGGGATTTTTCTGAGAAAGTTGAATTTTCAGTGAATAGTAAAAATACAGTTTTAGGGTTTCGGTATGTTTAATGATCTCATAACTGTGTCATGATGATTTCATGAGATATTTTAAGGGATGGACGGACAAAGGTGATGAATTATTGTGTGGGGGTCCCCATGTGGACTAACTTTATGGGAAGTACCATGGGAGGGCCCATGCTTTTGAGAAAACCACTTTTGAGGTGTCCCTTGGCCATTAATGCATTGTCCCCTCACTTTCCCTATAAATACCAAGCCCTCCTCTCATCTTTTCGACTCCAAAACCATCCTCAATGACGTTCTGGTCTCCTTACCTCCCAAGGAGTCCTCCCAAGGTGCCCCCAAGCCCTCAAGGTCCCAACCTTTGAGTTTTAAGAGTTATGTTTTAAGGTAAGGGATCCGACCTCTCTCTTTCATTTCAAGTAATATCTTTTATGTCATTCCTTTTATGATCCATGTTATTATGTTAGAGGATGTTATTTTATACTCCTCTTACTTCCCTTTTCATGTTCATATAATGAGAGATCCCCTCTTACTCTCATTATTTCGTTTTATGAAGTTTTAAGTGGCGTCGTTAGGCTGTCGAAATTTTTGTAACGGATTCTTTCTCCCTTCTCATTTTTCAAGATCTATTTTCATGTAAAGTATTTAAAGTTCCTTTTTATTATGTTGGGGTATGATATCTAAATTTATCATACTGATCTTTTATGATCATATGATGAGAGACCCCATTTGATCTCTTCAATTCAGTATTTTGATGTTTTAAGTGGCGCCTTTAGGCTGCCGAATTTTTAAGTGGTTCTTCACCCTTCTCGTTTTGAAGTTCTACTTTCATGTCAATTCTTTAAAATTCATTTTTGTTATGTTGGGGTATGATATCTATATCTATGATACTGGAATCTTATGTTCATATGATGAGAGACCCCATTTGATCTTTTCAATTCAGTATTTTGAAGTTTTAAGTGGCGCTGTTAGGCTGCCAAATTTTTAAGGGATTCGTTCACCCTTCTCGTTTTTCAAAGATCAACTTTCATGTCAAGTGTTTCATGTTCCTTTTGTATTATGTTGGGGTATGATCTCTATATCTATCATATTGATCTTTTATGTTCATATTATGATAGACCCTATTTTATCTCATCAATTCATTTTTGGTTAAAGTTTATGTGACGCCGTTAGGCTACCGAGTTTTCATAAGAGAAATCTTATTTTTGTCTTCCTTTCATGATATTCATTTCATATGGTACATATTTCAAATTTCATTACCATGTTCATATATCCTTCACATTCTGTCCCTCTACTTTTTTATGGATTATTTATGAGTGGGCGACCCATTTCCCCTCTCCTTTTAATGTCTTCTAAAACCTCGTAACATAGCCGTTATGCTGTAGAATTTCCGTCTCAAAATGTCTCTCTCTTTTTCTAAAGTTATTTTATATTATTAAGTGAATACTCAAAGATATTTCTTCTAAAGGTGTATTCACATATATACCAAAATGTTCTATTTTAAATTCTGGGATTTACATACATGAGACCCACCTTCCTTACTGTGGGTTTTAAGGTGACGTAAAGATCATGTCTTTAAAGCAGTTTTTAAAACGTTATGATTACGAAATGAAACCCATTTATTTTGTGATATATGGGTTATTTATGAAATGTTTGATGATGATATATGTGGATCACATGATAACAAAGGCAAATTTAAGGGTGCACCCTGATAGCGCTCCAATGCATTGGGTAATGATGTAACCACTAGAGATTACAATTTTCATGATACCTTGGTGAATAACCTTGGTAATTTTCAAATGACACCTTGGGGATGGAACTTGGTGATATGTTCATGATTGTCTATGTTAAATGATGTAGCCACATCTTAAAGTTATGAAAAATGTTTTTTTATTATGATATGCCACATGTTTTTTTATCATGCCTTAAAGTTCTTGTTCATGACATAGTTGATGCATCTCAAGTTCACATGTTAAATGTTCCCCTTGTTTCCCTTATTGGGACTTCTTCTCACCCTTCCATTTGATGTATTTCCCCAGGTTATGAGATGCAGTAATGAACCTAGGATGAACATGAGGAGAATCCTTTCAAGTGTTTAAGAAGAATGTTTTATGTTTTCATGTTTTAAGTTCCTGGTTTCCAAGACACTAAACCTTAAAGATCCTCAGTTTTGTATAATGTAATGAAAGTTTATGTGATAAAAAGGCGGGATGCTATAGTTGGCATCAAAGGATGGTTTAGTTATTTGTGGAGATTAGGATATGAAAACTTTAGGAAGAATCCTATAGAAAAGTTTATATATAGGAAATCTTTCTGGTATTTTGGTGAGTATTGAGTAATGGGTTTCCAAGCAAATACATCCCTGTCTGGATACGAGCAGGTAGAGGTGGCTCTGGCACATATGTACATAGGGGTAAAACCCGAAAACACCACTTTGAGCTAGACTCAAACGGGAACTGGTACACGACAACGGGCCTTGCTGCACTCTTGGTTATGAAACTCCCGGGGGATATACTTTGGTAAATTCATAAACTTAGTATGAACCATTGTTAAAGGAACAAAGATAAAATAAAATAAATATTCACATAAGAATATATGATCATGGATAACCAAGATGAGAACCTAGGGGATCACAATTTAGGGTATACTTTTCTTCTACAAGTTATCCTTATATGCTTTAAGTTCCTTTTCATGATTATTAGCTAAGTATTTAAGCCCCTAATTATACTTTCTATTCTTAGTTAATGGTGGGAAATGGAAGAACATGTCCCAACAACCAATGTGATAGGAAATGCGACGATTTCCGTATTAATATGAAAGAGATGATTAGGGTATTAAAAGATGATTATTATTTTGGAAGACGTTCACTATTTTGGGGGCCCTATATGATAGAGGTAAATATATTACTACATTATTTTCATTGAGGAGTAAGGTTGAATTATATTTTGAAGAATCGATGAATTTAAGGTGGACTTATAGTAATTTAGGTTACTTATGGGAATGATTAACCTATCTTGGGTAAAATATGTTTAGGTTAGCTACTTTTGTTATAAGATGTTAGGAGTGGTTGATGTTGTTTGGAGATGAACAATGAAGTTTATTTTGGAAGACTATGTTATCAAATCCTTCTTGTATTTGGGTTTCAATCTTAGTTTGGTTTATTTTGAGGAATCTTAAGGACCGTTATTTATGGAATGGTCTATGATGAAATTTGGGTAGTACCATGGAACATTGAATATTTAAAAGTAGTTTTCATTCCTATGGGATTCTTTTTGTTTTTTTTGAAGAGTTGTTTTACCTTACCCTTTCTGTTTTTGGGAGAATGTTTAAAGATAGAAGAAATAGATAGTTAATCTTTTGTGGATTATGAAGATGATTCTTGTGCTTTGATGAGACCAATTAGTTTTGAATGATCATAGCTTGGAGGAAAGATTAGTTTTGGGTAGAAACTTATTAAAGGATTAAACTCTACATGAAGATAGGTATATTTTCTTATGTTTTTGTTTTATGTTGTAAATGAATCCCTCAAAATTATGAAAAGGAACGTAAAATGAAAACGTTGTTGGTTTACATTTCCTACTAGGTAATCGAATACCGTTTACACACATCACAAGTTTGGGATTTTCTTATGGTTAACTTTCTCCTAATCATGTTTTCTATCACTCTCCCTCAGAACTTGACCCTTTGTTTTCTCCTCCATGTCCATGTTTTCCTACATGGAATCCTAGTGTGGGTTAACTCGGGTGACCTTTGTACTTCCCTTTCTTTCTTTTAAAGTAATATTTTTACTGACTCCTTTTCCGATGTGGTACATTCAATGAAATTTCAAAACCCAATTTTAAAAATTGCGAGGACGCAATTTCTTAAGGGGGGAAGATTGTAACGACCTGAAATTTTGAATAAATCTTGTTTCCTAATTTTATGTGTTATTTTATTTTTATACTCAAGAAAAATGTTTCATTTAATAACATGAGTATAATTAAAATGAGACCGTTGGGTTTTGACTGTTATATGACCATTTGTCAATATGACCACTAAAAACAAAACGTTTTTATTATTGTCTCTAAATAAAATTAATCTTGGTTAATTATTATAGAAAGAAGATTTGATGGCCTCACCCAGTAGTCTTGGACCAATCGAAGCCCATCTAACAGAACTTGGGAAAGCGGTAGCACCACTGGGCTTTGCTCTGGACCAAACCCAAGCCGAACTTCATCGTGTGAAGCTAGAACGGAATCACCTTCGCGAGAAGTTCAAACTAATAGAAATTACTACTCGTGCGATGTTGGATGAGCCTCCCTCAGATTCTCTCACCTTAGCACACCTTACACTTAGGTCCTATGCTGGTGTGATAAGGGGCTATGTAAGGAGACCGTAACTGCCTTGTGTAATCCTTTGTTTTAAATAAAAATTGTGATTTCTTCTTATGATGAAGTTTATGAATTTTTAAATGACCGGATAAATATAGTATGCATATTTTTGATAAATTTTAGAAAAAGGATATTTTAAAAAAGTTTATGTAAACCTTAAATAATTAAAAATGTGTAATGATTTTCAAAAAATGGTCTTCTACAATTATGTTCAGTACGAAATTTAGAGTCTAATAAGATCAACCTGATTTTTGATGAATAGTAAATTATGAATAGTGATTTTATGATTAGGATTAGTAATGTGTCCAAATGGATTAGTAATCTCACTTAAATAAAGTATTAATATAATCTAGGCACCTTGATTAAGTAATGTGATTCAATAAAATGGTTAAATAACAGTTTCATAAATTATTATTCAAGTATTAGATTTTTCAGGTGAATAGTGTTTTTTAATTAAAAATTTAATTAAAAATATTTAGAAAATTATTTTTATAAAATGGATTTCATTTTTGAACTCAGAGCGTCGATATTATGTTATGGTAATTTTTGGGGATTTTTCTGAAAAAATGAATTTTTGGTGAATAGTGTATTTATTTAAAAATTAAATTAAAAATATTTAAAAAATTATTTTTATAAAATAGAGTTCATTTTTGAAATCAGAGCATTGATATTTGTTTCAGGTGAAATTTTGGGATTTTTGTGAGAAAGTTGAATTTTCAGTGAATAGTAAAAATACAGTTTTAGGGTTTCGGTATGTTTAATGATCTCATAACTGTGTCATGATGATGTCATGAGATATTTTAAGGGATGGCCGGCCAAAGGTGATGAATTATTGTGTGGGGGTCCCCATGTGGCCTAACTTTATGGGAAGTACCATGGGAGGGCCCATGCTTTTGAGAAAACCACTTTTGAGGTGTCCCTTGGCCATTAATGCGTTGTCCCCTCACTTTCCCTATAAATACCAAGACCTCCTCTCATCTTTTAGACTTCAAAACCATCCTCAATGAAGTTCCGGTCTCCTTAATTCCCAAGGAGTCCTCCCAAGGTGCCCCCAAGCCCTCAAGGTCTCAACCTTTGAGTTATAAGAGTTATGTTTTAAGGTAACAGATCTGACCTCTCTCTTTCATTTCAAGTAATCTCTTTTATGTCATTCCTTTTATGATCCATGTTCTTATGTTAGAGGATGTTCTTTTATACTCCTCTTACTTCCCTTTTTCATGTTCATATAATGAGAGATCCCCTCTTACTCTCATTATTTCGTTTTATGAAGTTTTAAGTGGCGCCGTTAGGCTGCCGAAATTTTTGTAACGGATTCTTTCTCCCTTCTCATTTTTCAAGATCTATTTTCATGTAAAGTATTTAAAGTTCCTTTTTATTATATTGGGGTATGATCTCTAAATTTATCATAATGATATTTTATGATCATATGATGAGAGACCCCATTTGATCTCTTCAATTCAGTATTTTGAAGTTTTAAGTGGCGCCTTTAGGCTGCCGAATTTTTAAGTGGTTCTTCACCCTTCTCGTTTTGAAGGTCTACTTTCATGTCAATTCTTTAAAATTCATTTTTTTTATGTTGGGGTATGATATATATATCTATGATACTGGAATCTTATGTTCATATGATGAGAGACCCCATTTTATCTCTTCAATTCAGTATTTTGAAGTTTTAAGTGGCGCCGTTAGGCTGCCGAATGTTTAAGGGATTCGTTCACCCTTCTCGTTTTTCAAAGATCAACTTTCATGTCATGTGTTTCATGTTCATTTTGTATTATGTTGGGGTATGATCTCTATATCTATCATACTGATCTTTTATGTTCATATGATGAGAGACCCTATTTTATCTCATCAATTCATTTTTGGTTAAAGTTTATGTGACGCCGTTAGGCTGCCGAGTTTTCATAAGAGAAATCTTATTTTTGTCTTCCTTTCATGATCTTCATTTCATATGGTACATCTTTCAAATTTCATTACCATGTTCATATATCCTTCATATTCTGTCCCTCTACTGTTTTATGGATCATTTATGAGTGGGTGACCCATTTCCCCTCTCCTTTTAATGTCTTCTAAAACCTCGTAACATAGCCGTTATGCTGTAGAATTTCCGTCTCAAAATGTCTCTCTCTTTTTCTAAAGTTATTTTATATTATTAAGTGAATACTCAAATCTATTTCTTCTAAAGGTGTATTCACATATATACCAAAATTTTCTATTTTAAATTCTGGGATTTACATACATGAGACCCACCTTCCTTACTGTGGGTTTTAAGGTGACGTAAAGATCATGTCTTCAAAGCAGTTTTTAAAATGTTATGATTACGAAATGAAACCCATTTATTTTGTGCTATATGGGTTATTTATGAAATTTTTGATGATGTTATATGTGGCTCACATTATAACAAAGGCAAATTTAAGGGTGCACCCTGATAGCGCTCCAATGTATTGGGTAATGATGTAACCACTAGAGATTACAATTTTCATGATACCTTGGTGAATAACCTTGGTAATTTTCAAATGATAGCTTGGGGATAGACCTTGGTGATATGTTCATGATTGTCTATGTTAAATGATGTAGCCACATCTTAAAGTTATGAAAAATGTTTTTTTTTATTATGATATGCCACATGTTTTTTTATCATGCCTTAAAGTTCTTGTTCATGACATAGTTGATGCATCTCAAGTTCACATGTTAAATGTTCCCCTTGTTTCCCTTATTGGGCCTTCTGCCCACCCTTTCATTTGATGTATTTACCCAGGTTATGAGATACAGTAATGAACCTAGGATGAACATGATGAGAAGCCTTTCAAGTGTTTAAGAAGAATGTTTTATGTTTTCATGTTTTAAGTTCCTGGTTTCCAAGACACTAAACCTTAAAGATCCTCAGTTTTGTATAAAGTAATGAAAGTTTATGTGATAAAAAGGCGGGATGCTATAATAGGTGCAGGCACAGACTAGAGTTAGTGGACTACGCTCTACAACCGCTGATGAAGGGAGATCCCTCAGGGGGTGGGAGGTAGTCTTCGAGGCCACCAGCGAAAGGGTAGCGGCGTTGGAATGATCCATCCAAGAAGCTGACCCTTAAGGGCCCTGTTTTGGCCGAACTCATAAACTCATTTCTTCTTACTGCTTCTCATTCTAAACTGCATGTATGGATGAATTTATTTACTTGTTTGTTTGGTTTAATTCATTCAACCATGATCATGAAATAGATATCAATCCATTCCTAAGATCACGCGGGTTGCACCCAATGTGAGAAACAAGGGATATTCATATTATTACTTCACTTGATCGTGGGAGCGTCAACCAAGCTTCAGGCATCCGAGGTTTGAATAACCGGCCCAGATTTCCGAGAGGAAATGGGAGAGACCTGACCGGAGGATGAATCTCTCGAAATAGCCAAATTAACATTTTCCCAATGTGTTCTTGTGCATGAACGGAGTGACACCAGGGGCGTTGGAATAAATCCGAACAAGGGAATGGAAGGTGTGAATCATGATACCCAAGATTCAAAACACTGTGGGGGTGGTGTGACAATAAAGAATAACTATTGACCACATTTGAAACACAGTATCTTAATTATGCTAGCTTGGAATGGGGATAGAAAATGAGGGCTGACCGCTGACCATGTTCGAAACATGGGTCCTGACTCAAAATTTCATTTGTTAGTCTTCCGGAACATTGTACCGAGACAATAGGCGGGCCATGGGCCAAGCATCCATACTGTTAGGGGGTTCCCTTATACATGAAAGGGGTCGAGGGTCCAAATAAGGGAAACACAAAGTTTGGAATGTGGAGTGATAGTTCGTTCGAACAGAATCTAACACTCTTGAAATTACACCACCGTGGTGGAAGCACATTAGATGGGCACATAGGTCTGATCATGGATCATTCCTTCTTTTAGACAGGACCTCTCTGGCGAGGGAACTTTCGATTCCCAATTTCATTATGGGGCATCCTGAACTTGTTCAGGGAAAATCTTCAGTTACATGGTTCCCCACAAGGGTTCAGGCCAGGGGCCAGAAATGAGGAGGAACATGATTTAAGATTCCTGGGGCTGGACCTGAGGTGAAATTCCTGGGTGTCTCTACATATCCCATGAGGGTGGGAATAAATCCATACGTAGTTCTTAAAGATATCTTAGTTTATGGTCTTAGAGCTCGAACCATGGATGGTAGGAAACACGGGAGACACATGGTGGGGTAATTATAAAACCCAGCATGGATGGGAACCTGGGGTTCCGACCACCACGTGTTCCTTGGGTAGGTTTTAGGTTGAGGGACTGAAAACGAGAGTTATGCGGGGCCCGAGGCAGGGTGCACGGGCGTTCCTACATACCCCATGAGGATGGGGATCAAGATGCACGTAGTTCTAAGAGGTGGAACAGCAAGGTACCAGTTCTAGGGATAAAAGGGGTGTGCAAGTGTGGCCCTTGCACCAAAAGAAGAGGTATTTGATGTATCTTGTTTGTACTTTAAGGTGAATTATTTTTTTGTGAAGTGACAAGCCTAGGATAGTAAGTCTCGGCATTGCCACAAGAATTAATCCATTTATAGGCGTTGACAAATGGTATGGCATGTGACTAATACCAAACACGGTGTCCCCTTGAGTGAGGACATCACGATGCAGTGTCATTTTTCATCATGCGTCCAGGATAATAATGCCATAGTTTAGGGTCATGTGATGGGACAAGGCGTGCATTTTAATTTCATGTGGCACATACGTAGTAGAAACGAGGCTAAAGGGGGAATGTTCATGGTGCAATAAAACATACCTGATGTGAATGAAAACATAATCTCATACCACACTGTATGCAATTCTGTGAAAGAAAACTCGGGCCAAGGGGCCAAAATAGAGGTAAGGGGTAGGAGAAACTAGCTAACAATTGAGCTGGACCCAAAAATGAGACATCTGGGTGGTCCTACGTATCCCATAAGGATGGGAATCAAGCTCTACGTAGTTCTCAAAAAGGTGCAATATGAAAATATCTTAGTTTAAGGTCTTAGAACTCGGACCATGGAGAAGTAGGACTGTCCCAAGTAAAGGCGAACCTTAACCCAATCCCTAATCCTACTTGAGTTGAACTTGGTGTAGGAAACAAGGGAGGATAAAGTATTCACAATACGTGAAATATATGTAAAGGGGGAATCAGTGGAGCCCCGAATGACTGCCTTATCATGGTTTTTTACTCCTAACGTGCGAGTGCACACTAAGGAATAGTACCAAGAGTTTCAAAGTTCTACATGGACATGATGAGGTGGAGAAGGATGTGAATCATGTAACTGACATTTTGGACTTAATGGGGTTGGTGTGACGTTGGAGGATGACTGTTGACCACATTCGAAACACAACATCCATATCGGGTTAGCCTGAAATGGGGACAATCAAATGAGCGTCGATCGTTGACCATGTCTAAAATGTGGTATTTGTATCAATTTTTTGTCTGTGACCCTCGAGGACGTTGGCCCATAATGGTAGGAGAGCCCTTAAGCATATCATCTATGCCACTTGAGGGTCCCTTCGGGTGTGAAAGGTGATGGGAGCCCTAATGAAGGGGAACATGAAGCCTAAGAAATGGATGGAATCATGTCTGAGTGGATTCTGACATTCCAGATACTAAACCAGAGTACCCTTAGGCACGCTGGTGAATTGCCAAATAGGGCCAAGGGACTCATCTTGAGAGAGACCAATTTAAAAATATGAGTATAGAATACAAGGATAGAAAACTCCCAGGAGGGAGAGGTATGTGGAGTGATCGTTACAAACCTGATGTGAATGAGGACATAATCTCATGCCACACCATATACTCCCCTCCCCAGGAAAGGGTAGGCTATGGGGCTGAGGTGAAAGGGAGATTTATGAGAGATGGGGCTTGACCCGAAGTCTAGACATTTGGGTGGTCCTACGTATCCCATGAGGATGGGAATCAAGCCACACAAAGTTCATGAAGTCACATAGGGGTAATATACCCTAACAATGGGGGGTGTATGGCACAGTGAGTAACCCGACGTGAATGAGGACATAATCCCATACCACACTGTACACTTCTAAATAGGAACTTGGGTCGGGACCCGAAAAGGCCAAGGGCCCTGAGGCTGGGCCTCAGTCAAAAAGGCCCAACCATTTTGCAGTTTAACGTCTTGCAGTGAGGACAAATAGAGGGGCAAGATACCCCAGACAAGGGAGGTGTAAAATGTGGAAAATAAACCAATGTTAATGAGGACATAATCCCATAACACACCATACACTCCTAAATAGAAACTTGGGTCGGGGCCCGAAAAGGCCAAGGGGCCTGAGGTTGGGAATCGATCGGAAAGGCCTGACCAGTTTGCAGTTTAATGTCTTGTAATGAAGATGAAGAGAGGACTAGGTATCTCATCAGGGGATGTGTACGGGACGATGAGTAACTCTACATGAATGAGGACATAATCCCATACCACACCGTACACCCCCCGAGCGAGAACTTGGGGCGGGGGCCCAAAAAGGCCAAGGGGCCTAAGGTTGGGCCTCAGAAAGGAAGGTAATACATCCTCGTGTGTGGTTACCACCTCATTACTGCTCCTAATCCCACATGAGTAGTGCTCGGTGTGGGAAACAAGGTGCTAGTCGCGTCTCTCCCCGTCGTATGGGGTCAAAAAGCAGGATTTTCCCGAAGCGAGTTCGTCACTTGGAGATACAATGGGGCAGAATGAACCACTACACTCAATGTTTGGGAAATTTTGGGGTGGACCTAACAACACATGAAAGCTATTGACCATGTTTGAAACACAGTGTCCCTATAGTGACCTGAAATGGGAACAAAAAATGAGCATCGACCGCTGACCATATTCAAAATGTGGGACTTGTATCAGCTTGTTGCTCAACACCATCGAGGGCGTTGTCCCGAAGCGATAGGAGAGCCCTTAGGCCTAGTATCCATACTATTTGGGGGCCCTTCTGGATAGGAAATATGATGGAGTCCCAATCAAAGGAGTGGGTGAGCTGCACCCATCTATGAAAGAGGAAAACATCTCTAGGGAGCGGGACATATGGTCGGATCGAGATTAGCTCGATGTAAATTGAGGGAAAATTCTGCATCCCACCATATTTCCTATCCTGAGCGGAAGATTCTGGAATTTGGGCTGGGCCAACAGATGAAATGTATGGGCGTTCCTACATATCCCATAAGGATGGGAATCAAGACGTATGTAGTTCTTGAAATCCATGCAGTTTAACGTCATGTGGTGAGGATGTGGGAGGATAGAAGATTGTGGACCGGGCACATGGTGAAACCGTTATAATCTTGGAATGAGTGGGGATAAGGAAGCCTACACCATAGCCTATGAGGATCCTCTAAGAGAACTATAACCAGGGGGAATAGTCAAGGAGAAGAGTTTGGGATGGGCTCAGGATGAGGTGTCTGAGCATTCCTACATATCCCATGAGGATGGGAATCAAGCCATATGTAGTTCTCAAGATGTAGTTTAACGTCATGCTGGATGATGCATAGTTTAAAGTAATGTAGGACTGGACAGTTTAAGGTCATGCTCGACTGAAAAGTTTAGGGTTGTTCTAGACCTGATGGATCAAGCAAAGTATTGCCTGAGGAATTTGACATTGGTGGGGGGAGTTATACACTCACCATCCATGGTCACCAGGGAGTATGCTCCATTGGGGTAAACCCTATGGATTATGTAAGGTGCTTCCCATTTGAGCTCCAACTTGGGTGGTTTCCTGTCGGGGATCATTGGCATCCTGAGGGCCAATACCAATCCGCCTTGTAGGAATGAGTGGAGGAGAAAATTCTTGTTAAAGGCTCTAGCTATCTTATTTTGATGCCTTTACAGATTGTATAGGGCACGAATCCTATTCTCATCAAGCGCTTCTAATTCAGCCAGGTGAATTTCAGCTACCTTATCTGGCACCTACTAGTCATAGACCATTGTGTGTAACGAAGGCAGCGGGATCTCGATGGGTAAGATAGCCTTAGCTCCCTACACCATGGAATATGGGGTCACCTGGGTGGAATTAGGAGTCATAGTTCGATAGGCCCAAAGGGCGTTGGAGAGATTGTCTGAACAACTCTTCTTGTTCTGACCAACCATTTTCTGCAAAATGTTATAGAGGGTTTTGTTGAACACCTCAATCTATCCATTCACCTGCACGTGGTAGGGGGAATTATGGTTTGAACGGATGTTGTACTTGGAATACAATTTCTTCAGCTCGGCTACTCAGAAGTTGGTGCCGTTATCGGTGAGGACAGTGCGAGGGACTCCAAACAGGTGGATGATGTTAGAGATCACGAAGTCAACGATAGAACTAGACTTGACCTCCTTGAGAAAAACTGCTTCTGCCCACCTAGAAAAGAAATTTGTGGCGGTCAGGATGAATCTGCACTGGCGAGCTGTCTCCGGTGGGTATGGTCCCACGACATTGAGTCCCCACACAACAAATGGCCAAATGTACTTGGTGGAGTGGAGTGGTTCTGGTGGCTGATGCATGAAGTTAGCATGAATTTGGCATGTGTGACATCTCTTGGAGAACTTGATGTAGTCATGGATCATGGAGATCCAGAAATATCCCAATCTCTAGATCTGATGGGATAGCTTTGGCTCAGTTTGGTGGGCATCATAGGAACTGGCGTAAACTTCTTGCATGACCTGAGAAATCTGGACTCCTTGGATGTAACAGAGGAGAACACCATAGAACTCGCGCTTGAAGAGGATCTTCTCAAGACTGGGACCACTATGGAGGGTAAACTGCAGCGCGCGACATCAGATTTGATCACGCTTGGCCCGATCAGCTAGGAGGAAACCATTTTGGAGATACTCGACAAAAGGGGCTCTCCATTCAGGAGTCGCTTGAACCACTGCATCTGAGGGACCTAGGGGTCCTGAAGTGGAGGCTCCGATGGTAAGATGTCTTACTCGCAGGCCGTCGTCTTCATCCGAGGTGATGGTAGAAATGAATCTCTAATGTGACACATGTATAATCAGATCATCCTGCTTGGGTTATGCAAGTGATGTAGCTAGGTTGGCCAGGGCATCGGCTCGACCATTCTGAGATCAAGGAACATGAGTAACTTCCAGCTGAGATGGAAACTGAGCCATTCACTAGAGGGTGAGCTCCAACAAAGGTGCGAGATCTGGATTTCTGATGATGTAATCACCATTGATTTTCTTGATGACCAGTTCAGAATCCCCTTTCACATGAAAATGGGGCACATCGATCTCGAGAGCCAGCTCGAGGCCAGTGATGAGGGCCTGATACTCTGCCTCGTTGTTGGTGTAGCCCTCTGACAACAAGAATGAGTATGGAAGAATGGATTGCACCAGGGTGGTGAAGACAATACCCATGCCTACTCTATTGAGGCTGAGATCATTGAGTCTCCTACTGGTGGGGATCTGGGAGGCACCATCAAAGTGAATTTTCCAACATGGGATGGCATGATCTACTAAGAGGATTATCTCATCAGGGAAAATCTAGGTCCAGGGACTGGTCCGCAGGGGTTGGATGGGAAGCTAGAAAATATTCCAATGCTTGTCCCTTGATAGCCTTTTGAGGCACGAACCTGATGTATAATTTCTGGAGTATTATTGCCCACCATGATAGAAGGCCGGTCAATATGGGGCGGTTTAGAATGTACTTCAGTGGGTCTACCCAAGACACCAGCTGTACCTCGTGGTGCTGCAATTAGTGTCGCAACTTCTGCACGGAAAATATGAGTTCAAGGAAGCTCTTCTCTATGGGGGAGTATCTGGACTCTGTATCGAGGAGCATACGACTGAGGTAGTAGTGGCTGTTTTCTATTCCCTCAGTGTTCTTCTGGGTGAGAAGGGTGCCAAGAGATCGTTCCAGAGCAGTCACGTATATGATCAATGGTTTCCCAGGGGCAGGTGGCATCAAGACCGGAGGCTGGAGTAGATACTGCTTGAATTCGTAGAATGTGGTTTGGTACTCTTTGTCTCAGTCGTAGGCAGATCCTTTCTTCATGAGCCAAGAAAAGGGATTACACTTTCTGGACAGATTCACAATGAATCGGTGTATATAGGCTAAGTGGCCTTGGAAACCTCAAAGCTCCTGAATATTTCTCGGGGGAGTCATCTAGATAATGGCCTTGATCTTCTCTAGGTCGATCTCAATGCCCTAGTACCTGAAAAAAAATTCAATAAACTTCCCATAGGTGACCCCAAAGGCACATTTCAACGGATTCATCTTCAAGTGGCGAGAATGGAGGAAACCGAACACTTACTCAAGGTCCTTGAGATGGTCCTGGCGCTGGCAGGACATGAACACCATATCGTCCACATAGCATTCCAATAATGTCCTGAGGATTGGCTTGAATATGTGGTGCATGGCCCGTTGATAGGTGGCACCTTCATTATTCAGGCCGAAGGGCATAACTTGGTAGAAAAAAGTACCTAGGGGTGCCTAAAAGTTGTGGATTCCTCATCCTAGGGGGCCATTTGGACCTGGTTATATCTGGAGTAACCATACATGAAGGAGAGGTCTTGGAAACCAGCTGTAGCATTGATCAATAATTCCATCACTGGAAGGGGAAAATCGTCCTTTGGACAGTGGAAGTTGATATCGTGAAAGTCGATGTAGACTCTAATCTATCCGTTCTTCTTTCTGACTAAAAAAATGTTGGCTAGCCACATGGGGTACTGGTCCTCCTTGATGAAGTTGGCTCTGATAATCTTGTCAACTTCGGCCTTGAACATGGCACCATGAGAAGGGTTCATCTTTCTAGGTGGCTGCTTGAACCCGCGATGATTTGCAGGAAGACCGAGGCGGTGGACGACTACCCGAGGATCTAGTCCTTGCATCTTGTCGTATCTCCAAGTGAATACATCATAATACTGCTTTAGGAAATCTATGTACTATTACTTCTCCTCCAGGGGAATGGTGGCACTGATTAATGTGGGTCTCAGATCTGCCTCGCTATCAAGGTTCACTTGTACCAGTTCATCGACCTTGGTGGAAATACCTTCTTCAAAGGTAGGGGGAGCATCATCCAGATCCTATTCTTCACTTGAGGAGGGGGAATATCTAGTAGGAGTTTCTTCCTCTGGGTAGACAGATCTTGAATAGAGGCTAGTACCAGCCTAGGCAGTAGTGGACATCATATCGGGAGATTCACGTGCTGTCGAAACCATTGCAATGAAGGCAGTCGATCCGATCCCATATGGTCTTCGACCCAAGGGTCATGCTTGATGATATAAAAGTAGTAGTGGCACGTAGGCTTGAGTCAATTAATTCCAGCCCAATGAAACAAACACGTATGACGTACTACCATTTCCATGGGGTGGACATCCCGATACCGTATGGGGGTAGGAGGCTTTGGTATTACCCGATCCTAGTTTGTATAGGAGTATGAGGTGATTTACCGCCGTGGTCTAGACTTGGGAACATGCTTCCCTATTATACCAAAGATAATAACACATTTCCCCATGCCAGGGTTTGTGGACTCCAATTGATGGATTGGGAAGACGTAGGCGTCGTCCAGACCTGACCATGGGTCAGTTGCGACCGTGACGGGCTCAACCTCACTTGCCTGAATCTGCTTATCCTTGCTCTTGTAATAGTCAGCATCTAGATAGCGGGCTTCACAAGAGGCGAAAGGATATGCATCACCTTGGAGTACACCTACTCCACTATTGATGGAGTACTTGAGGCACTGGTGATATGATGAGGGGACCGCCACGTGTAGGTGGATCCATGGACAACCCATCAATGCATTATACGCGGTGTCCTAAGAGACAACCATAAACTTAGTGCTGGTGACTAGGCCATTGAACTGGGTCTTCAGACAGATCTTACCGGCTGGGGTCTGCTCTGTCCTATCGTATCCTTGGATCCTTAAATCGTAGGGTGTCAGACCATCTTTAGATAACCCCAGCTTCCGCAGTGTCTGTATTGGTATAAGGTTAATCCCAGAGCCAGTGTCAACAAGACAGCAGTGAACCTCCACACCGTTACACTGGGCAGTGATGTACAGTGGGAATATGCGCCCCTATATGGGAGAGCCTTCATATTCTCCATAGAAAAAAATTATGGGTTGGAATTTGGCATTCTGAACTGTTTCATCATGAAAGGCTTTTGCAGATGCTACCTCCATCTCAAACTGGAGGGGGCTTCTTAAAGCCTCAGCGAGGGCCTCACGCATATATGGAAACAAGAAAAGGTCTTCAAGGATGGAAATTCTCACTGATATCCCAGAGAGGTTCTTGATAACATCATACTTCTATTCCAGGTGTGAACTTCTTCTTGTAGGAGGCTGCTCTGTGACAGGATGCATGGCGGGCCCTGGTGGCTGGACCGAAGGCTGACTGGTGTTGGGTATATCCCGCTGCTCACTAGTTGAAGCCCGAAGAGTAGCTACCGGATGAGGGCTGGATGAATGAGATCATCCTATAGCAGGGCGAGGCTAGTCGCATCCTGGCCGAGGGAGTTCTTCCTGATCCAGTAGCACAAACGGTGGTGGAGGCGGGCTCGGTGACACTAGATGAAGAGGCTGGGCATCCTAAGTTCTATGCTGGGCCTATTGTCTGGTCGCAGTGGCATGTAAGACCTGGTTGGAGGTGGAAACTGATGTGCCCTGATGAACCATATGGCCACGGCTTCACCAACATTGGCGTCGTCTGGGGATGTTGGGGAGGTTCGCCTGGCACTCCTTGTTGCCGGGAGTCATATAGAGGTTTACCTACTCCACATTATTAACCGAAGCATACCCTTGACTATCACTTGAAGATTCATCCACTACTGGGTGAATTCTGGGAGGAATCCCCATATCAGGGGGCATTAATTCCCCGAGAGTGCGGGACAACGATGTCATTGGCGGGGCGCGTTACTTTACCTTGTGCTGCCGATGCCTGCTCTTCTGGGAAGAGTCCGGCTAAGATGATGATGCAGAAGTGGTAGCTGCAACTTCTGAAGGCTCTGACTGATTTTGGAATGCCCTAATTATTCCATGGGCATGGGTGACCATTTTTCGAGCCATCAAGTCATCATAATTCTAAGAATCATGGTTAGAAACCTACTGCCACTCACCTTCGTTGTAGCTACAACTGTTTGACCTTACAAAGATACATGCAACTTGTGCTGGGGCCTGGCCCAGCCTAACTATGTTGTTATCGACCTGATCTTGAAGCCAGTCTTTGAACACATATCACTGCTTGAGGGTGTGCCCCATGATCCAATGATAGGGGCAGTAGTTGGGGTGATTAGTGAGGTTCACCTGTTCCGGCCTTCTACACTCAATAAAGCATACAATCTCCCACTCTAAGGTTCTATGAAAGTAACTGAGAACCTGATTCTCGTTGAATGAGTAGGTCTGGTTTCTTCTGTCTGGAATGGGGGCCCTTGGATCCTAGCCCTGACGAGGGGATGGAGGCGCCTGTTGAGGAGGCAGACCCTGATTATCCCTCCTAGGTGGTGGCGGTGCATTCCGCGAGGGTACCTGCTAATTCTGAGGAGGATGCTGCTGAACTGGAGGTTGTGCCTGAGGTGGAGGGCCTCTGCGAGGCTATGGGGTTGGTGCCACTGGTAGTAATTCTAGTTTCCTAGGGGCTTCTATTTGTCCCACCATAGTGGTCTCGGCTCTGGCATCCCTCCTTGCTAGAATTACAGAGGGCAACTGATGTAATTAGATGGCCTATTGCAGGGCTTCCTCCAGGCACTGGGCCTTATTAGAGATGTCTCGAAATACTCCATGGTAGTTATGGGTGATCTGAGAAGGAACCAGTTCTGTCTTGACATTCCCTATGCACATTGTCAGTAATTTCCCCTGAGTCAGTGGCATGTCAAGGGAGTATGTTAGCCCCTTATACCAGGCGATAAAGTCCACGAATCGCTCATCAGGACTTTGTTTGAACTTGAATAGGTCTGTGATGCTTGTTTTTTGGGTGGTAGAGCTGAACCGATAGAAGAATTTCCTGCTAAGGTCCTCCCAACTAGTTACAGATCCGATGGGGAGCTGGTTGTACCAGACGAATGCTGGCCCCTCCAATGTCTGAATAATGCAGTGGAGCTTGTTATCCTCTTGCTGAGTTGGAGTCCCTAACATGGGCCCACACCTTGAGTTGAAGTGGGTCAGATGCTGCGGCGGGTCCCCTGTCCCGTTAAAGGGGGAGAAGGTGGGATTCCCAAAACTCGGAGGTGACATCATATCATCCACCCATACCGGGTATGACTTACTATCAGGTGATATTTCCAACTATTGTGTTTCCAATGCCTCAAGGTAGGCAATGAGTGCTGTCATTAGATCATCTGGGCGGGGGTCCCTATCTTGATGGTGATCCGTAACCACGAGCGCGTTGTCGGGTTCCTCAACATGGTAAACAGGCCCAACAGCTCATGGAGCGGCTGATGGAGTGACTTTTGGGTCATCTGGGGGAACCCAGGTTGTATTCCTTGGATTTTCACTCCATTCAGGAGGGTTTGGTGAGGCATACTATTACCTCTTTCCATGAGATCCCACTTCAGCCCTGTCCATGGGAGCAGCATGATCAGGGTTGCCTGGGGGTAGCTCGCCGAGGGGAAGTTGTTCCTGCCCCTACTGAATTGGCCTAGGATCAGTGTAGTCGGGTCGTCGATCTATATCATTTTCAGCCAGGAGTTCATTGACCAACCTCTTCTGCTAAACAAGTTGTTAGTGCAACGTGTCCTTCTCGGGGTCTTCCTCCGTCTTCTGCACTGAAGCGGATGGGTGGGAGTGTTTGACAGCTCCAACGTACTCTTTGCATTTACCATAATTCCGGCTGAGTAATAAGACCTCGGTGGGCGTAGGGAGACCAAGCAGGTTCCTCTACTAGCAAGTGATCTTCCCTGATGGGTTCAATAGGGGTGGCACACCCCTGGGGGGTATGTCTCCATCGAGAAGCTCCAGCTCACCCTTCTCATCCATTATGTCGGCCATATTGACTGTGACCCTTCCTGGGGGCATATCTTCGATATCGCCAAGTGAGTCGGGATACCTCTGGATAGGACTGAAGAGGAGGGAAACATACTTCCCCCAGCCATATATTTTCATGTGGGGAGTAACCTCCTTGATAATTTTTCGGAGTACCTTGATAATCTGAACGCATTACTACTGGAGGGCCTCACAGCGACCTGGTGGCTCGGGGCACTGGGCCACATGGAGTGTGGCCAAATTGACCAGACGAAATTGCTCATTGATGTCTTCAAAATGCATTTGGCTCCTTGGATAAACCACATGCTGATAATGAATACTGAAATATGTCACCCATAGGGTGTAGTGGAAACACTAAACTTCCTCCGGAGTGAGCGATTCCAGTATGCGAAAATTCTGAACTGCCACAGGCCAGAACTTCTCAGGGAAGTGGTCTGCTACATGGATGTTCCAGATGCTCTTCTGCTTAGATTCAGGGTCTGGTCCTTGATTTCCCTACTCGTCAACTGGGGGTGGATGAGGAACTGACAGTGGTATAGAGGCGGACCGCTGGTATGACAGGATGGCCGGTGGAGAGTACAACGAGCAGGCTGACTGTCCACCGAATCTCAGGCTATCCTCTAAATAGTGTAGTGACCTGGCCACCACATCGCGATAGGATGGGATGATGGCCATCATTCCTAGTTCATAGTATAGGGCTGCTGTTGATAGGCCACAATGCTGCTCGCCTGCCATTGGTCCCCAGAATAGTTCTCTGTGATCTCTTGTGGAGGTAGAGAGCGCTTCTGGTGATGATGGTGGTGATTACATGACCGTAACCTGCAGGGTCTCCAGATTTTCATCCTCCTGGATATACCTATTAAGGGAGGTGGGAATTTGATGGACCTCGCATTCTGGGAGTACTAGGATGATGCGCCTTGTTCCTGCCTCGACCCTTGACTCAGATGAGCGAGCAGAGGGTTACCGAGCTGAGTCGTACTCCACTTCAGAGTCTGAGTAGTGGAATGGTTTGATCATTGTCCGGACCTTCTAAGAATTCCTTTTATGGCGGTGACAATCTACCTTCTTTCCCTTAGGTGGTTCCTTGGGATATGGCAGGTTTCTGACATAGGGTCCATCGGATGCACTGGTGCTGGGGCGGAGAGGGTTTCCACACAAGAAAGCCGAGGTGTGAGGAGCACCAGGACAAATGTCTAAGGGGACATGGGGAGGACCTCCTTGGGTAGTGTTGGAGTGGGAAAGTCCTCTGATAGAACTAGCAGAAGCATGAAGAGGACCTCCATGTTTGTTTCCCCTAGTGGCCTCAGTATGAGGAGGGTCCTTGTACTGAGCTAGCTGAACACAGGTAGGACCTCTGTGCTGAGCACTGGTGGAACGAGGCTATCCCTCACCCCTCTGGATGCTGAGGCAAGGAGGACCTTCACCGGCTGATGAAAGGATATGGGGAGGTTCCCCACGTTGAAGAGAGACCAGATGGGCAATGTCCCTACACCGACTATCGGTGGCGGGAGGAATGACTCCGTACCTGGTGTAGTGGGAACGGGAGAGACCCCCCGTGATGAGTGACACTGTCACATGGAAGACCCTCATTAGGGTTGAGGGTAGCATGGGGAAGACCTCCATGCTGAGGCTCGAAGCGGGGAAGGCCCGTGCTTTCCATGGTAGTGGTATGGGGAGGACCTCCGTACGGGGTGGTATTGTCGCGGGTTGGTTCACAACAGCCACTCTTGGTTCCAGCGACCAAGAGATTTGACCCAGCCTACCCGTGGGGCAGTTGTGGCCTTGATCCCGGTTGAGAGTATAAGCACCCCTGCTCAATGTGCACAGGGACTTGATGATATGCGTCGGTAGTGGCTCGGACCACGGTAGCTACCGACGTTGATGACCCTTGGCAGGATTCCTCCAATTTTCACCCGACTCCGGCCTCGGTTCGGACGAACCGGGGCCGATGGTGCAAGTGCATAGCTTAACTTCTCTTCATCCAGGAAAATCGGGCAGTGGTGTTGACACGTACGAGTGAAATCCATCACTGGGATCCCCTGGAATGGGACTATGGCCGGGCTGGCTCGGACATCACCTACCTCATCGGCATAAGGCTGGGAGTCATCAAAGCGTTCCAGGGAGAGGCTCCCAAAATGGTTGTATGTCGAGGTGGGGAGCAATGGCTCCCTACACAGCCCTCAGAGGGTGGCATTGACGGTGAGGCGCGGACACCTCCAGGTCTAGGCAGGCCATATCCCAGGTTGGGAGTATTCCCTCCTCCACATAATGATGCATGAGGTCTTTAATTACCCTTCATTGGATAACTTCCGATGGGGAGTGGTCTCCCCATAGTTGTAGATGCAGAGGCCATCACAGAAGCGGTGGAACCATGTGAGACTGCCGCGTTAGTGCGACCCCTACCCTGACGCCAGTGTACATGAGGTGATCGTATTCTAGATGCAGGAACCTGATTCCTAAGAGCAGGGAGATTAATTCATCAGTGCTGAAAGAAAAAGGAATTTATGACCCATGCCCTAGTGTAATACTGTCTTCCATGGTCGGTAAGAGGGATCCACGCTGACAACGTCACAAAACAGGATGTCCAAAGTTCTACTGCTCTGACTTCTGGTGAGTTTTATGCCAGGCCCGCTATTTGCTTGGCTGGACCCGGTGCCAGATAGCTAGATCCAATGAAATGTCAATCTATTGATGCTTTGGGTGATACTAATATATATATTGAGGATAATAACTTCACATCAGGTTCACCATTTCTGTTTCTGAAGCTTTCTATAGGGTTCATGCATCCGTCTATGGAGGACGCGTAGCTGTTGCCACGCATTCCAGCTTTTCAAAGGCAGGCGACATCTGATCCTTATTCAGGGATGTCTGCTCCTTGATCGAAACAGGATGATGGGATTTCGGGTCTTCCTTCCGTGGATTCCTCCTCAGAACTCATCACCTAGTCCGGGTCTCCCTTATAGAGTTAAGACATTGTTCGTGAAACTCTTCCTGGTGCCATATCTTCATGGACGTTAGTTAATTACACTGCTTCTGTTAGTACATTATAAGGGGTCCGGTCAGGGAAGCAACCTTCGATTAGGGGAGTAGTCATGTTGGGAATCACTGGCGTGTTTGGACACTGGGTGATTGGTGTGTTAGTCCTCTATCCCTTATTATAGTGCTTCTCGAGGGCATGGAAGCCTAAGGCATCCCACATCAAACACAGGGACTAGGGTTTTCCTTAGCTTCCCATGTTTAATATAGGGTATGCCACAAGTTTAACATCTAGTGGAGACGAATCGAGCTGATCAGAACACTGACTAGAGTGGATCAGATTGTGGAGCCCGTTGGTGGGAATGCTGATATTAGGGCCAACACGTGGGTGGATTACCGAATGCTGTTGAGTGAAATGGGGTATGAGGTGGCATGATCTCACCGGGATGTGGTAGCCCGGTTAAGAATCAGGATGGATGATGGAAGGTTTTTTGAGGGGGGTGGTGAATGGGATGGAACCTCCATGAGGATGACGATGGTTTTGGGATTGAGCCTAGAAGAGGATTCCTACATATCCCCGTGGTAGGGAATCAAAGTCCACGTAGTTCGTTTGATGACTTCTTGTCGCTGATTGGGGGTCACAACGGCTTACCGCTGGATGGAGTCACATCGGCTTACCACTGGATGAGGTCCATAGTTTAATGTCATGTAGGATAGGGATGAACTGACATGAAGGGGGTCAGAACAAATAGGTGTTGGGCTTGAACCTCAGGGAGGGTTCCTACATACCCTGCGTTGGAAAGGATCAAAGACCATGTAGTTTAGGATGGATTTGTGGGGCTTAAACTCTAGGTTTCCCAGGGTGTTGGTGAACCGACCTGAAGGAGTCGAAGTGACCAATGGGTGGTGGGATTGAACCTCATGGAGGCTTCCTACGTACCTCGCCATGGAAAGGATCAAATTCTATATAGTTTAGGGATGGGGCATGGAACCTAATGGACAGAACCAATGGGTGTTGGGCTCGTACCTCGTGGAGGCTTCCTACGAACCCCACCTTGGCAGGGATCAAATTCCACATAGTTCAAGATAGTGGCATGAGTTGGTGAACCAGTGTGAATAAGGACCTGGGGTCTAGGTGGATGGTGGTCTTGACCCTCAGGGAGGCTTCCTATGTACTATTCCTTAGCATGGATCAATGTCTATGTAGTTCAAGTGTTGGGAACCGACGTGAAGGTGGACCTGGGGTCTGATGGGGGTTGGGCTTGAACCTCATGGAGGCTTCCTACATAACCTGCCTTGGAAAGGATCAAAGACCACATAGTTCGGGTGGGTGTTTAGGTGGAATTTGGGGCTTACGCTCTAAGGCAGCCCAGGGTGTCGGTGAACCGACGTGGAGGAAGACCTGGGGTCCAATAGATGGTGGTGGGTATGAATCTCGTAGAGGCTTCCTACGTACCCTGCCTTAGTAAGGATCAAAGTCCTCATAGTTCGGATGTGTCATTTGGGGCTTACGCTCTGAGGTGGCCCAGGGTAGATTTCATGGTCGATGCTCACTCTAAGCCCACATGAGTCATGCTTGGTGTGAGAAACAAGAGATAAGAGAGACTCGACAATCACATCACGAAAGGTGTGCCCGTGAGAAGTGAAGTGGGGCTTATACATAGTTAGAAGCCCAAAGAGGAAATAGGGGCTTATGCGTGATTAGCAGCCCAAGAAGGAACAAGGGATTACCCATGGTCCACGGCCTGAAGAGGTTGGGACTTACTCCAGGATGGAGGCCCGATGGAGACAAAGCGCAGCGGGAGAGGGATTTGGGAATGAAGAAAGGAGAAGCACCGTTTACACCATGCCCTTTGCTGGCCCTGGGGACTGAATAAGAAAGGAGGAGTAGGGATGATGCCTCCTACAAAAAAAGGTAGGGACATACACCGAGATGGTTGCCCTTTACCCGCGGACAAATTCTACTCCTATAAGGAGGATATTATCCCCTGTGGAGGCCAGTGGGTGCGGAGAATGTCCAAGGTGGGGGTACCCTGCGTGCGAGGCATGGGGCGAGGTCACAGTTTAACGTCATGTTCTGAGGAATAAGGTGCTTGGTAGTTTAACGTCCTGCAGCTCGAACGAGGTGGGTTTGCTCCGCACCCCTAGGACTTACATAACTAGTACCCTCTTCTCCTTGGTGTAGAGAGGGGATAGGAAAAGCCATGGTGAGGGGGTGTCATAGAGAGAACCATCGGGGGGTCCACGTTAGCATGGCTATGTGAAAAGAAATAGCCATTACTGTGCCTATGCAAAGAAGCACGAGGCAAAGAAATGCAATGGGCAGTATCATCCAGGGGACTTTGAAGTTACTTCGTGTGAACCTAAGAGGTTTCACGGGAAATTAGCATATGGAAAAGGTGTTGTGGGCGAGGGAGGCGCCCAATAATGATGCCTAGAGGAGGGACATCATGGTCGCATAAGGAGGGAGGCTTGCACACAAAAGGGAAAATTGCATGAAAAAGGGGTCGGGCCGGCACGCAAAAGGAAATACGTGAACAAAAAATTCCAGGCCGGCGTACAATTGATAACTGGGCATGAAATATAGCGGGCTAGCACACAAAAGGAATTACATGCCGAAGCCTTAATTGCGCACAATCAAATGGAATTGCGTGTGGGGAAAGGGGTTCAAGGGAATTTGGAAAAGGGACAAGCCCGAGTATTTGCATGAAAAGGAGGACCCCTGGGTGACTTGGCGTGAAAAATTTAGTACTTGAGAGCCATATTCTCTGCGCGCATGAGAGAGGAATTTCGCATGGGAGAGACAGTTCAGATTCTTCAGGGTATTGAATGAAGTGGGTGGCCTTTTATTTATAGGATCTCGGGATCATGGATCCGCATGAAAAACACTTCGATGTGAAATATTGTGCACCCGGATGTCAGCAGCACAGAGATCAACCGCACAGAGTGGGGGAACGAAATAGTTCCGCACCTACGCGGAAAACTCTTGCGCATCCTGAAGTTTTTTCACGCAGGACAAATTTGTTTTGCGCGGCTCGCCATTTTTTTTCACTTCGCCCCTCTGGGACCCATGGAATGGATCACCGGTTCCAAATATGGCTTTGCTTTGTCGCGCCTGCACCTTCCTCAACCCTGGAGCGCATTTCAGTATCTACAGGTATACATTTCTAACCTCTCCTATATTTTTATATATGTTTATGAGCATATATTCTTAATAAAATTTAATTTAACTATCTTAAAATGATAAAATTTTTATCATTATTATTTTATAAATTTATTATAATGACAGAACAATCATTAATCACCCTACCCTTTTCCATAAAAAATACAAATATATAAATCATTCATGGTGCAGACCACCTTCTCTATGACATAATATATTTCGTTTTACTCCACCCACATAAAAGGATAGTAATAATAAAGAATTTAATATATATTTTTTATATTTAGTAAATATTTTTTATTATTAAATGATAAACCATATTACTAATATTCCCTATTCTATTTAAAACTAAATCATCATCCATGTGTATATGTGGACTACTGCCACCATAAAAAAATGTATTCTATTTGTCATTACTACATTTAATGAATAAATATAATTAATTTATTAAATGAAAAAAATTAAATTTATGATATATAAATGTTTTTATATTACAAATTGTAGAACCTATTAATGATATGATCAACAAACTAACATCGATAATTCAATCATTTTAAATTAGCGTACTAAGAAGAAAATGATCACTTATTTCTATGTAATGATTTTATATATATTATAACATATTTAAACATATTTAAAATTATTAAATATCATAGTAATAAAGATCAAATAATATAATTATACTTTTTTATAGTTATATTTAATATAAACCCTCTCATAATTACCCATTAATCATGGTAGGTTTCTATTTTTGTCAGTTTAACCACATACTTGAATAGTACTATAAATTTATATCATGGATGAATATGATAATTTATTATTTTATAATATTATACAAATATTTAAATTATTTTTATTGGTTATGGTAATTTTATATGAATATTTAACTCATTAATTAAAAAATATCTCTTTGTTCATTAACAAACACTGAAACATGCTTATCGCCGATTTCAACCTCATTGATCATAAAAAAAACTACTATGAAATGAGATTATGGATTGATAAAATATATATTAACATCTATTAATATAACTTATATGATTTAATAATTATATAATTTGGAAAAATAAAATTTACTAGCCCCACTTTTATCAATCTTTTTCAAATAGACAATGATTACTTACATCCGATGTAGAAAATAGGTAAAAACAAACTAATATATATATAATTATAATAAATTAGGATTGTAAATGGTTAAATTAATGGGTATTAATTTAATTAACTTAATGAAATTATTTATTATATTGGGTACAATGGTAGAAAAAATTAGTACCGAGGTAGGAGTTTTCATCTCAAAGCCATCTCTTTGAGAAATATTTGGTATTATGTACCTAATTTCATTTATGTGGTGTATGTAATTCCTATTTGAGATATTATATCAGGATTTTTTTAATCATGGTATTTAATATTCAATTATAATACCTATATTTAAAAGTGTTTTTATGAAAATGTTACTCAAGCCAAAAGAGTTATATGCCTCAAATATTAATTCCATGATACATGCTTACGTTATGCACCATGTTTTCTTTTTAATGGTTTATTCACTTCCAAAGGATGTATATTTATCATATATGTTTTTATTCATGGTAAATATTAATCAATATTAGTTCTTTTTCATCAAATGGATTTGGATCACTAGTTACACAGCTGTAAAGCTCATGACTAACTCAAATTGCATTCATTGAGTTATGATCATTTCTATTGCTCTTATTTTATATTAGTTGGGTACATTATTCCATTTGATTTTATTATATGGTATATTAATTATTTAAATTTCTACCATATAAAACCCCCTTTTTAAATATTTCTCATTTTATGAAATATGCTTCATATAAGGGATATTGGTAACTCAAGTCTCCATTCCTTGAGTTATATTTTTTCATCATGATATTATTTATTCCATTATTGGGTTCTTCCATTATAATATTTTATTAGATAGTAATTTCTCTACCTATATGGGGAAAATATATTTTTAAATAAATTAATGTTTTTACTCATTTTATAGTGTGAGGTTTTAACAAAGGTATTTTGAAAATAATAAAAATATTTTTTTCTTTCAATTTTATATATTTTGTCTCCCACTAATAATTTCTGTAAGATAAACTTTATATATTATCAAGGCTCTATTATTTTATATTATTTTTTAATTTAAATGTTTTCAAAACATTTCAGATCACCTTTTCAAATAAAACCTTTAAAAGTGATATATACATTTTAATTTAATGTTAATATTAAAAATGTTTTCTTATTGATATTTTAGGTTTTAACATCAATTTACCTTATTATTTTAATTAATATTTTCCCTAATATTGTTTATTTTTCATTATTTATCAAATAATATATATAGTTGTATTTATATATAAGTTTTGGGAATGATCTCTTTGTATCAAACAATTTGATTCTCAATCCCTTTGTTTCTGATACAAATCAAATCCTTTCTTTGTGAGGGATTTTTTCATTTATTTCAACATGCTTCTAATTTTCATTTGTCAAACTAAAACTATGTTCTTTAGAAACCATTCCACTTATTTTTTTGGAAGGCTTATGATCATGTTATTATATTACAATGTTATTGTACTAGCATGGGGAAAAGTATTGGAATTCTGTGTGTTGTTATTCAAATACGAATGATTATTAGAAGGTTGAAAATGTATTGTTTGACCACCCACCATACATTTTTGGATGGTTATGGTCATGTTATCCTATTTATTAACACGAGGAAAAGTATTTAAATTCTTGATGATTACTCTTTTCTAACACGGGTTGATTATGTATTGAAATTATATATTTCTCGTTATACAGATATCCATGTTTTTATTTTTCGATAGGTTTCTCATAGAATGGTTTGATATGTATTATGGACAATTATAGTGAATTAATTAGAATTAAACACCGTATTAGTGGTGGTCGACATTACATATCTCCTCAATGTATTGACATGTATCTTGAGAAACAATAGCTTGGGTTTTTGTATATAACTCTCCCCAAATTAGTATACTGTACTTGAATAAGTCCTTGATAGGATGGTTTTGATGTTTGATATTATGAATTCCATATATATGAGGTCATTAATTTTTAATATCCATGTTTTCATTTATTATTCATGATATAGAGTGTTCTCAGTTTCAGTTGATTATGGTTTCATGTCACTTATTTATTCCTGCATAACATGTATTTCATTATTTTGTTCTTGGCAGCTTAAATTATATGTTTCCCTTACTAAGAGTTTGATATCAACCATTAATTATTTTTTCATTACCCCAATTAATGAAGAAAAGTAGTAAAAATGACATGTTTATAAGGATAGTATGTGTGGAATAATTTTTGGGAGATGTTGAAGTCTTTTTTGGATTAAGTAGTTTCTTATATATAATGGAAAACTGTATGTTTGATAAAAAACATGGGATTTTCATGTTATTTTTTGTCTTAATTATATAATTCTATAAAATTTAAAGGTCTTGGGAATTTATGTAATGTAAAATTTTATTTAATTCGTTTATTTATTAGATAGTTATGTTTAGTAATCTATTTTCCATATCAAATCGTGTTGTTGAAGTATGTGTTTATGGAATTGGACATAGAAGCATGGGTCTGGGGTGTCACAATTGGTATCATAGTAGTGTTTAGATAGACTTGGAGATTATGTTTTTTATTTAGGATAATTTAAGGTTTAAAAATTTAAGTTTGATCATAATTTTAAAGGTATAGAGAACCTTTGGAATAATATACAATATACCTTTAAGGTAATAATTAACATTTTACATATGGATTATGATAAGATAACTTCAAGGAAAATTCTTAAATAACTATATATATATGATGACATCATGATGTTTTGGTAATGTATTTATTATATAGTTTTCATATAAATTATATCCATTTATGGATACTACAAGTGGATTCAGGATCTGATAGAGATACACCTAGGGGTAATAACACTGAAAAAGGTGGATAGGGTATATAATTGATTTTCACCTATTACACAATAAAAGGTCTAATTTAACACATGTTCTGACACACCTTAGTGATATTATTTGGTCATTAAAATTCTCTTTATGAACTATTAAGAAGGATTTAATAATAATGTTAAAAAATTCAGTTAGAGAACATTATATAAAAAATACAGTGTATAACCAAGGATTGAACAAAGTGAGTCAAAGGTTGATATGAATGTATCATATATCAAAAAAATGTTTCATAAGTTAAAAGATATTCATATTGATGTTTTCATATTCATACTTTAGATATTATAATAAAATTTTTGGATTTAGTATTTTTTGGAAATAGGACCATAAAAATGAATCTATGAATAGTATATATCTAGAAACTACTATGTATTATAATTGAATAAGGGATCATAATAAG
Source organism: Viscum album (assembly GCA_963277665.1). NCBI lineage: Eukaryota > Viridiplantae > Streptophyta > Magnoliopsida > Santalales > Viscaceae > Viscum > Viscum album. The sequence continues at coordinate 163,465,591 of OY728140.1, forward strand.
TGGTTAAGAATATGAGTATATTCTTGTTATGAAAAAAGGTGAGTTTCCTTTCCTTACCTTAGGTTGTGAGGTTGATATCTGACTAGAAATAAAATATTGATACTTTTAGATATTTTAATTAGATATTGATATGTATCACTGAGATTGTAGTATATTATAAAAGTTATTAGGATTATGTGAAACACATAAGGGTTGTATCTAGTATTTATATTTCATTTTTTTTGAAACATATATTATATGGTATCAATTACCTTGAAAATTGATTATATGACAAGGTTATGTTATTGGGGAAAATTATTGAGGAACACATGATTTCAGTAAACATAACACTTAGGTCTAAAAAATGATTGATATCAAGGTAATAAAGGGTTGAATGATTTTAAGAAAAGTGAGTTAGATAGTATTAATAAATTCAGAATTGATATCTGATTTAATGAAAAAGTAATCCATTATAGTTTTGGTGAGGGTTTTTAATTTTTATTATTATTATTGACTAGTGTGTGACCATATGTACTAGTGGTTAATATAATTTTAGGGTTTAATATAATGTTAATTTCTGTAAGAATATATGGTTTCACTATGATTTTTTGTCTTAGATATTCAGATGGTTTGGGGAAGGAATAGTTTAGAGAGTATATGATTATGGTATATACATACTTGAGTATATGATCTTATTAAAGATCAATATTATTTAAGGAAAATTAAGTAACTAAATCTAGCCCTAGGGTAAGGTAGATTCCATACTAGAGGTCATATCTTGAATGTTGAATATTATAAAAATACCCTAAACCACTTTCTTCAATGAGTAATTATTAAAATTTAAAGGATAAAATTTATTTAACTGGGGGAATATAATACCCTAAGATTTTAATATATGAAAACCATTAAATAAGTCAATGTGTTTGATAGATTTTTCTATATTTAACACTAAAAGAAAATGAAACTTCGATATATTTAGATAAAAATGTGAAAATTAAGTGTGACTATTAGAAATTTAACCATTTAATTAGAAGGAATGAATAATAGAAACAACTTTGTGGAATATTTATATAAAATAAACAAAGTTTACTTTTTTAAATTTAATTTGTATAGCTAAAATTACAAATATGATCATTTAATAGTTAGAAATGTTTTTTATAAATATTATCTTTTTATGCGATATGAATATATATTTCAAGAAACTTATGATTAATGATGATAAATTATATTTGACCTGAATAATATCTTAAATCTTATTTAAATAATAAATAATATAAAATATGAATGAGAATTATTGATATTCTAAAAAAATTATTATAATAATTGTTTTTCATTATATCTCACATTTTTATTTAAAAACAAATTCTAAAATTTAGAATTATAATTTTAAAAAATGAAAATTATTTTAAGATTTATCATAATAAAATTTTCTTAATATAAATTTGTAGTATTTTTCAAAAAATAATGATTTTCAGGAGAATATTGAAAAATAACATTTTACTTATAATATGTTTTTTATGAAAACTATAAATATATATTTATGAATTGGAAATTCATGAAAAATTTTTTGATTAAAAAATTTTATTTCATATTTTAATTTAAAATTTTAAAAATTTTGGTTTTAATTTACAAAACCATATTTTATATTTTTGAACATAATTAATATTTTCTCCAAAATTATTTTTAATCATACGTTTTTTTATTTTAAAAATAATTTTTATCACTTTTATAAATTCAATAAAATAAAATGAATTTTAAATTCGGAATCATTAGGCCCAATCTATATAATAAATACCATTTTATTTTGGGTTACAAAAAATAAATTTAAACTATTTACTTGTGGTTAAAACCAATATGGGGAAAATGAGTAGCCTAAAAGGCAAAGGGCCAAACATGTTAAAAAAAGTTTTTAATTGAGTGTTTGATGTGTGAATATAACTTATCCTCTATCTTATCAATTAATTATTAATTTTTTATCCAGTATCCATGAGATTGGCCTCCGATTATTGAAAATGTTTGGGTATTTACAAAAATTCAATTCCTTGTCACTTATAAAAGGGGCTCTCCTATCCTCCCATAAACTCACAAAAACCCCATTAGTTCATACAAAAATCAACCCAATGTTGACCTACACATTCCTATCCACCATAAAGTGTTTTTTATATTTCCAATAGACCATCCCTAAAAGTCTTAACCCTCATTTCAATGGAGATAATCAAAGAAGTGAGGTATAAGTTTCTAACATATCATGTCATTTTGTTTTTATTTATGTGGACTTATTATTTTTAAAATTTTATAAAGCATGTTAAAATTATAACATCAGTTTCATTATTATATTGGTATGTTATTTTAATTATGCCACAACCATTGAAAATATTTCCCATTTAAATTATGAAAAATGAATATGAGAATTGTGCATTATGTGGACCACCACCTCCATGATGTAATGTGTTTCATTTTATATCACCACCATAAAAGGATATTAGTAATAGAAAATTTAATTTATAAATATTATATTTATGAAATATTTTTCATTTCATAAAAGATAAACCATGTAACTCCTTTTCCATATTCTATAGAAAATGAAATTGTGTTACCCTTTGGGCCATATGTTGGATTTAGTTAGAGCTTGGTTTATCCTTAGGGTCATTCTAGAGGTTTCTAGGAATCAAAAATTAATTTTTTTTGAGGAAATAAGCCAAGTGAATGATTAGGGTTCAAGGTTAGCAATGACGAAGTGGTAACCATGTGGTATGCTTCTGTGGGGTTCCAGTGGAATTTTTCATTATTTAAGCATAATTATTCAAAATGTGCCACACACTAAAGAGACTGTACATGTTTCTGGGGGGTTTTCCATAGGTGTCAATGGTTTGAATTTTTTTTTTCAAACCATGTGTCTTACCAAGGAGACCGTGAAGGTGTCTGGGTTGTTTTCCTAGTGCGTCAAATGATTTTTCCTAACCATTTAGCTTATCTCTCAGAAGTTGTGTGTCCTATTTTTAAAGGATAGTGTCCTCAAAAAGTTAGTAATTTTTTTTTCTAATATTGTGGCCTTACCATGTGCCATGATCTAAACCTCTAAAAATATGGAAATTACCTCTTTCCCTTTGATTTTTAGGTCTAAATTCCCCCTAAAATTATTTTGGCTCAAACTTAACCTTCTCTATCACTCTATAAGATTCTCCGATTGGATTCTTGATAGAGTTCGTTTGTTCTGGATGGATCTATTGAAGATATGTTGATTTTTTATCTATCTTCATTTATTATTCTCAGATCATCAATCGATATCTTCTCCTCTTATCTCATTCTAACTCGAATGATATGTGGATTCCAGACCTAGGGAATATGTTAGGGATTTATTATTATTATTTTGACCCAGTAACATAAGGACCTAATATACACATTCTCGATCTCCATTTTCAATGGAAATTAGTTTTCCTCCATTCTTGAGGTAGGTGTCTCTATAATGATTTTCTAACTCATTAATTTCATGATGTTCTTGTGAATTCCCATGTTTTTTATGAAAATAATGGATTTTATATCAAGGTAGAATTTCTTCATGAACATTATGTTTTTAAAGGGGGTTTTCTTTAAAAATGGATTTATGCACAACAAGTGTTTAATTAAATTCCTTAAAATACAATTGGATTATAAAATGGGGTTTTCAACTAAGGAAGCGGTAATGATTTGCAATGAAAATGATATTTTAAAATTGACAAAGGATTTCAAAAAGTTTTTTACAAAATTATCTATAAAGACCCCGACCCCAGTATCTTGGAGCCGATGATTACATTATTACATTAGTATAAGATACATGGAATCACATTCTAAAGGATTGAATAGTTTAGCAGTATTAGTAAGTTAGATAAATACTTTAAACTCAAATTATAATTGAAAACATATTATACCCAAAGTGTTTTATTTTAGAATTATATTATTCATCATATCATATCCTTATACATCAATCAAAAACAACATCCTGGTATCTAGAGGAAACATAATGCATAAGAAATAGATGAGTTTAGATGCTCTATTTGGGTATATGTGTAGCATAAAATATCATGAATAAATAAGGATGATAAATTGAGCAAGGTAAATAACATATATTCATTCCATTTAAAAAATAAATTGAGAATAATATGGAAGGAACAAATGAGGATCAAACAATTCAATACAAATTATTAAATAATCATGAAACTTTCCCAAAGATGTTATAACTAATCGATTAATCACATGGACATAAATAACTGATCTCACAATGAGGTAATGAATAACTATATACATCTAAAACGAACTATCAAGACCTTTTTCCAGTTAGTTTAAATATACGGGTAGAAACCTATATAATTTAGTCAATTTATTTGTCTCATGAGATTAATCGATACATTAAGGGGCAATCTATATTCAAACCCCACCTACCACTACCTAAGTCTAATACATTTTTCATGTGAAAGGGATGAAAATTATTCAATATATAAATTTATATTGAAATATTAACACACAAAATTTAAATACATACCCCAATAAAATAAACATAATCAAAAAATCTTCTATAATAATATAATGAATGGTAAAAAATCTGTACATCCTTGGTAAAACTGATCATAAACCATCCAAATAAATAATAATGATGATATCAATACAATATATTCACAGAGGATAAAAAGTACAGTAAAGGGTTGATATTATCAATGAATAGAAATACCATAATAATGTCATTAAAAACATTATTGAGTAATGTAACCTTTGTATATTAAAAAACTCATTTTGAAACAAAAGATTTAGAAAAAATTCTGAAAATACTTTTATTTGAAAATAACCTTTTAAACTTATAAAATAATCTTCAAATCATTGAGTGGTCATGATGGTGGGAAATTTTGTTCATACCGTAAACATTAAAACAAATATTCCTTTCATATTTTTGATAAAAGACAAACATGAGTTTTTTTAAAAATGACATGAAGATTCTATTAAATTTATTTCTTTAAAAAGAAAATATGGGTAAAAATTTATTTAATAAATAATTTGAAAAATGAGAATAATATTTTTTTTTAAAAAGTTTTAGAAAGAATGGATTTTGATAAAAAATGATTTTTTGTATGAATCGATAAATACTATTATATTTTCTTAATTATATATTCTCAATAATTTTATATACCATAGTGTGGAAAATTGTACTATTGAATTACAATTTTCAGGAATAACCAAAGGGTAATAAAATAGACTGATTTTAAGATATAAATATAAAAAAATTTCTCTAATGGAGACTTAAAAAATCCCAAATAGTGATGACATTGTGAAATAAATCCTCACCGCTTTCGTAACTTTTGAATCATAAACACCATGAAATAAATAAATTCAAACGAAACATTAAATAACATGAAAAAAAATTAATTCATGATATAACATATCAAAAGGGGAATTATATACACCATATAATGGAATAATTTATTAATATGGAATATGTATAATGAAAGTAAAAGTGGGATGAGAAACCCTTACCACATTAGAAAAATTTAGAATCATAATCCCCATGTAATACATAACATCAAATGAAACATTTAACACCATTAATAGAAATAGATTCACGATTCAAAATATCAAAAGGGGTAGTATATACACCACATAAAGGAATAAGATGTTATTATAGTGTGTGCCTCATAAAAGTAAAAGTTATTTGATAAACCCTCACCTCAAGGGTGATTTACTTCATATATCTCTTACTATATAGGATTTAACTCACTCTTTCAGGTGATAATTTATTTATTTTTCATGTATGTTTTAGTTTGATTATTTGGATAATTTTAATTTTATCATGGTTAAATAATCTATACAAAGTTAAAAATGATAAAATTATCATATATATATATATATTATATTTATTTATAGAAATCTATTAATGTTAGATATATAAAATATATTAGACCATTCATGGAGACAGAAGGTCATACGTACACATAAATGTTGTTTTCATTTTTATCGATGAATGATAAAAATGATAATAAATGTTAATTCAAATTTATAGAATAATTATTATATCTTATATATCTTATATATTAATCAAATAAATCCTTATTACCATCCATGAAAAAATAAAATGAAAAACATTTCACATCGCGGTATGGAGGTGGTTTTCCACACATACGCATGAGCGACATTATTATTTTCCAACGAATGGGAAGGTAAGAAGGTAGATGTGATATTATATTTTAAAAAGTATTATAATATCATAAATATCACATACATTCAATAAATATAACCTTAATACATTTCATGTAATTCCTAAGCGAATAAATAATCACATTATTTTGTGAGGAGGTAGTTCGCTGTACACACAAGTGACATTATCGTATCCCCCACAGAATGGAAGGTAAGAATATATTGTGATGTAAAAGTTAAAAATGTATAATAATTTCATAAATATCTCATAAATATATTTAATCCATCATTATATCCAGCCTTCAAATGTGGATATGGAAATGAATTAAATCAGTTTTCGAGGTGGTAGTCCGTCGTATACACGATCCACAGTTTCATTTCCCATTTGATGAAAGTGGATATAGATCTAGGTTATAAAATTAACATGATATCATCTCAATATATAATATATAATTGTGTTATTATATAATCATATTTGAATAAGGTTTCAAGGATGTGTAATAAGAAATAAAAAAAATACACAGGTTTAATAATTTTACCTCTTCTTCGGAGATCCTCTTTAGGTTTATATATAAAGTCTTTTTAGGAGTTATTTATATTAAAATAAGGTTCCTAGGATGTTTGGATGGAACTAAGGATGTAATTTTTTAGTTAATGTCTAAACCAATGTTTTTTGGGTGTGTGAAGAGGGTATGAGAGGGGGATGCCTTTTATAAGCGGGGGAGAAGACATACATGGATTTTTTAAAAAAGGTAAAGTAATATCTAAATTTTTCTAAAGTTAAAAGACTCCAAAATTTTTAATTATAAAATAATAGTGGTTATAAGGTCTAAATATGACCATAACATGGGTGTTTGACAAGTTTTAGGTTATTTTAACCCTTATATTCTTAGTTTAAACCCATGGTAAACCCATTTTTACCTTAACCATAGTAATTAATTTTTACTATTTTCACTATTCATTATGGTCCACAATTTAGATTAACTTATTAAATAATATAAATTACGACAATGAAAAATATTGAGTCAATTTTTCTAAACACTCATAGAAGTGGAATAATTCAATTTAAAATTAAAGTACATACAAGACGAAAGAGTGGTTTACCAGAGAGAAAATGTTCATAAGTATATAATATTTTAATATCAAAATTCAATATTAAATTGATTAAACTGACATAAATTAGTCAAATTTTAATATAATTGAAAAAATTTAAATTTAAATCTAATTTAAAATAAAATTAACTTTTTATATAATTTATAATAAAATGCATTTTTCAAAAAATAAGTAGTTTTCACTATTCATCAAAAATTAATATTTTCAGGAACATACCAAAAATTCACCAAAATATAATTTTTAAATTTCAATTTTAAATTTTAATTATATTTTTTAAAATAAAAATCTAGAATTGGTTAAAATTAATTTTAAATTATGTGTACAGAGTGCGAATAAATCGTCTTTTAGAAAAATACAATTTTTTTAAAAAATATTTTTATTTACAATGATTTTATTTTATATATAATAAATAGATAAAAATTTAATTTATTTTATACATGTCTAAAACATATAATTTTTCTAATTTTTTAGTCAAATTCATACCATCCAACATAACAACTTGGTTATATTAATCATATGAGAATATTAATATTTTAATAGAGTTTTGTGTTTCATTTAAACTCGGTGTTACAGGCATCATAAGCTATTAAAGAAATATTATTGAAAGAAATATATCATAAATTATTGGGGTGTTATATTCTCTTATAATATTGGTGTTTCTTTTCATACACGCTATTGAAAATGATGTTACACTTTTAAAATCTCTCGGTGTTACATTCTACCCCCCTTAAATAAATTTCACCCTATAAATATAATCTTGATCTCAAAAATCAAGGGTTTGTATTTGAAAATATCTTTGTTGGAAACAAAAATCATAAAAGGGGTTAATAAAACACCCTCTTCATAAGAGAGAAAGGGATTTAAGAAGGCCATTTAAAATAACACATTACTAGGTTTCCAAATAGGTGAAAATTGGTGGGAAATAAAAACACAAAAATGGAAGAAACTAATAATTCCCAAGGATTAATAAATAGTGATAGAGAACATATTTATGAGAAATTTAACCACCAAAAAACCACATATCAATGATAAGTAAAAATATGATTTTTTAACAAAAATAAAAGTAATATAGCAACCCTTTTTTCTCAAGATATTTTTATTAAAGATGAAGGATTATATTACCATTATGAAAGGGAATACCTAAAAATAGACTTAAAAATTCATCCTCTGTTTATTCCTCAATCAATTCTAAATCCCCTCTAATTATAATAAATGAGTATCTAATAGGAATTTTTCTTCTAGAAGCACTAAAAATAACATTTAACAAATCATTATCTCAATTAAAAAAATAATAATCCATTCCTCTTAGATCTATATATTTTCCAATACCAAAAAGGTTATAATATGTTTTCAAATAAAAACCAATGTTCAACTTAATCCAGTCAATAAACAGATAACCTTAATACTCAACTTAAATATTTCCAACCAAATTTAAAGTCCCAAAATTTATAACGAAGGTCACTAAATCAATATTATATTCCCCCGAAAATATAAAGAGGCTCTTAATGTCACATTACAAATATTTGAATACCTTGGTCACTATAAAAACTTAATGAAAACATGCATTATTCTAAAAAATAAAGTCGCAGGTTGTTGAATATATTTTATAAATCCAAACATGCATTGAAATCCAAGAAAGAAAACATAAGTCAGTAACAAATTTCAATGTTAACAATACTATCCATTAAAAATATATTTTTCATTATTATCTCAACATAAGAAACATATTAAGGGTTATTTTTCCTCAATAATGTATTTTCAAAAATGATAAATTTGTATAGAATCACTTTTCATGGATATCAGTACGATTAAATATAAGATTTTATTCCCTTAAAGAAGTGGTATTGTAATAAAATCCTTATACACTTCAAAGTTATTATTACCATAATATAATTTATAATAATACCCCTATAAAATAATACATGTATTAAAAAAATCACATTAATCATTCCACTTTGGTTGTAGTAATATAAAAATATTGACATTAATCCCTTAACTTATTTTGAGGTATATTAACTATAAGATTGGGGAATTCGTTTATGTAGTGCCCAATATCCTTAAATTTGAATAATTGAACATCTTATACTAGTTTTTACCTTTATATCATTATCATGGTTTCCTTTCTTTCCAAAATTAGAGAAAACTCCCATTCCCTTCAAGAAAGTTAAAGGGTGTTTCGTTATTTAGTTATAACACATGGTAAAATACTTCTTTCCCATATTCTATTTAGCTGTATTTTTCTCTAAAATCCACTCCTTTTATTTATTTCCTTCAAAGTCATAAGACATGGATAAAAATTCATCTATCTTGATAGAACCTAAAACTATGTCCTTATATGATGGGATTTTTGGGGAGACTAATTCCCTTTTAAGGATTGGAAAAAACCTATCAAATAATTATTCAATATTACTATTTATATTATGAAAGTTGTCCATAGAATGCCTTTATAACCCTATAAATCTGGATTCATACTTAGTTACATTTTCTTCATCCTTTATTCTTAGACTCAATAATTGTCTCTCTTAGTCTGCTCATTGCTCATGAGGAAAATACTTATCCAATAAGAGTACCTTGAACTCATTCCATTCCATGCTTTCAATTTATTCTTAATATATAGTATTTTTAATCAATTACCACTATTGATCCATATATTCTAAGATATGATAAATAGACATGAAAACCTTCTCCCTTTTATTACTTCCTAAAGTAAGAAATATCTTCCCTAAGGAACTTATCCATTTCCCATCTAAAAATGGATTTTTAGTCCCATTTAATGGTGGGTGGTTCGGATGCCAAAAGAGGTATAACATTATTACACTATATGGTGGGTCATAGGACTAATACATACAATAATGGTTATTGCCTTTAACCTGAGTCATCTACCCCAATATGGTTATAATTTCTTCATCTCCAGTATTATCTCCAACTCTAGTTTCATTACCATTCCAATGAGGTAAATCCATATATGATGTATGATCACTGATATGGTTCTCATTACATCCACTTGGTTCCATTTATATACAATGTGATACACTAGATTAGGTCATAAAAGTATGAAAAATAATTTATAATCCCAATACTAGTGAAATACTTAACATAAATTAAAAATTATGAACATATATAATCATATAATCCTAAAAATGGATTATTTGGGAACATTTTCAAATAATATAAAAATTTTAAACCGTTCATAATGGTTTGAAAATAAAATTTAAATTATCCTAATCATATCCCTTAAGAGTTTCAAAATAGGTTCTTAGTAATTCCCATTTTCATGTACCAAGTAATTTTTCAGTCAAGCCCGACATGCCTTTTTTTGGAGTTATCAGACCTAGTTACATCTATGCTAGAACCAAATCCACTTAAATTATCCAGAAAAGATATATTTCTAGAAAAAATCACAATATATCTACCTTACCAAAACATTAGTATTTTCTTCTATAATTATCCTAAATTTTTATCAAAGTTTTATGTTACATAATCAATGTTTTTCTAAATCTAGTTCCTAATGATTCTACTAAAAATATATTAATACCAACTATAATGACCCCAACCCCAGTAACCCAGAGATGGTGGTTACATTATGAAATTATAATAAGATATAAGGAATAAATTATTGAAGGACTTAATAGTTTATAAGTATTAGTAAACTACAAACATACTTAAAATTTATATTATAATTGAAAAAAATAAATTCCCAATGGTTTTTCATTAACAATTCCATTATTTCTCAAAATGTATCCCTTCATATCAATCTCAAAACACTTCTTGGTGTCCCGGGGAAAATAAAACACAAGAAAGGGGTGCGATCATATACTCATTAAGGGTATTCATACAATATAATATGTTATAATAAATAATCAAAATAAATATGGCACGTTAAATAACTAAAACACATTCCATTTAATCAATAACTTGAGAATAATTCGACAACAATAAATAAAGATCAAGAAAATCCATATAAATGACCACATGATCTGAAAAATTATACATGGATATTCTAACTAATCCAATAATCACATGTACATAAATAATTGATATCATAATGAGGTAATGCATAATTATGGACATATAAAATATATTGTCAAGACCTTTCAAAAGACAAGTTTTAATCTATCCGAAAAATCTCGTCTAATTTGACCAACTGATTTTTCTCATGAGACATGTTAATGCATAGAAAGGCTATCTATAACTAATTCCCACCCACCACATACTAATTCCAATTCATTAATCATATTAAATAGGTTAAACATAATAAACATAAATATTTGTATTGAAAACTAACAAATGAAATATAAATACAAACCCTAATCAAATAAACATAATCCTAGGCCATCTAGAATAATATGGTGAATGGTAATAAAATTATGCATCCTCTATTAAATTGATCATAAACCATCCAAACAAGAAAAATGATCACATAAAGACATAACCCTAGTGTATCATAAGTAAAATAAATTATTTATTTTTTCGATGAATATAAATACTATAAAAATGTCAATAAATATTTTTTCAGTAAAATAACCTATGATCTTCGAAAATAACCTTTTAAAAAAAGTTCAATTTTTTTAAATTTTTTTTCATTGAAAATAACCTTTTAAACATATAAATTTATATTTATAACTTTAAGTGGTATTGATGGTGAGAAATTCCATTCACACCGTACATGTTGAAAGAAATATTCCTCTCATGTTTTTGATAAAATCCAAACATGCCTTGTTATGAAAACTACATAAAGATTCCATTTATAAAAATAGTAAAAATTAAAATGGGTAAATTTTTTTTAATAAATAATCTCAAAAAGGATAAAAACATTTTTAGAAATTATTTTCATAAAACAATGATTTTGATGAAAAAGGATTTTTGACCTAAGAGAGAAATAAAGTTAGATATTCTTAAAAACATTATCTCAATAATTTTAAGAACAAAAGAGTAGAAAGTGGTAATATTACTTGAACATTTTCATGAGTAAATAGTAGAGAAGAAAATAGACTAAGTTTAGGATTGAAATTTCAAATAATCACACTATGAGAGACTTAAAAAAATAATACTGAATAATGGCGAGATTATGAAATAAACCCTTACAATTTTGGTAACTTTTGAATCATAAACCCCATGAAATAAATAAATTAAAATGAAAATTTAAATACAATTAACATAAATAGATTCATTATATAACATATCAAAATGGTTATAATATACACAAAAAAAGGAATAAATTGTGAATATTGCGTATGTCTCATAAAAATAAAAGTCAGATGAGAAACCATTACCACTTTGATAGATTTTGAATCATAACCCAAATAAAATAAATAAATTTAAATGAAACATCAAATACCATGAATATAAATAGATTCGTGATATAATAAATCAAAAGGGTAAGTATATACACTACATAAATAAATAAGTGGTGAATATGGAATATGTCACAAGGAAGTAAAAGTGAGATGAAAAACCCTTATGTTAGGTTCAGATTTTTTTCATATGTGTAAAAATACAAAGTATAGTAAATATAGGTTTTTATAATTCTATTAAATATAAATAATCGTGTATATCATAACATATATAATATTATTATAGTATTTTATCACCCATGTACTAACAATTCTTTTTTAAAATCACTATTTTGGGTGATAATTGCTTCATTTTTCATATATGTTTTAGTTTGGTAATATAAATCCTTTAAAATTGATCATGGATAAATAAAAAAAATATTAAACATGATATAAATATCATTTATATTAATTATTTTTTTATTTATAGTAATCTGTTAAAGTTATATTTAAAATATTGATTACACTGTTCATGGAGACGGTAAGTCGTATGTATGCATGAACGATGTTTACATTTTTCTCAATAGATTTAATGAAAGGAAAATAAATTAAAATTAAACTTTCCAGAATCATTATTATTTCATATATAGAATTTATATTAATCACACACATCCTTATTATCATCCATTTAAAAATATAATGATACACATATCACATCACTGAATAGTGGCGGTATTCCACACGTACACATGAGCGACATTATTATTTTCTAATGGATTGAAAGGTAAGATTTTGGATGGGATATTATATACCAAGAAGTAAGTTTATTACATAAATATCACATAAATTAATTAACTTTACGCTTACCATCTTTTAGGTTAATCATAATCGAAAAATGAATCACATCACTTCGTGAGACAGTAGTCCATCGTACACACGAGTGACATTGTCATATTCACCACAGAATGGAAAGTAAGAAGGTATATATGATATAATAATTTAATAAGTATAATAATTTAAAAAATTAAATATAAATATATTAAATCCATTATTATATTCAACCTTCAACGGTGGTTATAGAAAATGAATTACATTGGTTCACGAGGCAGTAGTCCTCTGTACACATGATCGAGGACTTTGTTTTACATTTGATTGAAGTGGAGATTGATCTGGGTTTTTACATTAACATAAAAAAATAATTATATATTATATATTGGGTTTATTATATTATCATGTTTTAAGAAGGTTTTATGTAGGTTTAAGAATAAATAAAATAGATACGCACATTTAAAAATTCTACCTCTTCTTTGGAGAGCCTCTTTAGGTTTATACCTAAAGCCTTATCAAGGGGGATTAATAATAAAAATAGGTCCACTAAGAAGTTTGGAGTGAGTTAAGAAACATATTTAGTTAGGTAATTTCTCAACCAAATGGTTTTGTAAGTATGGAGAGGGGAGGAGAGGGGGTGGCCTTTTATAAGTGGGGGAGAGGAAACACATTGAATGTTTGAAAAGATAAAGTGATACCTACGTTTCTCTCATGAAAACCTCCAAAAAGGGACATTATATAACCCTAGAGGTTATAAGGTCGAAATATGTCCATAAAATTTGTGTTGTACATGTTTTAGGATATTTTTAACTCTTATCTTCTTAGTTTAAAAACCCCAATAAACCTATTTTTAACTTAACTAAAGTAATTTTTTTTTCAGTTTTCATGATTAATTATAGATAGAAATAAATTTGAACTTATTATATATTATAAATTTTTCTAATTAAAAACATGTAATCTGTATTTCTAAATTTAATTCATATATATGGTAGAATTTAATTTAAAATTAAACCGCAAATTCGAAGAAAGACCAGTTTCCCAAATTGAAAATTATCATAAGTATAAAAACGTTTTATTATCAAAATTAAATATAAAATTGATTAAAATGACCTAAATTAGTAAAATTTTAATATTATTTTACTCATATTACTTTAAAACCTTTTTTAATATAATTTAACTTTGTAAATAATTTAAATGAAAAGGAAGTTTTTAATAAAAATATGTATTTCTTCCTTTTCATCAAAAAACTAATATTTCTAAAAAAATACAAAAAATCCAGTTGAAGATAATTTTGACATGCAAATTTCCAAAAAAAGTTTTTTTTTTCAAATAAATTTTATAAAATTCCAAAACCATAATTTTAAATTATGTGCAAACATCTGGAATAAACCACCGTTTCAAAAAATACTGTTTTTTAGAAAAAATTTCTTTTTTCTTTCAAATGATTCTTATTTTATTTCTAATAATAATATAACTAATAATTTTCTTATACATGTATAAACATTATACATTTTATAAATTTTTGTTCTTATTTATACCCACCAACTAAACTATTAGGTTATAATGGTCTTGTTTATGTAATAAAATTTTAATAGAGTATCATGTTTCGTTTAAACCCATCATTGCATTCATCACTAGATATCAAAGAGATCAAATTAAAAGAAATATACCGTAAAGTATCAGTGTGTTATATTCTCTTATATTATTATTTTTCACGTCATACAAGATATTGAACATGATATTTCTATTTTAAATGTTTAGGGTGTTACATTAGAACATTTTGAACCTTAGGTGCATTGAAAAATTCACATGCTAATTTAGTGTGTGTAACACCACTAGAGTTTTGACATTGACAAAATATTACAAGACTCGATATTGGTTGGATTCAAATTATACTTTCTTTACTATTTTTATTATATATCTAAGTATGTATTCCCATAGTCCAGAGCCCAAACCTTGTGCTTTATTATTTTTTCTTGGTTTTACACAAGTTGGTATAATTCATGTTCAATATATCACTTTTTCATAATATGATGTATCTATGAATTATTTTTATTATACTATCATGATTTCAAGTATTTACTTATAATATTCCTGATTTCTATGAATATGAAATTATTTGATGGAAAAAATAATTTTTTACAAAATTATTATCTTTCTAAAATTATTTATAAGCTATACTGGTTTTAGAGATAGAGTTAACATTTTCTTAGCATTAGAAGTTTCATAGATTATTTGGTTAAATACTAATGGGATTTGTTCTCTCACCCTAATTTTTTCCTTTAGGAATTTTTAAATGTAATTTTATAGGACTCAAGTAAAGGAAATGGTTTCATGTAGATCTTTGGAGTCTCTTAGTTTTTTTCTTCTTCATAATGGGAAATTTTTGTTATGATAGATGGTTACATGGAGTTTTGTTTTATTGCTTTTCTTATTTTAATTTTTGGTTTAACCCTTTGCGATTGATATTGTATGTCTCATGAATATGTTATATTTTTCTAATTTTTATACAATTTTTAATCAATTATACACGATATTTGTGTAGTTTTCTTTTTCTCTACCTTTTGGTAAGATTTCTTAGGTGATGTATCCGGTTGAATTGGGTTGGTTTGTTAAAAAATAGAATCTAATGGATTATCAATTCTAATGTTTTATGACACTACAAAGTTTTGGTTTAGTTTCTATGGTATATAGGTAAAAATACCATATAACTTTTGTTAGTAAGTGTGGGAGGGTTCCTAGCAAGCTCACTTCCATGTCTGAACGTGAGTTACTATGGGTGGTCAGGGTTTTTTAATGCTTGAGACTTTGTGTTTAAGGTTTTTTAAATGAAATGGATGGGAGTTTATTTAAATGAACATATTCATTCTTATTTTTTTATTTCACCTTTATAATCCATAATTGATTTTATTTATTTTTTTAAAAGGAATTGATATGGATTCTTATAGCCGGTCTTACGATTTGTGAATTTTCTCTTAAACTAGTTAGATATTGAATTGAGTTTACTATAAAAGTCCCCCTAAAAGATATATTCTGAATCTGAGCTAGGAATATAAAAGTAAAGTTCCTTGAAAAAATACGCAAGTGTACCCTTCATTGGTAGAAGTTGTAATATACACTATTTAGATTATGAGAATCTGGTTATTAGATACTAGGAACAAACAGTGGATCATGGATCAATATTTACTTAGCAGAATCAAGCAATATTCCTTGGCGAAAATGGAACCCAGGAATATAAGGAATGGCTTGTTCGGATTGATAGGACCTTCAATTTTATGGAAAATCATAAAGACTATAAGGTTAGTTTTTTCACTTATATGCTTGAGGTACAAGGAAAAAAGATGATGAGACTCCATTTTGGAAGCTATGTTGCACAAGGATCTTACCTATACATATTTAAAGAAGATCATAAACTATTAGTTTTATCAAAAAATAATAGTAGAAACTATCCATGGATTTATTGCCTTAGAAGAAGGGGAGTGTATAGTTTTCGATTATTCCACCTGTTTCCCAGAGTTGGTGCACCTAGAAACCGAGATTTTTTACTTAAGATTACCTTAATGCTTGGACGATCGAGATGGGTTTTAGGGATGATATTTGGCCAATGTTGATTTTCTTATACCTATATAACTTTATTTATGTGGTGGGAAAATATGATATGGATAAGTCATACATTGCTAGGAATATGGGTTTAGTTAGAGTTTTGGTTGCTGTATTTGTTAACTTGGGTGTATTTTCTAGATAGAAAAGAAAGTGTAATAGTAACTAGCTTTCTTTAGGATCAGTTTTAGGGGATTTTTTTGGAAAAAAATAGATTATTTTCTATTTTTTATAAGTAATATAAATACCAAGAATATATATATATATATATATAAGAACCCCAAAGTTAACATTATTGTGAATAATCAATTTTTCTCAAGTGTTTTTGTGGAAGGATGTCCCAAGCCAGTAAGGAAGGATCCACTCTCACCAAGGGTTCATAGGTCTGTTATGATGCAGTCATTGGTGGTGGGTCTTATCATTTTACTAAATAGGATGTTCATGTGGCCATGAGGGCTTGGTGAGGAGATGATGTTGGACATGTTTAGATAGTGGATTATGCACCAAAGGCAGGGATAACTGCTATTGTAGTTACTATATTTATTTCATCGCATTTGGTACTAGATTTATTTGATACTTGTGTTACTCAATGTTTTATATCAACCAAGTTAGCTGAAGTGTTTGGGTTTCATTAAAAAATTATGTCATTACTGTTGTATATTTCCTCATCATTGGAAAATATTATTAAAAAGGCTTCAAATATCCAATGTATCATGTGATGATAACTAAATTTGAAGTGGTGTGGAACTTATTAGTCCTTGAACTTGATATCTTTGACATTATTATTGGAATGGATTAAATGACTAGCACTAAGGCCTAGATCTACTATTACTTTCTTCGACTTCAGTTTCTATATTCTGTTGGAGTCTCTCATGTATTTCAAGGTGTGTGGGATCCTAGATCTCGAATAGTGAGGAATATTTTTACTAATGCTATAGTAATCTCATTTTAGTTACCAGAGATATTCATTGATGTCATTGAATCTCACTATAGAAGCCTACTTTTCTTAGGGGTGAGTGAGTACCTAGAGGTCTTTCATGATTATTTTTCTAGGATACCACCATAGGGATATGTAGATTTTATTATTTATATTCTCCCTATTATGATGTCTATTTCCATACCTTCTTGTCACATGGAACTTTCTATGTTAATGGAACATAAATTCCTTACTTTAGACCTTGAGGATAATGTATTTATTCATCCTAGCATGTCACCTTGGGATATTCTATCCTTATTTCTAAGAAGGAATATATAAGCCTCAAGATTTGTATTGAATATCAAAAGATAAATCAAGTCACTATAAATAACAAGTATCTCTTTCTAATAATTAATGATCTCTTTGATCAACATAGTAGGGCCTTTTGGTTTTCAAATATTGACCTATGTTTAGGGTACCACCAGTTGATATTTTGAGAAGCGAACATACCCAAGACATCGTTTATGAGCTGGTATAGGAATTTTAGGTGTTGGGTTGTTTCATTTGCCCCCAAAAATGATCTTTTGGTACTTATGGTGTCGATGAACTTAATCTTTGACCGAATATTGGACTCTTTCATAGTCATGTTTTTGGATGATATTTCAGTTTTTTTAGGTTATAGAAGAAGCACCAAGATCATTTGGATATGATCCGTGGAATATTTATAGAACATATATTGTATATTAATCATTTAATGGTTTAATTTTGGATTCAATGAGTGATTATTTTGGTGAATATTGTGTTTTATAGGGGATTCTTAGTGGATTCTAAAATGATTAAGTGGAAATTTTTATGAGAGAATCCCAATAATGAATTTGATATATGGAGTTTCTGGGTTTTATCTAGTTATTTTAAGATTTTTGTTCATGAAGTTTATAATCTTACATGTCCAATGACATATTTTACCCAAAAGGGTGTAAAGGTTTGAGTGGAAGAAAAAATGTCAGATATATTTTGTGAAATTGATGGTAAGGTTGACTTAATCTCTTGTTTCGATTATTTAAAAACTAGGTTTGAGATATGATGTTTTCTGGGATACTTTCGGTATAGGTTTGGGGTGTTCCTTGATGTTGGTAAACAATGTGGTGGCCTATGGATCTCACTAACTATACCCTCATAATAATAAATTCCTTACCCACAATCATTAGTTAGAAGTGGTTATGCATGCACTCAAAACATGGCATCACTACCTCTTTGGGGAGTAATATATGTTATATTTTAATCAAAATTACCTAAAGTATATTTTTACTCCAATGGATTTGAACATGTAATAGAGATACTAGGTTGAGTATTTATTCACATTGATTTTGATATTTATTATACTCACGGGAAAGTGAATGTGGTCATCGATGCTTTTAGAAAGATATTTCCAAAAAAAGACTTGAAGGAATCACTAGATGAATGGTCTTCAATGATTTTTTTCATTGAGTATAGATTTAGAGAAGAAGCGGTTGGAGAGAATGTTTTATTGGATTAATTAAAGGTTGACTCATAATTTGATGACAATATTTGACATGATCAGGTGACAAACATTGATTTATGATGAATTAGTGAATTCCTTAATGGTGGGGAGACCTCGAGGGATTGGTCTCATTCTCCTATTGGAGATTTGTATTTCTAAGGTAGGCTTGTTATTCTCGTATCACTAAGGTGATAATTGATGGATGATGGGAACTATTCATTCTATAATATACACAATGGTACTAAAAATATGTATCATGATCTAATGCATTGAAATTTGTGGATAGGGATGTGACGTTAAATTGTATATTTCATGTTACAATGCCTTACCTTATAGATAATTAAGGCGGAACACCATAGAACTGATGGTTTATTGAATCCTTTTCTCATTCCAGTATGAAAGTGGGATGATATTTATACGAACTTCATAATTGTTTTAACATAGACTCTTAGAGGAAAAGATACAATTTGGGTGATCATTTATTAACTTTTGAAAGTGTCTCATTTTTCCCTATAAAGAAGATGATGAAGGTGGTTCATCTCAGTTACTTGTATGTTTCAGAGGTTATGAGACTTTATGGGGTTCCCACTATGATTGTTTTTGATAGTGATAGACAGTTCATATCCTGGTTTTGGAAAGGATTTAAATATTGGTTGGGTTTTTAGTTGAAATTATGCATGGGACATCATCCACGAATGGATGTGTAGATAAAGAGAGTTATCTAGATTCTTGAGGATATTCTTTGAGTATGTGTGACTAATTTTGGTGGTTCCAAAGAAAATTATCTTCCTCTTGTTGAATTTTACTATAAAATAGTTATCATGATTAGATTAAGATGAATCAATTTGGAGCATTGTATGGGAATCTATGTAGATATTTTTTGTGTTGGGTAGTGTTGGGAGAACATTCCCTGATTGGAAAAAGCCTTACTCGGAAGGTGATGGAAAATGTGCAGTTGATCTGAAAGAGATTTTCCAAAGCATTGGATCATCATAAATCCTATCAAAACCATCAGAGTTTGAGGTTTATGACTAGTTCTTTCTTAGAGTTTCCCCTCACTTGGGACACCATCATATGGGTATGCAGAGTAATATGGAACAAAGGATTATTATAAAATTTGAGAACATTTAAAAAATTAGAAAGGCGACATATCAGTTGAACTTTATTTCTTAATTTACATCAATTCATGATGTATTTCTAGTTTCTCAACTTCGGATATATCATCCAAAACCTTCCCATGCGATAGAAGGAGAAGACATTGATCTTGAGCCGAATATCACTATGTTTGGGAAATAGATTTAGATTATGAATCTCTAAGATAAGGTACTATTTGGTAAAACAATTACCCTAGTTATTTTACAATGTACATGAGGATGGGAAAACTACAAGATGTGGGAGTGGGAACTGTTGATAAAGCAGTAGTGGCCTTCAATATTTTCACATTCATGATATTTATAAAGTCATGGGGATAAGAATATGTCGCGGTGGGGGGAATTATTATTCCTTATAGTTTATAAGTTTGTTTAGTTTGATCTTGGTTTGTCCTTGTGTGTTTTCTATAGGATTCCAAGATTCGTAGATTGAAAACATGTATTTTTGGAGAATATAAGTCAAACACATGGTTATGACACACAATTAGTGCTAACCATGCTGTAACCATGTTTTATGACTATGTGGGGTTCTAGTGGAATTTTATATGGTTTGAAAATGGTTAGTGAAACCGTACAGCTCTCCAACGTGATCATGTGCGTGTATGGGGTGTTTTCCAGGGGTGTCACATGGTTTGAGGATAGTTTTACCAAACCATGAGGCTCGTCCCTAGGAATTCAAGCACCCTATTTTCAAGGGACATTTACCATGCACAATTGGCTCATGATTTTTCAAATAGTGCATCCTAACGGTGTTCCCCAATCTGAATATCTAAAAAATTTGGAAATTACATATTTTCCCTTGATTATTTTTATTTATAATCACCCCTAATATTCTTTTTAATAAAAATAAACCTTATCTAAAACTCTAGTGTCTTATCCCTTTGTATTCATGAAATAAATTATTTGTTATTGATTCATCTCTTCATGGTATGTTCCATTTTTTGATCTGGTTTCTTATCTTTTATATATATGCTCACAATATCTCTTCTCCTATTGTCTCTTTAAAATTCTAATGGGAAATGGATGTTGGATATAAGGATCCTAAAATAGGATTATTTTGTTCCTTATTCATATACCCTCTTGAGGACTTGTTCTATTAATTGTTAATTTCCATTTTTGAAGGTGACTATTTTTCCTCTATTATAGAGGTAGTTGTCTCCATATAAAGGTTAAAAATCATAAATTTCATAATATTATTAGGAATTCCTTTGGTTTAATTTATAAAAATGTTGTATTTGATAACAAGGTGGAATTTCTTCTTGAAATATTTTTTAAAGTTGTTTTATTTTAAAAATGGTTTTATGCACACTATGTATTTGATTAAATACCTGAAAGGTGGTTTGTATTATAAAATAGATTTTTAATCATTGATACTATAACTCTTCACTGTGTAAATGTTTTATAAATAGTTTGAAATGTTTTTAAATGGTATTTAGAATACTTATTGAAGTTCCCAATCAGAATCTAAGTGTCCCTGAAAAGGGGAGGGGTGAATCAGTGATATCTTTTTTCATTTTATGTTTCCTTTTTTTGAAACAACCTTCACCTCCCATTAAAGATTTTATTCTATGATAAACATACACAACCACAGGAACACAAGATTTACAAAGTTCACTACTCAACAAGAGTAGCTACGTCCTTGGTATGTTACAGAAATAATCTAGTACCACACAATCCCCTAGAAAACAATCCTTTGATGTAGAATACAATGCGTATTATATAACCTTACACTATTGTATCACTTGGAAAACAATATGCAAGTGTCTGTGAATCCTCTTAGAACAAATAGGGAATTATATTATTTCAGTGCTTCTTTACAATTGAACAGGTGTCTTCTTTGAAGTAAAAATCTTCTCTTTCTTACCCAGATGCCGATAATAACTATCTTACGTACAACCGAATATGTAAAAAGAACCCAAATAATTTGCTCACCCAATTAGGTGTCTTTCATACAACTGTTATTCCATGTGCACAAGATTTAACTTTTATCATGAAACACCTCTTGCACACGACTTCAATCTTGCGCACAACTCTCTTCTTGCATGCAACTTCTTCTTCTTGCACGCAACTCTATTTCTTTTGGTCACTCTCCTTTTCATAATATTTTTCTGCACCTTAGAGATCAGGATTTATCTAAGTGTCGAGCATACAAATTGTGAGGGGGTCACCTCTTATTTATAGACCTCATTGACTCCTACACACAAAAACCCCAATGTGTCGTGAAAGATTCTAACACGTCGTGCAAAACCCCATTTGATGTTGCTTTGGGTGCATAAGTCTTTTTCACACCAACTTCATATTTCGTGAACTTCTTGAATCTTTCGCACACTTCATTCCTTTTCCATTTTTTGATGATTTCACCTTGAATCATGCCTTACACGCATAACCCCATTTGATGTCGCATTGGGCGTGTAATATTCTTTCACACCAACCTCATATTTCTCACACTTCTTTGAATCATTCACGCACTTCATTCCATTTCCATTTTTCGATTTTTGGACCTAAAATCATGCCTTGTGTGCAATATTCCAAACTCCCTTCAATCTTGCGTGCCAAAACCAATGTTGCACGCAAAAACCAATCTTTCGTGTAAGCCTATCCTTTTACAGATTTTGATGTTCGAATCATGGAAATCCACTTGTGCACAACATACCAAGAAATATTTCAAATTTCACGCATCGTCATTTTCCAAAATCACATTTATTCGTCTCTTGATATTCAGCCCCAAAAATTTGGCAAACACTGGGAAACGACGCCACCTTTAAATCTTATTTGGAAAGAACACCAATATTGATTCACTATGATATGCCATATTCAAAAAACAACTAATTTCATCATGAACCGTATCTATCATGATATATTTTCATTGATCGAACACATTTATCATCATCAGATTTTCAACAGGAAGTATTGTAACTTCACTATCTTCCAGCTGCATCATTCTTTCCAATCAAAACGACATATGACTAGAATCACCTTTACTACCCCATTACTTAATAAGGCTTTCATCACATGTTATCCTAACTTATGATATTTGTGAAATAAAAACTAGAAAAGCATCATCTAATTTTCATGTCCTTTACAAAGTGAATTGATTAAACTTCTTTGAAAATAAAATACAACACTCTATAACAACAAAATCATCTTAATTCCTTATCTATCCAACTTGGTCCCAACACTTATAACCTTGGAAACCTTGGGTGTGTTGAGAAATACAAAAGTCAATTTAGTGTGTGTAATTCCACTAGAGGCTTCGATATCGATAGGTTGTGGTAGGAATCGATATCAGCAGAATCCAGAAGATTCATAGATTATTGTTTTCTTTATATATTAAAGGATTTATTCCCACAGTCTAGAGCCCAAATATTCTTCTTTTTAATTTATGATTAGTTTTACACATGATGTTATACTTCATGGTTTATTTCTCACTTATTTATAAAATAGTGTATATATGGTTGGTTTCTCTTTTACAATAATGATTTAGAACATGTACGTTTCATCTTACTTGTTTGTGTGAATATTCATGTATTTTACGAAAACCAATGGATGTTTTATAAAATATTTATCTTTAAAAAATAATTTATAAAACAGATTTATTTTAAATATAGAGATAAAATTTTCATTATATTATTATTTGATAGATTCTTTAGTGAAATACAACTAGGATTTGTGCTTGCATCATAATTTTTCCCTTGGTAGTTTCTATATGTAGTTTTGTAGGACTCCGATAAAGATAAGGGCATCATGTATTTTTTCAAATTCTCTTGGTTTTCATTGCTTTTATATTCAGATAGTTTGGTGGTGATGGATAGCCACATAGAATTTCAGTTTATAGATTTTATTATTATACTTTAAGGTTTATCCTTTTGGTATTGACGTTGTATGTATCATGGTGACTCTTATTATTCTCTGTATTCTATTTGTGATTTTATTATACATGATACTTGTGTTTCATTATTTTTATCTAACTTGTGTATGTCTTACTAAGGCGACGTAACAGGTTTTCCCAGGTTGCATTGTTACAGAAATCACCATCCATGTGTACGTGTGAACTAATTCCTCCATAGAATGATGTATTCTATTTTACATTAACTCCTTTCATGTGTGGATATAAGGATGAGATTAAATATGATATTTTTTGATATAATTATTTGTAATAATGTCACAATTTTTATTTTATTTATGAGAATTTTTAATTGCTAATCATATGTTTTTGAGTTATAAATTTTTTCGGGTTAGTTTTGGGGGTTTATAGATGGTTTCAGGATGTTTTGATGGACTTTTAAAGGGTTTATGGTTTAAGCATAGTTTTCCCTAACCATGTGAGTTATCTAGCAAACAATGAAACTAGGTGAAGAGGCTCAAGTGGTGGAACATGGTTAAGGTTCATGGTTTGACTATCATGAACCAACCTAGATATCCTAGTACAATCATAACTATGTTGGGACTATCATATCTTGAAGAGAATTCTTGATCTCCACGGATTGGTATCTAGCACCTGGGCATTGATGAATATCGAAGGGAATTATTTCACCTAAATAATAATCAACATGATAATATAGAAGAATATAAAATAAATAACAGTTGATATTAAAAACACTAATAATCAAGAATTTTAACTTAATTAGATAAATATTGATCAAATAGTACATCATCTAAATAAATTATGCAACATCTATTAAGAAAAAATATCAAAAACTTTATGAAATGAGTGTATCACAACTCCACTGGCCACCATTATCCCCAGGTCCCATGCATCTAGAACACCCTCCAACACTAAGTGGTATTTTCCCTTTCCTGATCTTGGAATAATATAATCTATAAAGGACATAAGGCAAAGGTATGGTGTAAGAAAAAAAATCCCAGTAGGATTCCACCAGAATTTTCATAAGAAATTAAAATACTAATAAACTATTTATGATTAAATTTAAATAAAGACAATGAATGGAAAATAGTTTTCACATTTAACATTCAAAAAATACTTTCAAAGAAATAATACAGTAATATATAAAAGCAATATTATATGAAAACTTTTTATAAATAAATGGAATGAATAAAAATAGTTTCATAATCACTGACATGGAAAAATGAAATAAAACAAAGAAACAAGGTCATAACCCCTAAGGTTAATTATATTTTGGTTTTAAGATCCATGAACTACTCAGTTAATCAAAATAGATCATGTGTGTGTACACATGTCCCAAAGTCTCATAACATCACGAAAAAATCAATCAATGCCCCTTCTAGGGAAAATCATGAGGAAATTGGTTTAGTTGGTGATATCTTATTCAATCCAATTCTAAGAAGCTATAGTCTTATCATGATCTTCCCAATAACACACTACATAACCAGGCTCACATGTTTATTCAATCAATTAATCAAACATAGAAAAATAATTCATTTCATTTCAATTCATCATTCATAGTCTAAATAACCAATATCAAGTTCCACCTTGCTTTTAAATTTTAAAACCAATTCATGGGTTTTCATCAAGTTCATGACTTTAAAAAATTCATCATTAATTTAAATCCATTTTCATAATATTTAACAAAAAATAATTTCATCAAATCAATTTTCATCTTAATCCATGTTTTCTCGAAATCACAATAGATATAAAAATACTTTGAAAATATTTTATAAATTAAAAAATATGATTTATTTTAAACCAATCATAAAAATCATCATGATCAATGTTTTAAAAAATGATTGAATATACATTTCAATTCAAGAAACAAATTAGGGTTTCAATTATGGGGAAAATCCATATGAAATAACATACGTTTAATCACACAATCAATCAATAAATCACCCAAAATAGGAATCACCAATGGTGAATTGAAGGTGGGTAATATCAAAGAGGAATCCCTAGATTCATATTCTCTAAATACAATGTTTATATCCACCAATAACAAAATTATCCATCACTTCCTAGGGGGTTTGTAATGAATAAAGTTTAATTCCAAATCGAGGGAGAAAAGACTTATTGGATAGGAATCAAATGCATCCACCGATATTTTGATCTGAGAGGAAAGGGGATGAAGAGGGGAAAAAATCATATATTGAGAGCCTATAAAATACAAAGTAATGAGTTAGAGTTGAATGAGAGATATTTAGGGTCTAAAAAGGGGATCACAAGTTTTTTATTAAAAAATTTGGGGGATTAAAATCCTATTAACACAGTTTACTAGGTTAAACGAATTGGTTACTACTAACCATACATAGAACCATGCACCCAGACTAGGATTATAGATGTATGCATAGTTTAGCTTAATAGTAAGACTAACCTTGCACCATTCATGAAACCCTGGACATCCAAAGTCCACATAGTATTGAGAAGTGGACTCAAGGTCTGGACTAACTGTGTGTGAACCTTATGAAACCCTCTAAAACCATTACAGAGGGTTTTCAGTTTGTTGGGATGAACTGAATATTTTTTCCTAACTATGTACCAACTTTAAAAACCCCCAAAATCTTCCAAAAAATTCAAAAAGTCTCAAAAACATTCCAGAAGTAAACCAAAACAAATAATGATCAAAACAAGGGTCAAGAATTATCTAGAATCTTATAACTGGATATTAAAATCTCCCCACCATAAATTCTTTCTTGCACTATAAATATTATAAATAAGGCTCTCTATCAAATAGGTGGTTCCACAACTCTCTCATTAGTTCCTCATGCTCCCAATTCTCCAGGAAATTTTAATCATGCTTCCAAATCACGTGAACAAAAGATATCTACATTACATAAAGAACCCTTGCCTATAAATAAAAAATATGAACATATTGCTTAGTCATGGATAAATGAGGTTCAACATCATAATCCTAAAAGATAAATACATGATATAGGTCAGAGGGATACTTTCGTAGATATGACACATGGAACATTTTATGAATAAATTTCAACTGAGGTGGAAATAATAAACAATAAAAAACCTTACCAAACATCTCAACAACCTCAAATACTCCCATGTATCTCCGTGTAGGTTTTCCCTGTTTTCCATGCCATTGGTGAGCCAATCGAGGAGACACTCCCAAAAAACCTTGTAACCAAATGAAATATCCAATGGAAATTTATAATGATTGATATAGGATTTATACCATCTTTGTGTCATCACCATTATCTAATGAATCAACTAAATATTCACCATAATATCTTGCACCAAACTAGGACCAATCAAGAAATTTTAACCAATCTATGTTAAAAAAAATATATATTTACGTGGATGACTATACAAATCCCCAAAGGGTGATATCTTGATGTAAAAATGATAATGGTTGTTATACGAATACTCAACCAGTCCAAAATGGCTATCCCATGCTCCACCGAAATCGAGAACACAAGCACAATGAATTTCTTACAAAATATGTATAGCTAGTTCCTTATAGACATCTGTCAAGTGATGATATGTTGTTATTAAACTAACCTTGGATCCAATTTCCTACCATAGGCCTCAAAAAAAATATAAGTGTACTAGGGATCCCTATTAGAAACTATAAAAATGGAGCACTATTTATTATGTTAATCTTCTACTTATACATACTTCCCAAGTCCTCAATTTTTTGAATCAAGAATAAGGATGAAGTGAGTTTATTTTATCATATGATAAAGCAATACCCATATCACGTTCTTATCTCAAGGGGTACATGGAAACCCAACCATTAAATCCATCAAAATTTCATCCCATTTCCTAGTTTCCACATGAAGGGGTTTAAGAAAACCCAGAGGTTGTTGGTGTTAAAACATGACATGATGAAAGGTATAACAATGAGAAACAAAATTAGAATTGTGTCACCTCATACCTGGACACAAAAATCATCGATTCATCTCATAGAATATATTCATGGTTATAGGGTACATTGTTAACTGATAAATCATTACAATCCCCTATCACAACTTTCTTTATCAGCAAAGGTATGATGTACTAGATCTTGAAGCATAGGGTACCATCGAAAGATAAAAACCACTCACAAATAGTATCCATACTATAAATAGATTCCTTAAATCCATGGAATTCATCATCAAGATGATTATATAGAAGTACCATCTTGAGAAGAGGGTATGCCAACTAAATGCTAGTTAATACAATATCAGTCTTATCCTCTTGAACTCCCAAATGAATTCCAGAAAATAAATCCATTAGATACCACTCTATCAATGATTCTTTCATATCATGGGTTGATATTTTCCTACTCAAATCATCAGTGATGAAATTACCCTTACTTAGGGTGTGGGAAATGTCCAAATTGAAAGACTATAATTACACCTCCCATCCACTCTAAAAAATATTAAATATTTTTAATAGAAGATATAACTCAATATTTTGTGATCGTAATAAATGGTAATTATTTATTGAAAAAGGTAATTTTTCTAAAACTTAAGGGCATGCATCAAAACTATGAGTTTAAGGTCATGAGTAGGATAGTTATTATCATGTGGCCTAAGATTTCAGGAACTGTAGGATACCATGTGATCAAATTTTATGAGAACACAGTACAAAATAAAACCTGATGCGTCTCAAAAGACCACATAGTCTTGCACGGCCTTTAGAAGAGTCAACACAATGGAGGAAGGAAAAAGGAACTTCAAATCATTGAAATAATTATGACATTTCATATCCTATATATAAATTTACAACCTTATGAGAATGAGTGGTCATAATAGAGTACTACATTGAGAAATACCTAACAAACCTATGATAATACCCCACTAAACCCAAGAATCTATAAATATTAAATACATTTATTATTTACTACCATGTCATAAAATCCATATCCTTCTCAGGATCGACTGAAATACCATGTTTCGGGACTACATATTCCTAGAATTTACTTCCTGAATCAATAAATCAAATTTATATACCTTGGCATAAATTTAGTTATTTATGAAAATATCAATAGATTCTCTCAGATATGTTATGTTATCCTCCTCAGACTTAGATTAAACCAGTATGTCATCCATAAAGAATACAATTAATTAGTTGAGGTTTTTTTGGAATATATTTTT
Organism: Viscum album; assembly: GCA_963277665.1. NCBI lineage: Eukaryota > Viridiplantae > Streptophyta > Magnoliopsida > Santalales > Viscaceae > Viscum > Viscum album. The sequence continues at coordinate 163,495,135 of OY728140.1, forward strand.
CATTAATTCCATAAGAACTATATGATAATTGGTTAGAACAAAGGTCATCACATGGTACTCATAATGTCTATACCTACACCTAAAGGTTGTATTTTTGATATTAGGTTCTTTAGTTATCAATTGGTGGTAACTAGACTAATGATATATCCTCAAGAACCACTAAACCAATTCAACTGATTAAAAAAATCATTAATATGAGGAATTTGATACTTTTTCTTCACAATAACTCAATTGAGATTTAAGTAAACAACACAAAGGAAATGTATCTCATTGGATTTCTTTAAAAAAAGAATATGCATTTCCAAAGGTGATACAATTGGGAATATGGAGAATTTATACAAAAACTTATCCAACAGATTACTTAAATTCTTTAATTCTACTAATTCCATATCATAGAAAGGAATATAGATGTGATGGGTACTTGGAACCAAGTCACTAGATAACTCCAAAACCCTTAACAGTGGCTAGCCAAAATATTCCAATGGAAAAAGTTTAGAAACACAATGACTACTGGAGAAAGATTATAGATTAGTCATTCATGATCCACATAAAAAGAAACCATAGATATCACCATGACCAACTCTAAAAAAGGTGTCCCGACTCTACTTGACCTCAGGTCCAATTCTGCAAAGAAACCCATCATACCACTTTGAGGGTTGTAAAGGAGACCAAATGAAGATAATTGTGACTCCATGATTTATGGGAAATCATAGACTCCATATTGAGAGTGAAATCTAATGGTTTTATGTTGATAACAAAAAAATCCTAGGTGATCTCGATATCTAATAGAGATAAGAGATACTAATGACATCAAATCCCCTGCTATCTCTTCATTTTGAGGGGCATATAAATATAAATCCCATAAAACATAAACACCATAGGAATTTAAAAAAAATCCCAACATGAGTTGATATGAAAAAAATTATATGCTTTAGTATCAAATAATGTAGTTTCTAAAGATGGTGTTATAGTGATAGTACCTCCCACTATCACTGGACCCGCATCAAATTTCTATGGAGACTCTTCCACTGTGTGAAGCAACTTCTTTTTAAATTCCTAAGGATAGAACCCCTTATTTATTAAATAATATGATTTTAATTTAGTACATCGAAGTGATTATAATCTTATTCAACTATCAGGGGGAAGAAAATAAATGACAGAACTTATATAGATGGATTGAGTGACTGCATGATCCACCAATCATTGGATCCTCAATAAAAACTCACCTAGAATGCCAACCCTTGATGTAATGAAATTAAGTCAATGGACCTTTTCCAGACACTAAAAGAGGACTGGATGATGAATATTATTAATATACACCTTTATACTCATCAAACTTCATCTTTCCTTTATAAGAACCTATAGAACTACCATTAAGATTAGGAGGAACTTCGGTCAACATTTACTTACTAACCAGGTCAAGATCATCCATCAATGCTCTATCCATCACATCTACATAATAAGTGAACTTAAACACGAAAACCTATGTCAAATATCATATCAAATACCCATATTAAATCTTAGATCCTTTATCTTCTCATTTTTCACTACCTATGTAGAAAACTGAACAAGTTCTTCAAAATGGTTTTCATACTTAGTCACAGTTCTATCACCTTTCTCAAGGTTGAAAAACACCATAGAATTTTACCAAACCATACAATCTGGATATAAATATTATTTGAAAAGATATATAATGTATTTACATTGTTAGACATCATATTTATTTATTTTAACTATCAAATTCCACTATCTTCTATGTTAACTCCAAAAGGGGGCTAGATACCCTGAGAGGGGGTGGGGGTGAATCAAGGTATGAATATTATTTTCAATGTACTTCCTTCCCCACTAGATCTTGACCTTTTTATTAGAAGGTTCACTTGTTATACTCTATAATGTTATTTTCATTTAAAATTTTATCTAATGATGATGCACTGAATGTAAAGTAGTAAAGAAATCACATGGAAACATTGATTTTTACGTGGTTTACCCTCACTAGGGATTCATCTAAGGAGAAGACAACTGTGATGTGACAATGTACCAAATTCACTAAGGGTCACTACCACTAATGATTACAATGTTTGGTCTAGATCGTTTTTTCCCATGATCACTTCCTTTAAATGTTTTATGGTATGCTCACTTCATTCCTAAGGTTTACTCCCTATGCCTCTTTCTTTGGCTCACTATCGGTCGAAAGGGTCACCATCTTCCTCTTCCTTCACTCACTACTCTTGGAAATTAATAAACTCATATTTTATGGACTTTTAGGTCCAACACAGTTCATAGACATGTATGTCCCATAATTTTCATGAAAGCACGCATCCTCAACTATATGTAGATGCTCTATTGAATTCCATTTTTAACCCATAGATGAAATACGCCTTTCTGTGTACTTTTTTGTAACAAAAATGACTTCCAAAAACTAATTTTAAGCTTCTAAAATCTTTCTGGAGTGTTTTAAAAACCACCTTGCCTATTCCATGAACCACCTAGCTCATCCAGGTATTGTGTACCAGGTATGGTACACAGACCACCTGCTCCATGAATTGCCTCAAATTTTTCATACCGCTTATCCTTCGAGGATTTCCTATCCCGCAAATTTCCTCCACTTGTGATGTTGCGTACTGCCTCTATGTACCAACTTTGTGCACTTACTTTGTGATCCACTTCCACATACTGCCTCTGCTTCGGTAGGTGATTTCTTTCTCTATGGACCACTTTCCTTCAAAGGACCATTTTTTCCTTTGCGGGCTTCAGTGCTGCACAAGAACATTCATGGAATTTCATCCACGAACTACATCACCCTATAAAAAATCACTTCTTGCAAACCAATTCTTCATCACAGACTCCCCTACGTACAACACCTTCTTCCTGCATGCACCACATATTTTTCTAGATATAGTTTCCTGTAAAAACCACCAGTGGAATTGCTTCCTTGCAAACCCCTTTTGAACATATCTGAATTACCTGAGAAAATTATGTTCTTTAATGAATATTTCGATCTACTTCAAATATATGGAATTATCTCTCCTTATATGGTCAAAAATAACTAAAAAACCCACTTATCCAATATTTACCAAATCATCAACACAACACCGCCTTCACTGTATACTACTTATCCTGCCATGAACCAAAATTCTTCCCAAGAAGAATTTTTCACCACTGTTTTCATACTGAATATATTCTTACATAGTGTACCATTTTGTGAACCTCCATTCCTTCTGCATACCATGACCCCTTCACTACTAATTGTTCCTGCTACTCGGTACACAACCACAAACTATTTCAAGACATATAATGTAGTCCTTTTTTGGAGTTACAAAGTTCCATTATTTGTCTGATTTTCTTCATAGTTCTTCATACCATTCACTCCTATGATGAAAATTTTCATTTTCTAAACACAAATTCCTTATTTGGAGGCAAAAACTTTTAGCAAACACTGGGAAACTATGCCACCATAAAACCCTATCTTCGAAAAACACCAACCATACTCATTTTCAATAACTTTTCTTGTTAACAAACATAATCACACCCAAAAAATACAGAGAGGACACATTGAGGGGTTTTCCCTACATCCTACTAGGCCCTTCATGATTAAATGTAGCACTATTCTCCTTTATAAAATTGGGTGTTTTCAAGAACTCAAAATGTTTTATAATCTTCTTCAACCAAACCTATACCACTTGAGGATCATTTGAGCCTTAAAAAGATTGAGTATTCTACTAAGGAAACTATTGATAATGTTATCTAGATTCATTCTTTTGATATTCCAATACTAGACCCTAAACAATAATGGTTGTAGATACCTGTATTAGAGAATGGATAGAAAAAATTATTATATCAATGATATTATGATCAATTAAAGGGTAAAATGTCCCTAGTTAATCAAAAGATCCCTCCTAAGATCTATCCAAACATCTTCTTGGGGGCATAGTACAACACAACGTCAATAGGAAATATGAAAACGTCAAGAGAGATACTCAAATAACCAACTTAATAATTATATATGAAAATATAAAAAATATCAATTTAATTAAAAATTTTGGTTTTTCAATATTCTCAGATCCAATTTAAGGTAAATAATAGAATTAGATCAATTTATTCCACAAATTAACTTTTACTAAACACACATGGTGACATAAAGATATCTTTTATGAGAACTGGCCAACCACTCACTCAAAACTACCCCTAAAGTCCCAAAAAATTTTAACTTCTATTTACCAGAACATCTCAGACTACATACTAACATCAAAGAAATGAACTAAACAATCCTATGATACCAATTTATTATGATCCTACCCATATACCTAGGTAAACTGATACTTGAGTCGGCATTGACATAGCCTTAAGGGCATTCTCGATCTGCATGGGTTGGTGACTAGCACTTGAGCATCAATGAAATTCATAGGGAAATATTTTACCCTTGGGATAATAAACACGATGCAATAGTGGAAGATAATATTATTAATATTTAGTATGATAAAAACTCATAAAATAGAAAATTACCAAAATTATATATATATTGATCAAATGGCACATCATTCAAATAATCAGCACAACATTCATCAAGAGAAAAAATCGGAAACTCCACGCAATGAGTGGATCACAACTCCACTGGTTACCATCACTCCCAAGTCCCAGGAATCATGAACTCCCACAACATTTATGTTTTGATTTTCCTTTTAGTGAAAATGAAATAATATAATGATCAAATACTCAATGGAAAATGTAAGGTGTGGGAAACAATATCATAGTAGGATTCCACCAAATGTTCCATACGAAATTAGAATAAAAATAAACTATGTATTCATCAATTTGAATAATTAAAAGGAATAAAAAATAATTTTTAAAATTATCAATAAAAACATGATTTATAATTAAGAAGATCGAATTATATCGAAATATGATTAAATGAACATTTTTCATAAATAATTATCATAAAAAAATAGTTATACAATCACTAACATGTAATAATAAAATCAAACAAAGAAATATGGTCATAATCCCTGAGGTCAGTTAGTTTTTGGATCTATGATCCTCTCTCTAATCATTCAATAAACATGGATCATGTGTGTGTAAACACATCCCTAAGTCTCATTCCATTAGTATGAAATCAATCAACACACCATCCACATAGAATCATGAAAAACATGGTTTATTTATATAATTCATATTTAATCCAATACCGGGAAGTTAGAGTCGCAATGTTCTCATCCTAATCACCTATTAACCAATCGTTCTTACATATTCTTTCAACTAATCAATCAAACATAGGAAAATAAATAATTTATATTAAATTCATCATTCATAGTCCAAATTCACAATATCAAGTTTCTACATACCATTTCAATTTCAATACCAAATCATGGGTTTTTATAAAGTCCATGCCTTTCAAAGAAACATATTTCATTTAATGATATTTTTTCAAGAATCAACATCAAATCATTTCGTCAAATAACTTATCATTTCAAGAAATATTTTCTCAAAATCACAAAATATTTTTAAATCATTTGAAAATAGTGTTTAAATTTAAAAATCTCATGCTTTTTAAATGAATCAAAAAAAATCAACACAATTCAAATTTCATAAAACAATTGAAAATAAATTAAAATTCATGAAAAATATCATGACTCTAATTATAGGTAAAATACTTAGAGAACCACCTACCTTTAGTCACATGATAAATCAACCAATCACCTGAACTATGAATCACCAATAGAGAATATAAAGTGAAGAATATCATAGTGGAAACCCAATAATCATAATCCCTAAAATCTAGGTTTAAATCCATCATCAACATGAGGATCCATCACTATCAATGGAAGAGGGAAGTGAGAAAAAGAGGATACCAAATCAAGGGAGAAAACACATACCATGAAGGAATCAAACACATATTACATCACTTCAATCAGAGAATAATTGTGTTGTAGAAGACATAATTATCTCTTGAGGGACTCCAAAAAACAAAAGGACAAAGTTAGCATCAAATAGGGGGTTTTTTGGAATAAAAATTGGGATCTTGGTATTTTAATTAAAATTTTTAGGGGTTAAAACCCTTTCTAATGGTTTACTGGGCCAATCTTCATGGTTAGTACTAACCATGTTTCTTATCACAAATCCTCACTAGGCTTCTGGAAAGGGTGTATAGTTTGGATGCATATTTAGACTAACCATGCACCAACCATGAAAACCCATAGTTCCCAAGTCCACTTGGTTAGGATGAGAGGCTAAATGGTTTAGACTAACCATGAATGAACCATGCACTACCCTACAGAACCATCTTGTATGGAACAATGTTTTTTTGGGCTGTGATGAATGGTTTTTCCAAACTATGCACTAACCATTCACAACACCAAATGGTTCAAAAAAACTCAAAACGCATCCAAAAATAACCTAGAATTATTACCAAACAACGAATGATAAAAATAAGGTTCAAGAAGTAATAAAAATTTGATTACAGGTTGTTACATTGGAAAACCATATGACCATACTTAGAAAACAATAAAGTAAGCTCTAGTGGCCAAAAAAATTATTGATGAAATATTTAACAAACCATGTGGCCAAACCATGTTGATTTTCTAGAATACTATATTGAGTTCATGATTAGTGCATAGTTTTTCCAATAGTGCATCCAAACCATGAACCCTTGAAATTAATGATTCTAAGTCCTCCTTAACGGTTATTTATGGTTGGTTTTGACTCATTATTCATTGTATAGGAATCTATCATAATTTATGAGACACATCTAACCTTACCTAATGAAATCTTATACCCCATAGATAGATTTTGGAAAATCCAAGTAGGTTCAATATATGGAATCGAGGTATGTGATGTAAAACACTCCATTCTTCTACTTTTATTCTAGATATACTTATTTTATATTTATACAATTCATATATATGGAATGATTATTCTCAAAATATTAACTCAAATGTAGACTAAAAATATATTCTTGAATCATTTAAAAAATAGTGGTGGTTTCAATGTGTCAATGATATCCCTTTTGATTGGATCTAAATTTATCATGGATAGTGGATGTTTCTAGGTAAATCATTATATATCATTCATCTCAAGACTCATATTTTCTTAAATATCATACTGAATCTATTTTCCATTAATGTATTTATGGTGGATTGTTGTTTTTTTGGGTGAACCCATGGTTCCCTTCTATAATTAGTGAGTAATTCATGATTCGTTTGTCAATCGACAAAAGATCTGATGAATTAGAGACCCCCTTCAACATAGCTTAGAATTAGATTCATTGATGGATTCTTTAAGGTATGTTATTTTAGAATAACTTTATTAAAATATAATCACCTTGAGTTTATTTCCAAAACAACATTATTGATAAACTAAAACTTGAAATAAGAATCCTTAATGTGTTACCAAGTTCCCCATGGGTGTGGAACATGGATCAGGTGTATTCATTGATGAACCTTAGAGTTATTCCTAAAAAACCATGAGGTATGAAGTTCCTTACTATTTGGGTATAACATATTTTTAAGGACCCGGATCTCTTTTCAGGTATGTTTTTTCTTTTTTCTGGAGTTTTTGAGAAAAATGAATTTTTTGGAAATTTTAGAAGTACACGATGTGTACTTTCTTAGTACACATCATGTACTCTTTCCAAGGCTCGAAGTCGTGTGCTGGCCGTGTCCGGGCTACACACACAATGTGTAAGGCTGAGGTGGAGGCCGGTTGTTTCGGAGTACAGAAAATTCGAAGTACATGCTGTGTACTCAAAAAGTACACGCCGTGTACTTTTTTTTCATTAAACGGACCGGGGTCGCGTCTAACCCCCATATTCATCTTCTTCTTCAGTTTTTGACCGTTCGGGAGAAACCTTACTGCCGGATCTTCAACGGATTCCCGCCTCGCAGTCCGTCCTCCGATTCGAGCACAGTCAGTTGCATTGGAATCGCAGCGGTGAGTTCTTCCTTCTTCTTGAGTCTTGTTTTTTGATTCCTCCTCATTTCCAAGCTATCATGGGATGAACGTTTTGTGTGTTTTCTCAGATCTACATCGTTCTAAGGGGAATCTATCGTCGAGGTTCACATATATCGATCTCCTCGGATCGAGGTAGGTGGTTTGTGCCTTTCCGTAGAAAGTTGATGAATAATTTGTGCAATTTCCACCAATACCCTTGAACGGGGTATTGCATGTTTCCTGTTTTTCCCTTGTTACTTGCCTGCTTTGCTTGATTGCTTTGGTAGAGGTTAATGGTTGTGATTAGAGTATTTTTGTTTGTGCTCAGGTTTCTTTTCCATGCCTAGTTATAGGATTGTGGACTGTTGTTTTATTATTTCTGTTGAGCCTTAGTTGATAGCCAAGTAGTTCTTGAGGTTTACTTGGATGATATACACACGCTGGGCATGTTTAGTTATACTAAGGACTGTGAGAACCTAGAGTAGTAGACCAAAGGGGGGATTGATGGAAGGGATTCTCCAGAGTGTCTTTTAATCACGATGCGGGACCAAGGGGAGAATTGACGGAAGGGCTTCTCCAGAGTGTCTTTAATTATGACGCGGGCCATAGGGGGAATTGACGGTGAGTGCTTCCCCAGATAGTCTGCTTAATTTCATAGCTGAACCAGAGGGGTGAGACTGTGTGTGACTCCTAGAGGGTTGCTAGTACTTAGAGGTTGAACCATAGGGGTTAGAATGTGTGAGCTACCCAGAGGGATACCTATTTTCTTCTTGTTGTTGATTGATTACTTGTGCACCTTGCTTGTTAGAACTGTGGATTGTAGCTACTTGTGCTTTTCTGTTACTGCTTTTAGTTTTGTTACTGCCATGTATTCATTGACTGTTAGGCACAAATCTTTGGGTGGTTGCCTACTGGGATTGTATCTCACACCCTGTTTGGGCCATGCTTTTGGGCCCAAGCAGACTATGTTGCTGCAGGTATAGACAAGGGAAAGTGCCCTTCTACTTCAGGATCTTGACTGCACCAAGAGCTGGGGAGCATGGGACCAAGTCGTGGCTCGCGATACTGAGGAGCTTACTTTGTTTTTCTTTTGCACTTGGTTTCAGTTGTATTTCAGCACGTTGTTGTGTTTTCTGTCTTCCTTAGATACTTGTACCTGGTGCATCTGTTTCATCATAGTTATATATATTTTCATTGCTTTCGCTGTTGGTTTCTGTTGGTATGCATGTTGTTTACTGCTTCTGCTGTTTATTATTGTTTTCTCACTTTTTATACCTTACCAAATGAGGGCATAGTTTCCCCACTGACTCACCAAGGCCCTCACTGCTAGTTGGCAGCCTCTGGCGTTCGGGGAAACACGCTTGAGGTCATGTGGCGAACCAGGTACGGGGCACCAGTGGAGGGGCTCCATATTTGGGACGTTACAAAGTGGTATCAGAGGCAGGTTCTTTTCTATTGCTTTACTGTTTGGAGAATTTAGCCAAGGATAGGACGGATTTAATACTTGGTATTAAGCTGTGCTCGGGAGTAGCTAACCCATGTTCAGGGAAAGGCCATACTACCTCATTAATTGCAGTTTGCTGGTTTTGATTTTTATGGTTGATATGTTTTCACCTAGAGTGATTCACATGACTTGTGCGGTTATTGTTTTGATATTTCGGTTCTATTTCTGTTGAAAACCGATGAGATGAGGGTATGCCATCTCATTCATCATATAGGCACTTATAGAAATCTCATGTCATGCATTCTTTCCATGCCATCTAGGGTGCATTAGCGATTGCATGCTGTTGTGATAGGCTCTGTGTAGATTATGCATGCTGTTATGATAGATGCTTGATAGATTCTCTGCTGTTGTGTTAGAAAACTGTTGTTTTGTTTCTTGCTTAAAATGAATGCCAAATTTTGGTTTTTGAGGTGTTATGGGCCCTCACGGATCAGAAATTGGCATCTTTTCCCTTGTTTTTAGTGTTTTTGGAATTCTGTGCAGTTTCTGAGCTACTGCCCAGAAAAACCCAGGATACACGGCGTGTACTTTTTGGATACACGCCGTGTAGTTTTCAGGCTGTGGCACTGAACATGTGAGTAGGACACGATGTCGTGGGAGTAACTTCGGAAACACGCCTTGTACCATTGGTACATGCCATGTGAGTTCAGAGCCGTGTACCCGGCCGTGTCACTAACAACACGGGCCGGGGAAGCTCGGGCAGAACACGCCGTGTCCATATGGAACATGCCGTGTAGTCTTGTCCAGGTACCCGGGCGTGTCACGAACAACACGAGACGGTGTCACTTTCTCCTTTACACGCCGTTTGTGTTTGGAACACGACGTGTAAGATCCAGCCGTGTAGACGGACGTTTACTCAACAACATGGACCGCTGAAGCCTTTTATAGTGCATGCCGTGTCTATTTCGAACACGTCGTGTAGTCTCGGGTTGGGTCAGACCCTGTGGGTTAGCCGTGTAAGGAGACTGGGGCAGGGGAATAGTTTTCACGTACACGCCGTGTGTTGGGGTCAACATGCCATGTATTTTAAAGTGTACACGACTTGTAGGGAAGGGGTACATGCCCATGTCTGTAGCTTTAGAAGACATGCCGTGTAGTTTTATACACACCGTGTAGTCGTGTTTTGCAAAATTTTGTGTTTTTATCCACTGTTCTCATTTTGTGATCTTGTATTCTCTATCCTTGTTTTCTTGATCTAAGGTGTGCTTTTGATCTTTCAGAGCTATGCCTCTGAGACATCCTTCGGTCGTACGTCTGTCGTCGGGCAGTGATCAGACGCCAGATATGGCTGATCAAAGACTTTCTGTCGATCCCCCAACCGAGCCAACTTTGGCACCTGTTGTTGGACCAGTTGTAGGTGCTGATGCGTAGTTTAGGGAATGTTTCATGAGGATGATGCAGGACTTCCAGGGAGCACTGCCTCCTATCTCGTCTATGGCAGACTTGATGCGGGTCTTCCAGCAGCAGCATCCTCCCACGTTCTCGGGGGAGGGAGGACCTCAGGCTGCAGAGTCATGGCTGGAAGCCATGCTGACTATCTTCGAGCATCTGGAGATGCCTCCAGAGAGGCGGGTCAAGCTCGCCACCTACATGCTCCGAGACTCTACCAAAAGGTGGTGGTATGTGATCTCACAGGCGGGTTAGTAGCAGGCTATGACTTGGGAGGAGTTCCAGCGCGTGTTCTACGACTACTTCTACCTGGAGACACTGAGGTTCGATCGAGCTCGGGAGTTCATGAGCTTAAAGCAAGGTACTCTATCTGTCAGGGAGTATTCCTCTCGTTTCACTAAGCTTTAGTGTTTTACACCCCTTTGGGATGGGAGTGGGGTGTTTTTGGCGAGGAAGTTTGAGGATGGGCTCAGGCGGGAGATCCGCTCATAGGTGAACATCTTCCAGCTGACTTCCATTACTTCCATCGTCAACCAGACACTGATTGCGGAACACAATCTGAGAGACTCTGGAGCTGCGAGCCAGGGCGGTTCTGCTTCCAGAGCTAGATTTCCTTCGGATGACAGCAAGAAGCATCGTAGGGAGCCTACACGCGGTGGTTTGAGGAAGCGAGACGCATCATCAGGCATCCAGGTGACATGCTATCAGTGTGGCCGTACAGGGCACACGAGGCCGCAGTGCCAGAGAGACCCCATGGAGTGCCGATCATGCGAGAATATGGGTCACCTTCAGTGTTTCTGCTAGGTTTTCTCACCAGTAGCAGGTGATCGAGGTTCTTCTATGACTCCTTGTTCAAGAGCAGCACCACCATTTTCTCACCAGTTGGGGAACTGGAGTTCTTCTGGCCGTTCGGGCTGAGGTGGAGGTCGAGGCCGTGGCGGTCAGCCACCAGTTCCTTAACACCAGCAGGGCAGTTCAGCTCAGAGTGGTCAGCCAGGGGTGCAGGGCCGTGGTACATGTCAGTCTTTCACCGTGGAGTAGACTTATCAGGAGCAGGACCCCGACCCTTCTACCGTTCGAGGTACAATTTTAGTAGCCTCAGTTTTATCTTCATCCCTTTTCGATATGGGTGCTACGCATAGCTTTATCTCTGTTTCTGTTGTGGAGATCCTTGGACTCTGCATCCTTTCTTCTGCCGACTCGTTGACACTAGACACACCTTTGGGAACGAGGACATCTAGTGTGCGCCAGTGTAGAGAGTTCCCTCTCGATATTGCAGGGTATCACTTCTTATGGGATCTCTATTTCCTAGAGATGACATGCTATGATGTCATCCTTGGCATGGACGGGTTGATTCCCTTCTAGGCAGTCATCGACTGTTATCGTCGCAGAGTGAGTTTCGTTTCACCAGAAGGTGAATCTTTCCTTCATAGAGGCGAATGGGATGTTTGGGCGAGTCGGGTGGGACTCGAGCATCTTGGGCTAGGAGGGGTGACAGCCCAGATTGCTAGTCTTTATCTGGATCATCAGGGGACTCCACAGTTGGACTTTCCTCCAGTGGTGGATCGCTTCAGGGATGTCTTTTCGGAGGACTTTTCGGGTTTGCCTCCAGAGCGTGAGGTAGACTTCTCTATTGATCTTCTGCTAGGAGTGGCACTGGTGTCCATTCCTCCCTATAGGATGGCCACACCTGAGTTGTAGGAGATCAAGAAGAAGTTGGAGGAGCTACAGGCTAAGGGTTTCATTCGACCCAGTACTTCTCCTTGGGGTTCTCCTGTTCTGTTCGTGAAGAAGGAAGACGGTACCCTTCGGCTTTGTGTGGATTATTAGAAGCTGAACCAGTTGACGGTTAAGAACTGATATCCCTTGCCTCGGATTGATGACCTTTTCGATCATCTTCGAGGAGCCCGGGTGTTCTCGAAGATTGACTTGAGGTCCGGTTATCATCAGTTTCACGTTAGACAATCAGATATACCTCTGACAGCCTTCAGGAGCAGGTATGGTCTATACGAGTATATAGTCATGTCGTTCGGTCTCATGAACACGCCTGCGGTTTCCATGGAACTGACGAACCGAGTGTTCCATCCTTACTTGGACTCTTTCTTTGTGGTCTTCGTGGACGATATCTTGGTGTACTCTCACACTTGACACGACCATGCCACACATCTTGAGATCATTCTGAGTACACTGAGAGAGCATCGACTTTATTCTAAACTCTTGAAGTTCCATGGATCAGATTCACTTCTTGGGTCACGTCATCTCAGAGGCAGGAGTATCTGTAGACCCAGAGAAAGTGAGAGCTGTAGTTTCCTGGGAACAGCCGAAGAATGTTTTTGAGGTACAGAGCTTTCTAGGGCTGACTAGATACTGCAGATGCTTCATTCAGGACTTTTCTCATCTAGAAGCACATTTGACAGGTCTGACCAAGAAGGGGGAGAAGTTCTTATGGTCAGATTCTTGGGAGTCAGCCTTTTAGGAGCTAAAAGAGAGGTTGACGTCAGCACCGATACTAGTCTTGCTAGAGCCAGGAAAGATCTACACTGTTTACTGTGATGCTTCGAGCATCGGGCTGGGAGCGGTGCTTATGCAGGGAGATGGAGTCGTGGCGTACAGGTCTCGGCAGTTGAGGCCACATGAGAGGAACTACCCTACGCACAATTTGAAGTTAGCTGCTGTTGTTCATGCCTTGCACTGTTGGAGACACTATCTTCTGGGAGAGCACTTTGTGGTCTTCACTGACTACAAGAGTCTCAAGTATATCTTCACTCGGCGTGATCTGAATCTGAGGCAGCGCAGGGGGGTCGAGTACCTTCAGTCTTTTGACATCGAGCTTGCCTATACGCCAGGAAAGGGCAACACCGTGGAAGACACGTTGAGCAGGAGAACTCAGATTCAAGAAGTTCAGGAGGCCAGTAGTGAGTGACAGCTGATGACTCTGTTCTCTAAGATTCATCTAGAGGTGCACGACAGACGGGGATAGATTTTTCTATCTTCTGTAGCTGTTACCTCCACGCTACTTGATCAGGTATGGATGAGGCAGCTATCAGATTCATAAGGCTTAGTCCTTCGGGAGAGTGTGTCAGGAGGAGACCCTCTTCCTGGATGGACAGTGGGCGATGATGAGATCTTGCGCTTCCAGGGACGCATATGGGTGCCAGCAGACATACGTGAGGAGCTGATGCGAGATTTCCATTCCTCTGTTTGGGTAGTTCATCCTGGCATCACCAAGATGTATCGGGACCTTTATCGCCAATACTGATGTCCATGTCTGAAGAAGGATGTCTCTGGTTTTTTCATGAAATTTTCTACTTGTTAGAAGGTTAAAGCAGAGCATTAGCGACCAGCGGGGATTTTACAGTAGTTACCCATTCCAGAGTGAAAGTGGAATGATGTTGCGATGGACTTCGTGACCGGGTTTCCGAGGTCACCTCGAGGGAACGATGCTGTTTGGGTTGTCGTCAATACACTTAAGAAGGTTGCTCACTTCTTACCGATCAAGGAGACCTTCAGTGTTGATGATCTAGGATGACTTTACATCAGAGAGATCATTCGTCTGCATGGAGTTCCGCACTCTATTGTTTCAGACAGAGATGTGTGCTTTACCTCTCAGTTCTGGTAGGGACTTCAGAAGGCCTTGGGAACACATGTACTTTTGAGTACAGCATACCATCCCCAGACTAACGTCCAGTTCGAGCGCACGATCCAGGTGCTTGAGGATATGCTCCAAGCTTCCATCCTTGACTTTGGCGGTTCTTGGGAGAAGCATATTGCTCTGGTGGAGTTCTCCTACAACAACAGTTTCTAGGCGAACATTCAGATGGATCCATACGAGGCTTTGTACGGTAGGACATGTTGATCACCCTTATGATGGCTGGAGGCAGGAGAGGCAGCTTTTCTAGGACCTCATCTTGTTCAGGAGACTTCAGAGAAGATAGAGCTGATTCAAAAGAGGATGGCTACAGCGCAGTCTCGATAGAAGTCTTATGTTGATCAGTGGAGATGACCTCTGGAGTTCAAGGTCGGTGATCAGGTTTTCCTGCGTGTTGCACCGAGGTTGGGACACAAGAGGATTCAGATACATGGTAAGCTTTCCCCATGGTACGTCGGGCCGTTTGAGGTCTTGGAGAGAGTGGGGCCAGTCGCCTATCGGTTGTAGCTACCTTAGAGGTATTGGGCCATGCACGACGTCTTCCATGTCTCTCAGCTCCGACGTTACTTTTCAGACTCATCTCACATCTTTCAGCACGAGGAAGTCGATCTCAAAGAGGATGCATCATTCGAGGAGCATCTAATCTGGATTGTCGATCATAGTAAGAAGGTTCTCTACGGCCAGTCTGTTCCTCTGGTATGAGTGCTATGGCAGCACGAGTGAGTACAGGACGAGACCTAGGAGAGGGAGACCGATGTATGATCGCAGTGGCCAGAGCTGTTCGGGGTTTCTCCTTCTCCACCTCGTTAGGGAAATTCGGGGACGAATTTCTGTAAGGGATGAAGTTTGTAAGAACCCGGATCTCTTTTCAGGCATGTTTTCCCTTTTTTCTGGAGTTTTTGAGAAAAATGAATTTTCTGGAAATTTCAGAAGTACACACCGTGTAATTTCTTAGTACACGCCGCGTACTCTTTCCCCGACTCGAAGCCGTGTGCTGGTCGTGTCCGGGCCACACACATGGTGTGTAAGGCTGAGGTGGAGGCCAGTTGTTTCGGAGTATGGAAAATTCAAAGTACACACCGTGTACTCAAAAATTACACACCATGTACTTTCTTTTTTTTTTCATTAAACGGACCGGGGTCGCGTCTAACCCCCATATCCGTCTTCTTCTTCAGTTTTTGACCGTCCGGGAGCGACCGTATGGCTGGATCTTCGACGGATTCCCACCTCACCGTCCATCCTCCGATTCGAGCATGATCAGTTGCATTGGAATCACATCGGTGAGATATTCCTTCTTCTTGAGTCTTGTTTCTTGATTACTCATTTTTCTAAGTTATCGTGGGATGAACGTTTTGTGTGTTTTCTCAGATCTACACCGTTCTAAGGGGAATCTGTCATCGAGGTTCACGTATATCGATCTCCTCGGATCGAGGTAGGTGGTTTGTGTCTTTCCGTAGAAAGTTGATGAATAATTTGTGCAATTTCCACCAATAACCTTGAACGGGGTATTGCGTGTTTCCTGTTTTTCCCTTTTTACTTGCCTACTTTGCTTGATTGCTTTGGTAGATGTTATTGATTGTGATTAGAGTATTTTTGTTTGTGCTCAGTTTGCTTTTCCATGCCTAGTTATAGGATTGTGGACTGTTGTTTTATTATTGCTGTTGAGCCTTAGTTGATACCCAAGTAGTTCTTGAGGTTTACTTGGACGATATACACACGCTGGGCATGTTTAGTTACACTCAGGACTGTGAGAACCTAGAGTAGTAGACCAAAGGGGGAATTGACGGAAGGGATTCTCCAGAGTGTCTTTTAATCACGATGCGAGACTAAGGGGATAATTGATGGAAGGGATTCTCTAGAGTGTCTTTAATTACGACGTGGGCCACAGGCGGAATTGACGTTGAGTGCTTCCCCAGAGAGCCTTTAGCACGATACGAGAATATAGGGGGAATTGACGGTGAGTGCTTCCCCAGAGAGTTTGCTTAATTTCATAGCTAAACCAGAGGGGTGAGACTGTGTGTGCCTCCTAGAGGGTTGCTAGTACTTAGAGGTTGAACCATAGGGGTTAGACTGTGTGAGATACCCAGAGGGTTACCTGTTTTATTCTTATTGTTGATTGCTTACTTGTGCGCCTTACTTGTTAGAACTGTGGATTGTAGCTGCTTGTACTTTTTTGTTACTGCTTTTAGTTTTGTTACTGCCATGTATTCATTGACTGTTAGGCACAGATCTTTGGATGGTTGCCTACTGGGATTGTATCTCACACCCTGTTTGGGCCATGCTTTTGGGCCCAAGCAGACTATGTTGCTGCAGGTATAGACAAGGGCAAGCACCCTTCTACTTCAGGATCTTGAATGCACTAGGAGTTGGGGAGCATGGGACCGAGCCATGGCTCGCGATACTCAGGAGCTTACATTGTTTTTCTTTTGCACATGGTTTCAGTTGTATTTCAACACGTTGTTGGGTTTGATGTCTTCCTTAGATACTTGTACCTGCTGCATCTTTGTCATCATAGTTTTATATATTTGCATTGATTTCGTTGTTGGTTTCTATTGGTATGCATGTTGTTTACTGCTTCCACTTTTTATTGTTGTTTTCTCACTTTTTATAACTTACCGAATGAGGGCATAGTTTCCCCACCGACTCACCAAGGCCCTCGCTGCTAGTTGGCAGCGTCTGGGATTCCGGGAAACGTGCTTGAGGTCATGTGGCGAACCAGGTACGGGGCACCAGTGGAGGGGCTCCAGATCCGGGACGTTACAGTATTCACATGTTTCCTTTTCATGTTTCATATATTGGTATAATTTCATGATAATGATTGATTATGATTGTGTGTGGGTGTGTGTGTAGCCACTAAGATTCATCCATGATACTTGTTTCCATGAGTTTACTTGAATCTTGTTTTAATTTTTATGATGATAAAATGTATTGTATATTGAGACTATTTCTTCAACATTATATGATATGATTTTCATTGTATGTTATACCCTTATATGAATGTTACCAAGCCTTTGGATGTATTGTTATTCATGCTCAAAATAGGTGGACCATTCTGATATGGTTAACCCTAAGAGGGGGAGTGAGCATGATTTGTGATGATGGTGATGACAAACCTGAGTGTAGGGTAGGGATGTGATGATGCATCATGGATACCATGTGATTCACTAAATTCCCAATGGACTCTAAGTGTCATGTTACTCATTGACTAGTGGATGCCGAGTAGTATGATCACTCATTACACAGGGGATACAGAGTAGCATGATTTATGTGATGTCTATTGTATGCAGAGTAGCATGTTCAAATGATGCCTTGAGGATGTCAAGAAGTATATTATGATCCTTGTGTCTAGTTATTTATTATTTCTGATATATAAATATTCATTCCTCTATGGATCAAAAGAAAGCACATATTGGGATTATGGTGGCTTGGTTAACACACAATTTCTCGATATGTTAATTTTTATTCTTTCATTAACATTTATAATTATCATAGAATAAAACTATTATACTTTTGAACATTTTTTAATGATGTATTTGTGGTGTCCTACTTAGATCGATTACTCACACCCTATACAGGCATCTCGATGCACTTGAATACTTCATGTATAAGGATCCAGGTAAGGGAAATGAGCTTGTTGAAGATGATTGAAATCGGGATCAAGGAGGAGGTAGTGGTATCAGGATGTACTCTAGATGACTCCGTGATGTTTCTTTAATTATCTTCTTGAACATATTAACTTTGTTTAGTTTGTGACATTGGGATCCCAAATTAATATATTTGTATAAATTGTGTACTATGCATTATTAAATTAGGATTATTTATAATTCCTAATGTTACTTTTGTTGTTATACTATATTTTTTATGTTTAATGTATGTATATGATATGATAATGAAGATATAGTATCCCCACTGATGACATTCAGAAACTCACTATTAGTTGGAAGCCTCTTTCATGTAGGGAGATGTGCATGTGGTATCATGGCTCTCTAGCTTGGGCTTGTTTTTTCAGATAGGGGAATTAAAAACTGGTATCATAGCATAGTTTTATTATTTTATTTTGACTAACCTGAGATATGGTTGAAATGAGATTCGTTTTGTGGGACTCAGGTAGAGGAGTTAGTATGTTATTGGCCATCACATGTGTAATAGACCTCTGTGTTACCATTAATGTGATTTTTATCATTTTTTTACATAATTTTGGTTGTGTTCAAGAATAATGAATAGTAACTTAGGACCACATGCTATATATATTCCTATTCTTGAGCTACGTACTAGTTCTTTAATTCAATTCCATGAATGATTGTATCATTCCATAAAATAAAAATGTTCTCTATTGATTGATATATCTATTTTCGATACTATTGGGATATATTTATGAAGGAATTAGTTAGTAGAACCATATCATTATCTTATATATATATATATATATACATGACTATGACTAATGTGAAGGGATAGAGAACCTTAGTTAGTGCTAGGAGGGACATGCCTTGGGATGTGGGCATCCTCCTCAAAAATCAATTTTTAATCCCATAGAATGTTTATGAACTAACATAAAAGATTAAATTTTATAATTTTTCCTATTTCATATAGAATATTCTATATCAAAAGAGACTTATATAACCCCCAACTGATGTGGGAAGGGTTTCACCAACTAAGGAGGATTCCCCTATTACACCACTTGTTGTACAGGTGGGTGCAATAAATCACAATAATGTACTTGTTCTAGTGGTGTAGGGAGTGGGTCCACCCCCAGAGGGATTCATTCCACTTGTTTATGAACATAGAGGAGGGGGACCAATTTCCATGGTCAACTCTGATAGACACTTATGGCTATAGAATCCACTAGACATTTCGCGTAATATAGGTTCACAAGATGTAGAGGTATGGATAGAAATTATTGATGGTTTCTTCAAACCCATTGAGATAACTAAGGATAAGAAGGTGATGCTGGGAAACATGAGGATTTCACATGGTAGGAATTTAATAACCTATTCTTCAGGGAGTTTTTATACAAAACTCAATAGCATGACCAAGCACAAGAGCTCATAGATATACAGTTTCAGTCTATGAACGTATCCATATACTCATCCAGTTTCACTAAAATACTTCACTTTTATCTTATCTTGGATGGAATCATCACATAGAAGGATATAATGTTTTATATCATTATTTACCTCAATATCAGGTGGCATGTCAGGAGTATTGACCTAATGACTTACTCGAATGTTATTTATAAGGCCTTGACAATCAATAATGATTTAGAGGAGAATTGATTAGTTTTTATTCTACAACCATTAAATAATAAAGTGAGTAGACCTTTTACTATTTCTATATGTGTCTTTATGGTAGTAAGAAGATGAAGCTTGGGGAATCACAATAGGGTATTGGTAAAGAAGGTGGAATAAAGTTTGACTTCATCAGTTCCCTCAGGAAAAGTACAACAATGCTTCAACTATGGGAAACATAATTCATTACTATATGGTTTTCATAGTACTTCTCGATAGTGTCGAAAATTTGGAAATATATGACAAATTTATAAATTATCCACCATGGATTTAAGGATAGGTTTTCATTAGGGATCAAATAATATGTGGTCAGAGAACCAAGGATCTAGTTAGGGTCCTTAGTTTCCATCTCATACGACAATGACTCTAGTGAGTCATGTATCTCAATTACATGGTCATGGATCTAAATAAATTTGAGTCAATATAGTGGATAATACTCTAGTAGATAGTGGTGAGGGGTCATATTCTATTCTTGGTATAGTCATGATTAGTTTTAATTTTTCTACTTACTTGTTTGACACAATTTCTTCCCAGTCCTTTTTATCTGCATAATTTGTTACTAAACTTGACTTAATGGTCAAGTTAACTTCTGAGTTACTTTCCCTCAATACACCATTTTTCAGGAAATTATAACCTCTTCATCGATTCCAAAATTTTGTTATATTCATTATTTGTTTTAGATATATATTGGAAATCAGAATTCTAGAGTTTATAAGATTTAATGTGATTCCTCGCATGGAATGACTAATTAGATTTTATGTCCATATTGATTTCTATTAGAGGAAATTAGAATTTACATCACCCAAGGGAGATAATTACATGATGATAATATATTGGGTGTTGGGATTAGGTATATTTGGTCAATACATGAGCCATATTAGGTTGGTTATAGTATATATTTTGGAATTATCTCTTTAAATAGGATTATTGGCAACCTCTATGTCTTTGCCTATACTTTTAGATCAATATCTAGACATCTTTATTGAGAAACTAAAAAACCTTTCCCTTTATAGATCATTTGAGTTCTTGATATGACTCATTTTGGTTGAGTAACCCATTTTGATACCACTTATAATATAGAATCGATTGAGTTGAAGAAGCTCATGGTATAGATCAAGAACATAGAAAACAATGATTTATTGGGATAAGTATGTTACTATGGGGTTCACTTGTTTTGTTCAACAAAAAAGGTAGATGGTAGTCTTATACTCTTTGTGGATTACCATAAGTTGTATAAGATGAGGGTGAAGAATGAGTATCTTTTTTCTAGGATTGATGATCTTTTTTATTAGTTGTTGGGATCATGGTTGTTCTCTAATATTGATCCCCACCCTGGATATCAGCAACTATGGGTTAGAGATGATGACATCCCAAAGACGTCCTTTTAGATATGCTATGGTATATATGAGTATATGGTGATACCATTTGGATTGAAGAATTTTCTAATATTTTTCATAGCTCTCATTAACATGATATTCCACCCATATATTAACCTATTCATGATAGTGTTCATTGATTAAATACTAATCCACTTACTGCCCCCCCAAGAAACATGAAAAAATCTCAAGATTTTTTTGATTACACCTCGAGCACATCAACATTATAAAAATATTTCTACATGTAACTTTTTGATTTTAGAGGTGAAGTTCTTAAGGTATGTTTTTTTGAGACTCGTATAATAGTGGAAGCATAGAATGTTGAGGTAGTGATGGCCTATACATATCTTGAAATGTGTTTGAGATCAAGATTTTTCTTGGTTTATTAGGATGATACTGATATTTTATCTAGGACTTATCCCATTTATTGGAACCTATGACTCTACTGAAAAAAAGGGAGTAAATTTTTAATGTCTAGACTAGTGTGAAGTATATTTTCTTGAGTTAAAGAGGAGTTTGACTACAACTCTAGTGTTATTACTTCCTAATATTGGGATTCATAAGGTGTTGGTTTGGGAGCAGTAAAAATACAGAGGTAGTGAGTAGTAGTTTATGGGTCATGTTAGTTGTGAAACCATGAGTTTAACTATCCTACCAATGACATGGATCTATAATCCCTAGACCATTATTTGAATATTTAGAGACATTATACCTTCATCAGAAAGTTTTTTATTAACACAAACAGAAATATCATCCATTATATCTTCACACAGTGGGACCACATCTTAAAGTAGGGGTGCATGGTAGAGTACTTACAGACCATAAAATTTAATATGGTTTATGAACCAAGAAAAATAATCATCATTAAAGATTCTATTAGCCATAACACATGGGTAGCTCAAGAGCTTATTGAATTTCCTTTTGAGGAGAAGTGGAACCTAATGATATTTTTTAGTGACTGGAGGATAGATACTTCCATAGACCAGAGATCAATGGATTTTGATTTTTTGTGACAAAATATTTTTTTGTTAAACAGGTGAAGGCTGAAAAAAAGGATTAATCTGTCATGACCCATCCCTCGGGGCCCGTATCATGACTACCCCAAACCCGCCTTATATAGGCCAGGGGCTGAAGACTAGCACCAAAGGCGTAAATCCCTAAACTGGGAAGACATTGCCTTTATAACTATAAAAAAACACATCAGAGTAAACAACTGGAAGAAAAAAACTAAGTAAAAATGTATACAAAAGAAGTTTTTGAAAGTAAAAGGGGACAGAAATACAAGCCCAAGTGTAAAGTACAAGTACAACTGAAAGTATGTCCAACTAAAGAAAAGTAAAGCAGCTACTAGGTCATCCTGTGGGGTTCCTACCTGAAGGGTAGGTACAGATGGCCTCCTCAACACTCCACATCTATCTGTCTCCTCTATGTACCGTCACACCGAGTGGTCGACCTCCGAGTACCATCCAGTCCTGCTACTCTCTACCTTAATCAGCGCTTCCCGTCATCTACAACCAACACAACGAGGTGCGGGCATAGCCCGTGTAGGGGTGAGTATAACAATACTCAGTATGGACCCTAAGACCCTCAAGGTCTCACAAAATCCAAAAAGTATAAACCAAAAAGTACGAAATCAATGGATAACCATTTATTAGGTATATTCCCATACATATACATAAGTTATCTAGCAACCCACCCCAATCTTGAGGAAAACAAAAAAGTAATTCACTCAACTCAAACCAGGATTTTTATTATCGAAACCATGACAGCTGGAGAACTCCTCCTCTATCGAGTATAGTGGACCTATCACAACACCGAGGCACTTCTCACTAACCTTGGACTGCTGAGGTACTCCTCCTGTCGAGTACCACGGGTCTGCTGCCAACTACCGGGCGCTTCTCTGTTGTGGGTCTGCCGCCAACTACCAGGTGCTCCCCCTAATAGCTTGCAGAGGTAATCCTCCTGTCGAGTACCATGAGTTTGCCACCAAATACCAGGCGCTCCTCTTCCGTGGGTCTACTTCCAAATACCAGGCGCTCCCCACTGGGCTAGTTGAATCACTATGAGTCGAGTCGGTTAAGCAGTCATCAGGTCTGCCAGCTACTAGGTCTCCGCACTTTGTCTACACGTCACTGGAAGGATCTACTCCACGAGCTACTGGTCAATACTAAAACTGTTTTGAAGTGCCAGGAAGAAGTATCTAAAAGTTCTTCCACGTCATAGGGGTATCAACACAATAGACGACGCGCTAATCGGACGCCCGATCTGTTAGTTATTAGCCTTTTAGTTTAGGGAGCCCGATTGTATTCATGTACAATCCAACCTAACCATAACTCAAATATACCCGGAAATCTAGTGGGGTATTTTAAAAGGTACGACTTCATTCTGGGAAAATCGGTGCCACTGACAGTTCGTCAAACGGACGTCCGGTGCCAAAGATATGGTCCAAGAAGGTAATGGGTTAGTAATAGGCCCGGGTCCGGTCTGACCCGGTCGGACTGACTCGGCCCAACCCAGTCTAGGCCGACCCAGTCTCGGTCAACCCGGTTAGTCTCGCTGGGTCTGACCTTGCCTGTTGGGTGGGTCAGCCCGCTTGGTTTTGACCCGGTTTGCTGGGCCCGGCCCAGCGGACTGTGAGGGAGGTTTGGCCCGGAGGTTGCCATGTAGGCAACTCGGCCCGAAGGCCAGGTCCGGTTCGGCCATCGCCACGAGGGCTGTGTCTTGAGAAACTCGACCCGGGAGGTCGGCCTGGTTGGGGAACCAGCGGGCAGGACGTGAGGAGTGCAGGCTGGCCGCTGGTGCACTGGGCAAGGCGAGAAAGTGGCTGGGCAGGCCGCGGGGGCACCGGTAAGGCGCCGGGCAAGCTGCGACAGGGGCCGTGCAGGCTGCGGGGGAACCTGTAGGGCATCGGGCAGGGCGGTGGGGTGCCGTACAGGCCACGACAGGGTCCGGCCAGGTCGAAAGGGCATCACACAGGGCGTGTGGGCACCGGGTAGGCCGCGGGAAGGGCCGAGCAGGTCGCGACAGGGGCTGGGCAGGACGCAGGGGCGCCGGTAGGGCGCTAGGTAGGGGGCATGGGCGCCGAGTAGGCCACGAAAGGGGCCGGGCAGGCCGCTAGGGTGTCGGCAGGGTGTCAGGCATGGCGCGGGGGTGCCCGATAGGCCGCGGAAGGGGCTAGGCAGGCCGCGAGGGTGTCTGTAGGGCGTTGGGCAGGGCGCGGGGGCGCCAGGAAGGCCGCGTCAGGGGCCGAGCAGGCTGCGGGGCATCGACGAGGCGCCAGGCAGGGCGCGAGGGCGCTGGGCAGGCCGCGACAGGGCGCCGGAGGGCCGTGGGTAGGCGGGCCGTGCACCGGGCAGGCCGTAGGGGCGCCAGAAGGGCACCAGGAAGGGCAACAGGAGACCACGTGCAGGCGGGTCGGGCGCCTCCCGGGATGGCGGTGGTCGGCCGGAAGCTTCGATGCACCGCGGGGGAGGCGCGATTCGTGGAGTCTGTGGGTAGCACGTCCTTCGTCATTGACGACATCATCATTTTCACCTCATCACCATGCCATAGAACGCCACAAGATGGAAGAATCGACGGAGGATGTCAGGCCATGTTAGGTTGGCCTGCATCCTCCGCGTTTAAAGTGATATCAATTGGTTCATCAAAATTGGAAAGATTAACATCAATTATTTACAACCACACAACGATTTCTTTTCAAACAATGACGAGAAAAGAAAAGGGAAAAAAACAAGGTAATCCCTCTACCTTTGATTCATCGATTGATGTTCATCGTTCGTTGATGGTGTTGTGGAAAGAAGACGATGAAGTTCATCATTCACCGCGTTCGTCACGCACTCCCAACCCTGAGCCGCGTTGGCTGTGGAAGACACTCCACGTCACTAGGATCTGAGGTAGGATGTTGAAGAAGGTTGTTGGTGGCATTCTTTGCATTCTTCATTCTTCTTTTGGAGAACTCCTTTCTCCCATTCTCTCCTCTCAAGCTCCCACCAAATGATAATTTCGAAGCCAAAAATAATATAAGTTATCTATTATTTTATTTTCACAACAATTTCAAAATAGAGGAATTAATCAAGAGGTTCTCCTTAATAAATTAAATGCGTTGGCACAATTGATTAATTGGGAGGTCAAGAGGCTCCCCTTAATTAAATTACACACATTGGCACAATTAATTAAAAGGGAGAGGTGGCACCAATTAATGGTAGAGGAGGTCAAGGGACTCCCCTCCCATTAATGAGGGAAGTTGGGAGATTTTCCACCCTCCCATTAATTGGGGGGTTTTAGTCTCATGTGGTCCCCACAACGTAACCTCTCATGGTAGGTTATATTCGGGTGGGCCCCACCACCATAACCTCTTATGGAAGGTTGAGGTGTGGTGGTTTCACCTATAACTCGCAAGTGTAGTTTTTAACCAACAACCACTCAAACTCATGGCAGCATAAAAATAAAATAAAGTGTTGTACACTTTATTTTTTTTTTTTAAAATCCAAAAAATAACTTTTATTTTCGACCATCTTCCGTCGAGGTGAAAGTCTTTCTAAGACAATACCGGCACTACGAGTTCAACAGTGCCCTCAGATTTCAGTTCCGAGCACCTATTCAAAAGTTATAAAATCATGCTCGTACGTTTACTGAATGTACCCAAACAAAACTTCAGAACTTGATTCCGGGCACATTGGACCTCAGAATCAAGAGCCGTAAAATTTTCACTGACTCGTAAAAATCCCATGTATATAAAAAAAAATTCCACGAGATTTCAGAGTCTTTACATTCTCCCCACCTCAGGTATTTATGTCCCTATAAACTACTGCTCGAACTATGGGAACGAATGGGGGTACTGAGCACGCATCTTAGCCTCCCGCTCCCATGTGCTCTCCTAGAGTTTCCCGTTCTGCCAACAAACACGCACCAGAGGTATCGAACATCCACTTAGGACCCAATCTTGTTGATCCTCAATCTCCAATGGGACCTCTGTAAAAGTCTCCCCATCGTCGATGTCCAGCTCTCCATGGTCGATGATGTGGGAAGGGTCGTGCACGTATCACCTCAACTGAGATACGTGGAAGACGTTGTGCACCTAGTGCAACTGAGGTGGAATATCTAAGAGATAAGACACCTATCCTACTCTCACGAGGACCTGGAAAGTTCCAATGAATCTCTAAGATAACTTTCCACCTCGGCCAAATATCCGTAGACCTTGTCTAAGTGAGACACATAGAAAGATGTGGTCGCCATCCTCGAACTCCATAGGTCTCCATCTCCTATCAGCATATGACTTCTGTCTGCTATGTGGAGTCTTCATCCACTCATGGGCGATCTGCACCTTCTCCTTAGTAGCTCGTACCATCTCTAATCCCACTAGTTCTGACTCCCTAGGGCTAGTCCAGCACAAGGGTGATCTGCAAGGTCGCCCGTACAATGCCTCGAAAGGTGCCATCCCTATAGTGGAGTGATATCTATTGTTGTAGGAAAACTCCACCAAAGGCAATTTATCCTCCCATATGTGACCGAAGTCGAGGACACATGCACATAGCATGTCCTCGAGGGTCTGAATGGTCCGCTCAGTCTGACCATCTGTCTGAGGATGGAAGGCGGTACTCAAGTGAAGTGGTGTCTTGAAATCCTCGTTCATCCACTTCCATATCCATGAAGTAAACCATGTGTCCTATTCAGAGACAATAGAACAAGGTAATCCATGTAAATGCACAATCTCCTATACATAGAGGCGTCCCAAGATCTCTACTGAACTCTGCTCTCTGATCGGTAGGAAGTGGGCTAACTTGGTGAGTCAGTCGACGATCACCCAAATCGAGTCATGACCCCTTTATGTAAGTGGAAGACTCATCACAAAGTCCATGGAAATCCCATCCCACTTCCACTCTAGGACCTCTAAAGGCTGAAACAAGCCTGCTGGTACCTGGTGCTCTGCCTTCACTTGCTGAAAAGTGAGGCACCGTGAGACGAACTCTACTACTGCCTTCTTCATTCCTGGACACCAGTGCTGTCATCGAAGGTACTGGTACATATTCACCACTCTTAGATGTACCTCTAGAGGGGATGTGTGGAACTCCCTCAACACTTACTCCTGAAGTTCCATTGGTACCAAGGTACATCATCTGAAGAGTATGACATGCTCCCCACCTTCAGAAAATCCATCAGGTGCCTGCCCTCTGGATATATAAGCACGTTGTGTCTCGCAGTCAGCGTCCCCATGCTGCACCTCCCTGACTCACTGAAGAAGTTGGGGAGTGACCATAAAAGACTGTAGATAGACTGCTCTATCTCTATCCACAAATTATATATGTAAAGAATCCAGCTACTATGTTGCCTCTCCTAATAGTTGTATACCAGATCTCCTGCAGAGAGCATCTGCTACAATGTTACCCTTCCCAGGAGTATAGACTATCTCGAAGTCATATTCCTGGAAGAACTCGAGACATCGCCGCTATCTCAGGTTCAGGTCCTTTTGATAGAAGATATAAATGAGACTCTTATGATCATATTACACGGTAAAATGCTCGCCCATCAGATAGTGCAACCATATTTTCAAGGCGAAGACCACTGCTGCTAACTCTAGGTCCTGGGTAGAATAGTTCTACTCATGTTGTCTCAGCTGCCGAGAACCACAAGCAATCACTGCTCGCTCCTGCATCAAGACACACCCAAGTCTAGTACCTGATGCGTCACAGTAGACTACATACCCTACGCCCACCTCTGGAAGCCTCAAGATGGGGGCACTAGTCAACCTCTACCTCAGCACCTGAATGCTCTGTTGGCATCTCTCCGACCACACGAAGGGTTTCCTCTTCTTCGTCAAGGATGATAGTGGTTCTGCAACTCTGGAGAAGTCTGGAATGAACCTCTGATAGTATCCAGCCAAACCCAGGAAACTCCGTACCTCCGTCACACTCCTGGGTGGCTTCCAAGGACGTACCGCCTTAATCTTCCCTGGATCCACTGTAACTCCAACCTCTGAGATGATGTGTCCCAAGAAGTGAACCTCTCGAATCCAAAACTGGAACTTCGAGAGATTACCATAAAGATGGAGCTCTCAGAGTATGTCCAGTGCTACCTGAAAATAGTAGGCATGCTTCTCCTCAGTAGTCGAATAGATCAGAATGCCATCAATGAAGACTACGACAAAGCGATTGAGGTAAGGCTGGAAGATCTTGTTCTTGAGACTCATAAACACTGCTGGAGCGTTGGTTACGCCGAAGGGCATAACCAAGAACTCGTAGTGGACGTAATGACACCTGAAGGTCATCTTCTTCAAATCATCATCTTGAACTCTAAGTTGGTGATAGCCTGATCTGAGGTCTATCTTCGAGAACCACCGTTCTCCCTTCAGCTGGTCAAAGAGTTCATCAATCCTCCGGAGGGGGTACTTGTTCTTCAGGGTCACCTAGTTCAAGTGATGGTAGTAGACACAGAGCCTCAAGCTCCCATCCTACTTTTTGGCGATGTGAATCGGGGCTGCCCAGGGAGAAACACTGGGCCAGATAAATCCCTTCACCTGTAAGACCTCTAGCTGTACCCTCATCTCACAAAGCTCTGCAAGAGCCATCCGATATGTTGTAGTAGATATCGGTGCCGTCCCGGGGTATAGGTCAATGTAGAAGTCCAACTCTCTATGAGGAGGTATTCCTAGAACATAGTCATGGAAAAAATCCGCGTACTGGTCCACCACTACAGGATATCTCGGACTGTCTACATCAATTACTCCAAGGGTAAGGCATGCCAACTAATGAGTGATCGGTTACAACCTCCTCCGAGTAAGTCCGTCCTACATTTCAAAGCCTCCCTTATCACCGGTGAAGGTAAACCTGGTCCCATTCGTGTAGACACACCACCCTTTGTGCCTAATACATTCAATCTGAGCATGGACTGTAGATAACCAGTCCATACCCAAGATGATGTCGTAAGGCCTCGACACTGCTACTAGGAGATCCCAGCCGAAGCTCTTGCCTCCTAAAATAATCTCACACTGCCGGCACCAGTGGGTAAATGTCAAATCTTCTCCCATAGGAGTATCTACCATAAGGATCAAGCCAATGACTCCGTCAGAATATCCGAGCTCCGAATGAGTGATGTGGCAATGAAGGAGTGACAGGAACCTGTGTCTATAAGAACTGTAGCTAAGGTGGAGTAGACACAGATCGTACCTCAAATCATATTTGGAGAACCGTGATCATAAGCCTCATCTTACTGGAGCTGAGCTCTCCCCTGTCCACCTGCCCCCTGCTTTCAGGTTGGGCCTCCTTGTGGTGGTGGTGGTAACAACTCATAATGTCGTCCACCACCAGTTGCACGTCCAGCTCCTCTGTCACGTCCGCCTCCTCCCTGTGGACTGCATCGATCGAACCTATTCCTATGACTAGGAGGTCCTTCAACTATCTTTTGATCATCAGAACGGCAGGTTGGATAGTCACGAGCCATGTGACCATGCCCACCGCATGAGTAAAACTGCCCGCTCCTGGCATGAATGAATCTGTCTCCACTTTGGGTGCCCCACACAATTGATCCTAAGTCATGCAGTTGGACACCTGTAGGTCTGGTCCTCATGGACCTCTGCGACATCTGTCTACTTCCAGCTGCAGAAGACTTCACTGCAAGTTGACTAGTGGTGGGTCTCGCTGATGGAGACTGCTCAGTAAGGAAACTCTCCACTATGAGGGATCTATCAAACACCCCCGCCTGTGTTGGGATACTGAGTGAGATCATCAATGCTATGATATTCTGTCTGAGCCCCTGCTCGAATGTCCAGGACCTAAATAAAGGGTCCCATACCATATCTGTAGAGTAGCGTGAGAGGTCGGTGAACCTCGCTGAGTACTGTGCCACCGTCATGCTACCCCACCGAAGATGCAGTAGCTCCTATATCTGCACCGCACGAAGGGTGGCTAGTACAAACTCCACCTGGAATAGGCTCTTGAAGAATACCTAGAGTAGGGTCGCCTCATCATGCACTTGGAGCACCAGGCTCCACCATCTGCCTGCTGCTGCCTTTAGTAGACTCGTAATAAGGATCACTATAAATTCAGCTGGTGTCCCTACTAGCCTGAAGACTCTTACCATAGACTCCAGCCAATCCTCATCCACCTGTTGGTCCGTCTCTCCCCTGAACCTGGGTGGCCTCTAGTGCTGGAACTTTTGAAACATGCTCAAGTGGCATGCATCGTCTGCTGTTGGGGTAGGTGGCATCGGTGGCCCAACAAGAAGTAGTACCACTGGTGCCTCTGCTGGTAAAGGGCCCTACAGTGAGGCCTCATCGCTCGGTGGGCTGTCAGTGCATAGGACTCTCAGGGATCTAACTGGTCGTCCAAGGGGAGGCATCCTGAAGAAACAGATGCGACACAGTCAAAAGATTATACCTAGTGAGCTGACCTGGTTGAGCTGACTTAGAGAAATCTTTTGAAACACACACGCAATCAGTGTTTTCATGCACTAAGTCGAAAATCAGTAGTCAGGGTCCTGGTTTATGGATACGTTGGCCACCCGCACTAACCCTAGACTCCCTGAACTGAAAACCACACTTAGTACCCTTAAAAATATTGCTTCATAGAAAATAAAGATCAAAGTTCTAAGTTCTACAGTAGAACCGAGTCCTTTGATACCAATTTGTCACGACTCATCCCCCGGGGCCCGTATCGTGACTACCCCAAGCCCACCTTCCATAGGCAAGGGGCTAGAGACTAGCATCAAAGCCATAAATCCCTAAACTGGGAAGGCATTGCCTTTATAACTGTCAAAAAACACATCAGAGTACACAACTGGAAGAAAAACACTAAGTAAAATTGTATACAAAAGAAGTGATGGAAAGTAAAAGGGACAGGAAATACAAGCCCAACTGTAAAGTACAAGTACAACTGAAAGCAAGTACAAATGCAGAAAATTAAAGCATCTACTAGGTCATCCTATGGGGTTTCTACCTGAAGGGTAGGTACAGATGGCCTCCTCAGCACTCCACATCCGTCCGTCTCCTCCATGTACCATCACACCGAGTGTTCCACCTCCGGGTATCATCCAGTCCTGCTACTCTTTGCCTCAGTCAGCGCTGTCCGTCATCTGCAACCAACACAACGAGGTGCGTGCATAGACCGTGCAAGGGTGAGTATAAAGATACTCAGTAGGGACCCCGAGACCCTCTAGGTCTCACAAAATCCAACAAGGATAAACCAAAAAGTACAAAATAAATGGATAACCATTTCTTAGGTATATGCCTATACATATACCTAAGTTATCTAGTAACCCATCCCAATCATGAGGAAAACACAAAAATCATTGAATCAGATCAAACCAAGATTTTTATTATCGAAACCATGGTTGCTGAATAACTCCTCCTCTGTCGAGTATAGTGGCCCTTTCATGTCACCGAGGAGCTTCTCACTAACCTTGGACTGCTGAGGTACTCCTCCTGTCGAGTACTGCGAGTCTACTACCAACTACCGGGCGCTCTTCCACTGTGGGTCTGGCACGAACTACCAGGCGCTCCCCACAATATCCTATAGAGGTACTCCTCTTGTCGACTACCATGGGTCTTCCACCAACTACTAGGTGCTCCTCCACCGTGTGTCTGCTGCCAACTACCAGGCGCTCCCCACTGGGCTAGTCGAATCACTCCGAGTCAAATCGGTCAAGAAGTCGTTAGGTCTGCTAGATACTAGGTCGTCGTACTATGTCTTCCTATCACTAGAAGGATAGGCTCCATGATCTACTGTGAAATACTCCAACTATTTCTAAGTTCCATTAAGAATCATCTCAAAGGTCTGCCACGTTATAGGGGTCTTAATGCAACAGACGGCGTGTCAATCAGACACCCGGTCTGTTGGTTATTAGCCTTTTAGTCCCGAGGGACCGGTTGGATTCGTGTATGATCCAACCTGACCATAACTCGAATATACCCCAAAATCTAGTGGGGTATTCTTAAAGGGACGAATTCGTTCAAAGAATACCGACGCCGCTGACGGTTCGTCAAACGGACATCTGGTGCCAAAGATATGGCCCAAGAAGGTAATGGGTCAGTAATGTGCCCAGGTCTAGTCCGACCCGGTCGGACTGACTCGGCTCGACCTAGTATGGGGCGACCCGGTCTGGGTCGACCCGACCAGTCTCGCTGGGTCTGACCGGGCCCGTTGGGCGGGTCAGCACACTATGTTTTGGCCCGATCCACTGGGCTCGGCCCAGCGGACTGCGAGGGCGGTTCAACCCGGAGGTTTCCATGTAGGAGACTCAGCCCGAAGGTCGGGGCCAGTTCGGCCAATGCTATGAGGGGTGCAGCTCGGGCGACTAATCCAGGGAGGTAGGGCCGATCGGGGAACCAGCGGGCAGGCCGTGTAGAGCGCAGGCAGGCCGCGGGGGCGCTGGGAAGGCCACGGCAGGGGCCGGGTAGGCCGTGGGGGTGCTGGCAGGGCACCGGGCAGGGCGCGGGGGCACCGTTCAGGCTGTAGTAGGGGACGGGCAGGCCGCGGGGGCGCTGACAGGGCATCGGGTAGGGTGCGGGGGTGCCAGGCAGGCCGCGACAGGGGCTAGGCATGCCGTGGGGGCACCGTTAGGGCGTCGGGCAGGGCGCGGGGGCATCAGGCTGGCCGCGGAAGGGGACGGGCAGGCTGCAGGGGTGTCAATAGGGTGCCGGGTAGGGCACAGGGGTGCCGGAGGGCCGTAGGGAGGCAGGCTGCGTGCTGGCCAGGCCGTGGGTGTGCCGGGAGGCCGCGGGCAGGCAGGCCAGGCACTGCTTGGGCCAGCCGTGGTCGGCCGGAAGCTTCGGTGCACCGTAGGGGCGGCACGATTCGCAGAGACTATGGGTAGCGCAGCCTTCGTCATTTCCACCTTCGTCGTCGTCGCCTCATCGCCATGCCATAGAACGCCACAAGAAGGATGAATTGACGGAGGATGTCAGGCAATGTTAGGTTGGCCCGCATCCTAAACGTTTAAAGTGATATCAATTGGTTCATCGAAATAGGAAAGATAAACATCAATTATTTACAACCACGCAACGATTTATTTTCATACAATGACGAGAAAAGAAAAGGGGTAAAACACAAGGTAAAACCCCTAGATTTGATTGGTTGATCATCGTTTATCGTTCGTTGACGGTGTTGTGGAATGAAGATGATGAAGTTCATCATTCACCACGTTCATCACACACTCCCAACCCCGAGCTGCGTCGGCCATGGAAGACACTCCACGTCAGTAGGATCCGAGGGAGGATGTCAAAGAAGGTTGTTGGATGTGTTTTTCACATTCTTCGTTCTTTATTGGGATAACTCCTTTTATCCCAAGCTATCCTCTCAAGCTCCCACCAAATGAGAATTTCCAAGCCCAAAATAATATAATTTTTCTGTTATTTTATTGGCACAAAAATTTCAAAATATAGGAATAAATTAAGAGGCTCCCCTTAATAAGTTACACACATTGGCACAATTGATTAATGGGGAGGTCAAGAGGATCCCATTAATTAAATTACACACGTTTGTCGAATTAATTAAAAGGGAGAGGTGGCACCAATTAATGGTAGAGGAGGTCAAGGGACTCCCCTCTCATTATTGAGAGGAGTTGGGAGATTTTCCACTCTCCCATTAATTGGGGGGGTTTTAGTCTCGTGTGGTCCCCACGATGAAACCTCTCACGGGAGGTTATGTTCTGGTGGGCCCCACCACCATAACCTCTCATGGGAGGTTAGGGTGTGGCGGTCCCACCTCCAACTCCCAAGTGGAGGTTTTAACCAACAACCACTCACACTCATGGCTGCTCAAAAAATAAAATGAACTGTTGTACACATTATCTAATTATTATTTTTAAAAAGGAAAAAACTAACTTTTATTTTTGAACATCCTCCATAGAGGTGAAAGTATTCTTAAGATAATAATGGCACTACGAGATTAATAGTGCCCTGAGATTTCAGTTCTGAGCATCAGTTCAATAGTTATAAAATCTCGCTCCAACGTTTACTGAACGTACCTGAACAAAACTTCAGAAATTGATTCTGGGCACACCGGGCCTCAGAATCAAGCACTGTATATTTTTGGGGACTCGAATAAATCCCATGTATATATATATAAAATTCCATTGGATTTTGGGGTTTTTACATAATCTGAGTGTTGTGGAATGTGAGAATAATTAACACATGGAAACTCAATACCCAGGTGGTCGTTGGATGATGACAATGTGATCCTTGTATATGGGAGGTTTGTGGTACCTGTTTCCATTAGGGAAGAGCTAATGAGAGACTCTCAAAACTATAAGTGGGTTGCGGATCCCAGAGTGAAAAATATGTTCCAGGAATTTAGGAGGTAGTTCTAATGGCTAGAGATGAATAGGTACATTACTATATTTTTTCCTGATAACTTACCCGCTAGAGGATAAAGGGCGAACGCAAGCATCCTAGTGG
Organism: Viscum album; assembly: GCA_963277665.1. Taxonomy (NCBI): domain Eukaryota; kingdom Viridiplantae; phylum Streptophyta; class Magnoliopsida; order Santalales; family Viscaceae; genus Viscum; species Viscum album. Next base: position 163,529,651 of record OY728140.1, read on the forward strand.
ACTACTCTAGAAACTTATTATACCAATGTGAATGTGTAATAATGTCATAGTGGAATTTTCTATGTGGTTACCTATAATAACCTGAAATTTTATGAATATTTTTTTCTAAATAAATTTAATTTTTTCAATATCATGTGTTACACACAACACCGATTTTTAACAAACTGTGATATACTATTAGTATTATTATTTAAACATGTCCACTATAACATAACCATTAAATTTTTTAGAATGAATTTGAATATTTTTTTTAAAATTATGTATAATTTCTTTATAAATAAAATATATTAATAAAAAAGTACTTAATTGTATGTAAAGTATTCATATGCATCAAAAAAACGTTTTTTCCCAAAAAAATGATTTGTATTTTTTTTCTGAATAAAAAATAAAAAAAATTTACGGACTTTTAGAAATTTTATTTTCAAAAATGCAAAATTCATATTTTTAATCAACATTTCAAAATTTGAGTAGGGATTTTGTTTTTGTATTTTTTTAAAATGTTTATTTTTTTAATGAATAGTTGAAAATGATGATTTTTATTAAAAATTGATTTTTCAGTTAAAGAATTTACAAGTTAAATTTTATTTGATGATGGTTTTAAAATTAAAATTATTAAAATTATATATTTATTAAACCAATTTAGGTCATTGGAATCAATTTTATATTAAAATTTAAAAATAAAACTTTCTATAGTTAAGAAAATGTTATCTTTGGAAAACTGTTTGTTCGTAGCATCGACAGGTGTAATTTCAAATTAAAAAATTTCCTATTATATGAATAGAATTTGTAAAAATAGATTCCATATTTTTAATTTGGATAATTAATATTATATAATAAATTCAACATAATTTTTAGGTAAAATTAGTAATAAAATAGTAAAAATTAATTACCATGGTTAAGGTTAAAACTCGTTTACCTGGAGGTTAAACTAAACATATTAGGGTTAAATGACCTAGAAAAGTCTTAAAATCCCATTATATATCCATATATTGACCTTATATAATAAAATATTCAATAATTATCCATTTGTTTTTGTGTTGTTTCATGTTAAAAATGCGGTTACACATTTTTCTTTTTGAAAATTCCTAGTGTGTCCTCTCCCCCACTTATAAAAGGGCACCCACTCTCCTATACTCTTCAAACCTTCAAATCCATTTGGTTGCAAACATCCATTCCAAAATATCTTAAATAATTACATGAACACATCATATAGTTATTGTTTTTATTAAAAAACTATCCAAATATTTATTTAGGTATAAAACTAAATAGGTTCTCTGAAGAAGAGGTAAAATTATTATACTTGTTTTTTGTATTATTAATTATTCCACCCCATTAAAATATTTTTAAGATTTTATGATATAATAAAAATAGTATCTTATATATACTTATATTTTATTATGTTAATGGAATAACCTATATCCACCAACACTTCCATCAAATGGGAAACCGAACCGTCCATCATGTGTATGGTGGACTACTACCTCACTAACCAATGTGATTTGTTTTCTATAATCGCCTCTCATGATAGGTTATAATGATGTATTTAAAAAATGTATATGATATTTATGAAATAATTATACATTTTGGACTATGATATCATATAAATATTCTTACTTTTAATTTTGTGGGAATATGATAATGTCGCTTGTATCTAAGGCAGACTACCACCTCACGAAGCAATGTGATTCATTTTTCACTTTCGCATTATATGTAAGATAATAAGGATAAATTTAATAAAAATATGTGATATATATATAATAAAAATTATCTTATAAAGTTGATATATTTTTCACCTTCAATGTTTTCCAGTTGTCGGGAAAATGGAAGTAATGTTTATGCATACGTATGACCAACCGTCTCCCTAAATGGTGTAATAAATTTTATATATCTAAAATTAATGAATTTATCTAAATAAATATGTAATTAATATATACTATATTTATATTAGGGTAAATATTTTATATATTTTAGACCCATTATCAAATTAAAATTACTGAAAATTCCATCCACATGAAAAACAAAGCAGTTATTACTAAAAATGTGATTTTAGCATAGAATGGTTAATAAATAGGTAACAAAACGTTATAGGTAAAATATATATGGTATGATATATATGAGTATGGTTATATAATATATTTATAATATATATATATATATATATATATATTATAAAGGAGCATCAAACATGTAAATAATAGGTTGAGACTTAAGTTAAGGGATTTCTAGTCTCTCTTTTAATTATTGGAGACATGTGTTATACTCACCACTAATTTATTTTTTTGTGTTTATACTAAACCTTTGACATGTTATATAATGAATATAATTTATTTTTGATATTTAATTTTTCATTCATTTTTATAATTTAAGGGGTATTAGGATTAAAATTTTCCAAAGTGGTAAGGGATTTTCATCCCACATTTATTTTTATGGGATGCATGCCTTATACACCACTTGTATCATTTTTATTGTGTATATAATCCCCTTGAATTTATTTTATTATTATTATCTTCTAATTATGGTATACAAAATTTTTATATTATTTTATTTATATCATGGGGCTTATGATACAAAAGATATCAAAGTGTTGAATTTTATGTTACAATATCATTGTTTACCAAGGTTGTCTACGATTAAATTCTGATTATCAAATATTATAATATATTACTCAATAAACTCATGAATTTTATTCTCTATTGGTTATTTCATAAAAAATGTATTTATTTCATTTTCCTTTCAATATTTCAAAAGTTGTTTTTTAAGAAAAATTGAATTTATTTCTCTCTTCAGTCAAATTTTTTTTCTTCTAAATCCATGTTTTCTAAAAGTGTTTTAGAGAAATTTTTTAATATTGTCAAAAAAATTGTTTAAATACATTTTCACTAATGATTTAATTTTCTAAAAAATTAATTTAATGTAATATTCTTCACCTTTTCTAAACAAGGTGATTTTATATTTTACTAAAAATGTTAAAGGAATATTTTTTTAACATGTATGAAATGAATAATATTTTTTCACCATCATGAATGCTCAGTTCTTGAAGCTTGCATTATATGTATCCTAGTATATTTCAAAATAACGTATTTCCACAATTTTATGTAAAATTATAGTTTTTTAAATGTGATTTTCAATTTTTAAATGTCATTTTAATAAATAAATGTTCCAAGTGATATTTTCTAATAATTTTTCATCTAAGATGACTTCCTTTGAAGTTACTTAATCTTTACTCAGGATATAATCCCATGATACCTTACTTATTATTTCTCCTGATGGTTTCTGTTCTGATGAAAAAATGTTTATGGAACCCATTCTTTTCTCCATAATTATACTATGATGACATGATGAAATATTTATGAAACCCATTTCATTTCCATGGGTTATGATATAATGAAATTTTTATTAGACCCATTAATTTTCATAGGTTCTTATATTTGGAATGTTTTATGATTATATGGTATACATATTTATGATTTTCATTATGTTATGGTTTTTATTTCATAACCAAGGTTGGTGGTTTTTTTACAACCAAGGACGATGGTCACGTTACAACCTAAGACATGTGAGACCTATATATTCCCCAATATATGGGATAAAGATTGATATATAATGAGATAAATAATACTGGAATGGGTAGTGAACCTAGATCAGTAAGAGAAATTGTCTATTATGATAGTCTTGGGAGTGAACCTTGACTAATATGATGATATGGGGAGTGAACCCATTCCCCTATAATAGTTTTAGAAATTATACATGACTACTAAGGAAATGATTTTCTATGCTTATGTGCATGCCAATAATATATGTATTTTTCTGATTTTATTCTCTCATATCTCATATTCTTGATTCCATTTTTTTCATTTCTTATAAATTTCCATGATTTATTACATGACTCATGTTTAGGATATATAATATTAAGGGTATGGTTTTCAAATGTTGTTCTCTTGTTATCATACCCTTATGCTCATGTTATGTTGATGCCTCCCTTATTTAACCTTACTGATGACATAAGCTCTCCCTTTCTTATATTTATTTTCCCCAGGTTATGAAGAAAGGTATTATGTATGATATGTATAATAAGGGAGCAAGTTATGAAGAAATTAGTGAGAGATGATGTAGTTCACCTATGAACTCATTGTTTAAGTATCCAAGTTTCCAAAGAAACTAGACCTATATGATTATATAGAAGATTACTGTGTTAGGTAATGGATATTCATCTATTAAGATGTAAAATATATTTATGAGAAGCTTGGGTCTTTAAATTTTTTATCAAATAAAGGTTTATTTGACCTTAAGAAACAACGATGATAAAATAGTAGTGAGAACCCTTAGGAAAATCCTAATTACATGAGAATGTCTTAAGTTATTGTAAGGAAATGGGTGTGGTTTTCTAATAAATTACATCCCTTTTTGGAACATAAGTAGATGTTTATTTGTAATAGATTTTCCAGGGGATAATACATCCAAAAAGGGAACATAGAGCTTTGAATCTATTTTCACCTGGTGTATGAAAACAATCCTTGATTCACATCTATTTTGATAGTCCTGAGGATTGGATTTTTATATTCAAGAATTGTTTATAACCTATCTAGAAGTATTTTAATAGGAAATGAAGAATAATGTACTAGGATAAACCTAAGGTGTTATATATTTGAAATAACGTTTCATGATATATATATCCTATGAATTATTGATCACTCTGATCAAAGATGTATGACATCCACATTGACAATATTGGGTTTTCTAAGGGATTATAAATAGAATAATGAATTTGGGTTGATGATAGGTATTATCAAATATTTAAGTATATTATTTAATATTATTAATATTAATTCCCTTGTATCATGAAAAGTAGTTAGGGATGTTAATTACTATCCCCAACAATAAGATGTTGAATTAGTAAAGAAAATACATAATTATATGATGATCATATCTCATGGTTATGATTATTCTTCAGTTGATGTTTTTGGGAATATAATTCTTGATAACCTGATTATTCTCCCTCTAGCTTAAATTGAGTTTATATTGGGCATGGATTGGATTTATCTACATAAATACCTCATCAATTATAAATGGAGGGAAGTCATATTTGATATTCCACCCCAACCTATGATCATCAATCATTGTGATGATAGATATAAACTTTTAATAGAGAGAAAATTCATTTAACTGGTCTTTATTTCCATTCAAAATTGGAATTTATATCATATCATTGGGGAGAAACTCCACACTGATGATATGCATATTGAACGTGGGTTGGTGATGTCTTTTCAACAAGAGTTTCCTAGTCTTCCACCAAAACATGAATTTGAGTTCTAAATATAACTCATACCTATTACCACACTTATTCCAAATACTAACTATATAATGGACCCATTTGAGTTATAGTAATTAATGATTAAAATCCAAAAGAATATTGAAAAAGTATTAATTCTTCCAAATACTTCACCATGGGGTGAAACTATTCTATTTATTAAGATGAAAGATGGAAGGATGCGACTCTCCATTGATTACCATGAACTGAACAAGATCAAAATCAAGAAAAAGTATCATCTACCCTATAATGAAGACTTATTTAATAAAATTCATGGAAATAAATATTATTCCATTGTTTTATTTTATTCTGGATATCATCAATTGAGGGTAAATAAGGAGGATATACCTAAGACAATGTTCCATATAAGGTATGAAAACTATGAGTATATATTGATATCATTTGGTCTTACTAATTCCCCCATTATCTTCATAGATTTAATGAATAGACACTTTTTGAGATTACGTTGATCAATTTTTGGTAATATTTATAGATGGTATTCTAATTTATTCATAGAGGAAGGAAGATTAAGAAAATCACTTGAGAATTATACTAAGAACCCCAATAAAATAGAAACTGTATGAAAAATTTAAAAAGTGTGAATTTTTACAACAAAATGTTTCATTTTTTTGGGTTATATAACTACAAGATAGGGAATATTTGTAGATTTATTAAAGAGGCTGGCTATTGATCATTCTCCTAGATAAACCACAATAACTGAGATCTGATGTTTTCTTGGGTTGGTTGGATATTATCTAATGTTTGGGGAGAATTTATCATAAATATCTAATTCAGTAACCATGTTAACTTTTAATGGATACAAGCTCCTCTAGACAAGTGTATTTGAGTACAATTTTAAAGAATATAAGAAAATATATGTCAGTGTACCAATTCTTACATTACCCCATAGCGGATAAGGGTTAATAATCTATAGTGACGCATCTAAGAAGGGATTGAGATGAATTTTCATACAGAATTAGAATATTATTGCTTATTATCATGATAATTGAAGGTTCATGAGAGAAATTTCCCAACTCATGATTTTGAGTTATATATAGTAACTTTTTAATCAATGGTATGGTGGAATTATATTTATAGACAAAAGTGTCATATATATATTAATCAAAAAATATTAATGTATATATTCACATAAAAGGAGTTGAACCTGAACATGAGAATTTTGTTAGAGATGATCAAAGATTATGACTTCTCAATATATTACCATCCCAAGAAAGAGAAAAAAGTAGCCGATGATTTTAGTAAAAAATATTATGACAGCTTATCCATGATGAGGATTACAAAAGATCCAATATTTATGTATTTTCAAAGGATAGATATAGAAATCTTACAAGAAAGGGATAAATCATATCTTTATAAAATGAGTGTTTAGTAATATATAAAAGTGAATATTAAATAGGAACAATTAGAATATGTAGAGTAATAAAATAATGAAACTAGTAGAAAAAGTATTTTTCACGTTGGTTTTAACCAATGTTTTTTCCACTGATGTTAAAAGAAATACTTTCGATGTCGGGTTTTATTAACCGACACCAAAAAGTAAAATTCTCTCATTTAAACATCTGTTTTTTGGATAACTAACATAATTTTTTTATTCCATAATAGTTTTCATATTTTTTTTGATACAAACTGATGTTAAAATTCCCCATTTAAGTTTTTTCATGTTGGTTCATGAAAAATCTACCCTAAAAGTACACATTAAAAACTTTTAATGTTGATTTTTTAAACCAACGGTAAATATCACTTTTAAAATATTTTGTTGAATAAATGAACATTAAAAATTTCTTCTAAGTATTATTTCATTTTCCAAGATTTCATTTGATTGGTCGTAGAGATAAAATGGAGTTATAGATCAAAAGATATAGTTGTCAGAAGTTGGGCTTCTCTAAGTTTCCATAGATACAAATTGTTTCAAAAAAACATGAGTAACATGAAAAAAAATTACATACACTGAATGAAATAAATAAAACTAAAACTTCTAAGTTATTTAAATTCTTTTAACAGTTTCCATTGAATAAATATGTGGTTTATGATTATTTCTCTTCTTTTTATTGAAGAATTCATCTGTCAATGAAAATAGTGACCGATAATGAATTTCTCACCTTGGTTAGTAAATCTAACGTGGATGTTTTATCTTTATAACAACATATAAAGAAAAATAAATCATTATAAGAAAAAATTTCATGTTTTTTAGTGATTAAGGAAAAAAATAATAATGAAATTACTTTGTTAAAATAGATACCAAGTTTAAATCATCGATTGAAGACACATTGAAAATTTGATTAGATCAAAGAGGTTGAAAATCTTGAAAGAAAGATAAGATGTATTTATATATAGTAAAAAAGAATATTTTCAGCATAATTATATTAAAATTTATGTGTTTTTTTAAATTTAAATGTTTGTTGTGAAAACAATCGAAATATTAATCCTGTGTATTTGAAATATTAATTTTACTATCGGGTAAATATATAACTGAAGTTAAAATCATTAATGTATTAGGGTTTTAATGTCAATATTTTGTAAAATTGATGTTAAAGGATTTTCACATCAATTTTACCATCTGTTATTTAGTAACCGACGTAAAAAAAAATTTAACATAAGTTCACTTAAAACCGACATTAAAAGTCCTCATAGATGACTTTTAACATAAGTTTTTTTTTCAGGAACCGACATTAAAAATCCACTTTTGATATACCTTTTTCAAAAAACTAACATTAATTTTTTTTTCAAATTTTTATATGATGTATAAATATTTTACTCTAATGGTTTTGGAACTCAAACAAAGTTATAAATTAAAAGTTATGGCCATCAAAATTTGGACTTTTCTAAGACTTTTCTTAGATAATTTCAACTTCCGATATCCATAAATTTTGATCTGTATGTTCTTTGTTTCTCTAATACTACTAAAATAAATCATTGGGAAATTAACCAAAACTTGTTCACTTTTTTAACATTTTGTTAAAATAATTTTAAAAATCACATTTAATGACATTTCATGAAAAAAACTGATCTTAAAATTCTCATATGTGGACTTTAAACACCCATTTTTTATAAACCAATATTAAAAGTAAGATTTTAACATTGTTTAATGAAGACCTGATGTTATATGACTTCAATAAGGACTTTTAACATTGGTTTTTATGGAACCAATGTTTAAATTTTTCTTTTATCATCGGTTACATATTAAGTAAGGGTAAAAGTCCTCATGGAAGACTTTTAATGTCTGTCTTGAAGAGAAGATGTTAAAATACCAATGTTAACAACCATTTTTCTACCAGTGGTTCATAAATGTCCATAAGTTTAATCTTGGATATGATTGAATTATAAGGTCCATAAACTATGTTTTTGTTCCCTGAATACCAGTTTTGAAGAAGGTTTAGTTGAAGAGGTTCATAATTCTTAATTTTTAATTCATTCTGGAAGTCTGAAGATGTATATAGATTTAATGGAGAATTTATACTGGGATAAAATAAAGAGGGATATTAAAATGTTTGTAACTTGGTTCTTAGTATGTCATAAATATAAGTTTTTGAGACAAAAGTCTAAGGGTATGTAACAAACATTTCTTATACTATAATATAAATGGGAAAACATCACAATTGATTTTGTCACTAGACTACCCAAAATGTATAAATGGAATAATACAATATAGTTTGTTGTAGATTTCCTAAAAAATCATAAAAATTCATTCCTATAAGATAATAATTCTATTTATATCACATTTCTAGGATATACATTAACTAAGTGGTTAGGTTACATGGAGAACCACATTTCATTATATATGATCAGGATCTATGGTTTACTACAATGTTTTGGCAAAGTATTCTGCAGGATCTTGATACATAGTTTAGTTTCAACATTGTGTATCATCCAAAAAATTGTTCAGTATGGGGGAATAATTAAAACCCTATAAGATATGTTGATTTATTTTTATATATATTTCAAAGGTGATTGGGATTAACACCTTCTTCTAGTTGAGTTGTTTAACAAAAATAGATTTCATTGAAGCATTTAGGTGGTTACTTATGCATCCCTAAATTGAAAGAAGTCTAAAAATATAACATGTTGTGACGAATTAGGAGAAATAATGTCATTGGGGTCTACGTTAGCTAAAAAATTGGAGATAAAGTTAGATTCATTTAGCTACACATAAGGGAAGTATAAAGTTGATAGAATTTTTATGCTTGTAATCATCAACACGATCCAGAATCTGAAGTTGTTAAGAAAAAGTTTTTATCAATTTCTACATGAAATAAGGTTATGATATTTTGAAAGAAGAGAAAAATTATATTGAGGTACATCTATCACATTGAATTTATTGACTGTTTCGAGACTATAACTTATCTCTTGGAGCTTCCACTGAGCCTCTTTCAAGTTCACAATGTATTCCATGTATCTCTATTGAGGAAGTACAATCCTGATCCATAAAATCTATTGAAAAATAGTCTTAATTTTCGATTATGAACCTTTTTTTAAGGAAAAACTGGTGGATATTCTGGATCATATAGATAAAGTACAACAAAATATGACCACTCACATGGTCAATGTTTTGCAGCAAAACCCCCAATTTGAGGAAGCTACATAGGAACATGAGGATGTAATGAGGCAGATGTATCTTTAATTTTTTGTACCAAAGTGATTTAATTTATAAGGGTAAATTAATTTTAAAGGGGTATAATTTAGCACCCTAATATTTTAGGAATTTCTTCTTAAATAAGTTTAATTGTTTTGAAAGTTTGTGTTAGACGCAACACCCTGTTTTAATAATCCTAGATATACTATTAGTATTATTATTTGAACATGACCATTGTAACCTAGATATTAAATTTAGAGGTATTAATAAGAATAAACTAAATTTTATAATTAATTAGAAATGTTTTAGATAAATTAATCATATTTATAAATAAGTACTTAATTTTTAGTAAATATTTCATATTCTTCAGAAAAAAACAATTTCTCAAAAACAAAAATTATTGATTTTTATTAACAAATAATATAATAAAATTTGGATTTTTTTTGAAAATATATTTTAATAAATGGGATTATTTTTTGGAAATAAAGTTTCAAAAATTATCATAGGAGAAATGTTTGGGATTTTTTAATGAGTTCGTTATTTTAAAGAACAGTAAATAATGCTGATTTTTATTAAAAATGTTTTTTCAATTAATGAATGTAAAAGTTCAATTTTATTTTAATATGATTTTAAAAGTAAAACTAGTTCCATTATATATTTATTAATCAATTTTTTTTTTAATTTTAATCAATTTAATTTTTAATTTTTAAATTAAAATAATCTATACTTATGAAACATTTCTCTTTGGAAAACTGATTTTTCATCGCATTTGCGGGTTTAATTTTAAATTAAAATTTTTCCACATATGTCTATAGAATTTGTAAAATTATATTTCATATTTTAAATACACATAATAGATATTATAAAATAATTTAAACTTAATTTTTTTTAAAATGAATATTAAAAATGAAAAAAATTAATTATCATGGTAAACGATAAACCAAGATTATCGGGGGTTAAACTAAAACAATAAGGGTTAAAATGAACTATAAAATTATCCAACTCAAATTTTCTAGATATATTTAGACCATATATAATATAATTTTGAATAATGAGACATTAATTATCCTTTTTTCATGTTAGAAATGCGTGTACACCTTTTTTTGAAAATCCAAGTGTGTCTTCTCTTCTACATATAAAAAGGTACCCTCTCTCCTTTCCTCTTCACAGTTTCAAAAACATGTAGTTTCGATGATATCTATAAAAATATATTCCTTAATTAACTACCTATATTACAGAGGCATTAAGTTTTCTATTAAACCCTCCTATGAAGGATTTAGGTGTTAACCTGAAGTGGTTCTCTAAAGAAGAGGTAAAATTACTAAACTTGTGTTTTTATTTTTTTCTTCTCTCAAAAATTAAAATCTTATAAAAATATTTTGATAAAATAAATCTTATACATCTAATATAATATTTTTTTATTTTAATTTAATAATATATATCCAACCACAATTCCATTAAATGGAAATGAAACCATTGATTGTGTGTATGACAGACTACCACCTCACGAACTGATGTAATTAGTTTTCCATCACCACCTCCCACAGATGGCTATAATTTTGGATTTAACAAATTTATATGATATTTAGGAAATAATTATAATTATTAAATTATGATATCACATATATTTTCTTAATTTCCATTCCATTTCAATATGATAATGTCACTCGTGTCTACGGTGGACTACCGCCTCACGAAGCAATGTTATTCAATTTTCACTTACAATTTACATGTAAGGTAATATGGATAAATTTAATGAAAATATATGATATAAATATTAAATAATAATGAATATGTAAATGTGACATATTTTTTAACATCCTTCCATTCCATCCATCTAGAAAATGGAATCAATTTTCATACGTACAATAGCAACACAAGCTAAACATACATGGATATTACATTATTTTAGATGAATATTAAGCACATTAAAAAAGTACATACCCAAGGGATGTAATAGTTTAGTGTATTTAGAAATAAGGAAACATAATATTTTATCTTGGGGAAGTATCTTCAATATCTCCTTTACATATCTTCCCATTTAATACTCCCACAAAAAATATTTCTTCATAACATGGGGAAATGAAACATAATAATGGGGTAAGCTCAGATGCTCATTACGGAAGAAATGATATATGTAATAATAAAATGATAATAAGGTTACTAGAATATTATCATAATATTATAAGATCATACCCTATATATTAAGTATTATAATGAAGAGTCATGTCATAATGTTTGAAATCTCATAAGACATGAATCATGAGGGAATCAAGGGCATAATCCATGAAAGCATAAGATATGAATTAGAAATAGAATTGTAGAAGACATATAGTAACATGAAATAATTACTTATAATTAAAGGATAATTTCCAAAACATATAATGTAACTTCATGGAGACTAAACCTACCATGTGGCACACACCACCATCCCCAATCACAACCCTTTCCTTATCATGGACCGGGATATACATTCTTCCCATAATGGATCAAGACACACCTATTTCGCATTATGGATTAGCACACACATATTTCAAATTTTGTATTAGGACACACCTATTTGGAATTATGGATCAGGACACACCAATTTCTTATTATGGAGCAGGATGCACCCATTTCCCATTGTGGATAAGGATAAACCCATTTACCATTTTAAATTAGGCCTGTCAACCTATTTCCCACATTTATCTCATGAGATATAAATAATTACACAATTAATTGGAAGAAGATATATGTCTAACCTATCACATAATGAAATCATACATATGTGTTCCATTAGATAATAATGTATTCATCATATCATGGCCTATAAAAATAGATGGGTTTTATAAACATCATATCATAACCCATGAAATGAAATAGTTATAAAAAAATTTCAGCATATCATATACTATTTAGAAGATTAAGGTTTCATAATCATATAATAACTCATGAATGGAATTGGGTTTCATAAGATTTTTATCATTGTATAACCCATGTAATATATATAGGTTTCACAAATAACTTGTCATATTATTCATAAACCATTAAAAGAAATAATAATAATGGGGTCCCAGTATAATATCTCTATTAAATCATAAAATATTTCGAAGAATATCATCATAGTTGGATATGGATTTTGAATGATCACTTGAAACATTTCTTATAGAAAATAACCTTTCATTATAAGTCATTTTTAAGACATAAAAAATCTAAAAAATATTTTTATTTGAAAAAAACTTCTAAAACTAGTGATTTAAGATTTAAAAACCATTTAAAAAATTTCTTCAAAAAAAATATATCCTCTACTTTGAAAAAAAATATTTCTAGAATATAAAACATTTTCAAACATTTTTTCTTTGAAAATAACTTTGAAAAAGTATAAAGGTATCATTGAAAAAAAATTAAACACCTTTTAAAACATAAAAATTTTTTAAAATATTTTTTCTTTAAAATTTGATTAAAATATCATTTAATTTTTTTTAGAAAAATTTTTTAGAAAACATGGTATTTGGAATAATAAAGATTTTTTACTAAAGGGAGAAATAAAGTCATATTCCATAAAAAATATTTTCTTATTTATCATATGTAATAAATAGTGGGAAAATGGTACCATTACTTTAATATATCTAGAATAACCATAGAATAAGAAAATTCATGATTATTATTGAGAGATGGATCAAAATATTTCGATACTGTAAGCATAATCATAAATAATCTTTATAAACTATGAGATTTTAGCAATAAATGACTACCACTTTAGAAAAACTGAATCCTATTCACCATGAAATAATAACATTAAATGAAGATTAAAACATAATTAAAGGAATTTTATTCATGACATAACATTTTAAATATTAATTATATACACATGGTAAAATAATATATATTTATATCATAATATACATATCAAAGAAGGCATATTGAGACAAAAGTCCTTTACCAATTTGGTAACATTTGAACTGTAAACCCCGTGAAAGTGAGATCATAAAATTGATATATAAATAAAAATAATTATAAGTAAATGAATAATAAAATAAATTCATGGGAAGTATACATACCATGTAAAATAAATAGGTGGGGATCATGTCTTGTGTCTTATGGAAAATAAAAGTGAGATAGATATCCCTTAATACGTGAGTAACTTTTAAATCATTAGATGCATGAAGTAAAAACACAAATTGAAAAATTAAATATCATTAAATAAATAAAATCTATGATATAAAATTTCATAGTTAATTATATACACCCCAAAATAATAATAAGTGGTGAATATAACATATATTTCAAAGAAATAAAAGTTAGATGAGAAAACCATTACCTTAAGTCTTGACTTTCTTAGTTCATGTTCAAACCTCTTATATAATAAATATAAAATAATTATAAATCTAAACAACAACCATATTATTATATATAATACCATATATTATTTTATTATGACCTTATATTACCCTTTTTTTAACAATTCTATGATAAAGTTATGTTTCAGGTCATAACCGCTTTGTTTTTCATGTATATTTTGACCAGTTATTTATTGTCTTCTTTAATTGATTATGATTATACCATTTAAAGAATGTAAAACATTTTATAAATATTATATATATTATATATATTTATTTATAATATTTTATAAAATATATAAATATTAAATGAAATACACCGTTCATGGAGACGGTTGGCCATATATACCCATGAATGATGGTTCCATTTTCTTATAATATTTGAAGAAAGAAAAGTAAATAATGCATATATACATATATTATCATTATGGTGTAATTATTATTCCATAAATATCACATATTTTTAATAATGCAATCATTAATACATTCCATGTATTGTATGAATGAATCTCATAGCTTTAAAGAGGTGGAAGTCCACACATCCACAAACGAAGTTATCTTATTACCACAAAATGGAAAACATGAAGGTTTGAGTAATTTCATATGTATATAAACACAAATAAATCATAAATATAATATATATCATATAAAAACATTAATTCTATCATTATTTCCAACCTTTATAGGTGTTAATGGATGAATAAATGACATCAGTTCATGAGGAGGTAGTCCACTGTACATACGAACGATGATTGTGTATCCCATTTTATTGAAGTGTGTGTAGGTGAAGGTTGAATACATAACATAAAAAATATTATTATATTTGTTACACTTAGTATATTATATATGAATGTAATAAGAATAATTTAAGGGGTGGAGAAAGAAATGAAACAAAAGTTCTCATTGGAGAACGTTACATCTTCTTGGGGTAATTTCATTTTGTTTTCACAAAATAAATAAATTGGTTTGATTTATACCTAAAGTTAGGATATAAGGTGAGAGTTGGGAACTGTGGATCTTATTTTGGTAGGTTTTTGATGAGTCAAAGGGCTTAGTAGGTGTGAATAAGTGAGGAGGGGGTGAGTGCCTATCTATAGTGGAGGAGGTGTGACATTCTTATAAATACAAAAATGGTAAACACTATTGAGAGTTCTTACTCACATCATGTGCCCCAAATAATGGTAAATTTTCAATAAAATGTATTATATGGTCTAAATTTACCAATAAAAATGATTTTGGAAATGTTTTTAGGTTATTTGGACCCTAATGTTAAATATTAACCACCAAGTAAACTCGTTTTTTTTCCTTAGAGGTTGTAATTAATTTTATTTACTTTCATTATTATTTTTGGTAAGAAAAACTTTAACCGTACTAGAAATTAAAAATTATTTTCATTCATAATATGAAACAATTTTTCCAAATTATAATAATATATGTGGTAGGATTAAACTTAAAATTAGTCCCGCAGATGGGATGAAACAACAAGTTTTTAATGTGAAAATATTCAAAAGGTTTAAGTGTTTTTATATCAAATTTCAATTTTAAATTTATTAAAATGACTTAAATTGTATTAATATATTTCTAATGGATCCATATATACCTTAATAAAATTTATAATATATTGTTACTCTTTAAATAATTTAGACAAAAATGATTTTTTAAATTAAAATCTAGTGTTTTCATTATTCATCAAAAAATGATATTTCTCATAAAAATACCAGAAATTATACAAAAGTAATTTTTTATATTCAAATTTAAAAAATTAATTTTAATTATTAAATTAAAATTTATATAATTTTCAATAATAATTTTTAAAATTGGGGTGCTATTAAAAAGAGATAAAATTTCCCTTTTAGAAAATATATATATTATGCATAAAATTGAATCTATTCTTATCTATTTTCTAGAAAACACATATGATTAATGTTAAATAGTTTACTAAAAATAATATATATATATATATATATTTAAAAGAAATTTTCAAAAGTGGTTTAATAAATTTATTGAGGTAAAACATGTTTGATTCCATAAATATTTTTTTCCAACAAAAGATTTCATATATTTTCTTATGGGTTTTACTTTTATTTCTAGTTAATTTATCCCCAGATTATTCTTCTTATATTCATGTGTAAAACATATTTTCATTATTTAATTAATATTATATATTACTCCAGTCTAATAGCTAGGTAAAAATTACAATTATAATTTAATAATAAGATTAATAGTTCATGGTAGTTGGGTAAAACATGGTCTTGTGTGTCACAGAGGTAATAAAAGGAAATAAACATTATGTATAAAACAATCCAAACAAAGTATTTAGTGTAATGAAAGATAATATAAGTGTTTTATATAGAAAAAGGTCAACTATGTGTTGCCTACAAAGATAGAATAACTTATTTATTTCATAAAACACAAGCTATATTCAGTGTTGCATGAAATGAAAAATATCAAAAAAAGATTAAATTAATCGAAACAAATAATTCATAAAAACTCATGGTGTTAAATTCTACCCCCTTAAAATTAATTTCTCTTACAAATGTATCATTTTTAATAAAAGTTTTAATACTTTCTAGTTCTATTCAAATAAACCGACATCATAAAAATGAATATTAAAAGTTTCCTTAAAATGAAAAGTTAGTAACATAACGGTTACCCTAAGTTACTCGTAAATATGTTTCCATATAGGAGAACATGGGTGGAAAGTGAAAACATGGACATGGAAGGGAAATATAATTATCGTGTACCGAGGAAAAGTGATAGAGAATATGGTTAGGATAAAATTAATAAACACAAATCCATTAACCAAAGAGGATTGAAATATTCATTAATACCATAAAAATAATAATAATGATACAAAATTTTATTTCAAGACCCTTTCCATAAAGTTTAAGAATTTTCATGAGAAGATATATTTTCAATATCACCCTTAGTTGTACCTTGATCAAATCTGACATCATCTCTTATTCCAAAAAATGAATGTGGATTTTTTATTTATGAAGCATTAACAAATTATGAGATCCATAAATATAATTATAGGTCATTATATCTATATTTATCAAAAAAAATGGTTAGAACATGTTATAAAATATGCATAAATCCTTATATGGTGATATGATGATTTAATATCTAATACTTCATCAGAATTATGACATAAAACATTCCATAAATGGTTTAACTTACAACCCCTACGAAAGATTAAAGTACAAAACATTAGAAAAAAGGTCACTAAATTTATAAAAAACTAGTTTAGCATTGATCCCCCATATACCATAAAGTATCCTAGGTTTTCACCTAAAACATAAGTGAATAAGTTCATCATGTATTCTCTTGATACATGGTAGTTACCATAAATACTTATAGAAAACATACATTCTTTAATAACCAAAATATTATTAGATATAATCTATAAATTTAAAAAAATGTCATAAACTCCATCCGTGAATGACGAGAACACATTTTCAACAAATCATTTATCATTTTCAGGTCATTGATACTATCCAATATACTTTATCCAAATAAAAAATCTATTTATCCAATATTAACATAATTTTCATTACATCAGGAACACATTAAGGGTTACCTTACATTAATTGATATATCACCTTTCAATTAAATAACATATTTATGTCATCAACTCCATATTAATATATTTTTGAAAATCATCAATAGGAAACAAATATATCCTGATTCATATAACATAATTCATTAATTACTATAAAATACACTTCAATAATACAACTTTATTCTTAAACTATTACTTGGGCTTCTTCATCTTGTTCCTTAATAACCCTTTCCTATAATATGAAATATGAATCATTTCTTAAGGATTATTAACCTCAATTTAATCATTATTCTTATGTTTAATGTAATCAATATTATTAGAACATCCAATACCTTTTATATTTTATTTATGGCATTGATATTTTCACTAATATAACCAATACTCATGCTACCTTCCTAATTATATTCAATAAATTTCCACTTAGGAAATTGTTTTTTCATAATTCCTATACTTTCCACTTATGAAACATTCAATGTTATCCTAGTTCCTTCTTGTTCCTTCTATTTACTAAGACCATAAAGAACTGCACAATCAATACTTATCATAATAGAAAACAACATAATCATGAACAATTATTTATAGGATACCTAAATCATGACAAGATATTTTAAATCTATGAAAACATAGACTTATTGTTAGAGACATCCCTAGAAATAATCTAAGAGATCTCACTAAAATTTTCTCATCCTAGTTTCCAATGGTTGACTAAAATTTTCATTTGATACCAACTATAGTGACTCAAGCATAACAGACATGGATATTAAATCATTTTAGATGAATATTTAGAACATTAAAATAGAATATTCCCCAGGACTGTAATATTTTAGTGTATTTGGAAACATGGAAACATAATCTTCTATCATGGAGAAATATCTTCAACATCTCCCTTAAAGATCTTCCTCTTTATTACTCCTAACTAAAAAATTTCTTCATAACTTGGGGAAAGGAAACATAAGAAATGGGTGATCTTAGATGCTCAATAAGGGTAATGAAAGGAGATATGTAATCATAACATGATCATAATGGTACAAGAACATTATCATAACATTAGAATTTTATACCCTACATATAAAAGATCATAATGAAGAGTCATGCCATAAATTCTAAAAGATCATATGACATTAATAATAAGGGAATCAAGGGAATAATCTATGAAATCATAACATAGAAATAAGACATGGAATTGTGGAACACAGATAATAATATAAAATCATTCCCTATAAGTCAAGGCGTATTATAAGGCCCCAGCCTTAAACCTTGCTTAATCTTGAGTTATTACAAGATTACACATTGAGGATCTTTTAAGGTTTAGAGTTTTATAGAATTAGATCATAAAACTTGTATTACATTCCACATTTAAACAAAGTGGTAATATAAAAGATAGTATTCATTTTTCCCATCAACGGAAACATATTTAAAATAAAACATGGATTCTTTCTTGACACTTCCTTGACACTATCATCATATCATGTACCATTCCCTTGACCTGTGAAAAATATTTCAAAAACTTGGGATGAGCATAAAAATCTCATTAAGGGTTATAAAAAGTATGGAAAGGAAACATGAGTACATATATACATAATAATGAAATCATACTTTACCCATAAAACATATGCACTTTAATATACCTCATAAAATCGGGAATAAATCATAGAAAACATAACACATAAAGGTAACTTGAGGCATTCATAACATTATTATGTAGGGAGTAACACTCTTGGTTATGTTTGGAATACCCATCACAATATATTCCCTAAATCTCTTCGGAGAAACCTTAATGCTTAACTCCTTCGCGTTACCCAATGCATTGGAGAGCTATATCGGACTCACCCGCCCTTAGTTTATCACGGAACCACCCGTCTTCATAAACAATGCCCATGAACCATAACATAATCATAGTACATAACTTAAGCATAAAGGAAATATAAAATTCCCACATTTCAATAACAACATAACATTTTAAGGTATTGAAATAATGAATCCATTCTAAAAACCATTTTCAAAACCATTTAAAACATTTAATAAAGAGATCTTTGAATCAATGTGTCCCATACCACTTTCAATATTTTAACATTTTAAACCATTAATATCCATATAAATAAATCCTTAAAACTATTTTGAAAACATGGATATTAACGAGAAATATTTATAAGAATAAATCATTAAAACATTTAAAATTATATTTTAGTTAAAGGGTTTTTAACAAAATGAGAGACACTTGAATACAATAATTGAAGAATAACATTTAATCAGAACTTTTTAATATCATGAGAATAAAGGAATTCATGATATAATATTCCAAAGGATAGTATATACACCATATAAGAGTGAATTGGTGCATAACAACAATGAAGTCTCAATAGAAATGTAAAATGAGATGAAATCCCCTGTAAAGAAGATACCCTTAAATTAAGGATAAATCAATCTCATAATTATGTGTCACAAATATAAATACAACCAATATAAGTGGATAATAAGTGTAAAATAATCAAAGTTCATTCACACATATTTAAATTAGGACATATTCAATAACTACAGGTTGAACCCAAAGAAATCAAAATTGGGTTAAGAAGTTCCCTTGGTAAAATTTGACAGCCTAACAGCGTCACTTTAAAATTCATAAAATGAGTTGAAAATGGTATATCATCACTTTTACATAAAATTTACATCAATAAGGATATATAATAACATATCCCAACATTACAATATGTAAATTAAGATACCATACAAAATAAGTCTTTTAAAACGAGGAGGGTGAAAGGTTCCCTTACCGACTTGGGTATCTTTCGAAACATACACCCCATGAAAGAAGGACAATAAAACATTGTTGTAAATACTCATAAAAGAAATTATATTACAAAAATATTAGAATAATGGGCAGTATATATACCACTCAATGGGAATGGTGGCAAATGTATCATAAATCTCACGGAAATAAAAAGTGAGGTGAAAAATCCATTACGAAACCTCTACAGCCTAACGGCGCCACTTAAAACATCCAAAAATGGATTGATGAGATCAAATAGGTTCTCTCATCATATTAACATAAAATTTACATAAAGAGTAATATAAAATAACATCCCCCAACATAACAAAGAGGAGCTTAAAATAAGTGACATAAAGCAGAGTACTTAAAAAGAATGAGAGAGGTTGAATCTCTTACAAAAATTCGACAGCCTAACGACGCCACTCAAAACTTCCAAAATTTATTTATGAGATAAAGTAGGGTCTCTAATCATATGAACATAAAAATTACAGTAAGAGTAATATAAAATAACATCCCAATCATAATAAAGATGAGCTTAAAAGGAATGACATAAAAGAATGTACTTAAAAAGAAGGAGAGGGGTAGGATCCCTTACCTCGGGTCCGACCTGACTCGATCGTTCTTTAACATCCTGAATAATAAACTTGAGTAAATTTCTACTTGATTAAGAACATTTTTCAAGTTCATTATTCCTTTTATATCACTTATTTCCATGTTATAAACATTATGTAATCATTTATGTTAATAATGTTTGTTTTGTCGATATTTGGTTCTTAAGTCGAAAGTGGACTTCTTACAATTACATGTTGTTCGTGTGGTCAAAGGTTCATTATATCCAGATTGATATTCATGATTATATATAATATCTATCCAGAATATAAATGTATTTATAATATTACATAATCATTTAGAGGTAAGAAATGAAATGCACCGTTCTAGGAGACGGTAAGCCGTACGTACGCATGAACGCTACTTCCATTTCTAGGTCATATTAATGGAATTAAAACTAAATGAGAGGTATGTATATTTTAATTCAAGAATTATATTCATCATCTATATGTAACATAAATCATATATAATAACTTTAAATCCATCCTTTAGACATCCCACATATGGCATTAACGAATCAAATCACTTTGAGGGGGCGGTAGTCTGCACTTCCTAAAATGAAATTATCGTGTTTACCCACAATGGAAACCATAAAGGTATGCCAAAAAATACAAATAAACATGCTTAAGTAAAACATAAATATATTATATATCATATATAAACATAGTGACATCTTAATGGCCACCTTTGAAGGTGTTATATGAGTGTTGAACAATCATCATTTCGTGAGGCAGAAATTCGCCATCCACAGAAACAATATGTTATTTAACCATTAGATGTAGGTGTGTGTAAGTGTAGCTCGAATGATTCTTATAAAAACATCCTAGTATATTGGAGATACTGGATTTGTTACAAAAGAAATGAATAAAAAGAGTTTATGGGGGTGGAGAAGCAAAATAAAACAAAAGAACACAAGTGAAGACATTACCTTAAAATCGGGTAACTCTCTTTGATTTGAGCTCAAAAGATTCCTTGGGTAGACTTATGCCCAAAGTTAGGCTTCTATAAGTAAGATATGGATATGGAGAGGAAAAGTGATCAGCTTTTGGCTGAGCCAAAGGATTTATAGGTGTGGGTAAGGTGGTAGAGGTGGGGGCCTTTTATAAGAGGAGAGGAGGGGCACTCTTGGAAAGTTACAAAATGTTTCTTTATTTTCACATGATTTTCGGATTTTCAAGGTCCCACATTGATTTATTTCGAGTATACGGTGGTAAGGGTTCTAAATATACTCATCCAATATGTCTTTTACAAGTTTAGGTTATAGTTTTAACATTATATTTTCATTTTATTTAAATATTTTATTAATGAGGTAATCGCTACATCATCATGATGTCATAAATAATTTAATTTATTTAATGTATAAAAATTATAAAAAAATATCATGATGTAGGAAATCGTTTTATATTTCTAATGAATATTTATAGTAAAAAATATAACTTTTATAACCCCATTTAAAAATTGTTTTAGTGAAATATCGATGCTTGTGACATTTTTATTTTAACTTTAAATAAAAAGTTATTTAAGTCATTTTCCAACCAAAGTGGCTCCATGGGGTCCCCAAGTTAACCCATGGATTTTATTGGTCGTCCATGACACATACAATGAGGGTAGGAAATTTTTCTAGGTCATTTCATATTATTAAAACATTATTTTTACCTTAAATTACACTAATTACCTCTAATCGCAATTAAGAACATAAAAGTTACTATTCACCAAAAAAATTATTTTAATCCCATTGAACCACATTTTAATTCCTAATGAAAACCATGTATGTCTGATTTTTGAAATTCAAAACACAGAGGTTGAAGAGTTTCATTTAAATGAAAAATCAGTTTCATTAACTACCACTTAGTGGTTTCACTATTCATCAAAAATTGAAGTTTTTCAGAAAAATACCAATAATTCACCCTAAGATATATTTGATATTCCGAACTCAAAAATGATGTCTATTTAAAAAATTCAAAACATATAAGTTGCATTAATTAATTTAATAATTAATTCCCGCTGTCAAAACAAATAGCGTGTTTTTAAGAAACAATATCTATTAAAAGATTAACACTAGTTTAAGTCCAATTTCAAAGTGAAATTAATTCCAATGACCACTATTGGATTAAATGGTAAAAACATATTATAATTTTACTTTAAAAACAATTCAAAATATAATTTAATCATATAAATAAATTTGATTAAAAAGATGTTTTGAATTAAAATACAACATTTTTTACTATTCATTAAAAAATGAACTTTATCCGAAAGATACCAAAAATTTACACAAAGTAAATTTTGATGTCTTGATTCTAAAGAAGAATTTCATTTTGTCAAATATAACACATAAAATTTTCAAAAAGTGGATTTAAAAGTGGTTCACCATCAAAAGGCGGTTAATCGACCTTCTAAAGAATATTAGAATGTTTACGCTTAAAATTGAATTCATTCACATTTTTAATCCTCTAACATTTATTGTAAAAAGTAAAAATATTTTACAAACATATATAATCATTTTGTAGTTATTTCTGTTCATTCCCTCCATTAAAATGGCTAGGCATTAACTACCATTTAAAATAATATTATTTTATTATTATAGTGCAACATAAGATTTCAAAGGAACTCATTGTTGCGTATTGGGTAAGTCATCAAGCATAGCTTTCCCTTTAAATTAATATTAACATTTTATTAAAAAATAGGGATACATATAAAAATGTAATATTCTTTATTTACCTGGGGTGTTACATCCTTCCCCCCTTTTGGGAATTGCATCCTCACAATTTTAAAATTGGGCTCAGAAACATCATTGAAAGTCCCACAACAGAACAAGAGTCGGTAAAACAATCACTTTAAAATAAAGAAAGAGAAGTACAGAGGTCACCCACGTTAACCCATACTAGGATTCCATGTAAGAAAACATGGACATGGAGGAGAAAACATAGGGTCATGTTCTGATGGAGAGTGATAGAAAACATGTTTAGGAGAAAATTAACCACAAGAAAATCACAAACTTGTGATGGGTTAAACGCTATTCGATTCCCCAGTAGGAAAAGCTAATAGACAAATTTTTTGTTTTAAGTTACTTTTTATTGAGGAATTTATTCATAAGGAAACATAATTACTTATCATGTTTACTTTCAACTTTTATTATATTTCTTACACAAACTCATATTTTCTACAAAAGACGAGTATTTAGGAAGGCTTGTTCACATTAAGAGTACTATAATCAACTTCTAGAGAATCACCTAATACAAAAAAGAGAACTATATACTTCCCATGTCTTTATACTTTAACCAAAACCAAAAAAAAATGTTAGTACAAGATCAGATAATCCAGAAAAGGATAACCCTTTATGAAAAGAAAATCAATTCTTAATCTCCAAAATTTGTCCAAAAAAACCCAAATTTCAACGAGGACCATTAGATAAACAATTTGTCCATAAAATTCTTCAAAGTAAACCAAAATAATATTGAAACCCAAATATTTGAAGGATTTAGTCACATAGTCTTCCAAGGTACAAATTAACTTTTATCTCCAAATAACATCAGTTGCTCTTAAATTCTCATATTGAAAAGTAATTAACCTAATCACATATCCTCGATGATAGGTTAATAATTTTCATAGATAACCCAAAATATACTTACTCTTGATTCCTAAAATCATCTAACTAAAAATAATTAGTCAAACTAACCAGGGACTTCACATAGTCCAGTGGTAGGCGATAAATACCAGTCGCACTTTGGTTGTGGGTTCGATTCCCGCAGCTTTGTCCGACGCGACAGGTTTTCACACGGTCTATGTGTTTTCCTTTTTCCAAAACTATATAATTCTTAAAACATTCCCCAAAACGAGATAAAATCTTCAAAAATAATCATAACATATTTTAACCTCAAGTTTATCTCATGCCTTTCATTTTCCATCATAACATATAATAACCCATAATTGCCTCAAAAGTAGGGATCATATAAACTCTAATGGTTACCTTTATAATTATTACCTGACCATCAACATCGATTGGTCATCTCGTACAAGATGCATTACAGAACATACCAAGGTTCAAGTGGTTGATCATGACTCCTTGATAGTTGGTTTAGAACAACCACAAGTTTCCTCATTGAATCCCCCATTTTATCTAGTATCTTAATCAGAGAACCACCAAAGTTTCCTTCAAACCTGTTGTCTCTTTGGTGCCTTCTAGATCCATCCATTGACTAAAAACAGAAATGTCAGTGTGAGTATATCAAAAAAACCATCATGTACTAATGAGGAAGGTAAAAAATAATATATACTTACTCATTCACTTTATCTAAAACTAGGACTCTTTCTGAAATCCTAACCATTATGGTAATGTCACTTATGCTTAGAGAATACCCTAACCTCTAAAGTTATCTAAACCGACCTCTGAAACCAGCTATAAGGCCCCAGCCTTAAACCTTACTTAATCTTGAGTTATTACAAGATTACACATTGAGGATCTTTTCAGGTTTAGAGTTTTATAGAATTAGATCATAAAAATTGCATTACATTCCACATTTAAAAAAAGTGGTAACATAAAAGATAGTATTCATTTTTCCCATCAACGGAAACATATTTAAAATAAACCATGGATTCTTTCTTGAAACTTCCTTGACACTATCATCATATCATGTACCATTCCCTTGACCTGTTTCAAAAACTTGGGATGAGAATAAAAATCTCAGTAAGGGTTATAAAAAGTATGGAAAGGAAACATGAGTACATATATACATAATAATGAAATAATACTTTACCCATAAAACATATGCACTTTAACATACCTCATAAAATCATAAATAAATCATAGAAATCATAAGACATAAAGTTAACATGAGGAATTCATAACATTATTACGTAGGGAGTAACCCTCTTGGTTACGTTTAGAATACCCATCACAGTATATTACCTAAATCTCTTCGGAGAAACCTTAACGCTTAACTCCTTCGCGTTACCCAATGCATTGGAGAGCTATATCGGGCTCACCCGCCCTTAGTTTATCCCGGAACCACCCGTCTTCATAAACAATGCCCATGAACCATAACATAATCATAGCACATAACTTAAGCATAAAGGAAATATAACATTCCCACATTGTAATAACAATATAACATTTTAAGATATTGAAATAATGAATCCAATCTAAAATCCATTTTCAAAACCATTTAAAACATTTAATAAAGAGATATTTGAATCAAAGTGTCCCATACCACTTTGAAGATTTTAACATTTTAAATCATTAATATCCATATAAATAAATACTTAAAAACATTTTGAAAACATGGATATTAACGAGAAATATTTATAATAATAAATCATTAAAACATTTAAAACGATATTTTAGTTAAAGGGTTTTTAACAAAATGAGAGACACTAGAATACAATAGTTGAGGAATAACATTTAATCAGAACTTTGTAATATCATGAGAATAAAGGCATTCATGATATAATATTCTAAAGAACAGTATATACACCATGTAAGAGTGAATTGGTGCATAAAAACAATGAAGTCTCAATAGAAATGTAAAATGAGATGAAATCCCCTGTAAAGAAGATACCCTTAAATTAAGGATAAATCAATCTCATAATTATGTGTGACAAATATAAATACACCCAATATAAGTGGATATTAAGTGTAAAACAATCAAAGGTCATTCACACATATTCAAAGGAGGACATATTCAATAATTACAGGTTGAACCCAAAGAAATCGAAATTGGGTTAAGAAGTTCCCTTGGTAAATTTTGACAGCCTAACGACGTCACTTTAAAATTCAGAAAATGAGTTGAAAAGGGTATCTCATCACTTGGAAATAAAATTTACATCAATAAGGATATATAAGAACATATCACAACATTACAATATGTAAATTAAAATACCCCACCAAATAAGTCTTTTAAAATGAGGAAGGTGAAAGGTTCCCTTACCGACTTGGGTATCTTTCGAAACATACACCCCATGAAAGAAGGACAATAAAAAATTGTTTTAAATACTCATAAAATAAATTATATTACACAAAGAGTAGAATAATGGGAATTATATATACCACTCAACGGTAATGGTGGAAAATGTAGCATAAATCTCACGAGAATAAAAAGTGAGGTGAAAACTCCCTTATGAAAACTCTGCAGCCTAACAGCGCCACATAAAAATTCCAAAAATGGATTGATGAGATCAAATAGGGTATCTCATCATATTAACATAAAATGTACATAAATAGGAATGTAAAATAACATCCCCCAACATAACAAATAGGAGCTTAAAATAAGTGACATAAAGCAGAGTACTTAAAAAGAAAGAGAGAGGTTAAATCTCTTACAAAAATTCGACAGCCTAACTGTGCCACTCAAAACATCCAAAATTGATTGATGAGAGAAAGTAGGGTCTCTCATCATATGAACATAAAAATTACATTAAGATTAATATAAAAGAACATCCCAATAATAAGAAATTTGAGCTTAAAAGGAATGACATAAAAGAATGTACTTAAAAAGAAGGAGAGGGGTAGGACCCCTTACCTCGGGTCCGACCTGACTCGATCATTCTTTAAAGTCCCGAATAATAAAATTGAGTTAATTTATACTTTCTTAAGAACCTTTTTAAAGTTCATTATTCCTTTTATATCACTTATTTCCATGTTATAAACATTATATAATCATTTAAGTTAATAATGTTTGTTTTGTCGATATTTGGTTCTTAAGTCGAAAGTGAACTTCTTACAATTACATGTTGTTCATGTGGTCAAAGGTTCACTATATCCAGATTTATATTCATGATTATATATCATATATATCCAGAATATACATGTATTTATAATATAACATAATAATTTAGAGGTAAGAAATGAAATGCACCGTTAATGGAGACGGTAAGCCGTACGTACGCATGAACGCTACTTTCATTTCTAGGTCATATTAATGGAATTAAAACTAAATGAGAGGTATGTATATTTTAATTCAAGAATTATATTCATCATATATATGTAACATAAATCATATATAATAAATTTAAATCCATCCTTTATACATCCCACATATGGCATTAACGAATCAAATCACTTTGAGGGGGCGGTAGTCCGCACTTCCTAAAATGAAATTATCGTGTTTACCCACAATGGAAACCATAAAGGTATGGAAGAAAAGAAAAATACAGAATCTTAAGTAAAAAATAAATATATTATATATCATATATAAATATAGTGACATCTTAACAGACACCTTTGAAGGTGTTATATGAGTGTTGAACAATCATTGTTTCGTGAGGCAGAAATTCTCCATCCACAGAAACAATATGTTCTTTAACCATTAGATGTAGGTGTGTGTAATTGTAGCTCGAATGATTCTTATAACAACATCCTAGTATATTGAATACACTATAGTTGTTACAAAAGAAATGGATAAAAATATCTTAGGGGGTGGAGAAGCAAAATAAAACAAAAGAACACAAGTGAAGACATTACCTTAAAATCGAGTAACTCTCTTTGATTTGAGCTCAAAGGCTTACTTGGGAAGACTTATGCCCAAAGTTAGGCTTATAGGAGTAATAGAGGGATGTGTAGAGGCAAAATGAGAAGAGTTTGGCCGAGCCAAAGTCTTGAGAGGTGTGGGTAAGGTGGTAGAGGTGGGGGCCTTTTATAAGAGGAGAGGAGGGGCACTCTTGGAAAGTTACAAAATGTTTCTTTATTTTCAAATGTGTTTAGGATTTTAATGGTCCCAAATTGATGTATTTAGAGTACAAGGTGGTAAGGGTTCTAAATATACTCATTAAATAGGTATTTTACAAGTTTAAGTTATATTTTTAACATTATCTTTTCATTTTATTTAAATCCTTTATTAATGAGGTAATCGCTGCATCATCATGATGTCATAGATAATTTAATTTATTTAATGTCTAAAAATTATAAAAAAATATCATGATGTAGGAAATCTTTTTATATTTCTAATGAATATTTATAGTAAAAAATATGACTTGTATAACCCCATTTAAAAATTGTTTTAGTGAAACATCTCATGCTTGTGACATTTTTATTTTAACTTTAAATAAAAAGTTATTTAAGTCATTTTCCAAACAAGTGGCTCCATGGGGTCCCCAAGTTCACCCATGGATTGTATTGGTCGGCCATGACACATAAAATGATTGTAGGACATGTGTCTAGGTCATTTCAAATTATTAAAACATTATTTTTACCTTAAATTACACTAATTACCTCTAATCGCGATTAAGAACATAAAAGTTACTATTCACCAAAAAATTATTTTAATCCCATTGAACCACATTTTACTTCCTAATGACAACCATGTATGTTGGATTTTTGAAATTCAAAACACATAGGTGGCAATGTTTCATTTAAATGAAAAATCAGTTTCTTTAACTACCACTTAGTGGTTTCACTATTCATCAAAAATTGAAATTTTTTAGAAAAATACCAACAATTCACCCTAAGATATATTTGATATTCTCAACTCAGAAATGATGTCTATTTACAAAATTCAAAACATATAAGTTTCATTAATTAATTTAATAATTAATTCCCGCTGTCAAAACAAATAGCGTGTTTTTAAGAAACAATATCTATTAAAAGATTGACACTAGTTTAAGTCCAATTTCAAAGTGAAATTAATTCCAATGACCACTATTGGATTAAATGGTAAAAATATATTATAATTTTACTTTAAAAACAATTCAAAAGATAATCTAATCATATAAATAAATTGGATTAAAAAGTGGTTTTGAATTAAAATACAACATTTTTCACTATTCATTAAAAAATGAACTTTATCTGAAAGATACCCAAAATTTACACAAAGTAAATTTTGATGTCTTGATTCTAAAGAAGAATTTTATTTTGTCAAATATAACACATAAAATTTTCAAAAAGTGGATTTAAAAGAGGTTCGCCATCAAAAGGCAGTTAATCGACCTTCTAAAGAATATTAGAATGTTTATGCTTAAAATTGAATTCATTCACATTTTTAATCCTCTAACATTTATTGTAAAAAGGAAAAATATTTGACAAACATATATAATCATTTTGTAGTTAGTTTTGTTCATTCCCTCCATTACAACGACTAGGCGTTAACTACCATTGAAAATAATATTATTTTATTATTATAGTGCAACGTAATATTTCAAATGAACTCATTGTTGCATATTGGGTAAGCCATCAAGCATAGAATTCCCTTTAAATTAATATTAACATTTTATTCACAAATAGGGATAAATATAAAAATGTCATATTCTTTATTTACCTGGGGTGTTACACGTATTTCCAAAATTTATTAGGTCACTTCATGGGGACTATGCCTACTAGGAGGGATGCACCACCATCCTCAGTCATAGCCCTTTTCTGATCATATATCAGGTTACAACTTCTTCCCATAGTGGATCAGGAAACACCTATTTCCCATTGGGGATCAGAACATATATGTTTCCAATTTTTGATCAGGTCACACCCATTTCCCATTGTGTATTAGGATGCACCAATTTCTCACTGTGGATTTGGACACACCCATTTATTATTATAGATTAGGACACACCTGTTTCCCATTTTGGATCAATCTTTTTGACATGTTCCCCAACTCAATATCATGAGATATAAATCTATATGAATTTAATTATAGGGAGATATATGTCCCACCCATCACATAATAAAATCATATATTTATGTTTCACAAGATAATAAAATATTCATCATATCAAGAACCATAAAAAGAGATGGGTTTCAAAAAAAACCATATCACAAACCATTAAATGAAATGGGTATAAAAAAAATTCATGATATCACATCCCATGTAAAAGAGAAATTTTTTATAATCATAGAATAATATATGAAAGGAAGTTGGTTTCATAAACAATTTGTTCATGGTTTAACCTATGGAAGAGAAACAAGTTTAGTTAAAAAATTATCATATTTATCATAAACCATTCATATAAAGAATTATAATGGTTTGCATTGATAATATCCTTATTAAATCATAAACTATTTCAAAGGATATAATCATATATGGATAAGTATTTTGAAAGATCATCTGGATCATTTCTTATGTAGAATAACCTTTCTATATAAATCACCTTTTTAAGACATAAAACATTTTCAAAATAATTATCTTTGAAAATAACATTACAAACTTATTATTTAAGATTTCAAAAAAACTTTAAAACTTTTCTTGATGAAAATATCCCTTAAAAATTTATTGAAATCAATTTAAAACATAAAACATTTTGAAAACCTTTTTTATTTAAAATAACTTTGAAAATTTATATGGATTCATTGATTTTTTTTTAAACACTTTAAAACATAAAACATTTTTAAAATACTTTTACATTATTTTTTTGGAAATATAATTTAAAAACATTTTTTGAAAACATTTTTATAATACATGGTTTTTGAAAAGAACATATTTCTAACTGAAGGGATAATTAAATTTTGATTACCTTAAAAACATTTTCTTTATTATCTTAAGTACAAAATAGTGGGAAAATGGTAAAATTACTTGAATAATTAGTTAATAAACATATTATAATAAAATTCTTGATTATTCTTGAGATATGGATCATAATATTTCATTAATGTAAGAATAATAAAAAACAACACCAATAAATGATGATATTTTAGCCATAAACTATTACCACATGGGTAACATTGAATCCTACTCCCCATAAAATAATAACATTACATGAATCTAAAAATATCATAAAACAAAAAATATTAATTATATAACATTTCAAAGATTCATTACATTCACCTCATAAAATAATATCGGTTTACATCAAAATATACGTTTCAAAGAAGGAAAATTAAGACAAAAGTCCTTTATCGGTTTGGTAACTTTTGAACTATAAACCTAATGAAATAATAATTCTAAAATGGATACGTAAATATAAATAATTATAATCATAATAATTATAAAATAAATCCATGGGAATTATACACACCACATAAAATAAATAAGAGGGGATCATGGATTGTGTCTTAGGGAAAATAAAAGTGAGACATAAATCCCTTACTTTGTGAGTAACTTTTAAATCATGAGATCCATGAATGAATAACATCAATTGTAACTTTTAATATATTGAAGTAAATTAAATTCATGGAATATCATGTCATAGGTAATTATATACACCATATAACAATAATAAGGTGTTAATATAGCATATATCTCATAGAAATAAAATTTAGACGAGAAAACTCATACATTATGTCTTGACATTCTTCATACACATTCAATCCTTAGGTATAATAAATAAAATTGTATTACACATATATCATAGAAATATATTATTATATATAATACCATATATTATCTGATTATGACTTTATATTAACTGTTTATTAGCAATTCCATGTTAAATTCATGTTTCGAGTAATTACCACATTATTTTTCATGTATGTTTTGACGTGTTAATTTTTGTATTATTTATTTGATCATGATTTACTCACTTAATAAATGTAAAATATTTTATAAATATATTATACATTAATTATATATGTATTTATAATAATCTATAAAATATAAAAATAGGAAGTGAAATACACTGTTTATGGAGACGGTAGGTCGTATGTACGCATGGACGTTGCTTCTATTTTCTTATCATTTTGAATGAAAGACAATTAAATGATATATATATATATATATCATAATTAATGTAGAATTATTATGTAATAAGTATCACATATGTTTAATAAAACCTTCATTATTAAATTCCATGTAATGTGTGAATTAATCACATCACATTGACAAGTTGGTAGTCCACATATCCACAAACGATGTTATATTATTCTGAAAAAATGGAAAGAATGAAGGTATGTGTTATTTAATAATTTAAGAATAAAAAATAAATTATTTATATAATATATATATAATATAAAAATAGTAAGCCCATCATTATTCCCATCCTTTATAGGAGGTAATGGAAGAACGAATGACATCACTTCACGAGGCGGTAGTCTTCCATACACACGAATGATGATTGTGTATCCCATTTTATGGAAGTGTGTGTAGGTGTATGTAGAAAACATAAAATAAAGAAACTAACTATATTTAGGAAATTTAAGTTATTATTTAATAATTTAATACTAATAGTATAAGGTGTGGAGAATTAAATGAACCAAAATTTATCATTGAAGAACGTTACCAGTTGTATGAGTAATTCATTTTTGTTTTCACAAAAACACTAAATAGGTTTGATTTTTACAACTTTTTAGGCTTATAGGATAATATTAGGAAATTTGGAACAATATTAGGTCATGGTTTGGATGATAAAAAGGGATTTATATGTGTGAATAAGTGAGGCAGTGAGTTCCCGTTTGTAGTGGAGGATAAGTGGCATCCTTACAAATACAAAAAGGTAAAAACTATTGAGAGGCCTTCCTTATATAAAATTCCTATAATAATGGTAAATTATATATAAAAAGGATTTTATAGTATAAATATTTCCATAAAATGAATTTGGACATTTTTCTTGGTTATTTTACCCCTTAAGTTAATGTTTAACCACTAAGTAAACTCATTTTTACCGTAACCGTTGTAATTTATTTTAATTACTTTCACTAGAATTATTTATCAAAAAAACTATGTTAACCTTACTAAATATTAATAAATTATTCTGACTCAAAATATGTAATCTGTTTTTCAAATCAAAAATCACATAATTGGAGTAATTTTTTTAAAAAATTAGTCCCATATACAGGATAAAACAATGAGTTTTTAAAGTAAAAATGTTCAACAGTTTTAAAAGTTTCTATATCCAATTTTAACGTGAGATTGATTCAATTAATACAAATTGTATTAAAATATAAAAAATTTATCTAAATATAATTTATACAGAATTTAATTTATAATTTATCTATATAAATATTTTTTATGATTTTTTTCAATTAAAATTTAGTGTTTTCACTTTTCATTTAAAAATGAACCTTCTCAGAAAAACACAAAGAATTGTCCCAAAGTAAAATTTGATATTCCTATTTAAAAAATGAACTAATTTTTTAAAATAAAATATATAAAAGGTCCAAAAAATATACTTAAAATATTTTTTCTATTTAAAGGTGGTAAAATTACCCTCTTAGAAAAAATATATATATTTAGGCGTAAAATTGGATTTATTATTATCTCATGTTAATAAAACAAAAAATATGAATGATAAATAGTTAAATTATATATATATATATATATCATTAAAATAATTTATAAAAAGTATTAATAAATTTGTTGACAGAAAAAATGTTTAATTTCATAAATATAGTTTTCCACAAAATGATTTTCTCTATATTCAAAATTGTTGTATTTTCATTTCTAATTAATTGGTCACAAAATAAACTTTCTTATATACATGTGTAAACCATATTGTCATAATTTTATTAATATTATTCATAATCTCTATTCCATTGGATATGTGAAAACTATATTAATATTTCGATAATAAAATAAATAATAAATTATAATTTGGAAAATCTAAGTATTTAGTGTCACACAATGTATCGAAGGAACTCAGCATTGTGTGAAACCCAATCCAAACATAGTATTGTGTGAAAGAAATGCTAATATATGTGTCACATTTAGAACAAGTTAGACTTGGTGTTACATAAAAAACAAAAATAACATGGTTCTTTAGTATAACATAATCTATATTAAGTGTTGTGTGAAATTAAAAATATCAATAAAATTAAATTAACTAAACAAAATACCAATTCATAAATACTCTTGGGTGTTACATGTACATATGACCTACCATCTCTATTAATAGTGTGATTAACGTTCTATATAAAAATTAAATGGAATAATATAAATACATATTTAATGAATATATATGATATTTATATCAAGGTTAATATTCTATAGAATATGGAACCAAGATCAATGTAAAAGGACTGAAAATACTAAGTCAAAACATACACGAAAAACAAAGTAGTTATTACCATAAATAGGATTTTATCATGAAATTGTTAATAAAAGGGTAATAAAAGGATATAAGAAAATAATATATGGTATTTGACTATTGATTATGGTTATATAATAGTTTTACAATAAAATAATATTTATTATACAAGATATTTGAACATGTACGAAAGAAGTCGACACATAATGTAAGGGATTTATAGTCTCTTTTTAATTTTGGGAGACATATTCTATATTCACCACTACCTTATTTTTTGTGGTTTATATACTAAAACATTGAACTTTTATATCAATAATATCCTTAATTTCAGGGTATTTAATGTTTCATTTTATTTTATTTTTTACCAGGGTATATGATTCAAAAGTTTCCAAAGATGTAATAGATTTTCATCTCACTTTTATTTTTAGGGGACACATGCCTTATACATCATTTATTTCTTTTCTATGGTTTATATAATACCCATGAATTTATTTTAATATTATTTTTATAAAATTATGGTATATATATATCTATATAATATTCTTTCTTATATGGGTTTACGATTCAAAAGATACCAAAGTGGTAAAGGTTTTATGTTACAATATCATTATTTATTGTTTTTATTTATGATTAAGTTATAATGGCAAAATGTTATGATATATTTCTCAAGAATATCATGAATTTTAATTTCCTTTGGTTATGTCGTAAAAATACATGTATTCCATTCATTTTCCTCTCAGTATTTTAAAAGAATATTTTTAATAAAAATCGACTATATTTTTCTCTTTGATGGAAAATACTTTTTATTTCATGTCCATGATTTCTATAAATGTTTTCAAGAAATTTTTTATTATTATAAAAATATTGTTTAAATTCATTTTTACACTTGTTTTATATTTTTAAAAAATTGTTTTAATGGAATATTCATTTCACTTTATGAATGTGGTATTTTTGACTTTTACTGAAAAACTGAAAGGAATATTTATTTTAATGTGTATGACACTAACTAAATTATAAACTATCAATAACACTAAATATTTTAAATATTCTATTATAATTTTACAAGGATAATTTCAAATAAAATTATTTCTACAATGTTATGTGAAATTATAGTTTTTATTGGTTATTTTAAAAGTGTAAAGGTTATTTCCCTCAAGAAAAGTTCCATGTGAATTTTCAAAATAATTTTATATCTATAATGACATCCTTTAAAGTTAATTGAGTTTTAATATGGATATAATACAATGATAAAATAATTATTCAATATCTATATGTATTATTTTATGAAGAAATATATTTATGAAACCCATTTGTTTTTCCATGGGTAACTTTATAATGACATGATGAAATGTTTAAGAAAATAGTTTCTTTTACATGGGATATAGTATAATGAAATTTTTATGAAACCCATTTATTTTCATGGGTTCTGATATGATAAATGTTTTATAATATTATGTCACACATATATGTGGTTTTCATTATATGACAGTGGTTACATTATAGCCAAGGATGGTGGTTATCTTATAACTAAGGACGATGGTCACATTATAACTGAAGAATAGTGATACCTATATATCCCTCTAAAGAATTGAGTAAATATTGATATATCATGAGATAAATAGGACTATAATGAAGAGTAAACCCAGTTCAGTAAGGGACTTTTTCTATTATGATAGTGTTATGGGTGAACCTTGACTGCAATAATGTTTTGGGGATTGAACCCATTCCATAATGATAGGTTTAAAAATGAGCATTGAATACAAAGGAAATTATTTTCTATGGTTATGGGTATGAAAAAAATCTATGTCTTATGACAATTTTATGTTTCCATGGATCATATTCTTTGATTCTGTTATTATCCATGTCTTACGAGCTTCTAGTATTTATTCTAGGAATCATTTTTATGATATGTTTTTCAATTTTTGTTCTATTGTTATCATACCCTTATACTCATGTTATATTTATTGTTCCATTATTTACCCTTACAAAGACTATAATATAACCCCTTATTATGTTTATTTTACCTAGGTTAAAAATAAAGTTATTATGAATGATATGTTTATGAAGAGTACTAGTTATGGGGAAATTAGCAGGTGATGATGCTGTCCTCCTTCGAACTATTTGTTTATGTATCTATTTTTCCAAAGGAAGTCGACCTATACAATTATATAGGGGATAATTATGTTATTTATTGAGTTTTTATCAGTTAATTTTTAATATATATATTTGAGATGTTTGGGTCATTACATTTCCCAAGACCCTAAGGATCTGTGATGTTGTATGTATGATTATCTATTAGTTTAAAAATGTTTTGTATTTTTTAATGATAAATGAGATTCAATCAGTAGACATGTGGAGAAAGATATATATCCATGAGATAATACCCTTTCATTTATTTACCTTGACAATTGTATCTAACAGATATGCACAATATATTTTTGATTTTTTAAGGGCTTATTTTAATCCTGAGGGACTAAATTAAGAATGATCACAATATATCATCCTCAGACATATAGATAATTCTAGTGAACAATATATATTTTTGAGGATATTATTTAGGATTGTTCCTTATAATTCAGTGGTGAATGGGATGATCACAAATCCCTGGTTGAGTTTACATGAAACAATATCTAATATAATTCTATTTAGTTGGAACCTCATGACGCTCTCTATGGTAAGTAATATCGTTCACTACATTATAGGAAAGATTCTAGTGATATAATACATATGGGGACTGGTATAGTACATGATACCTCAGGGAGAGTGGAGTTGATTCTGAAGAGGTTGATCACAACTCATAGTAGACATTAGTATTATACTAACCGAAGGAGGATTCCTTTTGTTTTTACCTAATTGATCATGTTTTTTTAAGAGTGACTCCTCATTTTGGCCTCTAATACTTGAGGAAACAAGGGTAGATAGTTAAATGCTACGTTGGACTCTTCAAGATCATTGATTGGGTTTGGGTAGTGTCTTACTATCTAGCTCTTCCTACTCAATTACAAGGTATGGATATTGTGTTTCATGTGTCTTAACTATATATGTACAAGAAAAATACTAGGAATATTAAAAACTATGAGGATGTTGATCTATATCCTAACAGATTATTCATGTAATTCCAAGTAAATATTGTATACCAGAGTAATAAATTCATACAAATAAAGACAATATATCTTTTCTAGATTCTATGGTGTCATAGAAAAATCTTGGAAAATGCATAGGAGTAGGAGCCATATGTTTGGGATTAGTTACCCATGTTTTTTGTGAAAGATTTCAAAATTCACTTCTTGAGTATGAGAAGTCTTTATAGGGGGAGAATAAAAAACCTCATGTTTTTTAGGTGCATTATGAGTTTTTCATCCATTAATAAAATGTTTTTAATTTTTTTGTGAAATGAGATTTGGGGGGGGGGGTGGATGGTGTTTGGATGTTTTTGGTTCATTTTAAATGGTACATGATTTTAACATAGTCTTTTAAATCTATGATTATTTTCAAAGCAACTGTGAAACTAGAGGTAGAGGCTCAAGAGGGTGTTTATAGTTAAGGATCTTAGTTTTAAATTCTGTACAGTATTACCTAAAAAATCATGTGGTAATCTTAAATGTTCAATATAATTGTTGACACATTGTTTAACTTAACAGGAGGAAAAAACATGTAGCTTTTCTTGAATCTGGGAAAGGGTACATAGTTTTCATGGATATTGTTAAATAATGTGGCCAAACTGTTCTCATATTAAATTATTGTTCTAAATCCAACCTTTATATATATTTATGAGCATTTTTTACCTGTTATTTTTTATATAATAATATATTATGATTTTCCAGACACCTCTGGCCTTAATTAATTACTATACTCCAAAGCAATATTTTAGTGAAACCAAGTGGGGGTGAAAATCAATAATTTTGATATGCAGTGTGAAACCCTTTTTTCATTGGGTTTTCTCCTTGATCTTCCTCTCTTATCATTAGATGATTCATTGAACGGATATGATGATCCACAATATATGAATTCAAATTCCAAATAAAGATATATTCATGAATATTTTCTTGATAGAATGTGGTTTCAACATGTGAACGACACCCCTTTCAATTAAAGATAATATACTTGTAGATGGTGGACATTTCAATAAAGTTATCATAGATTGATCATCATGAGACTATAATTTTCTAGAGTCTCATATCAAATCTCTTTTCTATTGATGTATTGATGTTCATTATCTATACTTAGGGTTCTCTTTCAGAATTGGTAATGAATTCAAGATCCATTATTTAATAGAGAACATATGTGGTTAATTGGATACATCCCCTTTGATATATCTTATAATTGGTCTAGTTGATGGACTCCTTTTAGAATGTGATTCTAGAACCACCCTTATTAAAATGGAATATCCATGATTCTATTATTCAAATATCCTTCTCGATGAACTAGAACTTCAAAAATGATTCCTTAATATGTGAACTAGTTCTATGTGGGTGTGATACAAGATTTGGCCTTAATACATGATTATCCTCATAGTTATACATCAATAACATTGATGTAGTATGTTACTTACCATTTGGGGTTCTTTTATGTAGATGTTGTCTTGGTATATTTCTTATATTGGAGAATATTTACTACTGTTCTTGATTGTGATCGCATTTTTTTTCTATATAGCTCATGTGATGTGTCTATGATACATATTTTCATGAGTCTACATATAGTTTGTTTGATAATTTTTTGTATTGAAAACATTAATTTTTTGTTTCTACTATTTTCTCAATAAGATATGCTATTATTCTATTTTTTATTTTCTTCGTAGTTATGTGTGTTACCACACCTTTGGATATTTTTTTCATAGTGCTCTAAATAGGTGGAAAATCCTGACATGGTTATACATTAGAGGTTGAGTGTTCATATATTCTGATTAAGGATATGATAAGCGTAATCATAGGGTGGGGATATGATGATTCCTTATTGATGTTGTGTGATTAACTCAATTTCCAATTTATTCCATGTAGAATGTTACTTGATACATAATGGATGATGAGTAGAATGATCAATCTATTTCTAGTGGATTTTTAGTTTCATAATTCACTTGATGCATATTGGATGATGAGTAACATTTCTACATTATTTATTGAGGATACCAAGAAGTATGTTTACTATCCTTGTGGATAGTTCCTGATTAGTTATGATATCACAATATTCCTTTTGGCATGAAGCTCAAGCATGTACATCTGGGGCTTATGGTGGCTTGGTTTTCACCTGGGAACTCAATAAGTGATTATATATGATTACATTATCATTTATTTTTATCATTGAATGCACGTTTTATACTTGTTAAGGATGCATTGGTGGTTTCCTACTAGGTTTTATTGCTCACACCCATTCATTTTTATGTGTATGTAGAAGTCATGTATATGGATCTAGGTAAGGGAAAGGGGGACATGGAAGATGGTTACACTAAGGATCATAGAGGAGGTAGTGATACTGGGCTGTACTCTAGATGACTTTATAGTGTTTATTTATTTATTTTCATTGACTTGTTACCTTGGTTTGTCATTCCACATTGGGAGCCCATATTATTTTATTTGTATGAATTCTATTCCATGCCTTATTAAATTATGATTATTTATTATTCTTAATTTTACTATAATTATGATATTGTATTTTGTTTTATTTTTATTATATAGATCTGCAATGATACTGAGGGTATAACATCTCCACTAGTGACATTCAGACCCTCGATTCCAACAGCCTCTTGTGTATGGGGGGGGGGGGGGGGTAGACATGAGGTATTTTATATATTTATATTAGACAAAGTCATTATATTCATGGAATTACATTAAGGTTCAGATATGAAAAATTGGAGAACCTATTAATGACATGACTAGTTAACGAGCATCGTTAATTCAATCGTTTAAAATGACCATACTAAGAGGAAAATCATATCTAATTTATAATTAATGAATTAATATAAACAATATTCACATTATAATTTTATAATATTATGATATTTCTCATAAATACGAACTAAACAAGATCATTATGCATTTGGTATAATGATATTATAATTAAACCACGTCACAATCGCTCATTAATCATGGTAGGTTCTTGTTTTAGATGATTTAACCATCTACTTGAACAATACTTTTTATTAAAATAATGGATGATTATGAGAACTTATTTACTTCTATAATTTTATATAAATATGTGAATAATTTTTTCTTTATTCTTGGTAAGGTTATATGAATATTAAAGTCATTAATTAAGAAATCACCCTTCATTTATTAAGAAACACAGAAATATGATTGTTATTAATTTCAACCTCATTGATCATAACCAAAACTTCCATGAAATGAAATTCAAGATTTATAAAATATATTGGAAAATATATTATAGTACCATATATTTTTTAATAATGACAGAATTTGGGAAACTAAAATATTCCAATACCTTTTTATGAAAATGGTTCAAAATGATAAGGATTACTTACACGCTATCTTAAAAAAAGTAAAAACTAAATAACATATATATGTGTGAAGAATGATTAAAAAATGGGAATAAATTTTTATTTTTATTAGTAAGGTTCTTGGGTATTTCTTTACTGAACTTAATTTAATTATTCAACACATTTAGTTCAATTGAAAAATGAATCAGGACTGAGGTAAGGGGTTTCTTCTCAAATCCATATCTTTGAGACTTATATGGTATTATGAACCTAATTTCATTTATTTGGTGTATATACTACCTATTCGAGATATCATACCATGAATTATTCGTTAATAATTGTATTTGAAGTTTAATTACCAGCCCTATCTTTCAAATATTTTTTTTATTAAAATGGAACTCTAGCTGTAGTGGTTGTTTTTCTCAAAATATAATTCCTTGAGACATGTTAATGCTATTCACCATGTTTTCCTTTGAATGGTGTATTAAAAACATATGGATTTATATCTATCATATATTTTTGGTTATTCAAGGTAAATATTAATCCAAATATTTTTTTTCATTAAATGGATTGTGAATCAATTGTTACCCAAGTTGTAAGGATTTTTGGTAACTCGATTTTAATTCATTATGTTTTGATCATTTCAATTATACATATTTCAAATAAGTTGGGTACATTATATACCCTGATTAAATTATGTAATATTTTATTTATTTAAATCACCACCACATAAAACCATCTTTAGAAATATTTCATACATCAATGAGTATGTTTCCCTAAGGGTATATAGATAACTAAAGTCGTGTTTCTAGGAGTTATATTGTTTCATCATGAACTTACCTCTTCTATTTTTGGGTTCTTCCTCCCGAATATTTTATTATATGGAAATTTATTTAACTATATAGTAAAAAATATATTTTTATATAAATAATATCTTTTTTACTAATTTTACAATCTATGTTTTAAAAAAAGGTATTTTTAAAATACTAAAAAATGA
The DNA here is from genome assembly GCA_963277665.1 of Viscum album. Lineage (NCBI taxonomy): Eukaryota > Viridiplantae > Streptophyta > Magnoliopsida > Santalales > Viscaceae > Viscum > Viscum album. The sequence goes on from OY728140.1 coordinate 163,572,109, forward strand.
ATTTTTATCTTTAAATTTCATATGTTTTGTCATACTCTCCTAATTTATCAAAGATAAACATTATCAATTTTCCAAGATCCATTATTGGATATTCTCGTTAAATTTATAGGTTTCTGAAATAGTTCTCACCACCATTTTAAAATTTACCTTTTAAAAAGTAACATGTAAATTTATATTTTATGTCAATGTAAGAAATGTTTTTTAAATACCTTTTATGTTTTAACATATATTTCCCTTATCATTTACAAAAGGATTCACCCTAATGGGGTTAATGTTTTATGATTTTTCCTCTAATATATATATATATATATCATTTGTGTAATTGAAATATTATTATCCAATAATTCGATTCTTGACCACATATTTTGTGATAATATTCAAAGCATAATTTTTTATAGGGTGCTATTAATTTATGTAAATATCATTTTAAGTTTATTTTTTTACAATGAGGATCAATTATTTGGAAACAATCCACCTTGTTTCTATGGATAGATTATGATCATGTTAATCCTGTATTTCTATAGATGTATTTTCATTGATCTATATGGTTTGAAAATCACATTTTACATAATTCAAATTAGAAGATGTTTATATAGAAATAATTTTATTCTATTGACATGGACAAAATTATTGTCATTATGTATGTTATTATTCCAATATGGATGATTATAAAAAATTTGAAAATATATTATTTGACTATCCACCTTCTTTATTCAGATAGGTTATGATTATGTTATCCCTTTTATTGACATGGGTAAAAGTATTGAAATTATTGATGATTACTAACTATTAACACATGTTTATTATTTATTTACATCCTATATTTTTCATTATATGGATAGACATGTTTTTATTCATCTATAGGTTTCTTAGGGAATGGTACAAATTTCATTATAGACTCTTATGGGGAATGAATTATACTTAAATAAGTGATGGGTGGAGCCCAACATTATATAGTCCCTCAATGCATCAATAGGTCTCATGAGACAAGAAAAAATAGGGTTTGGTATATACCTCTCCCCATATCAGTAAAACAACTTTGAATAAGGGATAAATATCATGTTTTTGATGTCTTCCATTATGCATTCTACCAACATGAGATCAGTAATTATTTTTGTCCATGATTTCATTTGTTATAATGGATATATAATGTTATTAGTTTCATTTGATTATGTGTTCATGTCATTTATTTATTAATCCAATAATATTTATTCCAACTTATTTTCCCCATAGATTCAATTATATGTTTCCCTTCTTATTTGTTTGAGCTCTCCATTTTCTTATGCTTCCATTCCCTAGGTTATAAAGTAGAGTAGTAAACATGACATGTTTATAATGATATCATGCGTGGAGAAATTTGTAAGTGATATTAAAGAATTGACAAAGATTAAGTAGTTTCATATATATAATTGAAAAATTGTTTGTTTGATAAAAATGACATAAATTATCATCTTTTTTTATCATATTTCTATAAATATCTAAACAAAAAACTTTCTAGGAATGTATGTAATGTAATAATTTCTTTAAGTCATGTAATTATGGGATAGTTATGTCTAGTAATCCATAGTGGTTATCAAATTTAGTATGTAAATTTTTTGTTTACAAAAAAATATTTAGGAGAGTGGGTTTAAGGCATCAAAAGGTATATGTTATTTATGATATTTTTCTTGTTTTATTATTCTTAAAAATACGAAAAATATTCTATAACCATCTTAAAAATTTAGAATCAGTATCATTTTTTATACTTAGATGTTGTTATGTTAATGGCATAGACACTTTCTACCTCCTTTCCATCTATTGGAAAGTGATAACGTCACTTGTTCGTACGTGTAGAATACCATGCCCATGAATTGATGTGATTAAATATTAATTTCATATTTAAATAGATGGTCATAAAGACATATTTAAATAACATATATGATATTTAATAAATATTTTTTACTTTATAGAGGATAATTATTTTTACCTTTATCTTGTTTTATCAATCAATAAGTGAAAACATATCATGTGTGTATATTAAAACTGTGGCCTCCTTGAAGATATGTAATTAATTTTTCATCATTGATTTATATGAATGGTTATAAAAGTGTGTATAATGAATAAATATGATGATTTCATAGTTGTTCATGTTTCCCAGAAGTATCCACAAGGATTGTTTTATAAATTATAAATGGTAGGAGGAGGTGAATATATGGGATGTCCAAATATGATAGAAAAATGACATAATTATGATTTTGGAGATGATGAAACCACAAAAAGGTGAAAGGTTTGGAACAATAAAATTTAAAAATGCATGGAAAGTGAATCATTTTTCACTAGAATATTCATTTTAATAAAAAATTATTAATAAAAGGGTAATTGGAAATTATATATAAATAACACATAACATATTAATTATAAATATGATTTTATAATGTATATATAGTAAATCTACATTTATTATATATGTTTTATTAATTTTTACAATTTATGAAGAGACATGATGTAAGAGTTTATGTTATAATCTTATTTCTTTCAAAACATTTCTATGTTAAATTTATATTAGGGGAAACTATATTATTCCTATCATTTAAGCCTGAACTATTTTCTTATCCTTAATTTATTCAAATAATTTTTAAGTATTAGTATAATTTTAATCTCTTTGTTAATTAAAAATATTGAGATTTGTTTAAGAAAAATTGGACTTATTTCCTCTTTGGTCGGTGAACTTTTTCTTACATGACCATATTCATTAATTTTTTACAAGAATATTATATTATATGATGAAATAATTATATAATGTAATTTTTAACCATATTTGGATTTCTTTTTATTTGTTTTAAAAGGATTTTTAAATTGTTTTTCGAATATGTTATTTAATACTTTTTACACAAAGTGTAAAATAGATATTTATTTTGATTTATAATATGCTGATAGATATTACATTCATCATAACCATTATTTTGTTTTATACTTCATTAAAAATTTTAAAAGGATAATTTCAAAGAATATTTTATTCTTAATATTATATGATTTTCTTTAAAGATACCAAAGGATAATGATATTTTCCTAGTTTTAAAAGAAATATTCAAATACAATTTTAATGTATTTTTTCATCTGTATTAACATTCTTTAAATATTTTTACGATTCACTAGGGATATAATCTTATAATTCCATCATATTTATTTCACCTTATGGATTATGATACTGATAATTTACAGATAATTCTATAGAACACATTTATTTCCCAAGGGTTAATTAATTAATGATGAAATATTCGTAGAATCCATTTATTCTCCATGGTCTAGGATTTTATGAAATGATGAAATGTTTATGAAATTAATTTCCTTTATATGGGAAAAAATATAATAATATTATTATCTTTTTTAGGATCTTATAGAACACTATGTGTGGTTTTAATTGTGTGATAGGTTGTCCAAGAATTATATATAACTCCAATGTATTCGGTAAATATTTATGTCACATAAGATAATATTTATTAGAATTAGAAGTGAAACCGATTAAATAAGGGACTCTATCCATTATGATGGTTTTCTGGGTGAACTATTACTAAAGAAATGATGAAATGGGCAGTGAACCCAACACACTGTGATAGTCTTGTTATTCAGCCATGAATAAGGAAGTAATTTTCTAGGATTATGTGTGTGGAGGAATCCTATATCATATTCTTATGATATGTTCTCAGGGATAATGATTGATTATTAATGTTTATTCACTCTTATGAATTTTTTAATGATAAATCCTTATTCTATGACTAAGAATAATGATCATTGACTGATTGGGTAATACTATAGTGAGTTACGATTATGTCATCAAACCCTTATAATTCTCTTATACTCACTTATTATTGTTGATTAATATCTCTTATATTAAACCTTGATGATAATTTAAAATCAAAATTTTTAATGTTTAAAATCCCCAGGTTAAAAAGAAATTCAATAGTAAGGGTATATAAAATAAGTGTACTATGTGTGAATATATTTTTGGGAGAAGTTGAAGATATTTAATGAAATAAAATAGTAATGTATCTAGTCTCAAAATACATTAAACCTTTAATGATTAAGGGAATGTATTTTTATTATATATATTGATTATTCATCTAAAATAATTTTTTATTTATGTATGTGAATATTGGGTTGCATCTACCTACATGTGATACCTATTCCACAAGAAGTTTCATAGGAATATGCACCAAAATCGATCATCCAAAATGTGCCATTCAAAAGGAGATCCTATAGGGTAAGCCACCACTAAAACTATATAGATGTTCTATATTTCTAATATTTCAAACAATATGAGGAACATTAGTGAATATTGGTAGTTACCTATGTAAAATTCTAGAAATATACTATCCATAAGCTTTATATTTCATCACAACTAGCCGTAATGATAACAGAATCTCTAAGAGAACCCCAACCCACAAGGTTGGATCAAATTCTATAATTTTTAACCTTACATCCACCTATGGTAATATCAAGTGAGTAGGAAAACATCATGATTGTAGGTACTTATACTCCAAAGGAATTTTTACCACCAATAATAGGTTTCACATTATTAAACATCAACAGTATCGACCTAACAGATGTTGTAAATCATGATACCTTTGAAAAAGAAACATGTGTTTCGATATTCAAAATACACCCTCTAGCAAAAAATAGTGAATAAATTTCTATAATAGATCATATTTCTTAGTTCATATAAATAATTGGAAATTGATAATATTAGTACTGATTTTCTATTGGGAAACAAACCCACTGAGTATGGTTAGCATGATGATTCCTCCAATCCTTCTCTAGCAGGCATACTTCAATGAGAGAAGATTTATCAACCTAGAAAGGAAGAGTCAAGAAACCCTATAAACATGATATCATACAAATTCTAAAATTTTATTAAAAATACAAGGAATTATTATTCTTTCCCACAACTTTAGAGACATCAAAATCTATTTCATTAAATTCACCTGAGGCTTACTCTGATAATGTGTGCATAGAATTACTAGATTCTCTCACCGAACAGATGAATTCTATTAATGGTCAACATGAACTAGTAAAATTATAGAGGAATATTTATCCTTTTTTGTTTAATTTAACTCTTCATCTACTAAACATTTGGAATCAAAATTTCTCAACCTTCAATGGAATTGTGATATAGAGATGCACCTCACTCTTTTTTCTTCCTAATATGGCCTAATACTGGGAAAATTATAAAAATACGAGGCTAATAAGCTCATATGACTTATAAATTCCATATAAGGATCCAACATTGAGTGGTATAATAATCTCACAACTAGTACATTTCCATAATGGGAATATCTCCATTAACAATTCCACTTCTAAGTTATCCCTACACAAAGGAAAACAACTTTACTTGATCTAACTAAATGAATGTAGAAAAATAATGATAGAATTATTTATTTCATAGCAATATGATAGGTTTTGAAAAATTATATATACATTCATCTTCCCCAATAATAGTTACTGGATATATATTTGGAGAAACAACCAAACCAGTTAACACTGATGCTCATCCCCTTGAAGTATCCCATTGAATTATAAGAGTTCCTGAATATAGATAAATATTTAGAGGATAATATTTATATAACCATTAAAGGATCTCATCAAGAACCACCATAATTAATTATGAACTCAATGAAATAATAAACATCTACTATCACCCAAAATATGAAAAGTAACAGGCTATGTGACCTTAAAAGAAAGAAGAAAGAAATTTCTTCCTTCCATAATGACATTGTTAAAGTGCCCTTCATCTTTTACTTATAGAGAAACCTAATCAAATTATTAGAAATCAAAATCTTGAGGAAGAAAAGTAGGATGATAATTAAAATTACTATCCTTATCATCATATTCTCGACCATATGATCTATGAATTCTTTACCATTAAAGATCTTATTCAAAATATATTGGACGATAGTCATGTTATTCGATAATACCATGGATCCAATGGATTCCATGTCATCCATTCTCCTAAAAAAAGAAAAATAATGATCACTAACACACAAATTAGTCTATTGTGTACCAACCCATTAAATGGTATACTCCACTAATGAGGATAACTAGTTCACATATGTTTCCATCAATATAGTGTCAGCTAGGTCTCAAGAATTTTTACCCTATGATGAGTTTGATATAGATGATCACACACCACTTCAATCATTTGTGCCTTAGTTAGTTGTCCAATACTCTACTCCTAGAATTTGTAAAGAATGTCTAAATGATACCCCACCTACCTCTAAGGAAGTTATTATTAATAATGTCAATGAATCAAAGTGAAATGTTGATAAATCATATTCCTAAGGTCAATAATTGATCTAGTTACCATGATATGCGCTGAGACTCCCATCATAATCCACCCATGTAACCACTATATAGTTAAGGGTGTCATCAATTAATCTACATATCATTACTCTATGGATTACAAGGGGGTCTCTTATGAATAAACAATCGTATAGATCTAGAGAGAAAATTAAGATATTTAGGAATTATTGGTGGATTAATTTAAAGAATGGTTTCCCCATAGACAAATTCTTATATCTTTCTACAAAGGTCCTCAATATAGTGAAGTCCCCCACCCCATAGGGTTGGGTCAATTTTATTATTTTAAATTATGACCTATATAGATAAAGAATTTTTATATTTTTCACCATATTATTTGGTGAATTATACACATTTTTTTGCCCTAATAATTTCCACCAAATCCCTTAGATAGTTGGAATTCTCCAGTTAACAGGTGTTAGCATTGATAACATAGTCATAAATTGATTTTATATCTACCCCAAATTGATTTATATTGAAGAATAACCTATTAGATCTTGAATTCAATCATGTTAGCATGCCAACAGAGCTATATGTGGTACCAAGGGGAAGCCACATTGTTTCTCATTTCATATTGATTTATTAAGAAAATTATATTCCTTCCAACTTGATCAGGTTTCTAAGTATTTTTACTTGACCATATAGATTATTTTTTAATCACAAGTATATTAGAATAATGGTAAAAAATATGAATATTTGAGTGAACCTTCTAAATACTGCAGTTACCACTAATTATTAGGGAAATACAATCAATATATTCTTCATCTTTAAGTATTGACTCCATAAAAAGATGAATGAAGGGACTAAAGAGACAAATATAACTAGATCTACACTATATCCAAGTGACTACCCCTAGTCGAAGAACCAAAGAGTGTGAAAAAATCTATTTCATTCATATATTAGTAATTGTTTAAAAAAGATATATTCTTTCATTTCTAATCATGTGTCTACATGTTTCACATGTTCATTAGAGTACATATCTCTTATGCTTTTAAAGATCAGGATGATAAAGGATTACCTTTTGGAAGATCATCCCAATTAATTTACTTGTTATGAAATCTTTAGATATATGATTTAAGGATAATTTGTCATAAAAAATTGAATCCAAAAGAAAATAGATGAAGGTATGATTAAATTAGAGTATTCTAAAACCCATGTGATATACATGAAATGTAATATCACTCCACCCCCCCCCTAAAAATTTATTTCAGGACTAATTTCCTTATCACATGAAATTAAAATATATAATAAAAAATTCCATTTTTCATGGCTCTAAACTACAAAACATATCATCCTAACAACATTTAGTTAAACTTTATTTACCAAGTAAATTCTATATAAATTTAAACAATATAAAATATCATCCCTATGAAATGATGTTAAAATGCATGATATATAGTCATTTTGTGGGAATTTATTTCTCTTTATGTATAAACTATATCTATAAAGAAGGGTTTCATTGTACAAGTTTATCATATCATGATGAGTTTTCTTAAATAACCCTATATATGACAATGATATCTCACCTCATTCAAGAATGGTGCCATTATCCACTTTGATATTACTTCATTTTCTTTCTAGGAGAATTTTTTATTTCATTTTCAATTTTCAGTGAGTGAGATTTTTCCAAAAACATAAATGACCCATCTTTATGTAAGAATATAATATTAATAGTTACCATGTTATAATAACTATGTATGGATTGATTCTTGTTATTATTGGAGATATAGTGAAATCTGAATAACCGGACATAGCCACATGATCAATTCCATGTATTCCCCCCAAATTTTATTTATCAACAAATAGTCATCCTATTTATGATGGGTTGCATATCCCTTCCTATAACTAAAATAATATGATAATAATTTTCTACATATTTTCAGAACTTCTTGTGTCTTAATTATGATACTGATAGTAAATGTAATGATTCTTATAATTCTTAAACTAGTTCGTGCCTCAAAAATATAAATAGATCCACCTTATCTTGGTGTTTGATCCTTATGATACTTATCACTTAGAGGAGTTTCTAAGACTTCACATGTCAATTAGATCCCTGAAAGACCAATCAAAAGTCCTTCTTATAAGAATATAAACCATAATTTATTTTTTCTCACCATATGATATTAAATTTCAGGGATGATTTCAATATCAGTAATAATCTCCCATGTGATACAAGTAATATTCTAATAACTACTTGTTTCTCACACCAAGCATGGATCATGTTAGATTAGTAGTTTTTGTTTATCAACTAAATTAATGTAACTGATATGCATAAGTAATAAGACTACTTTACTTATCATCTAACAATAAACTATATAGAAGGAAATCATTGTCACATTGCATAAATTGTTCGGCATATAGTCCTTATTATATATTGTTAAACCAAATAGAATTTCTATACAATTTGTATAATGATAAAATAAATAGAACATACACCCCCAACTGTAAGACCTTAAATTGATTATAATGACCTACTCTTCATAGATTATTTTCCTTACATGAGAATCAGATCTGTGTAAGGGAATTACCAAAAAATGGGTATCACCTCAAATCCCATGGTAGAATGTAAAAAATACCTTATTTTTTGACATTCCAAGACATTTTAGGTTCCTCCTTTCATATCCTGGTGTTAGGATGAAACCATATCACTCCTCCCACATATGAGTAATATTTTCATAGGGAACTTTTGGTATATGTCTCAATGTTTGTAAGGCTATCCCCAAAATAATGCCACCATATTTAAGAGTACATTCCTATTATTTGAGCCTTCTCATTCACTTTGGGTCTTACTATAATAGAATATTCTCCACAAACTATGTATGAAAACTCCACATTGGATATTGTTTTGGTGTATTTTTTTATTTCCCCCCATACATGTTGGGCCCCTTGATAACCTTGTATTCAAATGAGGCCATATATTTCTATTATACCTAAGAAGGATAATAAAATCCCTTTATACCTAATTCCATGTTTCATGGAATTAATACCATGACATTAAATCCTAGTTATATAACTATAAATTGAATGGAACCCACATCCTTGGAATATGAAGTTAAACTATATGTCACATAATCCATTTTTGAGATGTTAAACTACATGAAATTTTGTCCTGGTTGTCTGAAATTAAACTACATGATGTATGGACCTTCCACACGACCTTAAATTGTTTGGTATATGGTCCATCCCATAAAACCATAAATTGAATAGATATTTCAATAATAGAAGATCTTAATAAATGAACAAGATTTCCCTATTACATCTTGAGTCCCAGATCCATTTCTTTTGAGGATTAATTTTTCCTCCCACTCAGAGATTATTCCTCCTACCCAAATAGACTATTGATAACATGATGATGTTTCTATAGAATATTTAAAACATTAGGAACATCACTTATTACACCCATCCTACTTCATACATTTGTATCTGAATCGCCTGATACTTGGAGTAGGGGTCAATATCTGAGTATCCCCTAACCTTGTGTGAATCATCTTAGTTTACACTTTTATATAAATACTCATAACATGGAAGGATTAATATATATATACCCCCATTAAATAGTAAACAACATAGTTTCCTTTGATTCTATTAATTAACCTCTTGGGGATTTTTTGATCCCATAGGACATTACCCCTTAATCTCCATACACTATTCCCTAATGGTGAAACACTGGTTTTTGGCATTAGTAATGTTCAGCCTACTCCCAAAATTCATCATTGCATCTTCCATAATTTATAAATTAGAAGATATGATTTACTCTATCAATTATTATATGTTCAAATGGATTAATAATATTTTTTTGATTTATTCCCTCATACTCTAACATTTATATTATGGAGGCTCCACATTTCTTGACATTGAGTTGTTTGGAATTATGTCCTCATTGGATAACCCTAATCCAAAGGTTATCTAGGACATTGTTGAATGATATTAAACTACATGAAATATGGTCCATAATTTAAGATCTTAATATTATTTGTGCGGAACATCTTATTAAGCCGAATCCTGATCTTGCATGAAGAATAGAACATTGTAAGAACTCTTAGTACATAATTTTCTTCCACATGTTAACCTATACTAATGTATGGAAAATTTACTTATTCTATATATGTACTGGATCAAAGCAGTTTCTATATTTAATAACTATATATGGGTCGATTACTATTACCCTGGGATATATAGTGATGGGTAGATCTCGTATCATAGGCCCATCCATGATCTTACATCTCATTATTAGATCAAAGTGCCAGGACCTTAATAATATTTTCATCTATCCATGATGCATCATATACAATTATTATACCCTTAATTCAAGTGTGATTTTTTACTTTCATTTACTAGATAAAGTATCTCATATTTTAGTCAAATTTGGGTGACCTTAAACTATAGAAGCATTTGATAAAGTTATATAACATTAATATCTAAACTATTATGGTCATAATTGGAAGACCATAAAATGAAAATAAAAAGAGATAAAAAAATACTTATTAGGTTAAAATACCATAAAGGGAATCTTGGGAAAAAAATAAAGACTTCACTTAATAAGCTATCCCCTTTGATGGTTTAGGAAAAATTTAGATCACATAATAAAAAGGCACAATACTGGTAGGGTACACTATATATCACTAAAAAGTCCAAGAGCTCTCACTAGACCATCTGGTCTAGAAAAATTCTAGATCAAACCATCATTATCCCCTTTAAATGGGATTAAGCTATACCATGAGAATATTTTCATTCATGAAACAACCACCTCTTCACATTTAGTTGACCACTCCTTCAAGTTTTTATATAATCAATAATATCATGTTATATTTCTTCACTCTAAGAATTTATTCAACACATAGTGGAATGAAACTTTTGTTTCTTGAACACTTATTTAATATCCAATTATTATGAAACTAACTCACATATTTGATTTCTGAATCATCACCAATGAAATTCCTTGAGTTGAGATAATCATCCTAGAACTAATACCCTTAAGGGAATCCAGTTGGTCCCTCCTTTGATAGTAATATTGGTTACAAGGACTGATTGATATGAAAAAACATTACTTGTAATTGATGATTTAAAAAATTGTTGCCTGCAATCATGTAAAGCAACCCTTAAGGGATGTCTGTGTCACGACCCCCTACCACCAAAGATGCCCCTCTTGAGCTGGAGATGGTGAAAGGGAGATAATGAACCCCGAGTCCTGCCTCCAGTAGGCCCTGGGGTGGAGACTAGCACCAAGGGTATGAGTTTTCACAAATATGGGATGCATTACCCTTTTTATTATTTAAGATCGGGAAATAGGACGAGTCAACCACCAAAAAGGAAAAGAACAAGTGTATAGAAATAAACCCAAACCAATCCCACATGCATGTTTAAATTGTTCTGAAAGAAGGTACAAGTAAAATAAAGCTCAAAAGTACAATACCAAAAGAAACAAGTGTACAAAAACTGCAACAACTCCAACTGTCCCGACTAGTAGGGTCCCAGACGGCCCTAGTAGTCCTCCTGGAAACCTGAAAGTAAACGTAGGGTGAACATACAAGTATACTCAGTAGGGAAACATAAATCTCTCATGCACAGGTGGGGAGACATCCTAATGTCCTGTGAGAACAACTGAAGAATCCTAGCAGGGAAATCTATCCACCCAACCACACCAGTCACACTCACAAAAGAAAAATCACAACAGGTAGTAGTAGTATATAAGAACAAGAGTATTGGGTACCCCACACCATTTCCCATTAGTTAGCTGCTCTTATTAATGGCGAACGTCCTGACGCTGCCACACTCTTCCCTCCCTCACACACCTGGGCCTCACAACCACACATCCCGCCCGCACACACCTGGGCCTCACAACCACGTATCTCGCCCGCACACACCTGGGCCTCACAACAACATGTACCGCCCGAACACACCTGGGCCTCATCCCGAAGATTCTTGGGAAACAGTAAAACTTGCCTGAAGAGTCTTGGGCTAAAACCACCCCAATCGAAACCTACCTGAAGGGTCTTAGGTGTAAGGTCGCCTCAAGCCATCACAGCCTAGGGAAGAAGGAGCAGTAAGGAGCTAGTAACTAAGGGGAAAACACCCTCCCCCATGAAATGAGAGTGTTCATCACTAAGTTCTCAACATGGGTGGGGTGCGATAAAACACAAAAGATATAGATACATATATGTATACCAAAAACACAGCCCAACCTATGGATTCTAAACAGAGAAACTGAGCATGTGCCATGGAACTACTACTATGAAGAATGCATACAACAATCAACCCCAATCCCATTTAGGTTTTCACGTTTCAGCAGAATTAGTTTAATTAGTTCCTTATCTAATGGGCAACCAACCGAAACCAACCATATCAATCGTTTGTGAAACATATCCCTGCCATCCACAAATCAAGTTAGAAAAACACAAGCATCACAACAAGTCCTTTCTTATTAACCAACCAACCCATTTATTATTAATCCTGTTCCATTACCATGACCCAACATTCATTAAATCTTCCACTTTTTATTTATTATTCACAACCCATAGTTCGTTCACATTCAAACCCATCCCTGTAGACCCATTGCCAACCACCATAACCACAACCACACCAAAACCCATACATCATTATCCCTTTAATACCATTTATCGCAGCCCTTCTATAACATTCACACCAACCCAAAACCAAGCCAATCGTAGCCCCACTGCTCACCCGAACCACAACAACCCACAAAACACCCCCATCACATGCCACATATCCAAGCCAACACCCACATGTTCATTATTCCATTTTGTTCAACCGGGGTGATCACATAAGGGTTCCAGATTTTAAATCAGCCAACATTACGTGATTAACCAAATTTCCACATTCAACAAAGTTTCCATCCACAAAAATGGTCTAGAAAGATAGGACAACATTTAATTGTGCAAGAAAAGGCCCCAAAAGACCGTGATTTTCAGTAGGCAGAATCTGATTCAATTCACATCATAATATCACAGGATATAAATAATGTAACTTCATTCAAAAACTTCCCATCCCCGTTATATAATCCAGATATTGTCTTTATTAAACCGGTTCAAAAGTGTTTCACGTAAACAAGAGGACACCCACCCCGCATGATGCACAAATTTAGAGAGACGAAGGTAAGATCCCTACCTCAACAGGTTCTGATCACAACGTTCCCCTAGATCAACATTAGAAGACGTCTGTCGGCATCCGTCACTTCTGTCGAGTCCCGGAAAAACATCCTCAGGTGGATGTTGGAAAGTAAAGGACGAAGGAAAGACAACAGATCCAAGCTCAGAAGTTCCGCCTCGTCGTTACGATCCTGTGGCCGCTGACGGATCGTAAATCAGAGCTCGGGCGAAGAAGTTATCGAAGACATGGAGCCTTCGAGTCTCTTGGGAGAGCTCTACTAACAGGAATGGAGAGGAGAGGGGTGAGTTGAAAAGGAGGAGGGGACCCCTCCTTTTATAGGCGAGAAAAACAAAAATACACGGCGTGTACTCGACCATTTCACACGGTCACCATGCAGCTTCCAACATGGCCTTTAACGCGGCACGCGGCCATTGACTGGTCAACACATGATTTGAGGGTAACGCGAACACGGGGAGGGACTACACGGCGTGTATTATGGAGTACATGGAGTGTACCCATTTATTTCACATGGCAAGGACACGACTCCAACATAGCACATGACCGTTAACTGGTCAACACACGGTTTGAGGGTAACACGTACGCGGGGAGGGACTACATGACGTGTAGTATAGAGTACATGATGTGCACCCATTTATTTCACACGGCAAGGACACGACCTTCAACACATGGTATACCCAGCGAGGGGGTACATGGTGTGTACTCACACTACACTGCGTGTAGTTTCAAAATTCCGAAAAGTGTGGGAAAAGTCCATTTTACCCTCTAGAACACTTCGTGACCTTCTTTTTGAAAAAGGAATGGGATGGAGAGGTCCAGGCCATTACATCAGATACCTCATAAAACATTCTCATCACCAAGAATTCAAAAACCAACCCAGAGGAACCCAACAAGATACCTCTTAGGGTTCTCTTTATAACAGGAACCCAACCAACAACCCTAATCATAGGTGTTAGGAATTCCCTCTCCTATGTAGAGATATTATCCGCTTTAGGCGGCACTGACTCGCCTACACGGGTTTAATCACATCCGCATTAATGCATCTTGATTAAGGATTGGGCCTTACCACTTCCATATATTATGATTTTCTAACTTTCACTACCCCAAACACCACACAACCAACACACTGCCCGAACATGTGGTTTGGGAAAAATTCCTTCTCCTATGTCGAGATATTATCCACTTTAGGTGGCACTGACTCGCCCGCACGGGTTCAATCGCATCCTCATTAATGCGTCTCGATTAATATTCAGGTTTTTCCCTTTCCCCACACAGTTGGACATACTACACACTTCCAGAGAACAAGGAAACAAAAGGTCTCATAACCGACAAGCCAAGAATTCCATATAAAAGGTACATAGTATAACATCAACACAAAGATCATAAGAACAAGGGAAAACACAATTCAAAACAACTCCGGGTACTGAGCGTGCATCTGGGCCTACCTCTCCCAAGTGCTCTCCTCAAGGCCGCCATGCCTCCACAACACACAAACCAACAGAATGGTTCATCCACGGAGAACCTTCTCCTTACGACCCTCGATTCTGACTGGTCGTTCCTCGAAGGTCACGTCGTCTCCCATATCTAACTATCCCCAGTCGATAACGTGAGAGTCGTCGCGTAAGTATAGACATAGCTGGGAGACGTGGAGGACGTCATGAACCTTCTCTAACTGAGGTGGCAGGGCTAGCTGATATGCTACCTCGACGACTCACCTCAACACCTCAAAAGGTCCGATAAACCTAGGTGAGAGCTTGATACCTTTCCCAAACCTCCGCTTCCCCCATTGAGGGGAAACCTTCAAGAACACATGATCTCCCACCTCGAACTCCAAGGGCCTCCTCTGACGATCAACATAAGACTTCTGTCGGTCCTGAGCCACTTTCATCCTCTCACGTACAAGTTGGACTTTCTCTGTGGTGCTCTACACTACCTCTGGCCCAAGAGCACCTGTCTCACCAACCTCTACCAATAAAATGGGTGAACGACATGGTCCTTCATAGAGAGCTTCAAACGGTGTCATGCCAATAGTAGAGTGGTAGCTGTTGTTGTAGGAAAACTCTACTAAAGGCAAGTGTCGTACCCATGATCCTCTGAAATCCAAAATGCATGCTCGCAGCATGTCCCCCAATGTCTGGATAGTCCTCTTTGTCTGTCCATCGGTCTGGGGGTGGAAAGCAGTTCTAAGGTGTAGCTGGGTGCCAAAAGCATGCTATAACCCCCTCCAGACTCGTGAGGTAAACCGAGTATCCCGATCTGGGATGATAGTCTTTGGAACTCCATGAAAACGCACCACCTTGTCCATGTACCTATGTGCTAAGGTACTCACCAGGCCCGGCTCCTTAATTTCTAAGAAGTGAGATGATTTTGTCAGTCGATCCACCACTACCCAGATAACATCATAACCACCCTGAGCTATGGGTATACTTGTGATGAAGTCTATCGAGATGTCATCCCACTTCCACTCGGGGAAATCTAAAGGATGTAACAAACCACTGGGAATATGGTGTTCATCCTTCACTTGCTGACACACTAGGCATTTAGCCACAAACTCTGCCATTTCCCATTTCACCCCGGGACACCAAAACTGTTCCATCAGGCCACGGTACTTTTTTGAAACTATTGGATGTACCTCCAAGGATGATCTATGGAGCTCATGGAGAACTCCCTCACGCATCACCTCCGGAAAAAACAACCTTCCATGGAAAAGCATCAGATGTCGGCTGTCCTCTGACCATCCTTCTGGAGCGTTTCCCTGATCGACACAATCCCGCATTACTTCCGCCTCAGAGTCCCCCCACTGAGACTCTTCCACCTGCTGCAACAAGGAGGACTGCACCGTTATCTGAAACAAACAACCTCTAACACCTTCTACCCTTGCATCCAAGTGCAAGGCGACCAATTCTCCCATCGATTCCCAAGAATAAGTGGATTCCTGAACCACTTCCTTATGTAACTTCCTGCTCAGGGCATCAGCCACAATGTTGCCCTTACCTTCAGTGTAAGAGATCTAGAAGTCATAGTCTTGGAGGAACTCGACCCATCTACACTTCCATAAGTTCAGGTCACCCTGAGAGAAGATATGACGTAGGCTCTTGTGATCTGAGAAGACCAAAAAGTACTCCCCAAATAGGTAATGTCACCACAACTTCAGTGCGAACACGACTGCAGCAAGCTCTAGGTCATGGGTGGCATAGTTACGCTCATGAGGGCGTAACTACCTAGACCCATAACAGATCACTCCCTTCTTCTGCATCAGCACGCACCCCAGAACAAGGCCATAAGCATCACAAAACACCTCATACAAAAACCCTTCCTCTGGAAACCAGAGTACGGGAGCACTGACCAACTTCTCCGTCAGGTAGTCGAAAGCTTTGTGGCACTACTCGCTCCATAGGAATACCTGGTACTTCCTAGTCAAAGATGTCAATGGAGAAGCAACTCGAGAGAAATCCGAAACCAACCTCCTATAGTAACATGCTAACCCCAGGAAACTATGAACTTCTGCCACGCTCTTGGGTGCTGCCCAAGAAACAACTGCCTCCACCTTTGACGGGTCCACCGACACTCCATGTTGAGGCACTATGTGGCCAAGGAAGTGTACTTCTTGTGTCAAGAACTTACAGTTCGAAAATTTCCAATAAATATGGTGGTGTTGAAGGACTTCCAAGACTACCCTGAGATTCTCAAAGTGCTACTCCTATGATCTTGAGTAGATCAGGATGTCATCTATAAACACAATTATGAACCGGTCCAGAAAATCTCGAAATAAAAAGTTCATAAGTCCCATGAACACAGCCGGTGCATTCATAACTCCAAATGGCATCAATACAAACTCGAAGTGCCCATACTTGCACCTAAAATCCGTCTTCGAGATGTCATTGTCCTTTACCCTCAGCTGATGATATCCAGATCATAGATAAATCTTAGAAAACCAACCTTCTTCCCTCAGTTGGTCGAAGAGATCATCTATCTTTGGAAGGGGGTAACGGTTATTGACCATTACCTGGTTCGACCTTAGGTAGTCTATGCATAGCCTGAGGACACCATCTTCCTTCTTCACGAAAAAAACTGGAGCACCCCATGGCGATACGCTGGGTCGAACAAAACCCTTCTCCATCAGATCGTCAATCTGAATCTGCAACTCCCGCAACTCCGAAGGTGGCATCCGATAAGGGGCCATCGAAATCGGACAGGCACCAGGCTGTAAGTCTATCCTGAACTCAACGCCACGTTGGGGGGGGGGGGGTAGAGTCACAACCTCCTCAGGAAAAACATCGAGGAACTCCCCAACAACCCCCGGGACATCCATCATCTCTGTATCAGCTGGAACCACTGATAACCCACCTAACAAGGAAAGGAGAGGCTCCACACGCCAGCTTCCCACCTGATAGCTCCTCTCACCAACAAAAGCTACATGTTGACCATCCATGTCGGAGAACACGACCCTTCTTCGGAAGCAGTCGATAATGACACTAATGTAAAACAACCAATAGATGCCTAGGATGAAATCATATGGCTGCATTTGCAATAGAAGAAGGTCCCCACTAGATCGATGTGGTCCCAACGTCAGCCCACATCCCCAACAAACACAAGATACGCTGGTCTAGCCTCCAACTGGTGTACTCAACACTAGTGGTACAGAAAGTCTCTCTACATCATGTCCCAAAGCATGGGCTATACTAGGTTCAACAAAGGAGTTCGAAGTTCCTGAATCGAACAAGGCAGAAACAAGAGTGCTGACCAAAAAAATCATACCTCGCACCACCTCTGGTCCTGTTTGAGCTGTCAAATCTGCTGCGTGAAACTATCCACGCCCAGCTCCTCTACCTCTCTGATGTCATCCACCTCCCCGAACACACCCTAGTCGAGGTCCCTGAGGAGCACCCTGAGGTCGGCGTCCTCCAGCAAAGTCTGCCCTCAGAGGAGTATGGTCCTGCTGCTGCTGGAAGGGCCTCATCGGCAACTGGTGCGGCTGAGATGGGCGCTGAACCGGCCCACCTCCACCGTACTGAGCTCGGGTCGGGAACCAACTCTTAATGTTCCCAAAACCTCCACAAGAAAAACACTTTGGTCCTGGGCTCGTGAAAAAGGGACGAGGACCTAAAGATCTGAACTATAACTGCTGGGGCCTGCTCCCCACTTGCCTGAACCTGGAAGGTCCCGTCGCAGGAGACCTGCTGCTGACTGCCTTCCCCTTTGACGAACCTGGCTAGATCCCCTCACGCGGTGCACCTACCTGCGAGTGCATCCTATTTACAACCTCTTCCTTCTTCTGTACTGACAAGTACATTGGAAGGGTGAAGGGGCTGACAACATAGTGGAGCGAAGGATGAAGCACCTCCTCCAAACGTCTCGCCCGAGACTCATCATCCAGAAAGAGATCCGGATCAAAGCGCATGCGATCCTTGAACTTGATCCCCAACTCTCGCACTGACATACTCCCCTGCTGAAGGGAGAGTAACTCCTGCCGCTTCATCGCCTTGATCATGGAAGAAAGGAATTCCTCTCGTAATTCCTTCTCAAAGTTAGCCCAAGAAACCTCTGCCTCTATCCTCTCTCCGAGGTAGAGCGTCCACCACTGTCGCGCCGCACCTCTCAGCTGACTGACTACTAGGGAAACCCAATACTCCCTTAGAGCACGAATCATTGTAAAAGTGATCCCTAGCTCCTCAAGCCACCCCTCTGTCTCTGTATCCGAAGTACTAACCTCGTACTTCTTGATGGTTTGTTACTGGAAAGAATGGAGAGTCTTCTGCCACTGGCTATCTTCCTCCTCTCGGTCAATCCTCAACTGATTGACCGCCTGAATCTGCTGGGCCTCAGCTATCTGAGCCACCCAGGGACGACGTCCAGGTGCCATAGCTGTACGGTAAACAAAGATTTCCTAAGCCCAAGTAGTAAGGAAATTTATCAGGGTTTCATTTTATCATTTTTATTTCAATTTATTTCCCAAAACACCCAAATCAAGTAAAACACAATCATGATGATGCATGTACCTTCCCTAGGGTCTCTCCCCTACAATCAGTGTAGTATCACTTGGTCGTTTGGTAGGCTTAGAGTCCTTGTATCGAAACACAGGGGGCCCTAAAATCCCATGTCCTAGCCGGTCTTCCCTAGCCTATGTCACACACCAAGATTAACCAACACTGTTGCCCTACCATCCCATGCAATCCTCACTATGCCTAACTCCAGACTCTATCCTATCTCTCAACCATCACCTCTGATACCATTCTGTCACGATCCCCTCCCACCAAAGATGCCCCTCCTCAGATGGCGATGGTGAAAGGGAGATAATGACCCCCGCGTCCTGCCTCCAGTAGGCCCTGGGGTGGCGACTAGAACCAAGGGTATGAGTTTTCACAAATATGGGAGGCATTACCATTTTTATTATTTAATATCGAGAAATAGGACGAGTCAACCACCAAAAATGAAAAGAACAAGTGTATAGAAATAAACCCAAACCAATCCCACATGCATGTTTAAATAGTTCTTAAACAAGGTACAAGTAAAAGAAAGCTCAAAAGTACAATACCAAAAGAAACAAGTGTACAACAACGACAACAACTCCAACTGTCCTGACTAGTAGGGTCCCGCACGGCCCTGGTAGTCCTACTGGAAACCTGAAAGTAAATGTATGGTGAGAATACAAGTATACTCAGTAGGGAAACCTAAAGCTCTCGTGCACAGGTGGGGAGACATATTAATGTCCTGTGAGAACAACTGAAGAAACCTAGCAGGGAAATCTATCCACCCAACCTCACCAGTCACACTCACCAAAAACACAATCACAACAGGTAGTAGTAGTATATAAGAACAAGTGTATTGGGTACCCCGCACCATTTCCCATTAGTTAGATGCTCTTCCTAACAGAGAATGTCCTGACGCTGTCACACTCTTCCCACCCGTACACACCTGGGCCTCACAACCACACATCCCGCCCGCACACACCTGGACCTCACAACCACGTATCTCGCCCGTACACATCTGGGACTCATCCCAAATATTCTTGGGAAACATTAAAACCTTACCGAAGAGTCTTGGGCTAAAACCACCCCAATCGAAACCTACCTAAAGGGTCTTAGGTGTAAGGTCACCTCAAGCCATCACAACCTAGGGAAGAATAAGCAGGATGGAGCTAGTAACTATAGGGAAAACACCCTCTCCCATGAAATGGGAGTGTTCGACACTAAGTGCTCAACATGGGTGGGGTGCGATAAAACACAAAAGATATAGATACATATATGTATACCAAACACACAGCCCAACCTATGGCTTCTAAATAGAGAAACAGAGCACGTGCATCAGCACTGCTACTATGAAGCATGCATACAACAAACAACCCCAACCCCATTTAGGTTTTCACGTTTCAACATAATTACTTTATTTAGTTCCTTATCTACTGGGAAACCAACAGCAACCTACCATATCAATCATTCGTGAAACATATCCCTTCCATCCACAAATCAAGTTAGGAAAACACAAGCAGCACAACAAGCCCCTTCTTATTTACCAACCAACCCATTGATTATTAATCCTGTTACATTACCATGACCCACCATTCATTAACTCTTCCACTTTTTATTTATTATTCACAACCCATAGTTCGTTCACATTCAAACCCATCCCTACAGCCCCGCTTCCAACCACCATAACCACAACCACACCAGAACCCGTACATCATTATCCCTTCAATACCATTTATCGCAGCCCTACTATAACATTCACACCAACCCACAACCAATCCAATCGTAGCCCCACTAATCACCCGATCCACAACAACCCACAAAACACCCCCATCACATGCCACGTATCCAAGCCAACACTCACATGTTCATTATTTGATTTTGTTCAATCGGGGTGATCACACAAGGGTTCCAGATTTTAAATCAGCCAAATTTATGCGATTAACCAAATTTCCACATTCAACGAAGTTTACATCCACAAAAATGGTATAGAAAGATAGGGTAACATTTAATTGCACAAGAAAAGGCCCCCAAAGACTGTGATTTTCAGTAGGCAGAATCTAATTCAATTCACAACATAATATCACAGGATATAAATAATGTAACTGCATTCACAAACTTCCCATCCCTGTTATATAAGCAAGTTATTATCTTTATTAAACCGGTTCAAAAGTGTTTCACGTAAACAAGAGGACACCCACACTGCATGATGCAAAAATTTAGAGATACGAAGGTAAGATCCCTACCTCAACAGGTTCTGATCACAATGCTCCCCGGATCAACTTTAGAAGAAGTCCACCGACGTCCGTCAGTTCTGTCGAGTTCCGGAAAAACCTCCTAGAGTAGAAGTTGGATAGTAAAGGCCGAAGTAAAGACAATAGATACAAGCTCAGAAGTTCCGCCTCTTCATTATGATCCCGTGGCCAGTGACGGATTGTAAATCGGAGCTCAGACGAAGAAGTTATGGAAGAAAAGGAGCCTTCGAGTCTCTTGGGAGAGCTTTGCTCAGAGGAATGGGGAGGAGAGGGGTGTGTTGAAAAGGAGGAGGGGACCCCTCCTTCTATAGGTGAGAAGAAAAGTACACAGTGTGTACTTTATGGTACATGGCGTGTACTCGGCCTTTTCACACGGTCACCACACGTCTTCCAACATGGTCTTTAACACGGCATGAGGCCGTTGACTGGTCAACACAAGGTTTGAGGGTAATGCGTACGCGGGGAGGGACTACACGACGTGTAGTATGGAGTACATAGAGTGTACCCATTTATTTCACACGGAAAAGAAACAGCTCCAACATGGCACACGACTGTTGACTGGTCAACACACGGTTTGAGGGTAACACGTACACGGTGAGGGACTACACAACATGTAGTATAGATTACACGGTGTGTACCCATTTATTTCACACGGCAAGGACACGACCTTCAACATGGGGTATACCCGGAGAGGGGGTACATGACGTGCACTCACACTACATGGAATGTAGTTTCAAAATTATGAAAAGTGTGGGAAAAGTCCATTTTACCCTCCAGAACACTTCGTGACCTTCTTTTTGACAAAGGAATGTGCGGGAAAGGTCCGGGCCATTACAGTCTAGTTATTTGAGTAAAGGTCCCCCTAACCCCTTGCAAAATTTACTAATGGTGCAACACTAGTTTCCTCTATTACTAATGATCAAATTACTCCCATAAGTCTCCTTTTCCCATTGAGACATGCATTCTAATATTATTATTTAAAATTTATACAACACAACTATTCAAGGGGATTTAAATACCCATGATGTTACACACTTGTGCAACTTACCCATTGTTGGAGAAATATTATGACATCATATTCTTATGCCCTTTCATAATTGGATGTGTATCTCCAATGGAGGCCCCAACGCATAAAAATGATTATTCCACTTGTAAATCCAAAATAATTGAATTTAGATTATCCTTTAGTAATATTTTTTTGAACATGTTCTCCTCATTAGGTGAACCTAAACTGTATGATTCTATGGTCTTATCTTCAAGACCAAAAATGTGATGCCTCTTTTCATAGTATAGTCTTTATCAATAATGGTAACTTCATTCACAATGGTTTTTTTCCTTTCCTAATCTATATAGACTTTATCACCCCCTTTTAGTAAAATATATGTGATTATCCCCATTCTATAAACATATAGCTAGAATATCTTAGAAAACATATTGGGCATTAAAAAATGGAAAAGTCACAAAAAATGTTAGGTTGAAAATGAGAAAAGGGTGGAATGGGAAAAAGACAGGTTCTAACTTTCTCAGAATTTCCATTAATGTCTTATGAGAAATATATGGCACAAAAATGGGTATAATGATTTTTAGGACCACCATTCATACATAAAAAATTGAGTTGTCCAATTTAGGCCAAATGAATTAAAAAAAACATTAACTATTTTCTCCTTATGATATTTCCGAGGATATTAATTCCTTGTTTCAATATGTTAATCAATATGACATATGATCAATCTTACATGAATTTAAATTGATTATAAGGTCATCACCCATGTGGCCTATCTTTTTAGCATGAGAATCAGACCCATGTATGATCCTCACTAGCACATGGATCCTTGTTCATGATTCTATCAAGAAATAAAAAATGACCCCTCCCCAATGAATGAGTTATATCTATATAGGATACTTCATCTTAGAGTTATTTATCCATGATCATTTGATGAAAATTATCACCATATATATAGGAGACAAATATGTAAAAAAGTTCCCCTATATATATATCCCATCCCACATGACCCTTATACATTTAACAATGGTCTATGTTATATAACCAAATCCACTTACTTGAGATTCATATCCATGTAGAAGTTTAATGGTGTGTAGACCATTATCTATTGTCTTGTATTAATTTAAAAAATTCCCAAATGCTCAAAACTATGAATATATTATATATTCTCCCCTTCACATGATTTAGATATATGTCAGTATCATTTCCATAACTATGTGTTGATTGATTCATATTCATATAGGATACATGGTGATTTTGGAATTTATAATCTCAGATCTATATGTAAATTTATATTATACTATATTCCCTCTATTATCCTAAAATTTTGGCATTTGTAAATTCTATTTATCAATTCCTTTAGTTGATATATTCCTCATAGAAACTAAAAGACCTTTATTTAATATTACCCTCCTGCTGCCAAAATTCTTTGAGTTGAGGCCATTATCTAGGAAAAATATCCTATTAGTGAGTAAACTACAGAATCCCACTAAATATTCAGGAATATGGAAAAGTTCCTTACATTTAACTTAGAATATAATTATTATAATTATGAATGAATGTAATTATAAGGAGGGAAATTATTAGAATTGAAAAATTAATTCCACACAATTTTCTACAAAATCCATCTGATTCACACTTAGACAACATAAGTTGAGTTTCAGTTGAAAATAAATTTCATGAAAAAAGTGGAATAAATTGGGATTTTCATTTGTTTCATGACTATAGGAACACCATGGGATGGATATAATTCCAAAAAATGATCATTCTGATGGCATGGAAGTGAGAAACTCTCATTAGGAGTAGGTCATGGATTTCATACATTGCTAATAAAAAGGGAATAGAATCCTTAATCCACATTTAAGGGTCTTTTGGGAACTTTTTCAGCCTCTTAAAAATATAATATTGGGAAACCCAATATATTTTGGAATAATAATCTTCAAAAGATTCAATTTGATTATTTTTAGATCCAAAATAGAATTATAGATCAAAATTTATGACCTTATAAGGTTAGGTTTCATTTCATATGATGAAAATTGAAAAAATGTGTAAATATCATGAATCAAATTATTATATTTCACATCTACCACATGAACAAATATTTACTTCATAGTTAATAATCATTCGAGTTGCAGTAATGAAGCACCCATGAAACAACCCACTTCCCACACAGCTTCCCAACTCCCACTCATCCGCCCACTACCCACACGACCAAACATTTCTCACACTACTATATACTTCCCACGTAGCCTCCCCCATACTATGTAGTTTTCTACTATCAACATTTCCATATGGTCCCTTAATGGTATGACTATTATAAAGCTAATTCACTATTAAGTAATGGTACTCACTTTGAAGTGGGGTGGGATTTGAAGTTCATAGACCTTAAGATGCCCCCTAAAGTAATTCAAGTGTGTGCACCTAGAATATTAGAGGAACTACATGAAAGTGTCTCATGAAGGACCCTATATGAAGAAAATGTTTTGAAGTCTCACTCAAAAAGAAACATCACGAGCCCTGTATATGGACCACCCATCATGAGGTTAATATGTCAATACCCTTCTCCAGGATAGTATGTTAATGCTGCTTTATGAGGCCACTATAAAATGTACCCTTTTTGAACCACCTATATATAATTATCTATGTAGGTAATAGTACGTTGATTCCCTCCTTCAGAAGTATTCTTCATGGACTCTAGTACACAAACCCCCTCCTCAAAAAATACACATGGACCCTCCTCCCCTGCAGGATCACCACACATGCCTACTACATGGACCATATTATCATGAACCAACTAATGTGTGGAATAGACCTTTAACATTCCTACCATATAGGCCAAAAAACCTCCATGCATGCCTAATTCATGGATTGATCCTCTTCATGATCCTATCTCATGAAATCCCCTAAGCAGAAATCCACATACACAGCTATTACATGAGGATTCTCCCACGATCATTCTTGGAAGAGAATTCTATATAGAAACCCCACTATGAACATATATTAGAGTCTTTACAATGGGATTTCCACTCCCACACCCATTCTGTAGATCAGTGATGGGATCCAGTCTAGAGACTTTGGATTTTTTTCCCTTCATTCCATCATTAACCCCCATAAAAAATTGAGTCTCTCTCTATGAAATTTTTAGGCTGGGTCAGACTTATTTTGAGTTAAAATATCTATAACTTCATTCTTTATCCAACAAAATTCTTTGTTTCAAGATACTCATCATAGAATCTCAAAATACTTTGAGTTTAGGTACTCTTCTTGGCCTCTTAAATTACACCTTGAGTTGAGATGCACCTCTTGGTTCCATCACCACCTTGAGTCATCATAATACTCTTATCTTATTGATTTACACCATTATTACCGATCCTCCTCATATTTTTAGGAAATTATATTCTTTTGGATCAATTTATATATTTAAAAACTTAAAGAGAAGCTTATTAATAATCCTTGGTCATTCTACAGTTATTTATCCTTTTATGGGATGACTATCCCACATGGGCCACCTCTTAGGTTCATTTCCCAACTCTAAATTAAAGGGAAGATCATTAATAATCCCCTATAATTCTCCTATTTTCATACCTTTTATGACATAAGGATCATATGTGGGCCTCCTACTAGGTGTAATCCCTAAATCTATCATGCCTTCACCCGAGTCACTTATCGGGTTTCAAATATCAGGGAATCCATATGCATAAGACCTATTCAAACCCATGTTGTGTTCCCTTATACAATATGGTTGTTATACTATCATTTATTATTTCTCACACTGGTCATGACTCATGTGGCCTAAGTGGTCTTTAATTTATCATGCCATTATCTTGACTAAGATTCATCTTAGTTAGAAGCATGGAACACCAAGTCCCTGTGTCATGACTCTAAACCACATAGAATATTTGCTTACCACATGATGTTAGACCACATAAATGGATTTGAATATATATTGTTAAGATGTAAAACTCAAACTACATAGTATTTAATTAATGTTAACTAGGATATGTGGGAAGATTCAGTGAGGTTTAATACCAACCTCCTCAAATAAATTTTCCTTTATCTGAAGTGATTAAGATTTCTATTCCTAAATACCTCGAGTTGTGATAATCCCCTTGGTTTCTTTGTACTTTTCAGTTTGAGATACTCTTCATGGATTCACCATATGTATTCCCCCATATAATTGTAAGCCCCAAGTACTTTATTCTTTCTTCCTCATTTACTCACAAACATAAATAAGGTTGACATCCATATTTGGGACTTCTATTAGATGTAAAGACCAACATTGAATTATCTTATCTTATTAATAACAGATAAGATGATCCATAAAGGTCCAATCATATGTAAATCCAACACTATATATTTTTACAAATCAGTCACATAGTGGTTTAAAAGTCCCAGATTCATGACATTAAAAAGAACTAAATATGGTCAAGTATGCAGTACCATAGATAGAACCACTGTGGTCCTTTCCACATGGGATTAAAAGTTATGAACTGTCCCATTAGGTTTCACTAAACTAAAAGGGTCTTGATTCCCATCACAGGGATATGTAAGAATCCCTATCATAGGGAAAATCTCAACTCCACTCCAATTAATTCCTTACAAGATAGAGTTAAATTCTAGTGTTACTCACTATGCAGCTATAATCATAATAATCATGAACTAATATGAGAAATATGGATAACCTATACCACATATAGATTTTCATATTTTTACATGGCTTCAACCATACTATTTCAACATTGGTAACCAATCTCACAATGAGACATGGGAAGGATTCAATTGTATGAATTAAATATATAATATTGTCTTAGAGTAGGAAGAAGACTTATCAAACAAGTATGATGAGCCTGAACTCCCACCCTCTTGACCAATGTACATTAACAAGTGTCACTATCCTAAAAACCCAGTTACATTACACTATATGAGTGTTGGAATTAAATGACGTTCAAACTAAATCTTCAGAGAGTAGAATACCATAATATTTCTTCATAAAAAACACTAGTATTTGATTATGTTTTGATTTAGGTTTTTTGTTCTATTGGTATGGCATTATGATATTCTAATAGAGTTTTGTTGGTTGAAGTGGTAGTACATCCTATTGTGTGAAATATTCACCATAACAAAAGGGTCATATTTTTAGGTTAGGATCAAGAATTCAGGTGTGGAGTTTATTCTATGGTTTATTTTCTTCTATCAAATAAAGGTAGGTCATCATATTCTATGATGTTTTCTATAGCTATTTGATATCTCTTATTTGAAATGAGGGGACATATTGATATATTTATTCACTAGTTAATAACAATCCTGGGGAGGATGTGATGTTATTTGGGTGATCATGGAACAGTTGAAAAAATCAACTCACTTATTTATGATTAAAAAGTAGACTCTTATTTAGGCTTTAGCAATGCAATATATAGGTAGGGTGGTTTAGAATAATGAGATACCAAGGAAAATCATCTTTTACTGGGATACTCATATTAACATTAAATTATGGAGAGGTATCTAGTAATCTTTTGGTTCTCATCTATGTATCAACATAGCTTCCCCTAATTAGTTATATGGGAATATGGGATAGACCAATCTCACCTATTTTGGGTATTGGAAAAAGTTATTTTAATTACCTAATCTAAATATACATATAATAGGAATGTTCGGTTGTATCCTAGAGAGGAGTAAAGAAAAAAATTATTTTTCACTTTAAATTAGAAAGAAATGGTTTTTGATTTGGGTTTTTGATTTGGAAAATAAATAGAGTAATTTAATAAGAATTTAAAAACATATGATGGGAAATTTTATTTATTAAGGGTTAGATTTTCACTTTCTATGAAATCATAGTCCTAAAATGGTTTTACTTCCTTATATGATTAATTGATTTGTGATATATTTCTTAACTGATTTAGATAAATAATGTAGGTTAAATGATATTTTTTATATTTAACTAACAATTATTACTTTTTAGTCAACCTCCCTTTATATGTGTATGAAACTTAGAAATACACTTCTAAAATCACTTTAGAAAAACCCAATTGGGTGTTAGTATTTGTAGTCAACAGAAATGTAACTCACTTCCCTAATACATGAGATGGAAATTTTAAGACACTCACCCCTAATAAAACCTACTAAATCTAGAGAAAATACATTAGTAAGAGGGTGATTTTTTATTATAATCCTAATAATTAATAATATACTAGTTTGAATACCTAAAAAACTACATTCTTGGATCAAAGTATCCATGGAAAAAATAACCAATAAGAAAATATTTTTTTCAATAAAGATAAGGGACTAAAAAATTACATGGATGGTCTTTAATTTCACTAATTACATATGATGTTATGCCTCTATTTAAGGTAAATCATAGAAGAATGTGGAAGAGGAAGGAATAAAAAACTAAAGTAGATAAAAAATAAAATTAGAAATAAATAATAGTATAAAATTTAAGAAATCACACAAATATGTATTTAAGAATGTCTAGAACTTTCATCTCTAAAGTTCCCTCTTATCACCTTATAGATTCACACTTACCTTCTTCAAAGCTAATAGTCAAACATCAAGAATCTCCTTGTTTAGAATTTGGAATATTTCCCTCTTTATCCTGGCCATAAATACCCCCATATCTATGGACTCAAGCTATAATTATTTGATATTGATCAAGATATCATTCATAAATAGTTCCATTATATAGACACTTATTGGTCACATTAATAGGTGGGTAGTATCATAATGGTTTGGTTTAAAGTCTAAATGAATTTCACAAGGTCTTACCACAATTCTCCATGAGTAAATTTTTTCCAAACGTATAGATTGATTATTTAGTGCATTGTTAGTGGATGGATTAACCATGATGTATGAATAATCACATGATAGACAAGTTTTATTATGACAAAAAGTGGCTATGCAGTAGGTTTCATGGTTGTGTAGTTGATTGTCACATGTTTAGTTGAATTTCACATGCAATAACATCAAGACATTATGGAATTTCTATGACCATTCGATCCAATTTATTTATGTAGTATCTTTTTTTTCATTGTCAGTAATATTTCTTCTTATGGTAGCTTTATGACATTGTATAATTTTTACTCAAGGTCAATCCTTTCACACGGTTGATCAGATTCATTCTTGAAGTTGATGTATCAACCATGTGGCTGAAAAGTGTATTCTAGGTTGAGGATTTTGTAAAATTAAATCCATTTTTAGATTTCTAAAACACTTATAGAATTTCAATATTTCATATAACTTATTTGATTCCATTTAAATACATTATTATCACAAAAACAATCATGCAACACCAAATATTAGGTGTAGAAATTATTGAAATAATTCCCAAAGATCAAATAATCAATTAAAAATCATGACTTAAGGAATTTTTCAATTAAATTCTAGATTATTTTTAAAACTATAGAATGCGATCTTAAAAAAAGTATTACTCAAAATTTTAGTTTTAAAATCTCTAAAACTAAAGATAATTTTTTTGAAAATATTGTTATTTGAATACCCCAAAATTAGATCATAGACCCCGCAAAAATGAATTTAAAAAGTTTTACTAAAAAAAATTCAAATACCAAGCTAATGTGATTTCTTATTTTAACACCATACCCCAAAAGATATCATGCTTCCTCAATGTTCTTGTTTAACCTTTATCTATTAAGTAAATTTTATTGATTGGATCATTGAATTTATTTTTGTTTTGATAATTATAAAACTTTTCTTGTTTTGTATCCATTAAAATTATTAACACATTGAATTATATAGTAATAAATGTTTTCTTAATCTTGATCATGTCATAATATTTCATTGATTAAAATATTTGTTTTATGTATTGATTGGGATATCTTGTTATTTAGGTTTCATGAAGTATTCCTAGGATAAATAATCCATTTGAGACCTTAAAATTTAATTTTATATATTCTGAAAATAATATTTGGATAAGTATGGAAGTGGCCTTAAACACTGAACATGAGTAAATTTTTTGAAAACTATCGGGTAAATATGAGTGAAATGGATTGAATGTGAGTAAAATGTATTGACCATGACTGAAATAAATTAACTATAAATGAGAATTTTGAATATTATGGATCAACTGTGAGTGAAATGGATCCACTATGAGTGAAATGGATTTCTTACCATCTGTATTTCAAACATAATGTGAGCTACACAACTATAAATTGTGTGATTATTATTTATTTAGAAATATAAAAATTATATAAATTTAATTACAAGACATAATGTTTTTAATTGATATCCATTATGTTATAAAATTGGTTTCAGTTCACTGCATCTTTTCATCCTGAATACTATATTTTTCTAGAATATTTTTCCATGTGTATTTTGATGATAACTTGAGATATAAAATAAAAATTAATAAGATTATTGATTCTATAGATAGTTAATGAAATTATATAAATATAATTAAACTATAGATAAAGATAATTATAGTTTTTATAAGTTATTTTAAATGTATTAATTGATGTAATCCAATCTATTTACAGATTTCAGAATTCTACCATGACAATATTTGGATGTGTGATGAATTTTCCTACATATTGAACTTCCAACGTGATTCACTTATGTGAATCCATTAAATTTATTCCCTATGTTAATACCCTATGAAATTAACCTATGTGACTCACCTACATGAATTTTCTTATATGTTTTTATGAATTTATATGTGATATTGTAAAAATTAAAAATACAATATTTTCAACATAATATTTTACACTAAAGTTTGTTACAAGTTTATTATAGATAAAATTAGTGAATTATTTATTCTATAATTACTCATTAATTATTTATAATTCATGGAAATTAGTTTTAAACTATTTTATAATGAACTAAATGTGATTTATATGGGATTTAATTATCTATTGTTATTCACACTGAAATTTTCAGAATTGAAATATCTAAATTCAAATTGGATGAAATACAAAGAGTGAATATTTATTATTATCATGAAGTATTACAGGGATATAAATGTTTGTTATTTAATACTATATAAATTATAGTAATGAGTTAAAATAAATAGTTTTTATTTGTTTTATGATATATCGAGGAAGGCTTACAGGAAATCTTTCTTTCATTTAATAAATATTTACACATGGGTTTTTACCTAGGAAATGAAAATGTAAAAGTAAAAATTAGTTCATTTGAAAAATAAAGACAAAATAGATTTAATGTTTGAAATACACAATGAAAAATGGATTATTAAATACTTAGTGTGAAAAAAAACTAGTTCATGAGATAGAGACATGAGGTTGAGGATATTATTGAATTATACAAGTGAACCATTTTTCTGGTAATCAATGACTACTCCCGGATGAACTAAAATCATTTGACCCTTTTTACCGAATAATTAATTTCTTCCTTAATACTCATATTTTTAATCTTTCATCTAGTTATATTGATTCGATTATTCTTATTATTTTTATTATGTATGTAATTGTAATAGGTTATACTACCTAATAAAAGGTACATATCTGGGTTTTTACTCCCAAAAATATGTTACAAATTGGGTTGTGCCTCTAGGGTAAAAAGGAAGGTTGTTTGGTTTCTACAGCCACGTAGAAAATGGTTGGTAAGATTCAGTTTAAGCCTTTAGTTGGAAAAAGGCCCTGTAATTAAGTTGTTTCTTATGGTGGAAAACATTCATTGTAAGATTCCATTATATTATTTATAGAGGGTTACAACAATATTAGTTTGTTAGAGGGGTGAATTTTAGACTATGATCATTTATATCTAAACCACTATAAAAAAACTCATGTGTTCCTTTTATTTTATTTTCACATCACTAACAATAATAATTCAAATATAGCCTTTAAATTCAATAATTATTTATTTAAAATAGGTCATTTCAACCCCTATTTGATATATCTTCATCTTAACTCAGGAATAAAAAATCTAATTAATTACCATTTCTTTCATCCCCTCATACACACTTATAACTACCTTCCCTAAAGATACAACTCATCACTAAAGTATGATTTTTTTTAAAACATTCAAAATACATATAAGTTTCACTATATGTTTAATGAATACGTTCATATATATTCAACGATTCATGTAGTTGTGAATTTCATGAGGTATTAATAAGGGTTTTTTTATAGAAAAGTGGTTAGTAGGACTTAAATAAAATACATTTAGGAATAATGAGGTGTTTTTTTTAAATGAATCTTATAGCATGATTTTTAGTTTCATCGAAGAATAAAATATCCATAAAATTCCTCCCCCACTAAGTTGATTTATATTCTTTGAATTATCCATGTAAATACTATAAGAATTTTCAATTTAGTAGTATAAAATATCCCACCACTTGTTTCCTCTAGTAGGTTTCAGAAACACTTTTGTTCTTTTTTCATGGTAGTACTCTTAAAGGCATATAAGGAATTTGGAATTTTTTAGTAGGTGTATGATCTATCATTCCACATGAGAGAAATTTTTTCAACTTCCTTAATATGTTTCCAAGCCCATATTCAAACTTCTAAAGATTCAATACTTATTTACCACATAAGATATACAAAATAGGCTCCATAAACTCTTGGATTCTAAAAAAACATCTACACCGGTCCTCCAAACACATTTTTAGATTCATTTATAGTCCACCGTTTGTAAAATTTATTATCATATTCATGATACTCTCTATATTTATCTTCTCCAATAGCATTTTTTAATCTCTTTTTGATTTTTTATTTTTTATAGAATTGAATTTTTAGAGGGAAAAGGGGCTCTTTTTTACATGAAAAATAGAGGTAGACTTACATGGGTAGAATTGGCTATTATAAAAATAATTTTTTTGTAGTTCTTATCATGATTTTTCTCCCAAAATTACAAGACACCTATATAAAATGGTTCTTTAAATTCAAAACGTTTTTTTCTGAATATTTTATTCACCTTATTTTCTCCCTCCTCCACACTTGAATTCAACTATATTATGAAAAATAATATCGAGAAAGGTAGATATGTATATTTTAATTGTAATTTAGATACCTAAAAATATATTCAGGTATGTTAATGGATATAATTATTGATATAAAAAAAATTTAAAAATAGTTTATTAAAAAATGGGATAAAAATCCAATGAATTTCTCAATTATTTAAGAACAATTTCATTGAATGCTCTAAGTTATTAATTAGATTACGCATAAAATTTTGGTTATTCATATATTTATTGGTTCTATGAAGAGAAATAGAATTAATATATATATATATATAATTTGGTATATAATACTCTTAGATAAGTGATTAATAGTTTAAGATAAAATTTCATGGCATATGTTTCAAAAATCTATTGGTTTTGGATGAAAGTACTTCACATAGAATTTTAAAATTATTTAATTTTGGAGTTAATATAAAATGGTTTGATGGGACAAATCAATTTTTTTTAAATTAGAGTAGATTGAATTTATGAAAGTGTATTCAATTTATACTCACAAGTTTCACAAAAAAAAATGAAAAGAAAAAGGCCCAAAAAGTTTTAGAAATGCTCAAAAAATTGATAAACTGAATATTAATTCTTAAACTGCAATCCCCCCCACACACACTTGAATGGTGAAGTTTGATAAACGGATTAAAACTAATTTAGCATGTAATTGTGTCATAAATGGAATTAAATCAATAAACACATGATAAAGAAAGGTAAAACAAGGTGGTCTCCCTTGACAACCATGTTGTAGGAGAGTGATCTCCTCTAATGGTTCATGAGGAATATTTTCATGGTACTTATTCACCCTATGTCTATTAATAGTGAATGTATTTTTGGTTCCATCATTAAAAACTTATGAAATAACAAAATCATATAAATTAGTAACTCTAATGGTTCCTATCCATGTGTAATGATGATTAATTGGAATCAACTTAAGTATTGAATTGAATAATATTACATGGTCTATAAGATGAAAGTACTTTTATTGAATTAAATTATTATGATCCATTATTATCATTTCATTGTAGGTTTTTAAATTATCAAAGAATTATATATGAATTTATCCTAGATTTATAGCTATATTCTACTATATTTTATATCTTTTTCCATGTCCAAATTCACTTCTTTAATATACCAATAGGATTTATATTCATGTTTTATAGATAAATGAAAAATTTTACCATAAATAAATTTATAGGGGATAATTCCTATGGGTTGCTTATATTCTTTTTGATAATACCATAAGAGGACTTTTAACCTTTGGATTTAGTCTTTCATATTTCATTTTACTTTATTTTCCAAAATTCCCTTGATTATCTTATTTGAAACATTAAATTTCCCATTTTTATAGATAGTAAGGGGTTCATGTATTGTGATGAATTCTATATTTTTTCATTAATTATGAAATTATTTATATGTATATTTGATTCTGATAATTACTGATGATTTCCCCTAGTAGTCCAAGACAATAAAATATGTTATATGGGACTAAAGAACACAAAACTTTAGCATCATAAGTTTTACTTGCTTTGGATTTCAATTATTTTGAAACATAATCTATAACAAATGAAATGTAACAGTTACCACAAAGAATAATAAAGGGTGCCATGAATCCTTTTTTCCTATACTTTAAAAGCTTCATAAAATATGATTGGTCATTTGGTCATTTATCATTTCCTTGAAATATTTCTTATAAATTCTAATTTTTACATTTTTTTAAAACATGTGCATCATTAAATAACGTGGGATAATAAATTCCAAATTATAGTACATTAATATTTGTTATTTAAGTTATAAAGTGTCCTACACATTTAAGAGTATGAAAAAATCTAAAACAAAATCAATATCACTTTCTAGAAAACTCTTTTTATTACTTGATAATTTTAAATTTTTCTACACGTGTGGGTATTCCCAAATATAAAATAGGGACATAAAATTAATTATGATAATTTTATAGAAATTTAAATTACATGGTACCTAGGAAGTCACATAAGATTTTACCATATTCAAATATCATGGTACTTTACCTTCCACCAAATATAATTTTTTACCTTGAAGGTGGCATTTATGTGGGTCTTAATCAAGAATTTATTATTCAACCATGTTAAGTAATATTTTCTGGTGATTGACTTTAATATTTTTAAATAACCTTTTGTCCAAAATATATAGGTTAATATATTAAAGAATTAACATCCATCTATCTAGTCAAGAATTTTTATCTTCTTTTTTCATTATGTATCTGAGTGATGCATAGTTAGAAGAAATAATTAATTTAGTTCTATGTAAATAAGATTTGGATTTTTTAAATGAAAAAAATATAAGGGACTCATTTTCCCTAGTTATACAATTAAGCTGGGTAGCATATGAAGAACTTTAGGAATAATCAATGACTTATGTTTTTCTATCAATTCTTTAGGAAATAACTGACCCCACTTCTCATTTGAAAGAATCACAAGTTAGCCTAAATGGGTTCTCCCAGCTTGGTGGACACATCACCAGTGGGGTGATTAATCTACCTGTTAGTTTATAAAATAATTCCCCATATATAATATTAAAATCAAAATAGATATATTTAAATAGTAATCAAGAGATGTTGAGATAAATATTTCTATACACACAATTAATTTTATTGTACAACCTTATATATCCATGAAAATATCTCACATGTTTCACACAGTTTTGGTAGGGAAAATAATTTATCACTTCAATTTTAGACTTATCTAGCTCAATTTGTTTTTGTGATTACATGTCAGTGTACTACTCTTATTTACCCCATTAAGTGGAACTTTTAAAAATTCATGGTAATATTTATTAATTAGTGTTTTCAAAACATTTTACAATTTTCTTAAAGATTGAATAAAATAATTACCAAAAATAATGAAAATATCTAAAAATACCTTAAATAATTTCTCAATGTGGTTTGAGAATATACTTACCATTCAACTTATAAATTTAAATGGGAAATTTCATAACTTATAAAGAATCATTTTATAAGAAAATGTGTTGTAGGTGCATGTGAAAGTGGTCTCTCAAGGTTCTCTAGGGAAATGGGTGCCTAAAAATATCATGAAAACCCAGTTAAAAAGAATTTTGAGATTTTCATACCAACCTCACTAATATATAATCAATAAAGGATATTAGGAAGTTATCTTTTCTACTTAACCAATTCATCTTACTATAATATATACACGTTCTCCATATTTTCATAAATATCGTAAGGATCAATATAATTTTCTTTCATTTTTTAAATTGGATAGGCCAATTTTCTTGAGAAATACATGGATTAGGATAACCCATTATGAGTTAAAATTGGTGTAAATGATGTGTACTTAAAATAACTCCTCTATAATATTTGTTAACACCGCTATTATGTTATGATTTATCCTCATTTTGGGATTCTTAATAGGTCAAAATTCTTCTCCTAGATGACATTTGTTTAAGAATATTTTTGGATGTATTCCTAAGATATCAACTAAATTCTACCCTATTAATTTCACATTACTCCTCAAAATATCAATCAATATATGTTCTTCGTATTTTTACATGTTATTATCAAAGATAATTGGTAGTTTTTTCAATTTATTAGGTACATGTACATGAGATCAGTGCGTTAGGGTTTAAGTTCCATATTTGGAATTTTTTTGAGGGATGAAATTAGATTAGGTTTTCTCATTTCTTGTAACACCCCAAGATTTTATAGTATTTATATGCTTAAATAAATTTAATTTCTTCAATATCATACATTATATAGAACATCGAGCTTAATCAAATGATTAAATATTATTATTTAATTGTGATAGTTATCACCTAATCATTGGAATGGCCGGAATGAACGATATTAAATAAATAATGAAAATATAGTCTAAATATTTGTATAAAATGAATTTATTTTTTTATCAATTAATTAGAAATAAAGTGAGAACTAATTGAACATAAAGGATGTGTTTCTTTAAAAAACTATTTTTGGGCCCATAAATTAATTTGATCTTAATAAATTATATTATTAAATATCAGGGAAATATATTAATTAAATTTATATGTTATATATTCATTATTTTTTTTCAATTCATCCAAAAAGTTTTATATTATTAAGATAAGAAAAAAATCCAATTTTAATCATAATGCGGTATATTTTTATAAAAGGTAATTTTACCACCTTTTAATAAAGCACCTATTTTAAATCTAATTTTTCAAAATTTTATGAATTTTATTTGAAAAAATAGTGTTCATTTTTGAAATTGGAAAATAATAATTATATTAGGAATAAAATTTGGTATTTTTAGGGAAGATTCATTTTTTTAAAAATAGTGAAAGCACTAAATTTTATTTAAAATTTTCTTTTTCATATAATTTTATTTATATATCTAAATTATATTTTAAATTGGTTTTAAGGTATAATTAGTTTATTAAAACATAAATCAGATTAATATATTTCATTTTAATTAATTTCACATTGAAATTTGATATAAAAACATTTCAATTAATAACCCACCTTTTCATTATATAAG
Source organism: Viscum album (assembly GCA_963277665.1). Classification (NCBI taxonomy): domain Eukaryota; kingdom Viridiplantae; phylum Streptophyta; class Magnoliopsida; order Santalales; family Viscaceae; genus Viscum; species Viscum album. The sequence goes on from OY728140.1 coordinate 163,610,211, forward strand.
TGGGATTAAATTAAAATATAATTTTTACAATTTTGAAAATTGAATTTGTAAAATTGGATTCAATATTTTTAATAATAAGATAAAAATTATGTTTTAATTTCATTTTCATTTTATGGTACAAAAAAATTTATTATGGTGAAAAAATTATTTATCGCAGTATAGTTAAAAAAATGATAAGGGTTAAAGTCAAATTATAAAACTTAACATACTTAATAACTCTAGCATTTAATTATGGGTTTAGTTATTTATAGACCCGAAAAATCCTAAAAAAATAAAAAAAAATCAATTTTTTTTGAAATTAATGTATCCTCAATGTGGTTGGATTTCTATATAAAATAATCATTATTTTAATAACTTAAGCCCTTCTGTCCTAAAATATAAATACCACCCTTAGCACCCCATTTCTACCCACAAGAATTTTTGCTCCTAAAATATCTATAAAAAACTCTCCTTCTAACTGTCCACACATCTAAGTGCAACTGGTATCACAAAAATTTCAAATCCAAGGTCCTCATGGGTCTCTCAATGAGGTGATATTCAAGAGGTAATTTTCTCAAAACAACTCTATTATTTTCTTTTATTCTTCTATTTTCACCGCATATATTTCATCTATGAAGTAATAATAATTCCAAAATAATGTACATACTATAATTTCATGTTTCTAATGGAATATATTTTATCCATCCCTTTTATTACCTACTCGTAATTAAATAAACAAAACTATTGGCTAATTATGTCAATTAATCACCTCTGTGAATAATTTTTATTTTTATTTTCCATTACCACTTTGATGGATGGTAATAAAACTATTGTTATTAAAAAATTATATTATAATAGTTAAATTATAACCTATTTCATGTTCTTAATCTAATCTATACTCATAATAGTACATTAAACGAAACTAGTTTGTGATGTTTAAAAAACCTATTAATTAAACTAACCACTTGTCATTAATGTTTTATCTAATGAATCATTCTCTTGAATAAAAGAAAAATGATAAATTTTTTGATATAAAATTATATAAGTGAATTAGTACCATTTCATTACACTTCTATCATATTATTTCCAATTGAATATAAAATCCATAATTATACATAAATGAACCGATCATGAAACCCTGAAACAAATGCACCTAAAACCATTAAAATAATGAAATATTATTAATTAATGGGTCATAAGATGTTATAAAATAATAATTTAAGGTATTATAAATATTAATATTTTTTTAATTAGTAAATAACATTCTTTAAACCATTATACACGATGTTAATGAATGATACACTAAAGGGAAGCATGTGGTAAGGGTTTTTCTCATCTCACTATTATTTCGATGAGATATATCCCTTATTCAACACTTAATTCTTGTTTATGGTGTATGTAATTAAATTTTATATAAAATATCATGAATCTCATTCTCTTCGTGGTATTCAATGTTTCATTCGATAAATATTAACTTTACCGAGAATATGATTCATTTGATTAAAAAGTGTAAGGGATTCCATTTAAATTAAAGTGATACTTATTTATTAATATACACTAATTCACTTCCATGTGGTGTATATACTATCCATTTAAAATGTAATATCATGATTTATTAGTTCCTCATAGTATTTTAGGTTTTTATAGATTTTATTCCTTCACGAGGATTATAATTCAAACGTTTCAAAGTGGTATGGGACACTTTGATATACAAATATCTTTTTAAATTAATTATTTGATATATGAGGAATGATTTGGACAAAATTAAATGGGTGGGGCCTGGTTATAGATATCCCCTTGATGCATCGATAACGTCATGAGATGAAAACTTTGGAAAAATTAAATGGATTTTTACCCATAAATATTAAATCATCTAGTAAAAGGTATTGATAGTATAATGGTTCATGTGATAAATACATGATGCCCAATAATTGATAATTTCATTAATAATTCATTTATTCATATCCAAGAGAGTTTCACTATGAAAAAATACAATAAATGTATTTTTATTTTTAGTTTGTTGATTACCTGGAATGTTTGTTCAATTATTTTTTCGTAATGATTATCCATTGTTTATTTATAATAGATTCCACTGTACTTGACCCTTACTGAGCATTTGAGATCACCCCATTCTTAAATTTAATTTTACCAGGTTTCCATGATTTTTATTTTGATTGATATGTAGGGTTTTGCTAAGGGAGATAATGGTGTTGTCCAAGATTATTTTTTATTTTATTATTAAAATTTTATTTTAATTTCAAATATGTATATAGTTTATCAAGGATACTATACTATTTGATCCTTTGGGATGTGATTCCTTTTATATGTTCCAATGTAAAATTATAAGGCACTAGCTCCAAACTACAAGGGCCAGGTTCATTATAGTTGGTTTCAGAATAAGTTTACTAGAAACCCTTGGAACTAGATTTATGAAAACATAGATGAGGGAATATTACCTTATCAATAAATTTTAGGATATTTATAAGTATAGTATAATATCTTATAGATTTCATAATGGCTATAGATAACCTAGGTTAAACCTAAATACTAATGTATTGAGAATAACATGTTATTATTTAGACATGAATTGCGTAATATTATCTCACTATTATTAGTGTAGTTTAATGCTTACACATTGAATTTTTCTTTTAGTCAGTAATGGGAACCAGAATGGCCTAGGTTAATATTTAATGTTATGGAATATGTATGTTTGAGAAACCAAATGGGGTGCTATCTAGAGTAAATGATTTCATTTTTATTCCTAATTGGTTATCATAATATATGGTTAAAAACATACACCATCTTTAACTCTCAGACTCACCAAATAAGAGAAGGATAAAAGTTTTTAGAGAGATTGAGTGGTTCTGATTATGGAAAAAAATATTAAGTTTCCTATATGTTGACAATGTGAATATTAATATGTTTGAGGAGTGGAATGAAGGATACAAATCAAGTGATTTCTGAGGAAAAATGGAAAGTTTGGAATAATGGACTCTCTTATTTAATACCGATGGTTAGATGTTTTAAATGTGGAAAATAAATAGAGTATGAAAATCTATTTCCTAGGGGGGAAATCATTAAGATAATCTGAAAGGTTATACAAGTAATGTTTATACTACTAATGATGGAGAGAGTACAAATGAAAAATTGTTAGAAGAAGGTATTAAGGAATAAGATGATGAAGCGTACTAAATGGTTTAAGAATGAATTAGAATGATTAATGTTCTTGTGTATTTGGATTCAAGAATTATTTTATCAATGATATTATGGTTATAAGATTCATGAAATATATAATTATTTTACTGTAGTACTTATTTTTATGTATTTGGAAGCACATGATTAACAATTCTAAGAAAATTATTTCAGTTGTAAGTTGATCATTTGGAAGAAACTTGATTTGGGGAAGATTACCATAATATGTGTTTGAGGTTTTGATAATAATTATAAGAGATGTTTATTGGATTTTATTTATGACCATGAATGTGGTCAGTTATTTGTTGGTTTATGATGGGCTGACTAAATGTTTAGATTTGAGGAATATATTCAACAAGCTAATATGTTATTTTTGGAAGCATTATTTATTTTCATTAAGTTTTAAAGGTTATCAAGGTATTAATATATTTATTATGTGACATTAAGAGTTATATATTTATTATAATATAATGTTATGTTTATTTTGTAAATTTAGTGTCATTCCTTCTAAATTTTTAATTTTTAAATTTGGATAGACCTATTTTGGGTAAGTTTAAGACTAAATTCATATCGGCTGTAATATTTTGAAAATTGTATATTATTTTTTGAGTTAAAGTGTGATTTATTTCATTGGATATCATTTCCTAAACCTTTTTATTTTTCTAAATATTTAAATGTTGAAGGAATTACTTATTGATCTTTCGATAAAGTGCTTCACGAATATTAATCCACCTTGAATATCCATATCTTGGTTTAATAAACGATATAGAGATAAATCTAAGAATAATAAAAGAGTTATATTTTACTTATGGGATTAAATGAAGTAACTATATCTTCTAAAATTGTTTTTATATAAAAACGTATCCTATTAACGTCATTTTTGATGATATCAATGAGATTTTTAAGACCAATTTGGTCTATGGTTTTATGGTCATTAACCTTGTTACCCCCCATATTCAGAATCCCAAAGATGGTGAATTATTTTATGACATTGGAATGATTAAAAGGAATAAAACCCTGATTGACTGATTAGTTTAGTAGTTTTGGATAGCCGGATTACAGACATGATGCTCATAATACATTGGGAAATAGAAAATACAAAAATGATACATAATAAAATGAAATAAACAACATCCTTGAAACTTATTCAAAGGATTATTCTTTATAACATGGGGTAAATAAATATAATATGGGTGAGATAAAATTCTTAGTAATGGTATGTAATGGGGATGTAATAATTAATCAATGAGAATAAACCAATATGAAAAGTTATATAATGGAAGCACATGCCATTTAATTAATAATCTGACATTAAAAATTTTCTATGGATATTATTACTAAAAGAATAATCACATGTAATAACAATGACTAAATACATAATGATGGAATTCATAATTATGAATATATAAAACATATTGTCTATGCTTCATGCTAAGAATCTAATACTTTCAAAGATTCATGCCAAGAATCTAATACTTTCAAGGCTTCATGCCAAGAATTGAATACGATCTATACTTCATGCCAGGAATCTAATACTATCATGGTTTCATTCCAAGAATTTAATAAATAGGAAAGGAATCATTAAAAAAATATATAACTTTTCCCATGAAACCTACAGATGCATGTGGGGTCTATAGTAGGCCCCACCCATCACATATGAAATCCACTACATTTATCATATATAAAATAATCGATTTAATTAATTAATATCAAGTCTTACAATAAAATATCCATATTGAATAAATAATATTGTTTTATCAATAATTACACTATGTAGAATAATTAACAACAAGGTTTTTTGATGTGGATAAATAGAAATACCATTTAAATATTATTAAAACATTCTTGAGTAAAATAATCATTAAACATTCCAAAGTGTCCCATACTACATTGAATCATTTGACTCATAGTCCCCATGAATGAATAACATTAAGGGAAACTTATAATATCATTGGAATTAAGATATTAATGATATAAATTGTAAATGGGTAGTATATACACCACATAAAAGTGAATTGTTGCATAAAAACAAATAAGTCTCAATGTAATGTAAATTGAGATGAAATCCCATATCACTATGGTAACATATGAATTGGAAGACCCATAAGTAATAATCATAAAATGACACATTTAAATACCTTGAATATAAAATAATTCATGATATATTATATCAAAGTGGTTAGTAGGTACACTCCACAAAATAAGTAAGTGGTTTTAGTGGCATATGCCTCACAAAAAGAAAAGTGATATAAGAATCCCTTACCTTGAGTCTAACTTTTAATATGCATGTTTATATTCCTGAATAAAAATAATATTTTAAATATTTGCTTTATTAAGTTCCATTTTAATGTTTTTTATTACATTTAATCCACTTATTACAATTTTGTATATAATAACTTAAAAAATCATGTTTATGTCAAGTGTTTTGACCAAATTTGGTTCATGTGTGAAAAGAGACATTAGTAGGTCGAGTATGGTTAAAGGGTTCATTATACAGTCATATAAATAATAATAATAATAATGATGATGAAATAATTATCATTATTATACATCAATTATACTCTTACAACCAATTATTAAATATGGTTATGAAAAATGAACTGACGTTGCAATCATAGAGATGATAGGTCTAACGTATGCATGAGTAACGTTCCCATTTTTCAATGATCATTTTGGAAAGAAGGTAAGTAAAATTATATATTTATATAATGATAATTATATCATAAATAAAATTTTATTTAATTACATATACTTATATATATAATTCTGGTGATGTAAAAGGATTCAAATCGTGTCGAGGAGGTGGTAGTCCACACATCCACGAACTACATTATCAATTTTTCATTTTGTGAAAAGGGAAATAAATAAAATGATATATTATATTTATAGAAAGCTAATTATGTCATTAAAATAATATATATATATATATATATTTAATTTATTTCATATATGTTTAATTGAAAGCATCATTTATTCATTCCATGTATAGTGTGAATGAATCATATCACTAAGAGCAGACGGTAGTCAACACTTCCACAAACAATGTTATCATATTTACACAAAATAAAATGTATTAATGTATTTATTATAAAATAATTATAAAAGAATAAATAAATATTAAATATAATATATATCATATATTGAGAGTGTCTCCGTCATAATTCCCAACCTTGAGAGGTGGTAAAGTAAAAAACGAACAGGTTTGTTTCATGAGGCGGAAGTCCATCGTACACAAGAACAAAAATTCCATTACTCATTATATAGAAGTGTGCGTATGTTTAGTTTGAAAAACTAATGTAAACAAATCTCAGTATATTTAGGATACTAGTTTTGTTATGCAATAATGGTATAAATATAATTGAAAGTGTGGAGAAATAAATAAAACTAAAGATCTTGAGGAAGGATGTTACCATTTATTTGGGAAAATCCTCTTAGTTTTCCCCAAAGGGATTACTTATATTGGTTTCTCTACATGTTTTGGCTTCTATGTTTAGTTTAGGTATTTTATTAGCTATTATGGAAGATCTTGGTGGATCCAAATTTGTTTGATAGGTGTGGGGAAGTGTAAGAGTGAATTTCCTTTTATAGTGGACGAGTAGTGACATTCTTGTAAATACAAACAGGTAAGAACTAATGGGAGGTCTCCTATACCTCAGGTGCTTCCAAAATTAAAAAAATAATGGATTAATGTAAAATTATGATCTAAAAAAATCTCCACCACACAAAAAAGTACATTTTTATAATTTTTCTTCTTAGTCTTTAAGCTTCCTTATATTTTTTATTTCATGTTTTCATTTAGGTAACTACTTTTCCATCCTATATAATTTAACCATCAATAATATATTATGGTGTGATTTATTAGAAAATATAGGACCCATGAATTATAAATATTATATATAATTTAAAAAATAATAATCTCATGTGTTTTGAAAACTAATTTTAAAATAACCGCATGTAATGCAAAAAAACATTTCTTTAACCCAAATCATATTAACAATGTTTTACTATTTAGGGGTATATATGTTCATTATATAAGATAATTTGGTCCCTTAATATACCATATTTTAAATTTATGAAAACATAATAATAAAATGGAATAAGGTAGTATTTTTATTAATTTTAAATCTTTTAATTAAATATAATTTATTGTAAAATAACATTAATTCTAATTATGACATTATTTATTTAAAATCAATTTAAAATTATCAAAAAAATATTGGAATATAACTTATTTATGTTCGAATCTGTGTAAAATTATTTATTTATTTACAAAAATAATTTAATATAATAATTCATTAAATTTACATTACTCTTAATGTTTTAATATCTTTTATTTTATTTAGTTATTAAAAAAATAATATAAGTGTTAGCATTTTTTAAGTGCTAAATGTCACTAATTCATCTATAAAATTTGATGATAAATAATTAATTAAAAATAAATCAATTATATTTTAAAAAGATATTTATAACAAAAAATAATTTGTTTTTTATAGCAAAATTTTTTTTATAAATTTTAATGGTAAGGAAGGTTTCTTTTTTTTATTTTCCTTACTTAACTTACTATATTGGGAACTTCAATAGAATATTATCCCAATAAATTATAAAAATTAAACCAAGAGGGTATATGGTTTAACTATTGGAAGAAAATGGATTTTGGACAAGTTTCTAAGTCATTTTGGCACATAAGTTTATGGTTGGATCATTTGTTAAGCTTAATTTTACATTAATTATTGTAATTAATGTTTGTCACCTTCAGCATTATTTCATTAAAAAAATTAATTTGATATTTTTAGAATAAAAATATCATATTGATTAAAATATGTGTTTTTATTTTTCCAAATTAAATTCATAAAAGTGTCTCAATTAAATTTTAAGCTAATCCCGCAGACATTGAAAGAAAGTGGGGTTTTAATGTAAAAATATTCCAAAGTAGAATAAGTTTTTATATGTATGTTCTATATAAAAATGATTCAAATGACCTAAATTGGATTAATATATGTATAATTTATCTATCGTGACTTTAAAAAACAATATAAAATATAATTTAACATTAATATTTTTTTAAATAGAAATGCAGTTTTTAAGTTAACTGCTATATTTTTTTAAAATTCATCAAAAAATGAAACTCCTGGGAAAAATAAAAAAATTAACCCTAAGATAATTTTGAAATTATAAATTAAAAAATGGTGTTTATTTTTACAAATAAAATTTATCTACGTTCCAAAAATAGGATTTAAAATAGGTTCGCCATTGAAAAGTGGTAAAAGTCAGTATTATGTGCAACACAAGCTAACTCTGTGTTCTCTGTAGCGTAAGCTTAACTTTGTGTATAAATCATTATATGAAAAAAAATATTCAAAAAGTAAAATATTGTAATGTATTGGGGTATTATATTCTCCCCACATTAATTAAATTGCATCCTCACAATTTAAACGTGATCATAGTAATCTAGGTTTTCATATTTGAAAATACTGTTGTTGAAAACTACACATTGTAAATATGATCAATAACAGATATTTTTAATAAGATGGGAAAGGAAATGTGACGGTCACAAAAAATAGGATTCTGAATAGGGGAACATTATGAAAACATGGATATATTATAGAAATATAAATATCATGTTTTGATAAAGAGTGATATAGAACATGTATAGATGAAAGTTATTGACCACAAAACCATAAACCATAGGTATAAATAAAGGTCATTGATATCATAAAAAATGATGATAATAGGACAAAATATTTTTTTCAAAGAAATTATTTTTATATATATATCTTAGGAATTATTCCACTCTCTATGAAAATAAGTAAATATACATTTTTTTGAACATATTATTTTCCTTTGATTACCCATTTATCTACTTCTACTCCATGTCATAGCACAAGATGCTTTGTAAAGTGAAGTAATATATCAATCTCTAAAACCACATCCAAATTTCAACATAAATAATTTCACTAATGGTTAAATTTTCCAAGATATTCTAATCCATCACTTTAGAAGGAAGGTCACCAAATTTACAAAATGAACATATCATCATCTTTCATGAAGTATCTCTTTAAACATCACATACTGAACACGTTAGCACCTTCAAAATTTATTATCTTGAAATATGGTAATAACATAAATTACTATAAAATCTTATCGAAAACATGCATTATTCTTTATTACATAAGTAAAAAAATGTCATTGGATATATTCCTTAAATGAAAATTTTTGTAAAATCCATCAATGATGGAATAAACCACTTTTTAAAAAAACCATTAATTAGTTCCAAGGTATTCAAAAAATATCAAAATCAATCATCACTTTATTAAAACAACATTATCTCATTATTAAGAAGATACTAAGGGTTATCGTTTCCTTAACCATGTGTTTTTCAAAAAATCAACTTTATATTGAATCTCTTTTCTTAGTTATTAGTAACATTAAACACATTATTTTAAATCCTTATAAAAAATCTCTATAGTTCAATCCTTATATATTTCATAATTCTTATAACCAATATATTTCTAATAAAATATTAAAATGAAAACATTCTTGAATTCAAACAAAGGCATATTAATCTTTCCTCTTCGTGTGTAGTAGTAGAATAACTTGACCATTATCCATTATCATATTTTAGGGTATATCACTTTAATGCTTTATAAATTGATTTTTATAGTGTCCTTGTAACACCCCAAGATTTCTATGAGATATATATATATATATATATATATATATATATATTTTTTATTTTTTTTATTTTTTTTATTTATTTGTTTTTTTAATTTCTATGATGTATTGTGTTATACGATACACCATGATAAGCTTGCGCTATATGCAACACCTACTTAGCTTTTAGTATACAAAACACTATTTTTTTCTTCTGTTTCACACGGTCTCTTATTATTTTGATAGAATTGATTTCATACAAGACCGATTTTTACTAAACAAGTAAGTATTATTATATTAACTTATAACCTAGTAATTATAATGGTAGGTATGAACAATATTACCTTTCTTCTTGAAAACTATTTAAATGAAAATTATTGAGTTTATAAAATAATAAAATTGATCTTGATTTATTTTATTAACGTAATATATATGTAATATAATCAATATAATGTCTAAAATTAATATTTTATATTTTCTAGACATGATATGAGAAAAAATTCAAATTTTTGGATTAAGGAAGTATTTTTCAAAAAATGCAATTTTGCCGCCTTTTAATAGAGAACCCATTTTCAATATATTTTTTGACACTTTTATATATTATATTTATCATAATAAACGTCTCCTTTATAATTTGGATATAAAAAGTAACTTTGGTATATTTTTTCATATTTTTCTTATAGGTTTTAAGTTTTGATGAATTGTAAAAATATACTAAATTTTAATTGATTATATCATTTTTCATTGACATAATTTAAGTGGATAAATTTTATTATTGAATTATTTTAAAGTAATAATATTATACATGTGTATTTTTTAATATAATATAAGTCATTGTAATTAATTTTACCTTGAATTTTTATGTTAAAAAATTTCAATTTTTTGAAATGTTTTAACTTTTAAAAACTCATTTTTAATCCGAAAATGGGATTAATTATATATTAATTACTGAAAATTCTATTTTTTGAATTTTAAAAAATGGATTCCATATTTGAAATCATTAGGTATAAATTATGTAAATATAATTCATTTATTTTTGGGATTTATGAATTGTAACATAAGTAATTTTTATTAATACGGTAAAAAGGTAAATCAGGTAATTATGGATAAATATAATATTATAAAATTAGATTGACACTTGTACTAAAATTATTGGATGTTTTAAGTTAGACCTAAACCATCCTTGTGTCTAAATTTTACACTTTTTAAGACACTTGTATGAGATTAAGACATTTAATATATTTTATTTAAAGAAAAATTAAATATATCTTTCTCAAATTTTAATAAATTTATCATTTTTAAAATAATGTGATAGAGAAGATAAATTATACTATAAATAATAATTTGTAAGATAATACATTTTTTTAATCATTATAATTTATTTTCAATTTTTTGGAAATAAATTATTACCTTAAAGACTTATATTTTGATGATTCAGAAATTATTTAATAGATGGAAAAGAAATAAAATATTTTTTATTAAAATGATAATAACAATTAAAAGACCAAAACACTTGAAAAAATATATTTTTTTCAAGTATATATCGAATATTAAAATCCAAGTGTCTATTTATTAACCTTTTGGATCCATGCGGAATAGATTATGACACTTATAAAATTTTATTTAACGTGATGTTAAAGTTGTCACATTCAAGTTTTAAGATATATAACATTTTTAATATAGGATTTTATAGAAGATATATTTGACCATAAGTATTATTATGAAATCTTGGGGATTTATATTTATCATAGTATTCTATTCCTAATTTTTATTAAACATATAAGAATATTAAATTATTACAAAAAACTAATGTATTAATTATTTTATTAATGGAAATATCAAAATAATGTTTTTAAAAGTATTAAAAAAAATATAATTTGGGATAATTAATATATAAAATTATATTTATCGATGGAATTTCATAAATAGTGATGCAATAAAATATTTAGTTTTATAATAATATCTTATATTGATATTTTGATAAATCACAAGGATTGAATAGTGTTAAAGTTGACATTATTAATGTTTTGTCAAAATAATATTTTATTAAATTATTTAAAAATAATAAAACTTTTTAAAAAATATATAATAATTATTATATGATCTAAAATATTATAAATTATTTATTTAAGATATAATTGACATCAAATAAGTAAATATTTCCACCTTTTAATAATGAAATACTTGTCACCCATGTTATAATTAAGTAGAACAACTAAGTGTTAAATTAAACTGATAAGGTTTAAATGGAAATTAAAAATTGTCTAAAATTTATTTTATGATGATATTAAAACCTTATCTCATCTTATATTCTAGATTATGACAATTGTGAGGTTTTTGATGTGGTTTTATTTTATTATAAATTAATATTTATGGAGATTCCAAATATGCGCCTCACCTCAATTATAAAAGGTGACACCCTCCCTCACAACAACACTTAACTTTTAGCCTTAAATCTCAGATATACCCTAAAACTTTACCTTCTCAAATTCATTATTTACATTTATTAGATATGGTATTCTCAAAATACCAACTCTAGTTCCATTAATAGGAGATCTAGAGGGAGCTCGTCGAAGAAGATGTAATCTCCTCTCACGATTATTTCAAACTTATTTTTTATTATACTTACTATTAATAATTTTTTTCATTATAATGTAATAAATCTAGTATCACTTATACACTTATATGTTATTATTATTATTAGACAACCATATTCCACCTTCTATCAATCATATGAAAAAAATAAGTGTGCATAAATACGACTTACTGTCTCCATACCGTGGTGTAATCTATTTCTCACCACCACCATAATTGGATGGTTATAATGATGAAAATGATTACTATATATGATTATTATAACATTATATTGATTATTAAATTTTATAAATCATTCCCTTCAATACTATTCATCAATTATGGGAATGATATTCTCACTCGTGCATACGTACAACCTACCGTCTCTACGATGCGATGTGATTCATTGTACATAATCTTCATGAAAGAATGATTATATAAAAAAATTGAATTAATAAATATGATATATATTATATTAGAATAATTCTATAAATTATATAACTATAATATAATAATGGAAAGAAAAACATATTTGAAAAAACATGTGTAATAAAATAAATAAGTTAATACCCGATGGATGAGTAAAAATGTTACTAACAAATAGATGATAATATGATCATATATGATATATGATATTATAAAAATGAATATGATTATGTAATAAATAAATTAAATTATTTAAATAATTATTCTAGAGGTTCATATACATTCAAAGGATATCATACCTAAGGTAAGGGATCATTTTGTATCAATTTTATTATTGTGGGACATATTCTTTATACACCACCTATTTCTTTTATGTGGGGTTTACATTGACAATGAATGATTTTATGATTTTTATAATGAAGGTTATGATATTTACATCTTCATATTATTTTATTTATTTTATGATACATATGATTTGACTGATTATAAATTGGTAAGGGATAATTTCACAATATCATTATTATCAAAGCTTGTTTATATGTAAGTATTTACTGGGATATATTTATCATCCACATCAATGTTTCCTAAAAATATAATATTATTTCTATTCTTCTAAAAAAAATTTCATTGTCAATTTTACCCATTGGTGAATTTTAATTAAATGATATTAAAGTAATTTTATTTATTTTTTTATATGAGGTACTTTTTGACTTATCCTACAAAAGTACGAGAAAAATGTATTCTTTTAACATATAAAAAATGATGGGTTTTTACATTTTCATAAAAAAAATTTCCATGAATATTACATTACAATATTTCATGTTTTTTTTCAAATAAATTACATTCTTTTAAATTTTTTTGTCAATTTGATAAAAGAAAATGTTTTTGAAGAAGAAATGATATTTTCCTCAAGAATTAATTTCATGTGTTCAATCAAAATTATTTTCCATATAATATTGCATTATTTAATAGGTTTATGTTTAAAGTATACTATCCCTATTGTTTTTCTAGTTCTATTATGATTTTTATGTATTGGTATTTATGAAATCCATTTGTTTTACATGTTTTATGAAATAATAGAATGATTTTTAAGAAACCCATTTTATTCCTTGGTTTATGCTATGATAAATGACTTATGTTATTATGGAGCACATAAGAATGATTTTATTATGAGATGGGTGGGAACAATTTCTCCCTCCAATGAATTGGGTAAATATTTATATCTTATGAGATATGAATGACAAGAACGAAAAGTAAATCTGGGTTAATAATAAAGGGCTGGAATGAGAAGTAATTTTGGTTCAGTAATATAGGGCTGTAATAGAAAGTTAATATGATTCAGTAATACATGGATGTAATGGAAAGTAAATATGGTTTAATAATATTGGGATGGAATGAAATGTGAACATAGTTAAGTTTATGAATTTTTCTACTATAATGGTCTTAGCAATGCGCCTTGGCTAATATAGAAATGATTGTTAATGCTTATGCATTTTTCAAAATTCCATGTTTTATGCCAATGTTATTTTCTCATGGTTATGATTCCTTTATAATCTATGCCTTATGAACTACCAAGATTTATTTTATAACTCAATATTTTGAAATATGCTATATGTTGTATGGTTTTCAAAATTCAATTTCATGTTTTTACATTCTTATGTTTATGATTTATTTGATATTTTCCTTGATTACCCTTAATGATAATCGAAGATCACATTTTTTATGTTTTCTTTTCCCCATGATATAAAGAAATGTTTTAAGTAAGATTACTGAAGGGTGAGATATTCATAGGAGATGATGAAGATATTTCCCAAGTAAGATGAATGTATTACACATTTCCAAAGGAACTAAATAATTATGTTCCTTGAGTGTGTGTTTGTAAAATATAATGAATATTCATCTAACAAGATGTAATATCCATATATGTAACGCTTGGGTCAATATAATTGGTATCAGAGGAAATTATTAGTCGAACTTTGGAAATTGAGATGTGAAAACATTAGTGATATCTGTAGATATATTTACAAGGATAAGTTTTGGGATTTTTCTAAGGATAATCCTAAATATATGTTAAAATCCTTTAATTTTGGTAACAATCATCAATGGACTATGCTTAAACCTAAGATATCATAGATTAAAGTATTATAAGTAATTTCATCTGGTTATGAGATTTTTATCTATGATAATTGTTTCTAACACTTTCTTTATTGGTATTAGTCAATATAAAAAACTATATATAACATGGTTAATATTGAATGTTTCAAATGTGATAATTTTGGGAATTATGAAAATAAATTTCCTAATTGGAATTCTCATGAATACAATCCTGAATTCGGCATGATTATTGATTATGCTACTGAGGATAAAAATATTTTAAATGACATGTGGAAGTTATGGGATGTCCATGCATTTGTGTTTACATTAAAACAAATAATCTTGGTTAGATTACACTTTAGGAACCTTAATAAATGTTTTATATTTTGGGAAAGACTACAATGATGGATCCTATGTAATGGTTTAAGAATAAATTTGGATGATTGAGGTGGATATGCTTTGAAACTCAAAGATTATGTCATATGTATCCTGAATTATATAATCATTTTCAGTGAAAGTTTTTCATTAAAGATTGGAAGGTATATGTTGAATATTTATAAGGACCTATAAAAGTGATTTAAGGGTAAGGTGATATACTTTGAGAACACATGATTAAGTTAAGGATAACCCTTAATATAAGCATGATGTTGAGATAAAGATATTTGGATAAAGACATGTCGGTTATTTATAATTTGATGGAGATTATTTCCTTAAAAATGATTATGTATTTGTTGAAAAGTGGTTTATGTATAATGGATGGTGTTTATAGCTTTTTGGTTTTAGGAATAACGAAACATGTATGTTTTCAATAAGGATATATAGAAATTTTGGTTATTACCATGACACAAGATAATACATGAAGAAGGTGATCACATGTTTAGAATGTGACCAACAAGATAAAACTTATGATATATGGGGGATAAATGTTAAGCCTAGTTAGTGTACCTCTTTCTAAAGTTTTGGATTTTCAGTTTTTGGAAGGATTGTAAGGTTATCCATTTATGGATCGTAGAAGTTAAACTCTGGATATAGTTTTTATTATTTCACTATGGATATACTTATGAATATTTGATAACTTTTTCTAACCTTTTTATTGTTATAAAGATATATAGAATGACCAATCATTATATTTATGGATCACATTATCGGCTAACGCATTATGAATGAAAAATCTAACTTCATTTCTTCGGGAATGAGATGAAGTGGAAATTGATCAAGGCATAAGGAAAGGATTAGATTATACTTAATCATGTAAGTATTTATTATCATTCTTCAAATCAATGGAAAATATCGTAAAAAAAATAATTTTACCCTAGTACATTAATTTTTGATGAACCAAATTTCCCCTTAAATCGTCAAATATTTTTGGATTTTTGATTGTTAACTTTCTCCAAACCTTTTTTATATCACTCTCTATCAAAACATGATGGTTAAATTTCTATTCCATTTACATGTTTTCACATTCCACATACGTTATCATATGTGGAAACCCAGTTATAAGTGACTTTGGGTAACCCTTATATTTCTTATCCTTCCTTTTAAAAGGATTTTTTGTATTTGTTTTTCTAATATGGGTTTCTATAAAATAATTTTAAATGTATTAATCATTTTATATCCCAGATGAATTTTGAGGGAGAAATTCATTTTAAGGGGGTATAATTTACTAACGCTTTATTTTTATGAGACATAATTTTTTATTTTATTTTTTGTTTATCTTATTATAACTTTCTATTTTTTAATTCCGTTGATATGTTGTGTTGTATGCTACACCAAGATAATCTTGCGCTATACGCAACACCAACTTAGCTTCAGATATATGAAAAACTATGCTTGGATTATGTTTCACACAATTTTAAGTTCTTTTGATAGAATTTATTTCACGAAAGGCCAAGGTTAACTGGAAAACTAATTATTATTATGTTACCTTATAAACTAGTCACTATAATGGCAGTTGCGAACAATATTAACTTTCTTCTAAAAAACTATTTAAATGAAAATAAGTGAGTTTATAAAATAATAAATTAACTCTTGATGGATTTCATTAAGGTAATATATAAGTAATATATATTTATTATACACAATATAATGTTTAAAATTAATCTTATATGTTTTATATACATGATATAGGAAAAAATTCAAATTTTCAGATAAAAGAAGTATTTTTTTAAAAATTGCAGTTTTGCCACATTTTGATGGAACACCCTTTTGAAACTAGTTTTTGACACTTTTATATATTATATTTAACAAAACAAACTTATTAATAATAATAGGGATATAAAAATTTACTTTGGATGATTTTTTAATATTTTCTGATAAGTTTAATGTTTTGATAAATAGTAAAAATATACTAAATTTTAATTGAAACTAACTTTTTTCCTCAAAATAATTTATTTGGATAAATTATATTATTGAATGGGTTTCAATTGAAAATAAAATATATTTTTATCAGATAATATAATGTTTTTTATTGATATGAATTTTACCTTTTTTTATGTAAAAACATTTCAATCTTTTGCAATGTTTTAACGTTTGAAAACCCATTTTCAATCAGACAATGAGATTAATTTTAAATTAATTACTAAAAAAAATTTATTTTGAATTTTTAAAAATAGATTCTATATTTGGAACCAGTAGGTCCAAATTATGTAAGTATCATTATTTTATTTTTGGGAAATATGAATTGAAACTTCAGTAATTTTTATTGATATAGTAAAAAGGTAAATCATGTAATTAAGGGTAAATATAATATTATAAAATTCCTATAAAACATATCATAATATAATTAGATGTGTAAATTTATACCTAAAACATACTTGGGTATAAATGATACCCTTTGTAAACCACTTGTATGTGATTATGACATTTAATATATTTTATTTAACAAAAATTTAAATATGTCTTTCTAAAATTTTAACAAATTTATTATTTTTAAAATAAAATTTTACATAATATAAATTTGACTATAAATTACCTTTTGAAAGATAATTTTATTTTCTTTATCATGATAATTTTTTTTAATTTTTAGGAAATAAATAATTTAATTAAAGGCCTATACTTTGGTGGTGCATAAATTATTTAATTGATGGAAAATAAATAAAATATTTTTTATTAGAATGATAATAAGAATTAAAAGTACCAAAAACATGACCGAATTTTATTTATCAAGTTTATCTCGACCATAATCATCCAAGAGTCAAGTTATTGACCATTTGGAAAAATATGAAAAATATTATGATACTTATAATATTTTATTTAGTGTGATATTAATGTTTTCACATTCCTTGTCAAATAAATATAACACTTTTAAGGTAAGATTTTACAAGAGATATATTGGAATATAAGTACTATTATGAAATATAGAGGATTTATAATTATAATTTTATTTTATTTTTAATTTTCATTCAACATATATGTATGTTAAATAATTAAACAAAACTAATGCAGTAAATATTTTATCAATGGAAATATCAAATTAATGTTATTATAAATATTAAAATAAATATAATTTTGGATAATTAATATATAAAATTAATTTAATATTCAACCCTAATCTTATAGGGATATAATAAAATCTTTTTTTCATGGTTAACATCTTATATTGATATTTTTTAAAATCCAAGAATTGAATAGTGTAAAAATTGACAGTATTGATGTTTTTAAAAAATAAAATTTTATTAAATTTATTAAAAATTAATAAAACAATTTTAATAATATTTAATAATTATTATATGATCTAAAATATTCTAATTTTTTTATTTATGATCTAATTTACATAAAATATTTAAATATTTTATCCTTTTAAAATTGAAATATTTGATACACTAATTAAAATAAAATAGAATAACTAAGTGTTAAATTAAAATGGTAAGGTTTCAATCGATATAAAAACTTGTCAAAAATTTACTGGTCTAAGATATTACAAACATATATCATATCAAATTACAAATTCTGAAATTTTGGAGGTTTTTGAATGTGTTCTGATTTTATTATTAGTTTATATTTTTGGAGATTCCAAATATGCCCCTCACCTAAATTATAAAAGGGAACACCCTACCTCACAACTACACTAAAATTTGAGCCTTAAATGTCATATATCACCTAAAATTTTACATTAAAAATTTCATTAGTCACATTTTATAGGTGTTTGTATTCTTAAAATAACAAATCCATTACATTTAGGTGGAGATCTAGAGGGGGCTCGTCGAAGAATAGATTATCTCCTATACTGATTCTTTAAAACATATTTCTTCTTCAACTTCCTATTCATGGTTTCTTTCATTATAAATAAATAAACATAAAATCAATTATATACTGATATGTTATTATGAATATTAAGTATTTGTATTCCACCTTCTTTCCATCCTACAAAAAATGAAATAACTAGACGTGCATACGTACGACTTACCGTCTCCATGCAGTGGTGTAATATGTTTTTCACCACCTCCTATCATGGATGAGTATAATGGTATAAATAATAATTATATATGATTATAATAACATTATATTGATTCTGAAACATTATACATTATCCAATTCAATACCATTCAACAATTATGGTATGGATATCGCCTCTCATGCGTACATATGACATAACATATCCATGATGTAATGCAATTAATTCTACATGATCTTCATTAAAGAATGATTATATAAATGAATTGAATGAATAAATATGATTTATATTATACTAATATAATTATCTAAATGATATAATGATCCCCTAATAATAGGAACAAGAACTTATTAGAAATAAAATGCGCAAGAAAACAAGAAGTTAATACCCGATGAATGAGTAATAATGTTACTAACAAACAGATGATAATATGATCATATATGATATCCTAAAAAATGATTATCATTATAGAATAAATAAATTTCATTATTTAAATCATTATACAAGTGGTTCTAATATATACAAAGCATATCATACTTAAGGCATGAGATTATTTTGTCGCACTTTAATTTATGTAGTACATATTCCTTTTAAACCACCTATTTCTTTTGTGTGGTATTTATGTTGACCATCAATATTTTTATTATTACTATTACGAAGGTTATGATATTTAAATATTCATATAATTTTATTAATTTTATGATACGTATGATTTGATTAAATATAAATTAGTAATGAATAATATCGCAATCTCATTATTATCCAAGATTTTTTATAAATAAGTATTTACTAGGGTATATTTATCATCCACGCCCATGTTTCTTAATAAATGAAAATTAATTTTTTTGTGAAATTTTAACCCCAATTAAATGAGTGAGGGGGGACACGACAAGTAATAACATACTTAAAAAACAACCATTACTCCATGGTTGAAAATCCCAAGGTCCGTCCAAGATCAAGACTACAAAGAAAATACCATCCCCAGCATAAATAACATTAATACCAGCTTTCATCTTCTCATTACTGCTCGACTAGCTATCCCATGAAAGGATGTATGGGATAGGTACCAATGTTAGTTGTTATACCCTATCAAATGTCCAAATCCGGATAGCAATGATCAGAAGAAAACATAATGCTCTGAACCACTTCTGGAGAATCCCCTTGAGGGTGAACTATTATAGTCCCTTAAACCGTGAACCACACGACAACAAAAAAAACACCACCAAAAAATAAAATCCATGAGATAAAAAAACCATGCCATCACACCTCAACTGAAACCCCTCCACTGATCAAACAACAAACCTATAGAAAAATACAAAAATACCAAAATGTTATAACATCAAACCCATCAAAAAATTAGTTATCAAGCAATGCACCTCCACTGAAGACTGAAACCCGATGATGGAACTGAATCCATAAAAACCCCACTGCATACATGAGACACCCTTAAACTCCATAACAGTAAAAAAACAGTGGATGAAAATCCTATGAGCATGAAGATTAATCTTAATCACCTAGTACTGGAATACCCAACAACACATCGAGGGAGAATCACTGTTGAGGGGGCCCGAGAAGATCTAAGCCAACAAACCGCTCAAGGTCTCGATCTAGTATGATCAAAACCACTGAATAAACCTCACTGGATTCAAAATTAGATGAACTATGAGAAGTAAATGGTACTAATGAGGATGGATAAGGTTAATCTGGTGACAAAACCGCCATAAGAACACCATCATAACTTCCAAAAACAAAACCATAAAAACTAACCCCAAACCTACGAAAGAGAAAACATTGGGATAAGAGAAGAAGGAATTATTTTAACATAAATTGTATGAAAATAATATTTTGTCTTTCTTCAATACAAGTTACTTTTTGAATTTTCCAATAAATGTATGATAATAATGCTTTATTTTATCTAATATGGAATGATGGGTTTTTAAATTTTCATAAAGTCGTATTTCCATGTTGCATCCTTTACAATATTTCAATGTTATTTTCAAAGAAATTAAATTCATTATAAATTTCAGGGTATTTTGAGAAAATAAATCATTTTTTTAATAATAAAGGATATTTTTCTCAAGAATTAATTTTAAGTGTTCAGTTAAAATTATTTTCCATCTAAGATGTTATTATTTAATAGTGTTATGTATAAAGTATATTATCCCTAATATTCTTATGGATTTATTATGTTTTGGAAGGAATTATATTTATAAAATCCATTTGTTTTACATGGATTATGTTATGACGAATAATGTTTAAGAAACCAATTTTATTCCTTGGGTTATGTTGTGATTAATGATTTATGGTTTTTTGGAAAATGAAAGAATGATTCCATTATGAGATGGGTGGGACCTATATTTCCCTCCAATTCATTGGGTGAAGATTTATATCCCATGATATATAAATTAATTGAATGGAAAGTAAATCTTGTTCAGTAATACTATGCTATAATGATAAGTAATATTGGTTTAGCAATACAGGGTTGGAATGGGAAGAAAATTTTGTTCAGTAGTACAGGGCCGAAACAACAATTAAATACGGTTAATTAATACAAGGCTTGAACAAAGAGTGAAATTGGTTTAGTATAAGAATTTTTCCACTATGATGGTCTTGGGAATGAGCTTTGGCTAATATAAAAATGATTTTATATGTTTATGTATTTTCCAAAATTCAATGTTTTACTTCAATGCTATTTTCTCACAGTTTATGGTTCCTTTATGATTTATACCTTATGAAATACCAAGATTTATTTCATAACTCAATATTCTGATATATGTTATATGGAGTATGTTTTTTAAAAGATTCTTTTTTTATATTTTTATATTCTTATATTCATGTTTTCTTTGATATTTTTTTATTTACCCTTACTGTTCATTTGAGATCACTATTTTTATATTTTCTTTTCACCAAGATACAAATAATTGTTTTAATTAGTATAACTAAAGGGTGGGATCTTTATGGGAGATGCTGAATATCTTTCAAATTTTCAATTAATATATTACAAGTTTCCAAAGTCACTAAACAATTATGATCATCAAGTGTGAATTTGTAAAATGTAATGAATATTCATTTAAAAATATGTAACATCCATGTATGTCAAGCATGGGTCGTTATAGTCACATCTCTTTTTAGTTGAAGTATTGCAAATTGGAAACCATTTTCTTACCCTTTCAATCATGAGCATGGTGTTCCTTCTTTTCACAGTTGTAACAAACTCAAATTCCTTTTAAGAAAGTAACAAGGTTATTCTTTCCACAATTATCACATGTGGGAGAGTACTTATTTCCCTTCTTTCATTTATCCATCATTTTCTCTACCATTATCGTATTCTATTTATTTCGATTGAAGTAATATAACTTGGATAATTCTTTACCTATCTCATTATTACATGATATTATTTCCTCATATTATGAGAATACTTTGGAGATTTTCTTCCATTTAAATTTTGGCTTAAAACCATAAAATATATGATAAGTTTTACTCTTTGGATCTCGTACACTGGTGAAATTAACATTCCTTCATTTGGGTTCCATTTCTAAATGAGGACATATTCTAAGTTAGATCATATCATTAAGAAACATAATGTATAATCCCAAAACTAGGAAATACATAACATAAATTAAAAAAATTATTCTTAGTTAATCTAATAATCATAAACATTGTTTCTTTGGTGACATTTTAACCTTTAAAAAATTCTTAATTTTTTTTAAAGAAAATGTGAACTATACTAAGTGTATCCCCTAAGTGTGTTAAACTAGGTGTGTACTAAGGCCTATTATTGTGTACCAGGTTACACTGAGTCAGGACCAACACACCCTGTCATAGTTTTTACCCTAGGTTCATATGTTCCAGAAGGATGTCCACTTGGAGTATCCAAACATGGTTATATTTCTAGGAATACTCACTTAATATCCACATTTCAAAAAATATAGGTTGTTTTTCAATACACATGCTCAAATTTTATCATAGGGTTATGTTCTCTAATATAATTTTTCTAAATCATGTATCGAATATTGATACAAAACTTCCTTTGATACCAACTTTAATGCTCTGAACATAGAAGCCCAGAGCTAGTGCATTATTTTATTGAATTAGAATAATTAGAAGGAATCAAATCCTGAAGTACTGATCATTTTAGTAGTTTTGGAAATAAAAATTACATACATGATACACATAATACATTTGGAAATAGAAAATTCAAACATGATACATAATAAAATGAAATAAACAACATCCTTGAAACTAATTAAAAGGATCCCTCTTCATTACCAGGGGAAAAGAAACATGGTAATGGTGATCTCAAACGACCAGTAAGGGTATGTAAAGAGAAATAAATAATGAATCAACTAGAATAAATAAACATGGAAAGTTAT
Organism: Viscum album; assembly: GCA_963277665.1. Taxonomy (NCBI): domain Eukaryota; kingdom Viridiplantae; phylum Streptophyta; class Magnoliopsida; order Santalales; family Viscaceae; genus Viscum; species Viscum album. The sequence continues at coordinate 163,633,893 of OY728140.1, forward strand.
ATAACCAAAACAAATTTCATTTAATAAAAAATATGCTAAAGAAACTTAACCATGGATATTATAACGAATTGAATAGTCACATGGAATAAAAATTACTAAATAAATAATGATGGAATGCATAAAAATAGATATCTAAAACATATTTTCTAGGCTTCATTCCAAGAATCTAATACTTTCAAGGCCTCATGCCAAGAATCTAATACTGTCAAGGCCTCATGATAAGAATATAATACTTTCAAGGCTCCATGCTAAAAATATAAGGAATGGGTAAGGAATCAGCCAAAAACCATATATATTTTTTCCAACGAAATCTACCGATGCATCGAGGGACTATTGTGGGCCCTACCCATCACATACAAAATCTAATGAATTCCTCATAGGTAGAACAATCGATTAAATTAATAAAAAATATGCCTTAACATCAAATATCCATACTGAATAATTAATATAATTTTATCAACAAATCACCGGTGTAGGATAAGGAAAAATAATTTTTGTTGATTTTGATGAATGGAAGTACCATTTAAAGATAATTAAGACATACTTGAGGAAAATAATCATTAAATATTCGAAATTGTCTCATACCACTTAAAAACATTTGAATCATAATCCCCATAAATTAAAAAAATTAAATGAAACATAGAATATAATGAGAATAAGTATTTTCATGATATAACATGTTAAAGGGTAGTATATACACCATATAAAAGTTAATTTATTCATAAAAACAAATAAGTCTCAATGAAATGTAAATTGAGATAATATCCATTTCTCTTATGGTAACATATGAATTTGAAGACCCAAAATTAATAAATATAAAATGAAATAGTTAAATATATTTAAGATAAAATAATTCATGATATAGTATATCAAAAGGGGTATTATTTACACAATACAAAATAAGTATTTTATGTTAATGGCATATGTCTCACAGAAAGAAAAGGGAGACAAGAATACCTTACCTTGTGTCTAACTTGTCAAGTGTGTCTTTATATTCCAAAATAATAAAATTTTGTTAATAATTTACTTTATTAATAAAATTTTAATTTTTTCCATTGCATTTAATTAAAATAATATAATATTTTATACAAATACTTAAACAATTAAGTTTACGTCGGGTGTTTTTGACTAAACTCGGTTCATGTGTCAAAAATGACTTTTGTTGGTCGAATATAGTCAATGAGGTCATTATATATACATATAAAGAAAAAAAATAATTATATAATTATCATAATTAAGCATCAATTATACTCTTAAAATCAATTATAAAATTTTGTTACGAAAAATGAACCAATGTTACAATCATAGAGGTGATAGGTCATACGTACACATGGGTAACGTTCACATATTTTAGTGATCGTTATAAAATGAAGACATGTAACATTATATAATTTAGTAATGATATTTAAATCACAAATAAAATATCATTTAATCATATATACTTATATAAATAATTCCCATGATGTAAAATTATTCACATCATGTTGAGGATGTGGTAGTCCACACATCCACAAACAACATTATCACCTTTTTAGTGTCTGAAAATGGAAATAAATAAAATGATGTATTATATTTAAAGAAAATTAATTATTTAATTAATATAATATATATTTCATTTATTTCACTTATTTTTAATTAAAACCATCCTTTATGCTTTTCTTTTCTAGTGTGAACGAAGCACATCGCTTTGATGAGGTGGTAGTCCACACTTCCACAAATGATGTAATCATATTTATAGAAAATGGATAGTATTAAGTTTTTTCATATAAAATAATTAAATAATAATTAATAAATAATAAATATCATATAAATTATATATTAACATTGTATCCAACATAATTCACAACCATGATATGTGATAAAGTAAAACGAACAACTTCATTTTGTGAGGCGGTAGTTATCCTTACACAAGAATGGTATGTTCTTTAACCATTAGATCGAAGTGCATGTAAGTGTAGGTATAAAACATAACATAAAAACATATTAGTATATTTAGGATAGTAGTTTTGTTATATAATCCAATAATAAGTACAATTTAAATAGTGGAGAATGAAATAAAACTAAAGAGATTAAGAAAGGATGTTACCTCTTCTTTGGGTAACTCCTCGTGATTTTCAATAAAGGGGTTCCTTGGAAGGATTTATGCCAAATTTTAGGATTATATTCTCATTTTATGGATTTTTAGTATCTATTTATAGAGATATTGGTAAAAAAGAGTCCTGATAGGAGTGAGGAAGTGGAATAGTGAATTCCTTTTAATAGTCTAGGAGGAGTGGCATTCATTTAAATACCAAAATGTAAGCACTAATGTGAAGTATACCTTACCTAAAGAGATTAAAAAATGGAAATATTAGAGATTAAAGTGAAATTATGGTCGATAAAAATCTCCAAAACAAAAAAATAAGTGCATTTTTATAATTTTGTTCCTTAGTCTTTATTTTTCCTTATATTTTTTATTTTGGTTTTTCATTTAGGTAACTAGTTTTCTAAACAATGTAATTTTACCATTAAGGATGAATTATCGTTTATTTATTATAAAATATATTACGGTTGAATTAAAAATAATATATATAATTTATAAAATAAAAATATCATGTGTGTTGAACACAAATTTTAAAACAAGTAGATGTAGCGCACAAAAACAACGCTTTAACCTGAACCGTGCTAACAATGTTTTTTTACTATTTAGGGGTCTATATGTGCATTATAAAATATCATTTGGTCCATTAATATACAAAATTTTATATTTATTAACACATAAAAATAAATTGGAAGAATTTTGGATTTGTTATTAATTTTAAATCTTTAAATAAAATATAATTTATTGTAAAATAACATTAATTCCAATTCATACATTATTTATTAAATTTAATATTTAAAAATAAAAACATTATTCTAATTAAAATATATTAATTGAACATCTTTTTTACATGATATATTCATCTAAAAAATAATTTAACATAATAATTCATTAAATTTAATTTACTTTTAATGTTTTTAGCACATTTTATTTTATTTAATTATTAAGTAAATAATTTATGTGTTAGCATTTTTTTAGTATTAAATATATCTATTTCGTCTCTAAAAATTTATGATAAATCATTATGAAAATAATATATCATTTATATCTATAAAATATTTTTATAATTGAAAAAATTTGTTTTCTTTCTTATCTCAATGATTTATAAATGTTAAACGTAACACAAGTTCCTTTTTTGTCTTTTTCCTTACATAACTTATTATATAGGGAACTACAATTGAATATTATCTTAATAACTCCTAAAATTAGACAAAATAAGGTATATATCCTAAATACTGGTATCGAATGGCTTTGAGAAACGTTTATTGGTCATTTTGTCCCTTAAGTTTAATGTTTGGTCCCTTATAAAGCATAATTTTACCTTAATCGCTGTAATTTATTTTAATCACTTTCTTTAATATTTTTGGTAAAAAATTATCTTAATTTTATTAGACTAAAAATATTGTACTTATTAAAAAAATTTATTTCTATTTTTAAAAAGTCAATTCATATTAGTAACTAAATTAAATTTAAAGCTAATCCCATAGACATGGCAAGAAAGTGGATTTTAATGCAAAAATATTCCAAATTTTAAAAAGTTTTTAGATCTAAATTAAATATAAAAATGAAAAAAATGACCTAAATTAGATTAATATATGTATAATTAATATATTGTAACTTCTAAAATTAATTTAAAAAATAATTTAACATTAATAATTATTTGAATGGAAATGCAGTTTTTAACTATAATGTATTATTTTTCGCTATTCTTTAAAAAATGAAACTTATTAGAAAAATACCAAAAATTCTCCCAATGATAATTTTGAAATTCCAAATTAAAAAATGATGTTTATTTCGAAAAATAAAATTTATCAGAGTAAAAAAATTGAATTTAAAATAGGTTTTTCATAAAAATATGGAAAAACTTAGTCTTGCCTATAACGTAAGCTAAATCATTGTTGTGTGTAGCGTAAGCTTAATTTTTTAAAAAAATGATGCTGAAAAAAATTAATTTTTTTTAAAAGAAAATACTGTAAATTCTTGGCGTGTTATGAATATTATAATTATAGTTACCTTAATCATTCTCTATCAGAACTTGATAGTTATATTTCTCTTCGATATCCATGTTTTCACTTTACACTAATGTTATCCTATTCTAAAGCGTGATTTTGTGGTGATATTTTAATCTGCCTTTCCCTCTTATTAAGGGGATGTTTTATTACCCTATTTATGATGTGGGTTTCCCATAAAATAATTTTCAAGTATCACCCTTTGATTTTCATATTGAAGTATCAAATTATGAGGATGCAATATATTGAAAGTGGTGAGAATGTAACCACCCAAGGATTTATAGTATGTGTCTTCTTAAATAAATTTTATTTCATCAATATGGTATATCACACAGAACATTGAGCTTAAACAAGTGATTAAATATTATTATTTAGTTATTATAGTTATCACATAGCCCTTAGAATAGAGAAAATGAGTGAGATTTAAAAAATAATGAAAATATATTTTAAACATGTTTATAAAATAAGTTCATTGGTTACCAATTAATTAGAAATTAAAATTAGAACCAATTGAATATAATGGATGTGTTTTTATAAAATAACCATTTCTATGACATCAACGATATTTTATCTTCATAAAATAAATTAATAAATATTTTTGAAATTTATTTATAAAATCTATATGTTATATATTTACTCAAAGTTTTTAAATTCACCCAAAAAGTTTTATTATACTAAAATGATAATAAATCCAATTTTAAGCATAAAAAGTTCTATTTTTTAAAGGAAATTTTTCCTTCATTTGATGATGCACCTATTTTAAATATAAATATTAGAAATTTTAAAAGTTTTCTTAAATATGTAGACCTAATTTTGGAAATAATAATACAAATATTATCTTAGGGATAAATTATGGTATTTTTATAGAAGTTTAATTTTTTAAAAAATATTACAAAACTATAAAATTTAATTAAAAAATTCCTTTTCATGTAATTTATTTATATATTAAAATTAGATTTTAAAATTATTTTAAAGTAAAATTAGTCCAATTATACATCAATAAGATAAATTTAGGTCATTGGAATTAATTTCACATTCATACTGGTAATAAAATTTTTTAAATCTTTTTAACTTTTCACTTTAAAACTCAACTTTTTCATTGTGTCGGTGGGATTAGTTTTAAATATAATTTTTAGAATTCTATGAATTGAAAATTGTAAAATGGATTCCATATTTATAATAATAATTTCTATATTATTTTTTATGATGAATTTTATATTTATGTATACACAATGTACCATGGTAAAAAATTATTTAACACAATATAGGTAAAATAGTGACAATGGTTAAAGTTACACCTTAGAAGTTTAACATTACTAAAAATTAAAATATTTAATTTCTATTTGAGGTATTTATTGAACCTAAACAGCCTCAAAAATATTTATTAACAATCCAATTATTTTAAATTAATTCCACATCAATGTGATTGGATTTATATATAAAATAATCATTAATTTAATCACTCAAACCCCCCACTCCTCAAGTATAAATACCACCGCTCACCACCCTATTTCGACCAACAAACATTTTAGATCCAAATACCTCTGCCAAATCTTATAATTCTCTCTATCACCGTGCCCATGTGCTATTTTTCTCACCAAAATAAAAAATCCAATATCCGCAAGGGTCTCTCAAAGTAGTGATATCCAAGATAAAATTTTCTCAAAACAACTCTTAGTTTTTTTTTCTTATTATACTTTTTCATTATTTATTTCATCCATGAAGTAATAATAATTCAAGAATAATTTGCATACTATAATTTTATGTTTCTAATGGAATAACTTATATCCATCCCTTTTATTGCCTCCTATTAATCAATGGAACAAAACTATTGTCCACTTATGCCGATTAATGACCTCGGTGAATAATTATTTTATTATTTTTTAATTAATACATTAATGGATGGTTGTAAAACTATTTTCCTGGTAAAATAAAACTTTTTTAGGTATATTATAACCTATTTCATTTTCTGTAACTAATTTATACTCATAATAGTAAATAAAATAAAAATAGTTCGTGATGTTCAAAAAACTTGTATAATAAATTGAACATTTATCATAAATGTTTTATCTAATGAAACATCCACATGTATTAATGAAAAATTATAAATTTTACTATATAAACTTTTTTAAGTGAATTAATACCATATAATTATACTTATACAATTTTATTTACAATTTACAATAAAATCCATAATTATACACTAATAAATCGATCAAGAAACCATGAAAAAACACACATAAAACCTGAATTGGTCTTAAGATGTTATAAAATCATCTTGTAAGTAATTATAAATATGAATATTTTTCTTAAAAAAGTTAACAACATTCATTAAACCATTATACAGGACGTTAAATAATGCTATACTAATGGGAAACATGAGGTAATAGTTTTTCTTATCTCACTTTTACTTCTGGGTAATATATGCCTTATTCACCACGTCATTATTTAGTATAATGAATGTAATAACTTTGATATAATATATCATTAATCTAATCATATTCATGGTATTTGATAATTTATTAGATAAAAATTACTATTATGAGGCATACGATTCAACTAATTAAAAAGTGGTAAGGGATTCCATCTTAAATTACAATGAGTCATACTTTTTACTATGCATAAATTCACTTACATGTGGTTTATATGCTATAATTTTGACATGTAATATAATAATTTTTTCATTCATCATGGTATTTTCATTTTTTTCAAATGTTATTCCTTCATGGGGATTATAATTTATATGTATCAGAGTGGTATATGACACTTTGATTTAAAAATATCTTTTTAAATCGATGATTACATATATGAGGAATGATTTTAACATGAAAACACAAGTGGGAAAGATTATAGATTTCCCCTTGATGCATCAGTTGTCTCATGAGACAACAATTCTGGACAAATTGAATGGATTTTTACCCATAAATATTATACTTTATTGCAAATGTTCATGAGTGTATAGTGGTTAATGTGCCAAATATATTAAATCCAATAATTATGAATTTCATTATGAATTCAATTATTATAACCTATGTGGTTTTAACTTTGAGAAAATCTATACATTCATCTTCATTCTTATTTTTTGGATTACATGGCATGAATGGTCAATTATTTATCCTTGATTAATATCATTTAGTAATTTAAGATAGCTTCCACTATAATTAACCCTTCCTAATAATTTAATCACACCCCTTTTTTATGATTTATTTACCATGTTTTCTAAGATGTTTATTATGATTGATATAAAGGGTTGTGTTAAGTGTGATAATGGTGTTCTCAAAGAAAATAGTTTCTTTTGTATTTTATGTTTAACATATAATTTTAATTTTAAATATGTATTTATTTGGGATGTGATTCCTTTTATCTATGAGAATATAATAAAGTAAGGAACCGACTTTAAGCTAATGGGGTTGGGTTCATTATATTTCTATTTTTGTTTTCTTCACACATTATGACATGTAATTATCCTCATTATTAACTAAACAAGCAAACTACCCAATGTATTTCGAAGTTACCTCTTCCCCTAATATGCGAATGGATTCTTTAAAATCTTAGTAGCTTCACCCCCATGGAATTTTCAACAATTATATGTTCCTTAATGGGTAAGATCTAATTAAACATACCTATATATTTAATGGGACTTCATTCGTCAAAATCAGATATGGCAAGGATTCCATAGTTAACTAATTAGTTCTTTATAGAGTTATAGTTGCTGAAATAGAGTGTATTATATCAAAACCACATAATGTGTTTTTCTTTAATATAAATTTATGATAATATTTTTTGTATTCAAGAATGGTATCCCCATTATTATGGGTGAGTGTAATGGCCTCCTATATTCCCTTATTATATATATATATATGTATATATATATATCTTTTGGGAAGGGAATATCTTCGAATTTCATAAGGAAATCCTGCAACACATCTTCTGAAAGTACAATAGATTTTTTGGAAAGTTATAGTAATAATAATTTGGGATTCAAGTATATTATATATAGATATATAGAAACTAAGTCAAGAATATCATTTCTAGAAGCACAAAAATCACAAAAATCATCTTAACAAGTGATGAAGTTTATGGTTCAAGGGATATAAAATATCATCAAATATTGATATTGGTGGGTAATTATGGTGTGATTAGGGATGATACACTTCTTTCAAAAATAATTCTCTTATTCTATTGTATGTCACACCCCAAACTTGTAATATATTTTATTTTATTATTTTCTTTGCATTAGATCATGAAGTTGAGGTTTGGGTTTAGTTCTCGGTTTAGATTTTTATGTTTTTGAGTTTTCAGGTGGCATTTTTCCCTGTGCATGGATTAGGCATATGGTTTTGTAAACTATATGACATCACTTAAGTAATCGCGTGACTTTTTTGGGGGTCCAAGAATAAAGTTCATTAGTTTGACATGGTTTTAGAAACTATTTGGAAACCATATGAGTGGTTTTGGGCATTTGGATAGTGGCTACTGCAAGGTTTGTGAATGATTTAGAAAATTATGTGGTCAATCCATGTGTGCAACCCATATCTTTAAAATCATAAAATCCATAATCCTCACTCCCCTCTTTTTACCCAAAATCGATCACCCTCCCTCTTGCTAATTTTTAGCACATGAAGGGGTCCTAAAACCACCCTCTCCTTGGCTTTTCCTCCCCCATATATGCATCTCCAAGTTCCCAATGTGTGTTTCTTATGGTTTTCTTCCCTATTTTATCATATTTCTCCTCTCCTCTCTTGATATCACAGTTATCTTTTGGTGGTTTCTAGTTTTTATGAACCCTATAAGGTAGGTTTTATGTGTTAGGTTGTCTTTATTTGGATCTAGGGTGTGCGGATCGTTCCTTGGGGTGTTATCTTCCTTCCTCGATGTTTGCGTACATCTGATCTCCATTAAGGTATGTGTTTCCATTATTTTCCTTTATAACACAATCAATTAATTCTTTATTATTTTTAAATAATTTCTAAAATATTTTTTTTCATGCTTAGGATCTGTTGGTATTGATTATTGTGATGGTTTGGGGTTGATAGTTTGGTGGAAAATGGGTTTTAAAGGTATTTCTATGTTTATTCATATAGGCTTATGAAATCAAAGGGTCTGATAGAATTTCTATTATTTTATATAATTTAAATTAAAATATTATTTTGATATTCATCCTTGGTTATATTTTGGTATTTTATTTGAGATAATATTTGGGGCATGATTTGTGATTTATATGCCTCTTTATGGATTGAGAAAAATTGTGGTAAATGATTTGGAATGGTTCATCCATATTTTAAATGTTTATTAATGATCATGTTATTGTGTTACTTGTTTTTTAGTTTTAAAATCATATGATTCTTCATTAAAAATGGATTTTTTGAGACTTCATTGATATTTGTGGTATTCCATTGGATGTGGGCACATCCATGTGTGCCCAAAGTGCACACATGTATCAGAACTCAAATGAAAATGGTATTGGATGGACTTTCTTGATTGAAAAAACTGTATTTCAAAACAATTACCCCTACTACTTTCTTTCTTCAAACTCTTGATGCGTTACTAATGGTCATTTGGTTCCCAAATAATATGAAATTGGTTTGGAAAATGTATATGAAGTTTTGGACCCTATGGAATTTTGGAAAAATGGTTTATTTTCATTAAAAGGATATAAAATCCCTTTTGGCATCTTTAGTAACATTGTATTTTTTTTAACATGGTTTTGAAATGGTGTTGGTTGTAGAATTGAATTTACAACGGAATAATATTTTGGCATAGTGAATATTAAAGTGTTGTTTAATGAAATTTTTTTAATGGTTTGGAACATCCTTGAAAGGTATTGGTATTGATAAGGTTGAAGTACCAGTTAGAACCTTAAATTGTTTCAAAAATGAATTGTTATTTTGATAGAACAAATTCCCAATTGGAGTCTTTTCATGTTTTGAGAAATGATTTGAAATATAATGTGATGTGATGGCCTGGTTGGCACTTTAGAATGGTTTTTTGTGAGATGGGAACCCCTATAGAGTATTTTTTCTATATGGGTTATTATGTGGGTGGTGCCAGTGTTTAGGGTAGGCATGTGTAGTGGCGGCGGGTAAGTTCATTCACACATTTGAGGGCCTCCTCCTTTAACCATGTATCATTACCATGGGTTTCTTGGGTATATTTATAAGGTCGATTATTTTTTACTTATCGTACCTGATTATATGGGATGGTACCCCTTTGATGTTTTAGAGTCTAGGAGGGTTGTGCCACTGGATTCATAGTTAGAACGACCGCTTGGTTATTGACTATAGAGCAACACCATACAACGATATGTGATTCCGACCCGAGTACATCCAGGGTCCACTCTAGGGATGTTTAGAAAATTTCCAATTTTTTATATCTATATGTTCATGTTTATATTCTTCTGCGCTTGGTTTCCTATTTATAATGATTATTTATTTTCATTATGATTTGATATTTATTTTTTTGGATTTTTGTTCAGGGTAGTGGATTTTAAATGGTAATTGTATTTTGAAAACGGAAAGTGGCATGTGTTGGCTTTCAAAAAGGGAAAGGTGTTTTTGATTAATAATACTAGAAAAAATCTATTTTTATAGTTCTATATTAAAATAGTATTTTCAGACTATTTCAGGAAAGGAAATTTATGGATTATATTGTGGTTTCCTACTAAGATTTTTAGATCACACCCTTCTTATACCATTTAGTGTTGGTAGACCTGAGCTGTTTTGCAGGTTTAGGGATCGGGTTCAAGTTCTCATCTATGGAGTAGGTTGGTCTTGTGGCTGGAGGTGACCAAGATTTTGCATGGAGATCTTGTTGGTGTGTTCTGTTTGAGTTTTTATTTAGTTTTTCTTTTGTTCATCATTTGTATCTGAATCAATTTTTATATTTATTAGGATTATGTTATTATTTGTTCTTCTTCATTATGGGTTTTTTATTTGATCCTAGTTTTTGGGAAAAAACATTCCCATGATGATTACTTTGATGCCCAATACTAATTTCCAGCCCATGGTGATCGGGAAAGCCCTTCGGGCCATGTCTCAGACCAAGTCAAATGTGGAGTATGATGAAGTTACAGCTTGGTTCATGAAACAACGGTAGCATAGTAGGACTTTATTATTTGGGGAATTAGGTAGATTTGATATTATTACTGTGGGGACATGAGAGGAAGGTATGAGAAGAAATTCCGTAAACCATACTCTTTATAATTCTCCAGATTTCAGTGGTAGTCTGCGATTTGGGTGTTTTGTCTTTTTTGTATTAAAGAGTGACAATAGATGTGATCTGGTGTTATTTCATGAACTCACATGGTGTAGTAATTCCTATGGAGTCTGATTTCATGGTTCAAGGACTTATTAGTGTTGATGCTTACATGGGGAATGACCCTCTACCATGTTACTATGTTAGACATAATATCTATTTCCTAATTTCGGTAGCTTGGTGTGCGTTATGTTTTGTTTTGGTTTTGGTATGTGTGATCAGGGTTTTAAAATGAAAATTTTTATTGAAATAAAAATTATATCTTCAAGTTGTTTCAAATTGAAAATTGAAATTGGTTTTTGGGAAGAGAGAACGTTGTTCTGAATTTTGTAAAGTTTTGATAAATGCTTGGGTATGGTGATAAGATAGTATGTGTGACCCTTGGTATTCCTTATGGAAGTTCACTTATGTGTAGTTATGTATTGGATGTCCATGTTGGATTGTTTTCATGGATGATGTGGGTAGAAGTAGATGAGCACATATGTGGTGGTTCATATGATTCCATGGGTCGGGTGTTGAAATCAAAGGGTTTTATTGGTTGTTTCAAAATGGTTATTTAAGGGAAAATGATTCTTTGAGAATTTTTTTTGTTATGAGGAATGGATTTTTTTTTTTAAAAAGATCCTTTTGGTGTTGGGTTAATTGGCCTTAGAATAAGGCAGTTTTGAATATGAAAATGAAAAGGATGGGTTTTTAAAAGATAATTTTGATTAGGGTTTATGATTTTTGGTGTGTGATCCAATTGTTTCAGCGTGATTTTGTCTTCTGATTATTATTTAAATTGATGTTTGTTTTTGGCTTCGTGTGTTGATGTTGTTCAGAATATTCCACCTAGAAAGATCCCCAATTTTTCCAGTAAATCTCACCCACTCTCTAGTTCTTTTCAGTTGTTTCCTATATATCCTGGTGATCAAGGTCTTTTAGAGGATGTGGGCTGGCTAGAGGATATTAAAGGTTTCTTCAAATCATTGTGAACTACCAAAGTTATGAGAATGTTAATTGTCTTGGTTTTTTTGAGGGTACAGCTATAGACTAGGTAAAGTTGATTTTTTGATCATAGTTTAAGGTTGATATGACTTGGGAAATCATTAAGACCGCTTTTATAGAAAGGTTTATACCTAGGTATGGGATGTCAAGGATTGTGGAAGAGCTATGAGGGGTTTAGCGGGTAAAAAATCAGTGAATTCTTATGTTGACCACTTTATGTAGTTGTTTTCTTTCTTTATTGAAGAAGCATGATAGGATTTTCTGAAAAATCCTCTATTCATTTTGGGTCTTTGTCCAGAGATTGTAGAAAAAGTGCTCTCATTTGGTTAAACAAGTTTCGAGAAGTTAGCGGATGATGAAATTTTATCAGAGTTGGTTCTCAAGGTGCATTCAGTGTTGGTAGGATATTGTGAAGGTTCCCCATCTGGAGAGAATGGTGTTCTAGATAAACCTATTTCTAGAAATCTTCATTCATTGATTCTAGATTCAAGCCCATTAGACCATTCGCTTGTGTGCCACCAATGTGGTTGGTTTGGGCCTTCAAAGCCATCATGTATCAATCCTATGAAGACCTGTCATAATTTTGGCCATGTAGTTCATCTAGTGAAATTTTGTAAGAAGTGTTTCCCAAAGAATAACCCTTGATCAGAGAATTCTAGTTCCTAACTGTGATTAAGTAGAAGCTTTATTCAACAGGGCCCCATCCACATTCCTTAGTGTAAATCTCTCACACAGTCAGGGATATATGGGGGGTGTGTGGGAAACTATGGTCCTTTCTTCATCTCTAGTGTTGTAGTGGAGACAAGTTCAGATTCTTTTTAAAAACAAATTCCTTATTATTGTGCATCCTTTGTAATAGACTCAGTGGCCCTGTTTCCTTGTAATTATGTTTTTAAGCCATGAAAGTGGATATTTAAATGGTTTTATTCATTTTAACCAGTTTCTTATTTCTAGTTTTCTCTAATTGAATATACTCATTCCTATAAAAATAAATTTTTTTATCCTATGTTCAGATTCACTAATTGGTTTTAGTTACTTACATAGATTTTTCCATATCTATGGCATTTGGATTAAGTGTAAAATTTTCAGTTCCTATGGAGGTGTTGTTTTGATTGGGTGTACAGGTTTGGGTTATTTGTGTTGGGAGTTCCCAATCTCAGTAGGGGTGTTATTTGATTAATGTAAAGAATTTTTTTCTAGTTCCCTCATTCCATTCCCAGTATTCCTCACGTTGTTAATTGAGTTCTTATGGTGTGGATAACACTCTCATGTTCTCCCATTTTTTCACATGTTGGGTTTCTTCTATAAGAACTCTAGTGTGTCTTGTTATGTTAAAGGTCACCCTAGGATCTCTGTTTTTTTGGACATGTTCAGTTTTGGAATCCAATTTTGTTATCGTTCGACTAGATGACTTTATAGTGTAAGAAAGTGTTTGTGTTGGGGTTACTTTTCACACCCTGACCATGGAAATTCTTTGATTTTATTTTTTTCTTGTCATTTGATCTTATGGTTGAGGTTTAGCTTCAGTTCCTGGTTTAAATTTCTATGTTTTTGTGTTTTCAGGTGTAATTTTTCCTCTACATGGTTTGGGTGCTTGGTTTTCTAAACCATGCAGCCTCACCCAAGTAATCGTGTGTCTTTCCATGGGGTCTATGAATAAGGACCATGAGTTTCATATGGTTTGTGAAATAGTGAAAAACCCATTCAAGTTGTTTTGTCCATTTGGACATTGGATAACAAACAGTTTGCACACTATTTGGAAAACAACGCACCCAAACTGTGCGAGTGGAATATATTTTTAAAAAATTAAAATCTATAATCCTCTTTCCCCTCTTTTCCATCAAAATAAATCCCCTACCCCTTGGTCATTTCTTGCACATGAAGGGGTTCTGAAACCCTCCTCCCCATGGATACTCCTTCTCTATGTATGCATATCCATGTTCCAAAAATGATTTTTAGGGTTATTGTCACTTGTTCATATCATGTTCTTATCCACTCTTGGTTTTTGAGTTGTCATTTGGGGGGTTATTGTTTGTACAAACCCTATAACATAAGGTTGATATGTTGGGTTGTTTTTCTTTGGATCTAGGGTGTGAGGATCATTCCATGGGGGTTCTCCTCCTTCTCCAAAAGTTTCATCATATCTTTACTCTTTTGAGGTAGGTGTTTCCATTAATTTCTTTTAGAGGAGAATAAATTAATTCTTGTGTGTTTACAAATAATTTATAAATATTTTTATCATGCCTATTATGTATTGGTATTGATTATTGTGATAGTTTGGGGTTGATATTTTGGTGAGAAATGGGTTTTCAAAGGATTTATATATATATATCTATATGCTTAAACACTAAAAGGGTTTGATAGAATTTTTATTATTTTATTGAAATGAAATTAAACTCTTATTATGATATTCTCCCTTTTTTATAGTTTGGTATCTTATTTGAGTTAATATTTTGTTTATGGTGTGTGATTTAGATGCCGCTCTATGGCTTGCGAAAAATTGTTTTAAATGCTTTGGAAAGTTCCTATAGCTTTTAAATGTTTATTAGTGATCTTGTTATTGTGTGACTTCTTGTGTTGGTTGAAAATAATGCGGTGAATCATTAATAAAAAATTTTGGGATACTCCATGGATATTTGTATCATTCTATTGGATATTGGCTCATCCATGTACTCCTACAGTGCACACATGGATGGGAACACAAATGAAAATGGTTTGGGATGAACTTACTCTATCTAAAAACAAGTATTTCAAAACACTTACCCATCCTTCTTTCTTTCATCAAACTCTTGATTCATTAATAATAGTCCTTTGGTTCCCAAATGACATGAAATTGGTTTTGAATTTTTTTTGAAGATGCTTATAGTATGGAACATTGGTTAAATGTTTGATTTTCTACAAAGGGATAAGAAATCCCATTTGGCATGTTTAGTTACATTGTATGTTTTCATCATGGTTTTGAAATATCATTGGAAATAGAATTGGATTTGGAATGGATGGATAATTTGCCATTATAAATATGAAAGTTTAATTTAGTTATATTTTGTAAATGGTTTGGAACATCCTTGAAATTTATTATAATTGATAATGTTAAAGGCTTAATTAGAAAATTAAATTGTTTGGAAAATGAATTGTGGTTTTGAGAGTAAAAATTCCATGTTGGCATATTTTCATGTTTTGAGAAATGATTTGAAAGATCATGTGATGCGAAAACCCAGTTGGCACTTGAGAACTTTTTTTTGTGAGATGAGAACCCCTATGGAGGATATCCATATATGTGTTATTGCATTGGTGGTGTCGGTGTTTAGTCACTACTGGAAAAGTAGGCTATACCAACGGTTTATAACCGTTGGTATAGTTTGGAAAACCGTTGGTATAGGGTATACCAACGGTTTTCCAAACCGTTGGCCAGTTATCCGTGAGGAAAGCCCTATACCAACGGTTTCATTTAAACCATTTGTATAGGTCTTTGAGAATTCTGGGAAACTCTTTACCAACGGTTCTAAACCGTTGGTATAAGCTTTTCCAGAATTCTGGAAAAAGCTTTACCAAAGGTTCAGAACCGTTGGTATAAGTTTTTCCAGATTTTAGGAAAAGGCTTTACCAACGGTTCAAAACCGTTGGTAAAGCTATTCCCAGAGCTGCTGCACAGCAGCCCCCAGAAGCCCTCCAGAAGCCCTACTATACAGCTGCATAAAAACAGTGCACAACATCCCTCCAATATACCCTCCACTATACACCTGCATAAAAAATATCACAAAAGCCACATACGGACTTCAAACAGTATAAAAAACACCTAAAATAGCCCAAAAAAACACATATGACAACAATCATCCGGTGGTAATTCACCTCACCCATCAAATTCTAATAGGCAGAATAGTTTGATAAATATCTATTAGAGTTGAATAAGACATTCAGATTGACTCAAATCCCATTTTTTTTTGTGATGCTAGGTTTGGGTATGTAATGATTTGTGATGAATTTTTCATTGAACTTGTATTGTTTATAATATATGGTGAAAAGATATTTTCTTAGGAGTCTCGTCACTTATGACCCCATGAGTGAAACTACCCAACTCATGAAAAAGAGCTTGCGACTATTGTTGATGAGTGTAAATTTCAGTTGTATTCACTTAAAATGATTTTCTTTTGAAATAAAAGAGAGACTTTGAGTGGTGTCATCCACACCGCGCCTCGGATTGAGGTAGAGTTGACTCGTACACGTCACAAATGACCCATGGATACATGTCCTAAAGTATCAACAATATCTGAATGCCTTTGGTCTATTTTCCGTATGTCAGTTGTTGTTTTAACTTAAACTGTTGTCCATTTCAAAGAAAAGTGAAAAACTTTGAGTGGTGCCGGCCACACCGCATCTCAGATTGAGGCGGGGTTGACTCGTACATGTCACAAATGACCCATGGATCATTGTCCTAAAGTTTCAATAGAATCCGAAAGCGTTTGGTCGGTTTTCCGTATGTCGTTTTTTTTACTTAAAAGCACATCCATTTTAAACAAAAGAATGACCCTTTGAGTGGTCCCAGCCACACTAGCCCTCAGATTGAGGCAAGGTTGACTCGTACACGTTACATATGACCCATGGATCGTTGTACTAAAGTTTCAACAGAATCTGAATGCGTTGGGTCAATTTTCCGTATTCCAGTTGTTGTTTTCACTTAAAATCATGTTCATTTCAAATAAATGTTAGACACTTTGAGTGGTGTCGGCCACACTGCACCTCGGATTGAGGCGAGGTTGACTCGTACACGTCACAAATGACCAATGGATACATGTACTAAAGTATCAATAGTATCCGACTGCGTTTGGTCAGTTTTCCGTATGTGGTTTTTTTACATAAAAGTGCATCCATTTTAAAAAAAAGAAAGACACTTTGAGTGGTCCCGGCCACACAGGCCCTTGAATTGAGGCGGGGTTGACTCGTACACGTCACATATGACCCATGGATACATGTCCTAAAGTATCAATAGTATCTGAATACCTTTGGTCCCTTTTCCGTATGTCAGTTGTTTTAACTTAAATCGTTGTCCATTTCAAAGAAAAGTGACAAACTTTGAGTGGTCCCGGCCACACCGACCCTCGGATTGAGGCGGGGTTGACTCATACACGTCACATATGACCCATGGATCGTTTTACTAAAGTTTCAATAGAATACGAATGCGTTTGTTCGGTTTTCCGTATGCCAGTTGTTGTTTTCACTTATAATCCTGTCCATTTCAAATAAAAGTTAGACACTTTGAGTGGTGTCGGCCACACCGCGCCTCGGATTGAGGTGGGGTTTTCTCTTACATGTCACAAATGACCCATAAATCATTTTCCAAAAGTTTCAACAGAATCCGAAAGTGTTTGTTCAATTTACGGTATGTCATTTTTTTACTTAAAAGCGCATCCATTTTAAACAAAAGAAAGACACTTTGAGTGGTACCGGACACACATGTCCTCATATTGAGGCGGGGTTGACTTTTACGCATCACATATGACCCATGGATCGTTTTCCTACAGTTTCAATAGAATCCGAATGCGTTTGGTTGGTTTTCCATATGTCAGTTGTTGTTTTAACTTAAACTGTTGTCCATTTCAAAGAAAAGTTAGACACTTTGAGTGGTACCGGCCACACTGCGCCTCAGATTGAGGCGGGGTTGACTCGTACACGTCACATATGAACCATGGATCGTTGTCCTACAGTTTCAACAAAATCCGAATGCGTTTGGTCAGTTTTACGTATGTCAGTTGTTATTTTAACTTAAATTGTTGTTCATTTCAAAGAAAAGTTAGACACTTTGAGTGTTACCGGCCACATCGGCCCTCGTATTGAGGCGGGGTTAGCTCGTACACGTCACATATGACCCATGGATCATTTTCCTATAGTTTCAACAGAATCCGAATGCATTTGGTCTGTTTAACGTATGCCAGTTGTTGTTTTCACTTAAAATCTTGTCCATTTCAAATAAAAGTTAGACACTTTGAGTGGTGCCGACCACACCGCGCCTCGGATTGAGGCGGGGTTGGCTCATACACGTCACATATGACCCATGGATACATGTCCTAAAGTATCAATAGTATCCGAATGCGTTTGATCCATTTTCCGTATGTGGTTTTTTTACTTAAAAGCGCATCCATTTTAAACAAAAGAAAGACACTTTGAGTGGTACTGGCCACACCGGCCCTCAGATTGATGTGGGGTTGACTCATACACGTCACATATGACCCGTGGATCTTTTTCCTATAGTTTCAATAGAATCCGAATGTGTTTGGTCTGTTTTCTGTATGCCAGTTGTTGTTTTCACTTAAAATCCTGTCCATTTCAAATAAAAGTTAGACACTTTGAGTGGTGTCGGCCACTACTTCAAAGCACATTTTCCATATCATTTTCCACATGCATAAACAAGAAATACATGGCTAACTAAGAAAGCTAAGTAAAAAAATAGAAAAATGAGTATCACAGTACCAAGGAATACTAAAGGTCTAGGTAGTAGACTAATCATACAATAAGAATCAAGTGCAAAAAATATAATTCGAATGCAACGTCCCTATGAAGCAAAGGAAAACCCCAAAGTGGAAAACCATGTTAAAAAATAAAGAGTTATACAGAATTTAAAAATTTAATGGATCAATCTGTATAGCATCCCACCTTTTTATCACATAAACTTTCATTACATTTTACAAAACCGAGGATCTTTAAGGTTTATTGTCTTGGAAACCAGGAACTTAAAACATGAAAACATAAAACATTCTTCTTAAACACTTGAAAGGATTCTCCTCATGTTCATCCTAGGTTCATTACTGCATCTCATGACCAGGGAATATACATCAAAAGAAAGGGTGAGCAGAAGGCCCAGTAAGGAAAACAAGAGAAACATTTTACATGTGAACTTGAGATACTTCAATAAGGTCATGGAAGGAACTTTAAGGCATGAGAAAGAAATCATGTGATATATCATAATAAGAAAAAAAAATTTCATTACTTGAAGATGTGTCTACATAATTTAACATAGAAAATCATGAACATATCACCAAGGTCCATCCCCAAGGTGTCATTTGAAAATTACCATGGTTATTCACCAAGGTATCGTGAAAATTGTAATCTCTAGTGGTTACATCATTACCCAATGCATTGGAGCGCTATCAGGGCGCACCCTTAAATTTGTCTTTATTATCATGTGAGCCACATATATCATCATCAAACATTTCATAAATAACCCATATAGCATAAAATAAATGGGTTTCATTTCATAATCATAACGTTTTAAAAACTGCTTTAAAGACATGATCTTTACGTCACTTTAAAACCCACAAAAAAGGAAGGTGGGTCTCATGTATGTAAATCCCAGAATTTAAAATAGAACATTTTGGTATATATGTGAATACCCCTTTATAAGAAATAGCTTTGAGTATTCACTTAATAATATAAAAGAACTTTAATAAAAGAGATAGACATTTTGAGACAGAAATTCTGTAGCATAACGGCTATGTTCCGAGGTTTTAGAAGACATTAAAAGAGAGGTAAAATGGGTCAAACATTCATAAATGACCCATAAAATAGTACATGGACAGAATAAGAAGTATAAATTATCATGGTAATGAAATTTCAAGGACATACCATTTGAAATGAAAAACATGGAAGGAAGAAAAAAATTAGATTTCTCTTATGAAAGTTCGGCAGCCTAACAGCGTTACTTAAACATCAACAAAAATGATTTGAAAAGATCAAATAGGGTCTCTCATCATGTGAACATAAGAGTTCAGTATGATAGATATAGATATAATTCCTCAACATAACAAAAAAGAACATGAAAGAATTGACAAGAAAGTAGAACTTCAAAACGAGAAGGGTGAAGAACCACTTAAAAATTCGGCAGCCTAACGGCACCACTTAAAACATCAAAATACTGAGTTGAAGAGATCAAATTGGGTCTCTCATCATATGAACATAAGAGTCCAGTATGATAGATATAGAGATCATACCCCAACATAACAAAAAGGAACTTTAAAGAATTGACATGAAAGTAGAACTTCAAAACGAGAAGGGTTAAGAACCACTTAAAAATTCGGCAGCCTAACGACGCCACTTAAAACTTCAAAATACTGAATTGAAGAGATCAAATGGGGTCTCTCATCATATGAACATAATAGTCCAGTATGATAGATATAGAGATCATACCCCAACATAATAAAAAGGAACTTGAAATAATTTACGTGAAAATAGATCTTGAAAAATGAGAAGGGAGAAAGAATCCGTTACAAAAATTTCGGCAGCCTAACAGCGCCACTTAAAACTTCATAAAACGAAATAATGAGAGCAAGAGGGGATCTCTCATTATATGAACATGAAAAGGGCAGTAAGAGGAGTATAAAAGAACATCCTCCAACATAAGAACATGGAGCATAAAAGGAATGACATAAAAGAGATTACTTGAAATGAAAGAGAGAGATCGGATCCCTTACCTTAAAATGTAACTCTTAAACCACAAAGGTTGGGACCTTGAGGGCTTGGGGCACCTTGGGAGGACTCCTTGGGAGGTAATGAGACCAGAACTTAATTGGGGAAGAGTGGGGAGTCGAATGGATGAGAGGAGGGCTTGGTATTTATAGGGAAAGTGAGGGGACAAGGCATTAATGGCCAAGGGACACCTCACATGTGCTTTTCTCAAACCCATGTGCTCTCCCTTGGCATTTACCATGGAGTTAGGAAACATGGGGCCCCCAAAACAATAATTCATCACCCTTGGCCGGACAACCCTTAAAATATCTCATGACATCATCATGACACAGCTATGATGTCATTAAACATACCGAAACCCTAAAACTGCATTTTTACTATTCACTGAAAATTCAACTTTCTCGGAAAAATCCCAAAATTTCACACTAACCAAATATCAATGCTCTGATTTCAAAAATGAACTCCATTTTATAAAAATAATTTTCTAAATATTTTTAAATTTATTTTTAAATAAATACGCTATTCACTGAAAATTCCTTTTTTTCAGAAAAAACCCCAAAAATTACCACAACATAATATCGGTTCTCTGAGTTCAAAAATGAAATCCATTTTATAAAAATAATTTTCTAGATATTTTTAATTTAATTTTTAATTAAAAAACACTATTCACCCGAAAAAACTAATACTTGAATAATAATTTATGAAACTGTTATTAACCATTTTATTGAATCACATTACTTGATCAAGGTGCCTAGATTATTTTAAAACTTTCTTTAAGTGAGATTACTAATCCATTTGGTCATATTACTAATCCTAATCATAAAATCACTATTCATTATTTACTATTCATCAAAAATCAAGTTGATCTTATTAGACTCCAAATTTCGTACTGAACATAATTGTAGAAGACCATTTTTTGAAAATCATTACACATTTTTAATTATTTAAGGTTTACATTAACATTTTTAAAATATCCTTTCTCTAAAATTCATCAAAAATATGCATACTATATTTATCCGGTCATTTGAAAAATTCAAAAACTTCATCATAAGAAGAAATCCCAATTTTTATTTAAAACAAGGATTACACAAGGCAGTTACGGTCTCCTTACATAGCCCCTTATCACACCAGCATAGGACCTAAGTGTAAGGTGTGCTAAGGTTAGAGAATCCGAGGGAGGCTCGGCCAACATCGCACGAGTAGTAATTTCTATCAGTTTGAATTTCTCGCGAAGGAGATCCCGTTCTAGCTTCACACGATGAAGTTCAGCTTGGGTTTGGTCCAGAGCAAAGCCCAGTGGTGCTACCTCATTCCCAAGTTCTGTTAGATGGGCTTTGATCGGTCCAAGACAACTGGGTGAGGCCATCAAATCTTCTTTCTATATTAATTAACCAAGATTACTTATATTTAGAGACAATAATCAAAACGTTTAGTTTCCAGTGGTCATATTGACCAATGGTCATATAACAGTCAAAAACCAATGGTATCATTTTAATTATACTCATGTTATCAAATAAAACATTTTTGTTGAGTATAAACATAAAATAAAATAACACATAAAATTAGGAAAGAAGATTTATTCAAAATTTCGGGTCGTTACAATCTTCCCCCCTTAAGAAATTGCGTCCTCGCAATTTTTAAAATTAGGTTTTGAAATTTCATTGAAAGTCCCACATCGGAAAAGGAGCCAGTAAAACTATTACTTTAAAATAAAGAAAGGGAAGTACGAAGGTCACCCGAGTTAGTCCACACTAGGATTCCATGTAGGAAAACATGGACATGGAAGAAAAACAAAGGGTCAAGTTTTGAGGGAGAGTGATGGAGAGCATGATTAGGAGAAAGTTAACCATAAGAAAATCCCAAACCTATGATGTGTGTAAGCGGTCTTTGATTACCTAGTAGGAAATGTAAACCAACAACATTTTTGTTTTATGTTCCTTTTAATAACTTTGAGGAATTCATTTACAACATAGAACAAAAACATAAGTAAATATATCTACCTTCATGTAGAGTTTCATACATTAATAAGTTTTTACCAAAACTAATCTTTTCTCCAAACGATGAGCATTCAAAACTACTTGGTCTCATCAAAACACAAGAATCATCTTCTAGGGAATCACATAATCCACAAATGATCAACTATCTATTTCTTCTATCTTTAAACATTATCCAAAAAATAGAATGGGTAAGGTAAAACAACTCTTCAAAAAGAATCCCATAGGAATGGAAACTACTTTTAAATCTTCAAAGTTCCATGGTACTACCCAATGTACATCATAGACCATTCCGTAAATAATGGTTCTTAATATTCCTCAAAATAAACCAAACTAAGATTGAAACCCAAATACAAGAAAGATTTGATAACATAGTCTTCCAAAATATACTTCACTGTTCATCTCCAAACAACATCAACCACTCCTAACATCTTATAACCAAAGTAGCTAACCTAAACATATTTTACCCAAGATAGGTTAATCATTCCCATAAGTAACCTAAATTACTATAAGTCCACCATAAATTCATTGATTCTTCAAAATATAAGTCAACCTAACTCCTCAATGAAAATACCGTAGTAATATATTTTCCTCAATCATATAGGGTCCCCAAAATAGTGAACGTTTTCCAAAATAATAATCATATTTTAATCCCCTAATCATCTCTGTCGTATTAATACGACAATCGTAGCATTTCCTATCACATTGGTTGTTGGGACATGTTCTTTCATTTCCCTCCATTAACTAAGAAAAGAAACTATAATTAGGGGCTTAAATACTTATCCAATAATCATGAAAAGAAACTTAAAGCATATAAGGATAACTTGTAGTTGAAAAGTATACCCTAACTTGTGATCCCATAGGTTCCCATCTAGGTTATACATGATAATGCATTCTTATGTGAACCTTTATTTTATTTTATCTTTGTTCCTTTAACAATGGTTCATACTAAGCTTATGAATTTACCAAAGCATATCCCCTGGGAGTGTCGTAACCAAGAGTGCAGCAAAGCCCGTTGTCGTGTACCAGTTCCCGTTTGAGTCTAGATCAAAGCGGTGTTTTCGGGTTTTACCCCTATGTACATCTGTGCCAGAGCCACCTCTACCTACTCGTATCCAGACAGAGATGTATTTGCTTGGAAACCCATTACTCAATACTCAACAAAATACCAGGAAGATTTCCTATATATAAAATTTTCTACAGGATTCTTCCTAAAGTTTTCATATCCTAATTTCCACAAATAACTAAACCATCTTTTGATACCAACTATAGCATCACGCCTTTTTATCACATAAACTTTCATTACATTTTACAAAACTGAGGATCTTTAAGGTTTAGTGTCTTGGAAACCAGGAACTTAAAACATGAAAACATAAAACATTCTTCTTAAACACTTGAAAGGATTCTCCTCATGTTAATCCTAGGTTCATTACTGCATCTCATGACCTGGGAATATACATCAAAAGAAAGGGTGAGCAGAAGGCCCAGTAAGGAAAACAAGAGAAACATTTTACATGTGAACTTGAGATACTTCAATAAGGTCACGGAAAGAACTTTAAGGCATGAGAAAGAAATCATGAGATATATCATAATAAGAAAAACATTTTTCATTACTTGGAGATGTTTCTACACCATTTAACATAGAAAATCATGAACATATCACCAAGGTCCATCCCCAAGGTGTCATTTGAAAATTACCAAGGTTATTCACCAAGGTATCGTGAAAATTGTAATCTCTAGTGGTTACATCATTACCCAATGCATTGGAGCGCTATCAGGGCGCACCCTTAAATTTGACTTTATTATCATGTGATCCACATATATCATCATCAAACATTTCATAAATAACCCATATAGCATAAAATAAATGGGTTTCATTTCATAATCATAACGTTTTAAAAACTGCTTTAAAGACATGATCTTTACGTCACTTTAAAACCCACAAAAAGGAAGGTGGGTCTCATGTATGTAAATCCCAGAATTTAAAATAGAACATTTTGGTATATATGTGAATACCCTTTTAGAACAAAGAGCTTTGAGTATTCACTTAATAATATAAAAGAACTTTATAAAAAGAGAGAGACATTTTGAGACAGAAATTCTGCAGCATAACGGCTATGTTCCGAGGTTTTAGAAGACATTAAAAGAGAGGTAAAATGGGTCAAACATTCATAAATGACCTATAAAATAGTACATGGACAGAATAAGAAGGATACATGATCATGGTAATGAAATTTCAAGGACATACCATTTGAAATGAAAAACATGGAAGGAAGACAGAAATTAGATTTCTCTTATGAAAGTTCGGCAGCCTAACGACGTTACTTAAACATCAACAAAAATGATTTGAAAAGATCAAATAGGGTCTCTCATCATGTGAACATAAGATTTCAGTATGATAGATAAAGAGATAATTCCCCAACATAACAAAAAGGAACTTGAAAGAATTGACATGAAAGTAGAACTTCAAAACGAGAAGGGTGAAGAACCACATAAAAATTCGGCAGCCTAACGGCGCCACTTAAAACATCAAAATACTGAATTGAAGAGATCAAATTGGGTCTCTCATCATATGAAAATTAGAGTCCAGTATGATAGATATAGAGATCATACCCCAAAATAACAAAAAGGAACTTGAAAGAATTGACATGAAAGTAGAACTTCAAAACGAGAAGGGTGAAGAACCACTTAAAAATTCGGCAGCCTAACGGCGCCACTTAAAACTTCAAAATACTGAATTGAAGAGATGAAATGGGTTATCTCATCATATGAACATAATATTCCTGTATGATAGATATAGGGATCATACCCCAACATAATAAAAAGGAACTTGAAATACTTTATGTGAAAATAGATCTTGAAAAATGAGAAGGGAGAAAGAATACGTTACAAAAATTTCGGCAGCCTAACGGTGCCACTTAAAACTTCATAAAAGGAAATAATGAGAGAAAGAGGGGATCTATCATTATATGAACATGAAAAGGGCAGTAAGAGGAGTATAAAAGAACATCCTCCAACATAAGAACATGGAGCATAAAAGGAATGACATAAAAGAGATTACTTGAAATGAAAGAGAGAGATCGGATCCCTTACCTTAAAATGTAACTCTTAAACCTCAAAGGTTGGGACCTTGAGGGCTTGGGGAACCTTGGGAGGACTCCTTGGGATGTAATGAGACAACAAATTAGTTGGGGAAGAGTGGGGAGTCGAATGGATGAGAGGAGGGCTTGGTATTTATAGGGAGAGTGAGGGGACAAGGCATTAATGGCTAAGGGACACCTCACATGTGCTTTTCTCAAACCCATGTGTTCTCCCTTGGAATTTACCATGGAGTTAGGCCACATGGGGCCCCCAAAACAATAATTCATCACCTTTGGCCGGAAAACCCTTAAAATATCTCATGACATCATCATGACACAGCTATGATGTCATTAAACATACCGAAACCCTAAAACTGCATTTTTACTATTCACTGAAAATTCAACTTTCTCAGAAAAATCCCAAAATTTCACACTAACCAAATATCAATGCTCTGATTTCAAAAATGAACTCCATTTTATAAAAATAATTTTCTAAATATTTTTAAATTTATTTTTAAATAAATACACTATTCACCGAAAATTCATTTTTTCAGAAAAAACCCCAAAAATTACCATCACATAATATCGGTGCTCTGAGTTCAAAAATGAAATCCATTTTATAAAAATAATTTTCTAAATATTTTTAGTTTAATTTTTAATTAAAAAACACTATTCACCCGAAAAAACTAATACTTTAATAATAATTTATGAAACTGTTATTAACCATTTTATTGAATCACATTACTTGATCAAGGTGCCTAGATTATTTTAAAACTTTATTTAAGTGAGATTACTAATCCATTTGGTCATATTTCTAATCCTAATCATAAAATCACTATTCATAATTTACTATTCATCAAAAATCAAGTTGATCTTATTAGACTCCAAATTTCGTACTGAACATAATTGTAGAAGACCATTTTTTTGAAAATCATTACACATTTTTAATTATTTAAGGTTTACATAAACAGTTTTAAAATATCCTTTCTCTAAAATTCATCAAAAATATGCATACTATATTTATCCGGTCATTTGAAAAATTCATAAACTTCATCATAAGAAGAAATCCCAATTTTTATTTAAAACAAGGATTACACAAGGTAGTTGCAGTCTCCTTACATAGCCCCTTATCACACCAGCATAGGACCTAAGTGTAAGGTGTGCTAAGGTTAGAGAATCCGAGGGAGGCTCGGCCAACATCGCACGAGTAGTAATTTCTATCAGTTTGAATTTCTCGCGAAGGCGATCCCGTTCTAGCTTCACATGATGAAGTTCAGCTTGGGTTTGGTCCAGAGCAAAGCCCAGTGGTGCTACCTCCTTCCGAAGTTCTGTTAGATGGGAATCAATCGGTCCAAGACTACTGGGTGAGGCCATCGAATCTTCTTTCTATATTAATTAACCAAGATTACTTATATTTAGAGATAATAATCAAAACGTTTAGTTTCCAGTGGTCATATTGACCAATGGTCATATAAGAGTCAAAAACCAATGGTATCATTTTAATTATACTCATGTTATCAAATGAAACATTTTGGTTGAGTATAAAAATAAAATAAAATAACACATAAAATTAGGAAAGAAGATTTATTCAAAATTTTGGGTCGTTACAATCTTCCTCTGATCACCATCACCATCACCACTATCATCATCAGCCTCATCCTCGCCGCCATCTCTGTCATCGTCGTCGTCCTCGTCATCGTCCCCATGCTCATCGCCGGCCTCATCCTCATCCTCGACATCATCCTCGCCCTCGGCCCCATCCTCGCCCTCGGCCCCATCCTCACCCTCGTCCACATCCTCATCCTCGCCCTCTTCCTCTTCAGCATCCTCATCATCACCAGGAACGTCATCATCTCGATCGCCACTAGAGCTGCCGCCTGGTGCATTGGATGATGCACCCATCGACGACATAAATGTCTGACAAGCCACACTAGCCTCTGGTGGAAGTGATGAAGATAATGCTTTCATCAGTTTCATAAATTCTCTGTCTCTTGTTTGAACTTGTACTTCCAACTCTGTGACCCTTTTATCAGACTGTATTGAATGCTCCTTGACCTTTTCCAACTCGGTGGTACTAGAATGGATACCTGGAGACGACCAATACCTCATCGGGACTATATTCTTACCAGGTCGGCAGCGTACTCGACCAGAGTGCTCATCTCCCAAAACCTGATATAAATGATCGTGTGACCCAAAATTGTCAGGCTCCTGGGAATCAAGAGCCTCTAAAGCAGCCTGTAAAAAATAGTAATAGATTAATAAATTTCAAATTAGATATTAAAAATTGAAATAAACAAATTAAAACTTACAATCTTCTCTTGGGTCGGTTCATTTACCGCAGTTCCATCTTTTTTTCTTCTACTCGAGCAAAACAATTTTGCTCGAGGGATACGTCCTTCAATATTCATTTTGTGCTTCTGTAATGACATTGAAACAATATAAAGTGAAAGTATAATCATATATGCATTATTCAATAAATCACATAATTTAAGTAGTATCCACTAAAAAGGGAAAGTCCTAAAAAAAATTATAAACAACTATATCGTACCTGCTACTTCTCATGATCTGCCATAGTTGTGCGCCCCAAAGTGTGGAGGTATTGCTTTGAATCAATGTTTTTTTGTTTTTTTCAGAATATTCCTAAATAATGATTAATAATTAATAAGATTATATTAATGCAAAATATGAAAACTCTCATTTAAATAACTCAAATGAGATTAATACCTTAAATTTGGCAGTCACCCAATGGGTAATCATTTGGCGATATTTCTCTATCGGGCAGTCATCCATGATAGGTAATGTCTCTAACTCCGTGCCCACTCTATCACACCAGCCAATATATAGCTCATGCTTATAAGCTCTCCAAAGCTCTCCTAGCTCTTTTAAACGCGCTGGCCGTGCACCTTCGCCATCAGGGAAGTTAAACCGAAGCTGAAACCAAATTGATTAGTTCATTTATATACAAAAATATAATACATTAAATCCAATAGATTTTTTACCCATATTTGTGCCCACGCGTTATCCTTGTCTTCGGGTGGCAGATGTCTCCAAGAGAGAGGGCTGACCGGAATGATATCGGAGTATATGGCTAGCGTCGCTAAAAAACCCCGACATTGCTACCCAGATTTCTCAATCATTTGTCCATCAACATTGTATTCAACCATCAACTGTTTCTGGCGGTTCCATACCGCACGCAAGCGAGTACGCCCCCTCCCCCGCCTCCTATCTGTAGATGAATCTGTTATTAAAGAAAAATAATATCAATACAAGTTATAATAAAAATAAATTTTGGTATAAAAATTTGATAGAGTTATATAAATATACCTGTGGTAGTCGGATCAATGGGTGCAGAAGCTGAAGGAGTATCCTGTACAGGTGGAGTGTCCCTCAGTGTATGCTCCTCAGCCACATACTGTGTCGCAGCAGGAGTCGAAGAAGGTGGAATATAATAGCCCGGAGATAATGAACCAGAAGCAAAAGATGATGGAATAGACGTCTGGCCAGCTGGTAGTGTAAACATCGGAGGTCTAAATATCTCATATGTACCTGAAGACACGCCATGATCAAAATAGGGCGTAGAAGATACGTATGTGGTAGTGGGTCTTCTAACTCTCTCCCCATGATCCCTTGTACCACCGACCTCAGTACCGGGACCACTAGATGATCGTCCATCTCTGACACCACTCTCCCTCCTACCACCAACCTCTCTACTGGGAGCAATATCAGGCTCCTCGTCAGATATCTGTCGTCTAGGGGGTGGATCCTGAAAAAAAGTTTGACAGAAAAGTAAACACATGATATTATAAGTTATTGAAATATTTATATTTGAAATAAAATACTCACATCAGGGATGAGTGGAGGAACACCCATTTGTACCATGCAAAGATTATTATCTGTCATCTTTTTCCACCACCTCTCTTCAATGGGTGTCATTTCCTGCAATGAAAACAAATATGGAAGTAATTAGAAACAGATAACTAATGTGTAACCCAAAAAACAAAATATAGAAAAACCATTATGATAAAAAGAACATAATGAAATAGAAGATTTATGGTGTTATGAAGGTAAGTACTAGGATACACACTCTGAATGATGTAGGTGAAACATGTAGGTGAGAACACGACTGTATGATTCTATATATTTCCCACCACAACTTCGGGTTCACAATCAACTCTGACAATTGAGCTATTGGGGTCATCATAAGTAATAAACGGATTGCTTCTAATTGAAGTAGGGATAGTGTCAACTTCATCATCACCATCATCAAAAAAATGTTTGGGATTTACTTCAATAATTACACCGAATTTAGGATGACGATGATCTTTGACATAAAAAACTTGTTTCACCATTGATGCCAATACATATGGTTCATCGGTGGCAAGAGTGCGAGTCATGTCAATAAATCGAAATCCATAATCATCAATAAAGGCGCCTTGCCTCGTCATTGAATCAAACCATTGACATTTCATCATCGTGACTCGACCATGCGAGTAATAATCCAAAATTATTATTTTCTCCACGACACCATAATAAGCAAAATTTTCAGAACGAGGTCTAGTGTCCGATGAACTGGAATAACAGTCTGTTGTGGCAGTTAGCATAACACCATTATGCTGTGTTCTCATGTTTCTTGCTCGTTCAGTGATAATAAATTTTTATCCATTGATCACAAATGATTTAGAAGCACGAACCATGGTATTAGAACCAAAATCCAAAGCTCTTATTTCCTCAGAAACAGAGTCTGTAGGCAAACTCGATACCTGAAATATAAACAAATAGTAAACTTAATTAAATATTATTTTTATTTAGTTATTATAGAAATATTTTTACCTTCAATTTCAACCAAGTAGAAAACCCTTTGCTATGAAAAGTCTTCTTCTTTCTCAAAGATAAAGAACGATGCTTTCTATATATCAATTCTTTATGTTCCCTGTAGATAAAAAAAATAATAGTTTAACAAATATTTAAAATTACAAGAGATAAGATAACAGATACATGTACAATTAACTTACTTGATATACTCATTGAACAAATCACAATTGAACAACACTGTGCGATGTGCCATCTCTTGCTCTTCAAGGATTAATGTTGTCAATGTATATGATCCCGGAATTCCTCCTGTCTGAGGAAGTGATGGAAAACTGGGTTCAATTTTCCTATACTGTTCTTATTCATTTCTCATTGGTCTGTTTATTCTCGTAGTATGATCAGACAAATACATTGAGCAGAAATCCATACATTCTTGAGCCAAGTAACCGTTCACAATAGAACCTTCGGGATAATTCTTGTTCCGAACATATGATTTCAATGTGCACATGTTTCTTTCAGTTGGATACATCTAACGGAAAGCAACGGGTCCTCCAAGAAGTATTTCGGTCCGAAGATGGACAGTCAGATGCAACATGCATGTAAAAATGATGGAGGTAATATTTTCTCTAACTCACGCAAAATTAATGGTGTCTCTGCCAACAGTTTTTGCACGAGGGATTTGGACAAACTCTTAGAACAAAGATCTCTAAACAAATAGCACAACCAAATAACTGAGACTCTAACATTATTGGACAAGAGATGACGGATTTCTATTGGAATAAACTCATGCAAAAGGACGTGATAATCATGAGTCTTCAAAGATTTCAACTTCAACTCTTTTCTGTTGACCCGTTTTGATATATTGCTTGAATAGCCATCAGGAACTTTAATAGTCTCTAGCACTTCCAGAAATTGATTTTTTTCAGCAGGAGTCATCACATAAGAAGCACATGGAACTTGCCATTTATTTTCACTGATACAGACAGGATGCAATCATGGTCTGATCCCCCAATCTACCAAGTCGCGTCGAGATCGTAAATCATATTTTGTCTTCCCCTTGACATTTAGAATAATCGAAAGCAACATTTCACATATATTCTTTTCAATGTGCATTACATCTAATCAATGATGTAACAAGTTGGTTGACCAATATGACAACTCAAAGAATATACTCTTCTTCTTCCAATTGTAACAGGTATCATTGGAAACATTTTTCCTCTTTCTAGATTTCATTACACTCTTCCCAAATGAATAACTAAAATCTTTCAATTCATTAAGCACATCAGTTCTAGACATACGCTGAGGTGGATCGTCATTCTCCATGGTATTGTCAAATCTTCGACGATTGTTTCTATATGGATGGTTCATTGGCAAGAATCGTCAATGTCCCATAAAACTAAAACTACGAAGATATTTCAGTCTTCTCAATCGAGTATTATTCATACAAACATGACATGACAATTTTCCTTTTGTGCTCCATCTAGACATCATTGTAAAAGCAGGAAAATAATTGATAGTCCACATAAGTGCAGCACGCATCTGAAATATGTCTTTCGAACATGCATCGTATGTGGGACACCCACATCCCAAAGAAGTTTCAACTCTTTTATTAAAGGTTGCATGTATACATCTATATCATTGTCGGGATCAAAAGGGCCAGATATCAGTATACTCAAGAAAGTGTAAGGCTTTTTCATACACAACCAAGGGGGAAGTTTATAAATGTGTATGAAAACCGGCCATGTGCTTTGCGAAGTAAGCATCTGCCCAAATGGATTAAAACCGTCACATGAAAGACCCAGTCTCACATTACGCACGTCAGATGCAAATTCAGGATATCGAGCATCAAATCTCTGCCATGCAAATCCATCTATAGGGTGAACCAACTCTTTATTATTCTTTTTTCTCTCGGTGTCATGCCATCGCATTTTTACGGATATTTCATCAGACATGAAAAGGTTCGGTAATCTGTGGATAAATGGAAAGTGCCAAATTACTTTTTGTGGCACACGAGATGGTGTTCCATCATCTTTTGGCTTCCATCGGGAGCTTCCACATTTTATACAATCATTTCTTTCAGCAGTTTCCTCCCAAAATAAGCTGCAATCATTCAGGTAAGAATGATTTTTTTTTGAGAATCCAAGTTCATAAACCAACTTCCATGCCATATAGTGGTTTGAGGGAATATCTGAATCATCTGGAATTAAGTCCTTCAAGAAGGTAAGAATGTAATCAATTGCAGTATTTGAAATCCCATACATAGTTTTCCCATGAAACAATCGGATTAAAAATTCCAACTTTTTCATTTTATCACATTGCCGATATACTGGAGTCGTCGTAGCATCATTCAATTTTTTCACCCTATCAACATCATCATTTTCATTGGACGCATCATGTGTGCTTGTATCGAAATCTTGTTGGCTGGAGATCCTTTCCTTCTCATGATGTCGAATAAATGGAAACCGATCATATATCAAACTCTCCAATTCAGTCCTATCATTTGGATCATCAACATTTTGAGATTCCATTTTCTCTCCATTGTGATACCACACATAATAGTTTGTTTGGAAACCATATTTGGTTATATGATAGATAACTGCTTCACGGCCCAACCAAGGTCTTCCAACACAATTAAAAAAAGGGCAGTGTATGCGACCACTATCTGAAGCCTTGTCAAATGAAAAATCTAGAAAGATTTTCAAATTATTTTGAAAATCGGTTGAAATCTGATCAGTTTTGTACATCCAACTTCTATCCATTCTGTAAAAAAATCGCAATAAGTCATTTCAAAGCAATTCAATAATATTAAAATTTAATCAAAAAAATATTTACGTAAATGACAATTGTTTACTCTATATAAAAGCATAACTGACACATTACTCTATATGAGAATCATATTAAGAAATACAACAAAATACAGTGTATATAAGAAAATAAGATACAAAATTTCTAATGCCTATATTCAAGGATTGACCAGTAAGATATTGGAAGTGGATCAAGGAATACATAATCCTTAAGGGTCATGTTGGGAGGTGTCCAGGGGGTGTGCGGGACTGTCCAAGGGGGGTGTGGCGTGTCCAGGGGGTGCGGGATGTCTAGGGGGTGGTAGGGCCGTTCGGGAGGTCGGAGGTGTCCAGGGGGTGGGGGGCTGTCTAGGGGGGTCGGGGTGTCCAGGTGGGCGGGCTGTCCATGGGGGTGGTCAGGTTGTCCAAGGGGGTCGGGGTGTATAGGTATATTTATATGAAAATAATACCCCCACAATAATCATGTAGCCCTGTCATTAGTCTAAACCCCTAGAACACATAAAAGAAGCTAGTATGGACATTTACTAAAATATTTAACACCATACAAATGAAAATACACTCTAAATATAGTTTGAGAGAGGATATAATGGTGTGTGTGAAAAAATGATATTAAATCAATTTAAATGAATATGGAACAAATGAGGGTGTATAATACACTAAGAGTACCTCAAACAATCCAAAACCACTATAGCACCACATATTCAACTTCATGAAATAGGACTTGGAAATATTACCTACGTCTTTACTGATGACCACCTAATTGGAACACTCTATTTATGGTTCTTGAACACAAGGAACAAACAATGTTTGGTCTCTACCAACTCAATCACCCCCTTTTAGATCATAATCTCGTTTCCCCTTATACTAAAATGGTCTCACTGGAAGCTACTATTAATACCGGACCTAAACCATTCATTCTCCATAAAACAATGATCAAAGAACCATCGGAGGTATCTCTCATATAACCAAAACCATTTTTATCTATGATGTAACGAAATTCACATGAATAACTTTTATTCAATAACCTTTTGGTATATAATGTGCATCAACAATGGTTCAATTATATGGTTCATCACATTCCAATTTATTAATCACCCATACATGATAAAAATTGAACATTGACTTTCATTTAATTAAAACCATCATATTACATTTAATTCTTAACAAGCATAGAAGCATGGAAATTGGAATCTAATAACTTTAATTAGTCCCCGAAACTTTTTAATAAATTTAACATGAAAAATAAAACACTTTGAAATCTAAATAATCACTATGAAGTAAAATGAGCTTTGAATTCTATTGCACAAGTAAAAACACTCAACGACGGAATATATGAAAATAATATTAATATAAATTATTAAAACAAGATAATAAAGTAACAATGAATGTTAAAACTAAACATGTGATTGAATTTTATAACATATAATAAAAATTTCTTGGTAATGAAACATGAAAGGCGCATCAAAAAATTAGACAACATGGAATGTAAATAAAGAACAGAAACCTAAATTGGGATGGAAAAGAAATTCGGCTGGAATATGAGAATAGAAATTGGTCTCATCCCACATCAAAATCGAAACTAAAAACTAAGAAAATACCTCAGCCTTGGATGGGATGGAGGAAGAGAACCCGAAACACCTCCAAAATCGCCTCCAAAATTGCCCATGCGCTCCCGTTTAGGGCTCTGGATCGCGAATGGGGAAGAGGATCGGTTACTGCCAATTTGGGGGAAAGTTTTCCAAACGGTTTTTAAAAACCGTTGGTATATAACTCCATCCCAAACCTATACCAACGGTTCCATTGAAACCATTGGTAAATCTCTACTCCAACGGTTCTAAAACAATTTGAACATAAACTTTTAGGGTGTACCAATGGTTGTAAACCATTGGTATAGTGTTTTTTACCAACGGTTCAAGAGAACTGTTGGTATATATTGAAGATGGAATAATATACCAACGGTTTCAAACCGTTGGTATTGTGTATTTCTAGAACCATTGCACAGCACCCCCACCATTGCACCAGCACCCCCACCTGCATAAAAAGCACCAGAACTATTGCACAGTATTAAATCAGCATAAAAACACCTGTAATAACACAAAAAAACACATAAAACCATCAAACTCTTCCAACCATGTGGTGTACTACAATTCCCTATTTCAATCTTCATATGAAAAGAATAATCCAATGGAGTTGAATAACAGTTCAATAACTCAAAATGGGGTATGGAAACTTACCCACGGTTCTATGGTGGTTATGAAACTAAATTTGAAAATGGGGTTGGGAAACTTACCCATGGTTCCTTGGTGCTTACAAAAGGAGTAAAGTATAGAACTCATTATTTGATTTAAAATTCAGGCAGAACTGAAATGATCACCAGTTCAACTTGTGATGGTCTAGAAGAATGGAATTGTATGTTTTTTGAACTTAGTTAGAATAATATTAATGTTTTTAAGGCTACGAACACTAAATGGTACAAGAATGGGGCGATCTATTGGTCAAAGTAGGATTCCACCACATCGTACCTCGTATTGAGGTGGGTTTGACTCGTACACATCACATATGACCCATTTATCCTTTTTCTAAAGTATAAACACAATCTAAATGCGTTTGATCGGTTTTCCGTATGTCAGTTGTTCTTTTCATTTAAAATTAAGTCCATTTTAAACAAAATAGGGACACTTTGAGTGGTACCAGCCACACCATGCCTTGGATTGAGGTGGGGTCAACTTGTACACGTCACATATGAGACATGGATCATTGTGATAAATTATCAACACAATCAGAATCTGTTAGGTTGGTTTTCCGTAAGTACATAAGATGTTGTCCATTTTAAACATAAGAGAGACACTTTGGGTGGTTCCAGCCACACCGTGACTCGGATTGAGGCGATGTTGAGTTTTACACGTCACATATGACCCATGGATCCTTTTCCAAAAGTTTCAACAAAATATGAATGTGTTTGGTCAGTTTTCCGTATGTCAGTTATTTTTTTTACTTAAAATTAAGTCTATTTTAAAAAAAAAGAGAGACACTTTTAGTGGTTCCGGCCACACTATGAATCAGATTGAAGCAGGGTTGACTCGTACACATCATATATGACCCATATATCATTGTGCTAAATTTTCAACAGAATCCGAATGCATTTGGTCAGTTTTGTGTATTTCAGTTGTTGTTTTCACTTAAAATTAAGTCCATTTTAAACAAAAGAGAGAGACTTTGAGTGGTACCAGCCATACTGCACCTCGGATTGAGGTGGGGTCAAATCTTACACATCACATATTATCCATGGATCCTTGTGATAAAGTATCAACACAATAAGAATCTGTTTGGTTGGTTTTCTGTATGTACTTAAAATGTTGTTCATTTTAAACATAAGAGAGACACTTTGGGTGGTTCCGGCCACACCATGACTCAGATTGAGACGCAGTTGACCTGTACACATCACATATGACCCATGTATCCTTGTCCTAAAGTTTCAACAGATTCTGAATTCGTTTGGTAGGTTTTCTGTATGCCAGTTGTTATTTTCACTTAAAATTAAGTCTATTTTAAACAAAAGAGAGACACTTTGAGTGGTGTCGGCCACACCATGCCTTAGAATGAGGCGGGGTTGACTCTTACACATCACAAATGACCCATGGATTGTTTTCCTAAATTATCAACATAATCCAAATGCGTTTCTTCTGTTTTCCGTATGCCAGTAGTTGTTTTCACTTAAAATGTTGAGGCGAGATTAACTCGTACAACCACCAGGACAGCCCCCCAGGATTGTGGCGGGATTGACTCATACACATTACATATTACCCATTTATCCTTTTTCTAAAGTATCAACACAATCTGAATCCGTTTGATTGGTTTTCCGTATGTCAGTTGTTGTTTTCACTTAAAATTAAGTCAATTTTAAACAAAAGAGAGACACTTTGAGAGGTACCGGCCACACCACACCTCAGATTGAGGTGGGGTCAACTCGTACACATCACATATGACCCATGGATCCTTTTCCTAAAGTTTCAACAAATTATGAATGCGTTTGGTCGGTTTTCCGTAAGTCAGTTGTTGTTTTCACTTAAAATTAATTCTATTTTAAACAAAAGAGAGACACTTTGAGTGATGACGGCCACACCATGACTCAGATTGAGGTGGGGTTGACTCGTACACGTTATATATGACCCATGGATCATTGTGCTAAATTTTCAATAGAATCTGAATGCATTTGGTCAGTTTTCCGTATGTCAGTTGTTGTTTTTACTTAAAATTAAATCCATTTTAAAGAAAAAAGAGACACCTTGAGTGGTACCAGCCACACTGCACATCATATTGAGGCAGGGTCAACTCGTACACATCACATATGAGCTATGGATCATTGTGATAAAGTATCAACACAATCAGAATCCGTTTGGTCAGTTTTTCGTAAGTACTTAAAATGTTGTCCATTTTAAACATAAGAGATACACTTTGGGTGGTTTCGTCCACACAGTGACTCGGATTGAGGCATGGTTGACTTTTACACATCACATATGACCCATGGATCCTTTTCCTAAAGTTTGAACAAATTATGAATGCGTTTGGTCAGTTTTCCGTATGTCAGTTGTTGTTTTCACTTAAAATTAAATCTATTTTAATCAAAAGAGAGACACTATGAGTGGTGATGGCCACACCGTGACTCATATTGAGGCGGGGTTGACTCGTACATGTCATATATGACCCATGCATGGTTGTGATAAATTTTAAACAGAATCCGAATGCATTTGGTCAGTTTTCCGTATGTCAGTTGTTGTTTTTACATAAAATTAATCCATTTTAAACAAAAGAGAGACACTTTGAGTGGTACCAGCCACACCGTACCTCAGATTGAGGCGGGGTTAAATCATACATGTCACATATGAGCCATGAATCCTTTTGATAAATTATCAACACAATAAAAATCTATTTGGTCGGTTTTCTGTATGTACTTAAAATGTTGTCCGTTTTAAACATAAGAGAGACACTTTGGGTGGTTCCGGCCACACCGTGACTCGGATTGAGTCGCGGTTGAGTTTTACACGTCACATATGACCCATGGATCCTTTTCCTAAAGTTTCAACAGATTATGAATGCATTTGGTTGGTATTCCGTATGTCAGATATTGTTTTCACTTAAAATTAAGTCAATTTTAAACAAAAGAGAGACACTTTGAGTGGTGCCGGCCACACCACGACTCAGATTGAGGAAAGGTTGACTCGTACACATCATATATGACCCATAGATCATTTTTCTAATGTTTCAATAGAATCTGAATGCATTTGGTCAGTTTTCTGTATGTTAGTTGTTGTTTTCACTTAAAATTTAGTCCATTTTAAACAAAAGAGAGACACTTTGAGTGGTACCAGCCACACCACAACTCGGATTGAGACTGGGTTAACTCATAAATGTCACATATGACCCATGGATCATTGTTCTACAGTTTCAATAGAATCCAAATGCATTTGGTCAGTTTTCCGTATGCCAGTTTTTGTTTTCACTTAAAATTAAGTCCATTTTAAACAAAAGTGACTCACTTTGAGTGGTACCGGCCACACTGCGCCTCGGATTGATGTTTTTTTGACTCTTACACATCAAAAATGACACATTTATCGTTTTCCTAATGTATCAACACAATCCCAATGCGTTTGGTCAGTTTTCTGTATGCTAGTAGTTGCTTTCATTTAAAATGTTGTTCATTTCAAATAAAAATTAGACACTTTGAGTGGTTCCAGCCACACCGCACCTTGAATTGATGTGGGTTTGACTCCTACACATCAAAAATGTCCCATGAATCGTTTTTATAAAGTATCAACACAATCCAAATAAGTTTGGTCGGTTTTCCGTATGTCATTTATTTTTACTTAAAATAGTTTCCATTTTAAACAAAAGAGAGACTCTTTGAGTGATTTAGGCCACACCGTGCCTCAGATTGAGGTGGGGTTGACTCATATAAGTCAAAAATTTCCGATGGATCATTTTCCTAATGTGTCAACACAATTATAATGTGTTTGGTCGGTTTTCCATATGCCAGTAGTTGTTTTCACTTAAAATGTTGTGCATTTCAAATAAAAGTTACACGGTTTGAGTGGTTCCGGCCACACCACAGCTCAAATTGATGCGGGGTTGACTCTTACACGTCAAAAATGTCTCATGGATCGTTGTGTTAAATTATCAACACAATCTGAATATGTTTGGTTGGTTTTCCGTATGTCAGTTATTTTTACTTAAAACAGTGTTCATTTTAAACAAAAGTGAGACACTTAGAGTGCTATCGGCCACACAGTGCCTCAGAATGAGGCGGGGTTGACTCGTACACATCAAAAATGACCCATGGATCATTTTACTAAATTATAAACACAATCCAAATACGTTTGGTCTATTTTCCGTATGCCAGTAGTTGTTTTCACTTAAAATGTTGAGGCGAGATTAACTTGTACAACCACCTGGACAACCCACCACCCCTCGGATAGCTCCCCACTCACCCCGGACAGCCCCCCATCCCTCGGACAGCCCCCACTCACCCCGGACATCCCCCACCCCTCGGACAACCACCTGGACAACCCCCCCCCCCCCACCTGGACACCCCATCCCCCAACACCTGGACATCCCCATGTAGTCATTATTACAACCATTAATAAACAATTATTAAACTACATCATTTGTCAAAGATAATCATACTGAACATAAATCAATAATATTATTGGATATATCAAGGAAAATGAAGGCATACTATCTTACATCCTAAATTACCACCCACAACCATGATTAATTTCCACAGACCTCTCATTTCTACCAAATCAAAAGAGAAAAACAAAAAACATAGTTGCACATCAATAAAACCAAATCTAAAATTCTTATGGATGACTACACATGCCTGCATGGCTAGTGAAAAGCACCCCACCATCATAAAAGTGAGTATTGTCCAAGAAAGAGACATAATATACAATGTACATTGAGAACCATATTTAATTGACCCTAAATGCTTTATTAGTACAATCATCTTAGGAAGCCAATTATCACTCATGACTAACCATG
Source organism: Viscum album (assembly GCA_963277665.1). Lineage (NCBI taxonomy): Eukaryota > Viridiplantae > Streptophyta > Magnoliopsida > Santalales > Viscaceae > Viscum > Viscum album. Next base: position 163,674,405 of record OY728140.1, read on the forward strand.
CCACTATAAACAACCTAGAGTGTATGAGTTTTCTCTCTAATCTCAACAACATCATCACACATTCTTACCATGATGTGAATCATGTGTAATATGAATGATATTAACACAAAATTCCCAGAAATACCATGCCTTCTAAAAACTGAAAATTTATGGATGATATTAACACACAATTCATTTTGAATAAAATTTGATTCACTTTACTACTTATCCCAATAGACCAAACTCATAATATAATCACTATATGTGTGACACTATCAAATCTCAACAATCGCACCCAAATCAAACAGAAAACAAAATTCATAAACACCCAAATATAAAGAGAAAACCAAAACAGTAGATGTAGATAATTAAAATAAAAGTATCACTTACAGGAAATGTAGAACTAAGAAATTTTGTAGATGGGTCAGAATGAAGGATTTTTGCAGTAGGGTAAACAGAATCCCAATTCACCTCTTCACCCAATTGAAAACATAAAATCAAAATAGAAGATACATAACATTAACTTGGGGGAGCCCAGGTTCTGTCCATTTCTGGGAAATCTTTCCCAACGGTTTGTAAAAACCGTTGGGAATGAAAACTTTTACCAACGGTTTTAAAAAATCGTTGGTAAATCCCTTCAAAAACTCACTTTTACCAATGGGTTTACAAAACCGTTGGTATATCTTCATCAAAAAAAACTTTTACCAACGGTTTTGCAAAACCGTTGGTATAACTTCACCTCTACATACCTTTACCAACGGTTTTTGAAAAACCGTTGGTATATGCTTGGTATACTCATATACACCAACGGTTTAAGCAAACTTTTGGTATATATCCATTGGGAAAACCTATATTTCCAGTAGTGAGTGTAGACATGTGTAGTGGTGGTAGGCAAGGTGGGTCATGCATGCGAGGGCCTACTCCTTTGAAAATGTATCTTTACCATGGGTTTACATGGAATCTTTAGAGGATTGAATGATGATTTATTATCTATCCTTATTAGATGGGTTGGTACCCCATGGATGTTTTAGATTCCATGTGGGTGGTTCCACTAGATTGGTGGTTAGAACGACCTATTGGTTATTGACTTTAGAGATGCACCGTATACTGGTAGGTGAGTCCAACTCGAGTATGTCCAAGGATCACTCTAGGGATATTTAGGAAATTACTATGGTTTTATATGTGTATGTTTGTGTTCATATTCTATTGCACTTGGTTTACTATTTATACTACCTATTTATTTCTATTATGACTAGAAATTTCTTTGTTTAGATTTTTGTTTGGGGTTGTGTCTTTAAATGGTGATTTATTTGAAAATGTAAAGTCAGGTGTGTTGTATTTTAAAAAGGTAAATCTATGTTGGTTTAATAAAATGATAAATAAACCCTATTTTTACTTTTTTATTCCAATCTAGTGTTTATGGAATATTTTGGGAAATGAAATATAAGGATTTTGTGGTGGTTTCCTACTAATATGTTAAGCTCACACTCTACTTGTACCATTCGGTGTCAGTAGAATCGATAAATTTTGAAGGTTAGGGTTTTTGGTTTGAGTTCTTATCTTTGGATTAGGTTGTTCTTGTGGATGGTGGTGACCAAAAAGTCACATGGATATCTTTTTGGTGTGTTTATTCTATGACTGTATTTAGTATTGATTTCATTCATTAGTTGTATCTGAATCAGTTTTTATATTTATAGAGATTAAGTTATTGTTTGTTCTTATACATGCTTGGTTATTTATTTGATCCTTGTTTTTTTTGGAAAACACCATTCCCACAGTGATTAATTTGATTCCTGTAACTAGCTTCCAGCGCAATGGGATTGGGAACACCTTTGAGCTATGTCTCGGACTAGGTCGAATTTCAGGTTGGATGATAACCCAACATGGTTTTTGACATTATAGATTCCTATTTTTGGTGCAAGGTTCATTAATAAATTTACCATAATTTATAAATTTTATGTGTGAAACAATTAGAATAAAATTAATATCATTTTTTAGAATTTTTAATGATTTTTTTAGAAGATACACTTCATGGATCTTTTTGGGATAAATTATTCAGGACAAAAATAGAAGTGGAAGATCTTTCTTCCCCATTTGATGTTTTTCTATGGTTTATTTAATATTCTATTCTTTTGAAAGATCTTCCTCTATATTCATTTATTAATTATCCCTACTTTTATTATTATATAGGTGTTTCAGATGTGCATTCTTCACAGTTCTATTTAGTTTCATCTACAATAGATTCTTCATGTCTAGAATATACATGTGTATGTTTACGGTTTTATCTTATTATCCTCCACATATAAATTATTATTTCTCTATATTGATTGTTATAACTGGGTATATTTCCTTTCCACTCCAAGATGTTTTTACATTTATATTCTCCTTAGATCCAGAAATAGTTTTTGTAGGTAGATTACCTTGGTTTTTGTGAAACAATTCTATCAAACTACTGAATTGATTCTTTAAATACTTTATTTTACCCCCAAATTATTCAACTCTAGGTTATTAATATCAAATTAATAGTTTTTGTTCAATAGTATATGTCTTCTAATTGGAATTCCATTTATAAAATGTTGGTTTTTGGTATGTTTCATGGTTATAGTGTTCTTTGTAACTTTATTAAAAGTGTGGTTGGTGTTGTTGTTTTTGCTAGAAGGGGGGTTATTATTGAAACTACTTTTGGAATGGGTCTTGATTTTCTATTAGAAAGTGGGTTCTTTTGGAACTAGTTTTTCAATTATTTTTTATTTTTAAATCTATTTATGACTTGGAGTTTTCTACTTCATCCTTTATTTTTTTACTAAAATTTATTTGGTTAAACAGTTTCAACACAACTCTGATTTCTATACAATTCATTACAATGATCAATAAAATTATAAGGGATAGAAGATAAATCACAAACATTAATTGATTCTTTTTACTGATTTTTTTAAATCCACATATATCTAAAAATTTGATAGTTCTTCCAGCTTAGTTAAATGTGAAGAGTTAGAATATCTTAAATCGTGGATACCTCTAGTGCCAGTGCCTCATGTTCAAAACTGTTGTGAGTTATGAGTGATCTTCTCAGTCAGTCCCCTGAATTTTGTGGATGGTATCTATCATATATCCTTATGATGAGGCTTATAGTGGGTATTTATCATTTTCAAAAAGTCCTTGGTATACAAAAACAAGGAAATGGTTCGCTTCAACTACCTGATGTGGGAAACTAGAAAAAAAACTTCTTAAACATTTCCTAATAATCATAAAGAGTCTATTAGGATGTAGGTTTGTGTCATATGGCCCATTCCTCATTCCTTCACTCCTAGAGGATAAGAAGAATATTTGAACTAAATGTCTATGATAACTTTCCCTATCTTGGATATCTTTTAGTTTTATGTTTTACAACATTTCCATTATTTCTCTTCTAGGTGAGTAAGAAAGTTCCCTCAACGTCACTTCATCATTATCCACTCATCATGGGTTAAGAGTGAATAATACATATGTGAACTCTATAATATGGTTTTTGGGACTTATTCTACAAGACTATGAAATTTTGGAAGAAAATTAAATTAAGTTAAATTTCATCTCATAGTAAATTTGTAATGAAATCATAGTAATATGATTATTTTGATATATGAAATATGGTGCAGAGAGGTCTCTGAGGTTCTGGTTGTGATTGATAGCCATCACTACAGTCTCAAATTCATCACTAAGAGCCTGAAATGATTCGTTAAGAGATATATATTCAATGTTATATTATAAATTTTGTTTCTTATATCTATTAACATTCCTTCTATTTCATGGTAAAATTCAAACAACTGGCAATTTGAAGATCAGGACATGAAAAGTAAAAATTACTTTTTTATATAATTTCCTCCCTTTTAAAAATTTCATGTTTTTACAACACCAATCATTATTCAGGGAAAAATGAATTTTAAATATCTAAGTGTAATAGAGTTACAGTGGGAGATGTAGTTTTTCTCATATAGGGGATTTCACAAATACTTATTTTCCACTTTAAATTGGAAATTGGGGGTTTAGATTTGGATTTTATATTTCAAAGAGAAATAAAATAAATGAAACTCTTTTTGAAAAACTATTTTGATAAAAGTTATTTAATCAGGGTTATATTTTCACTTAAAATTCTCTCATAATCCTAAAATGGATTAAATTCGTTATTTTTTTAATTGATTAGGTATTGTTACCTCAACTGATTTATCAAACACCTTAGGTTGAAGTATATTATTGAGATTGACCAAAAAGTAATTACTATGTGGTTAATATCCCTTTATGAGTGTATGTATATTAGTAATCCACATCAAAAATTACATTGGGAGAACTCAATCAGGTGTTTTTGAAATTACCCAAAGTTTTATTAATGAAATTCCCTTTTGAAAGAAAAAATTCCTTATTATATAATATAACTATATAGAACACTTGACCAATATTTCATTTTTAATTTTGGATAGTTATAAAAAATAAACATAGTTTTTCTATCATAGATAAAAGAAAATTAATTTTCATAATAATTTATAATATAGTTATTCTACTGTGAAAATTTAGATTAGTTTTTATTAAGTTTTATTATAAAATCTAATTGATAAATAAGGTTGAAGTGATTTCCATATCCATTATTATCAAACCCTATAAATCCCTTTTTTTAATCTTCCTAGGGAGATGGAACCAATGTGAATTTCCCATGACCAATTCTTAGTTGATATTCAATAAATAAACCTAAATAGAAACCAATTTTGGTATATGTTCAATCTTATCAAGATAACCGAACAAACCATGTTCATTGAACCACCCCAAGAAAGTTCCACCATCACACAACTAGCTTTTAGGGAATACATTGGTATAATAAGGGGGTAATAATATGGACCCTAATAGTATGAATTTTTATATTTTTTTAATAAAATAATTAATATATTTATCTCTTATCATTATTACATTATATATATACAATATTTCATAATGTTTTGTCAAAAAAATATTTTGATATGAAGTAAAAACTTATAAATTTGGGAAATATATATAGTTTAAATTAAAAAGACTTTACAATAAATCCAATAATTTTGAAATAAAAATTATTTTCATAAAATAGTATTATTAAATAATATATATATATTAATTATTATATGATTTAATGAAGTCCCATATAATTTTTATAAGGGCATGAAATTTTTTTGTGTCATAAAAACTAGTATTTTCAATAAATATTTTTTTATTTAAAATTGGAAATTAAAATGTTTAGAAATTTATTTTAGTAAAATAAATATAATTTTTGAAATTTGAACTTCAAAATTATCTAATGGGAAATATTTCATAATTTTCTAAGACTGTTCAATTTTTTGGGTAAAAATTAAATATTGTATAAATATATGATTTGTATTATGATATAATAATATCCCAAAACTGATGTAATAAATAAAATAAAAGGCATAAAATTCCAAAAACAGATCTACCCATTAAAATAATGTGTTTTGATGTTATTATTTCAATTTTAAAAACCTATATTGAATCCTCAAAAACCTATTTTATATTATATGGTTTTAAAAATAATTTTTTATGAACATGACTCACTTTTAAATCATGACTGGAATTATTTTAATGAGTTTTGTTCTTAACTTAATTAAATATTGGTTATCAATTCTCTTTGGTGGAAAAAATGGTTAAAAACCAGGGTATGTTTATTATTATTATTATATTACTTTCAGTCAAAAACCTATGTTTAGAAATTAATAAATAATTCCAATATCTTTTTCTATAAATACTCACCAAAACTCTAATTACTATTCATTAAAAACCCAATGATATTTATGTTTTTATCTCTATCTAAATCCATACAAATTTTATAAAAATATCTTTAGAAGCTCCTCACAAGATTTTATAAGCACCCTCACAAGTAAGGTATTCTCTTCCTCTTTATCATTATTCAAGTACTTTATTGATATTAAGTATTTTGATTTCTAATTCTTCATCTTCAAATATATTTTTAAACATATTTTTATTAGAAATATAATTAAGAAGTAATGAGAGTCTACCTTTCACTCTCATTGATCCCTTCCATAAACATTTATGTACTCCTGTTATGTTGCCTAAATTATACCTTGATTTTACATTCCAATCATTTATATTCTGAATACTTCTACCCATTTCAAATCATGTGTATTAAACTAGTCTACGTATTGTTAGATTATTTTTTACTTTTATGTATGTAAACTATGATTTTAATCAGGAGATAAAATTTTATGAAAGATTTTCTCATATTGTATGATCTCTATGGTCCAAAAATTCATGTACAAGATATGATTATGATGGGTTCATAAAAAATTATATTTCCATCAATTCATTGGTTAATTTGTTTGTCTAACGAGATACCATGTATGATGCAAGGGTGTTTAGCCTAAACACACCATGTTATAATGTCTCTCTGGTTAGCCTTAACTTATTATTATTGTGACATGTTTTGTGTTGTTTCCTCTTTCCTATGATGCCTTGATGTTATTATCATATGTCATGATTCAATGTTAATGATTATAATTATCAACTTTTATGACACCATTATATTATTCTCAATGCACGACCATTACATTCATCTTGTGATAATTTAATTAGTACCTTATTTGGATTTATAGATCACCCCTTTCTTATGTACATCCCTGAGTTACCCCATGTAGTTTTAGAAGATCAAGGGAATTTAAGGGCATGTTATGTAGTTTTTTTAAAAAATTCCATTGTATCCCTATTCAAAGTTGTTGTGATATTTATCTAATTACCAAAGATTCTAGGCCACTAAATATTTTTGGGATTGTGTTATATTTATCTTAAAATAATATATCACGAAATAATTTTTTTAAAAGATATTGGTTTTCATAATTGGTATTCTAAAGAAATATGATGTAATTCACTTCACTCATTCACATGACGACAATTACTATAGACTCCGCACAAATACAACTATCTCAATTGAGAAAAATGATATTAGTATGGGTTAGATTATTTGTTATCAACATAAAAAGTAATAATAAAATAGTATGAATCCCTAAAAACAATCACATCCAAGGATTAAAGTAGTTAAAAAGTACCAAAATCATCCAATTAGAAATGTGTTTAATTCAATTAAGAGTGTAGACTCGTGCATTATAAGGTATATCCTTCCCTTCCCCAATCACACATAAGATTAACCCTCTATTTGAGGGTAAAAAAAATAAAGGGGGAGATGAAGGCATAAAGAAACAAAAACATATAGAAAATAAATCTAGAAAATAAAAGTAATAGAAAATTCTAGAATTAATGAAAATATATCTACCCAAAAGTCTAGAAGTTACTTCTCTATTTCACCCTCTACTCCTCTTATAGATTAACAATTTCTTTCTTCAAATCCATTAGAAAACCCTCAAGAATCTCCTCCTTTAAAATTTGTAACTATCCCTTATTTTTTGTAGTGTTAAATATCCCAAGATTCGTGGATTCAATATTTCATTGTTTGGTGTGAATAAAAATATTCTTCATACAGATATCCATGTGGAATCATATCATTGTTCTCATTAATTTTTACATGGTAGCTTATGGTTTTCAATTTTAGATGAATTTTATGAAGTACACTATTGATATCACATGAGTTTATTTTTTTTAATGGCATGGATCAACCATGGGGTGGATTTTCTATGGATGGATCAACCAATAAATACAAGTTTCCATATGATAGAAAATAGGCTTCATGATAGATAAGTGATAGTGTGGTAGATTTCATGGTCATGTGGTTGATCTTCACACGGTCAGTTGAAGAGTGCGTGCAATTTCTTCAAGACTTCTTAAAATTTATAATAATGGTCGATTATAATTATTCATAAAGTATATTATATCCTTATATATAGTTATATTTCTTCTTCCAATATCATTATAAATTCTAATAATTTTTGTTTTCTGTCGATCCTTCCATACGTTTGATCATAGTCATTCTTGTGCTCGATAGATCGACTATATGGTTAAATGATGTGCGGTGGGTTGAGGTCTTTGTAAAATTCCATCCTTTATTGGTGGTCTGTGGTACTTCAAGAATTCATAAATTTAATAGGACTTCTTTAATCCATTTTAAAATTCTTCTAATCAGTGTAAATAATCATTAAACACCAATGATTAAATGTCATCCCTATTTCAATAATCCAGAAAGATAAAATAATCAATTAAAACTAATGATTTAATCTATTTAACTTATAAACACTTAATTATTAATAAAAAATAGAGTGAAATATTAGCACATAATCTTCTCAAAATGGAGGTTCTAAAATCATTAAATCTTAAGATAATATCTATGAAAATATTTTCTTGTCACAAAATATCCAGATTTTGAAAGATATGTTATGATATTGTGTCTCATATTTTATTGGATCTTGTGTTAGGTGCTTTCCCTTTTTAGTATTTTACTATAACCACAACATTCAATATTACAGTACCATATCCTTATTTGATTAATTTAATTATTAGTGTTGTTGATATTTTTTTCTTGGACAATAGTTGGGGAGTTGACAATCATTTGACCAATTATGGTGCAGAGCATGGCTTGGATGATTTAGATAGCCAAAAATCATATGAATATGGATCAAAACCATTATAATTTCTATGAAGATTATAAGAGGATAAATATATAGTTCAAGGATGGATAACATGTTTTCTTAATGGTTTCCCTTCTTCAGGGGTAATGGATGTTTTACTGGGAGAGTTAGATCTCTCCCTATTTTATCAGTCCGTTTGAGGTGTTTCAGCATGTGAATGACATGGATTATCAATTTTTACTTCCTATTTTATTTTATTGGGTCTATGATATCTTCCATATATCACATATTTATTGGTATCATCATAATGAATCCCATGTCATTCATTGGTGGGAATTATATTTTTAGTATGATATGATGTTCATCAAGATTCCAATTGTGATCCAACATCATTGGGAGAAGGTCTTCTATGGGTGAGCTATTACTTTGAATGTAGTTTTATAGAGACATGGTGGCATGGAGGAGAGTACATGGTACCATGAGTCATAGATTCATGGCCCATATTTTTTCTTATTTTGAGTTTTATATTTCTTGTATATAAAGATGTTTTAGTTTTTATTTTATTTTATGAGAAGGTTTATATGGCTATTTTATTCTATTTTATCTTCTAATTTTTCCCTATATTATGTTGATGGAATTATTTATTTTAATAGGTATCTTCTAGGAAGATTTGGTTTGGTGGTTTCTATTTTATTATTGATTTTTTAGATTATCAAGGATGATAATTGCTTGAGTGGTATATAATGTAATTTCCAATACCTTTTACATCCCATTCATTTTTGTTTTTTGGGTGTCAGAGACGTTGGGAGGATATTTGAGGATAGAAAGGGGATTGTACGAGGTAGTTTTGAAAATAGGAGGGGGATGATGTTTTGGAATGAACCGTGTTTTGACAATGTGAGTGTCAACTGGTACAAAATGGGATGATTTACATTCTGGTAGCTCATTACATGGTACTTTAGGTAGTGGCATGAGAGATTTGAATATAGTATTGGGATGAATCTACTAGTAGAGTGTCATAGTGTGGAAATGTGTGTTACAAAATGACGAGATTGAGTGGTTGTTGATGGTGTATGGAACCTAATGAATGGTGGGGGTGACACTTTTGAACATTCAATAATCCTTAAGGATATTATTTTTCCATTTATCTATTCATACTATGAAGGGTAGATCAAGATGAAAATGTTATCTTTTTTGTGGTGGTGTTTTTCCAAAAATGAGTTTAGTGACATGACCCTGGTTGTCACAGAACGTATCATCAAGGGTGATATTTAATGGTTCTTTCTGGGGTTTTATCACAGAATAGTGATAAGGGTCAAGACATGACTGGTCTTCAATCATATTGGACTTGTTATATTGAACAGGTCACGAAGGAGAAGAGATTTAGGGGATTCACGATGAGAATTTTGGATCTCTGTTAAACCATGATCCGGTATGAACTCTCAATAGCTATCATAATGTGACAAAGTGTTTTTCATACCAATAGAAGATTAGAATCCCTAAAATTTAATTCAAATTCATCCACTTTATCATGAACTAAGGGTGATTAGAGGTTCATTTTTGAATACTCATAATCCCCCTTCAATAGATTTTTGTCCCTAGAATGAAAATATCGATAATTAATCTATTAAGGGGGGGGGTTATTCTTCTTTCCCTATTAATTTTATTCTTTCTCCTTCATCTAGGAAATCTTATGGTCATGTTTTCATGATCTTTTTAAGGGATTTATATCATTATTTTATTTTTATTGAAAAGTTCTATGTTTTTATGTTCCCTTGCATAATTTGGGAATTATGATAATCTCTAAACTATGTTGTTCTTTCAAATTGATCATCAAAGCACCAATTGATGTAGGGTATTTTGGGACATTCATTTATTTTATCTAAAATATGAAACTATAAATCCTTTTTTTTTATTTACCGTGATGTTATGAATTTTAATAATGAATGTATTGGGTTGTACATAAGAAAATTGATAGTAAAAGGGGTGTTTTTCTTATGTTTACTTGTTTCCGTGATACTGTCCATGTTTTTTATTCTTGTGGATACTATTCTTGAAAATCATCATTTTTTATATTATTTATAGAATAATTCCATAATAATATAGTTTAAACACCTTTTATAAAATTATAATAACTTAAATATGGAAATGTACCATTCATGTGAAATAAATGCCTTGTTGTGCTTAACCGTTGTTAGAACATTCTATCAAATGGAAACAATAGTAGTTTGGGATACTAAAATATGTTTTTTTTTTCTAGTGAAAATATTCTTCTCATTGATATGTTCAATTTTTGGGACTATTATTTTGGGGACAAGTAGTTGGTTATGGGATTTTGTTTTCATTTAGAAATGGGGTTGTGGTTTATTTATCATGATGGGAAATGGTGGATGTGATTAAATATTATGAAGGATATTAGGGGTGGTTACATGTGAAACGTGTTTTGATTAAGATGGTTTAAATGGTTGTTGGAATGTGGTGAGCGTGGGTCTACTTAATAGATTATCATTAGAAACAAATTATAATATTTATAATGAAATAGTATGATTAAATGGGATAAATATGAAATGTAAATGCTCTAAATGAATGGGTAATGACTGGAATAAATGTGTGTATTGGATTTAATGTTTTTTCTATAACATGTTTTAGAAACAACACAAAAAATGTAATATATTTGGTAATGGTAAATTTGGAAATGAGATAAATAATGTGACTTAATGGGTATTCATGGATGATATGTGTGGCTATTTGAATAGGAAACTATGGTGGTTTGGTGGTTTAGTAAATGGAAGTGGTGGTTTGTGTGTGGTAGGAGTTTCTAGTAAGTGGTGTATTATAGTGATGTTAATAGGATGTGGTTGGGTTTTTTTGGTTCCAAACTACTTGGTAGGGTTTTTCTATGTTCATATTCATATTTTTGTTTTCTTATGATTTCATAAAATCCCTAACCATTTTGGGTATTGTTACTAACACCAAAATATTTTTGGTTTTGTGTGTTTTCTCAAAATATCTAAGTCAATAAGGGAATAAATTATTGACTATTATATCTTCCCCACACTCCATTCCATGTATTATGCGGTGGACTATTTATATGTATGTGGTGATGTTACTTGGTGGGGGTCAAGCATAACAGAAGGAGGGTATGAGGTTGGTGTCCATTATATTCATGATATCCTATTGAGCTAAATATGATATGATCTTGTGTTGTTCCATGTTATATGTGGTTATAGTATCGATATACTGATTATAACATGATATGTTGGAACCTGTATATATTTGGGATAAGTAGAGATGTAGTTTGACCCATATAAGATGTGATGGGATTGGTATGGTGTGTTTCGACATGATAATAGATGTCATTAAAAGAACATGACATTTGAAATTGGGTTTCAAGATTGAGAAAATAGTGGGGAATTTATTTTGGGGGTACAATTTCTATTATAGGATTGATATTACTTTATTATATATGGTTCCATTACTTTTGAGTTATCTTTGGCGATGTTGGGAGATAGTTTACTAGTTTGGGGCATGTCGGTTCTGCTAATATTTTACTTAAAATTTACTTTGATTCTTCTATATTTTAAAAAGAAGTCGTGAGTATGATCCTATTGAGTATACATGCTTTTATCACACACACATATATATACAAATATTTTTCATGGTTTTAGGGAATGTTTGGTCACTGAGATGGAAAGTACTATCTTGGAGCTTAAGAGTGACTTCGGATTTGTTTCTTAGGAATGTTATTTGACATTTTAATTTTGAGACTTCTATTTGTATGAAATATCATGGATTATTGATTATTTCAGTCTTAATTTATGTTATATCAATTTGTTTATTAGTGGTTACTTTTTTTATATTTTTAGAATTTATGTGACAAAGAGCACTTATTTCATGATTATACCCTTGGTGCTAATCTCCACCACATGGTCTATTGGAGGTGGGATTTGAGGGTTACCCTCATATTTATAGTAAGATCAATAAAGATTTCAAGTAGATTATGGTCATGAAAAAGGTGTATCATTTTTTTTATAGATAGGATAGATACTTGAGTTATTAAATTCTTAATATTTCATGGGCTTTGCAGGGAAATGACAACATTAAAACTTTTTCTATGACATGAGAAAGGGAGAACATATCAAAAACTAAATTTTAGCCCCCCATATGATCTAATGAAGGGAACATAATTTTATTGAATGTACTACAATAAGTAATGATTATTTTTTAATATAGTCCTATGTAAGGTATAATAATTATTCTTGATTATGCTTTTGTTTAAATTAGAGATATTCTAGGTAAAATTAAGATGAATCTAATAAAAATATATTTATTAAATAAATTCCATTCTATCAAGATTATGGGTTTTGTTCCCTATTATAAAGATGTTTAATATTCAAAGTAAATATGTATTTTTGGGTTAAATATGTTTTTCTAGATCACCTGATTGACCATAGGTGGGTTAACCCAACAAAAGAAGATGAGTTTATGAGGAAGATATTATATGAGTTCCAACCTTTGGTATTGGTGAAGTATAAGATAGAATATTTAATTTTGATATAGTGAAATGGTTAAAGGGGGTTAAGATTGTTTTTTTCTTCATTAATGATAGGTTGTATTATCATGTATATCTCACTATTGGAAAGATATTAGGAGTTGTGTGGTAGTGGTGAATATTGTATCTCAGGAGTGGAAAAAGGAAAATGTTTCTAGATATGGTTTTCAATGGAAGTTTTGAATGGATCTCTTATCATTCACTATCAAGTAGATAAAGGGGAAATCTCTACTCTCTTTTTATTAAGGTATCCTATGTTTTTTGAATATTCGTATCATATTTAAGGAACTTATTCTCTACATAATGTTTTTTTCTTAATGAGCAGTCAACAGTACAATGTTTAGAGGATGAACTATGCCCAATTAACCAATATGCAGTCAACCCATTTATTCTAACCATCTATTTGGTGTTGTAGAATAAGTCTAAGCTAATTCTGAGGATTCATGCACATCCATGTACATAATGTGATGTGATTCATTCAAGCTTTTAGAGATGGGCTATTTTTGGTGGATCATAGATGTCAGGGTAGTCTAGGTTTTGATTGGTAAAGATCCATCCTTAGTAGTTCTCTTCCTCATTTTTCTAATGGTATAAAAGTTAATGTTCCCTCAATATCATCTTTTCACCAGAATTATTTTCATTCAGAATTATTTTCATCAATGTTTTCAGTGTTCAACCTTTCATTTGAATCATTATGGTGAAAATGGTCAAATTATTTATCAGCCCCTAAATCAGTAATTACATCAAATGTTGTATCTATAGTCATTGAAATATGCCTATATTGTACCAAGAGGAGATGGAACTATTGTAGGAAAACTCCATGATATTCACCATCCTTATGTATATAGGGATGATTGTGGTAATGGAGGTGTTATCAGTAATAATAAAAAATATCTAGACATGAAAAACTTTATGTTATGAAGATTTAAATACTTTATGATCCAAACATTTTTTGAGGTACCATCGATCGATCTTTTGAATTGGTCAATTATTTATTTTATTTTGGATCATTACACTCCTTTAGTTCACTTAAAATATTTAATTCTATGGGACTTGATTTAAAGAGGCTTTTAGTTTTCATGGTGTTGATTGTATTAGTTGGTGGTACGAAGAGTATTCTTGATGTGTTCTAGGGTTATATTCTAGTGATTGGGAAACATTTTCATCTCAAGATCTCTTATTTACATCATATATAGTTTTATTATTTCATTCTTATAATCGATTGGTTTAATTATATGTGCACAGTATATGATTTCATATATAATAGAGTTCTATGTTGCATTGAGGAGGGCTAAAGTCTAGTATTTTTGGAGATACAGATCCCTAGATGGATCATATTCATTCACAACTATTACTTACTCAATTAGGAACCTTGTAATTGGATTAATGAGAGGTGTAGATGGAGGAGTTCCATTGAGTTGTTTTGGAGTTCCATGATGTTTTTATTGATGTGGATGTGATCATATTCCCATGAAATGATATCAAGTTTAGGATATAGATTTATTTGGATACTTCATTTATTTTTATTGATCCATATCATATGTCACCCTCTATGTTATGGGAGTTAAGGATTTTGGTTAATGAATTTATGTATAATGGTTTCATATATCCCAGTGTGTCACCCTATTGTGAAATCTTGTTATTCACCAAAAATGAGGATGGAAGCCCATAATTGTGCATAAACAACAGATGGATAATTTATTGATTATTTAGAACCTTTACCATCATAATATGATGGATTATTTATCCAACCAGTTAAAGATATCCATTCAAATTTTAATGATTTATCTTCTTTTTTCATATCATCGGATGAGAGTGATAGATGATGACATCCCAAAGACTAATTCCATGTGTCTCTATAGGAACTTTGAGTTCACATCCTTGCTAATAAATGTCATGAATTCATGGTCTTTATTCGGGGGACTAATGGAAACATTGTTACATGAGTTGCTGGATCAATTTATAGGGATTTTAATTGACAACATACTCATTTACTAGAGGTTATAGTTGGATCATGCTAAGGAAATAAAGGCTATTTTAAAAGTCCTTTGACACCATCAGCTTTATGAGAATATTTCCATGTGTATGTTTTCAATATAATTTGTTCATTTACATGGGCATGTAGTATCCTAGCATGTAGTGGCATTTAATACCTTGAATATTGAAGCTATTCTTTCTATGGAAACACCCAAGAATGTCACATAGATCATCAGTTTCATTAGACTCATGGGTTATTACCAATTATTCATTTTTGACTTCTCTCAGTCTGCAAAACCACTGGAAGTTTTGAATAAAAAGTACTAAGATTTATTATAGACTCATGAATGTCATAAATCAATTGAACTCATAAAAGAGAGTCTTCTCAGTGCTCTTATCCTATGGATATCAAATGGTGGAGTGATGTTTGAGGTGTTTTTTAAAACATCCTACTTTGGTTTGAGTTGTGTCGTAATGAAATAGAAGGATTTTATATCATATGTTTCTTATTATTTACAAAACCCTGACGGTAACTATTCCACCTACGATCTTGTGTTATTGTTAGTGGTGTTTTCATTAAATATATGGCATCATCACCTCATAGATAAGCGCTTTTTGATCTTCACAGACCACAAGATCCTGAGGTATATTTTCTCTTAATGAGATATGAATTTTCAATATTAGTAGTGGAAGAAGTTTCTGTAAGAAAATGTTTTCATAGTCACCTATACCCCAGTGAATGTGAATATAGTTGTAAATGCACCGAGTAGAAATTCATAAGCGATGTTGTTCTAGGGTATATAGATACTTATAGGGGGATGGAGGATATTTTTAATAATGAAATTTATGTAGGGGAGTTTTGTGGAAAATGTTTCCCTTTTCCGATGATAGTGAAATCCTCCTTCATGTAGAGGGTGGAGTCTTATGGATTAGACTCATAAGTATATGTGATTCCAAACCATGATCTTGACATAAAAGTATTAAAACAATGTTTAGAGGATGACCGACATCATATGATGTTTTGATGGATTTTTTTTCATTGATAGAGAGTGAGGATATATCTATAACTTTAATAGTATAATAGTGGTAGTATATACTAGTGTGTACATGATATAATATTCTTTGAGGGGCCTTATTTGGTGGCCTGATATGAAGTAGTTAGTAGTAGAGTCCATGTTGTGGTTTCTAATATTCCATCATATAAAGGAAGAGAATTATGTTACAAGTGGTTTATTGTAGCCATTAGATGTCCCAATATTGAAATGGAAGGAAATATTGATGTATTTGTTTTCATTTTTTATCATGATCCCAACATTGAGGTGATTTAATTTGTATGATCATAGATAGCATAAAGAACATGGATCATTTTTTGGTTATTATGAAGTCTAAGGCTCCCTAGACCCAGACTCTTATGTCCAGTTCTAAATACACATTATTTAAACCATCTTTGATACAAAGTGAGATTACCCAAGATAAAATTTTATAAATTTTACATTAATATTACATTGAAAAATAATAACATACAATCTTGAGAATAAAAGTTTTAGTGTATGTATAGATTAGCTATATAAAAAACACTGTTTACATTGCTTGTGATCATTTATCCATAATCACCAATGATAGATCTCATTCTAGACATCTCTTAGGATACACTCAACTTTATAACCTAGGTAATGAAATCAAAATAAAATGGTGAGATCCAATACTTAGTAAATAAAAACATTTTTACATGACATAAATTGTTATATCATAAGAATGTGAAAAAATAAGAGCATGGTAGAAATATATTATTAAAAATAACAAGAAAAATAAGAGTTATTCCTATGGTAGAATATAAATACATGTAATCGCAAATAATCAATCATATACCAGGATGTAAGATTTTAGAAACATGAGATAATAAATATAATCCATATAGAACAATGTAAAAATATATTATAGATATATAGAATAGGAATAAGTATAGGAAATTAAAATATTTTTATCATAGCTAACCACATTGAGTTCACACTTAATCGTGTGAACATAGATAACTACATCAAGTTTACAATCTATCTTGTGAACATATCTAAACACATCATGTTCACACTAAATCTTTTGAACCTAACTAACCTAATAAGGTTCACACTAAATCTTGTGAACTTATCTAACTACCTAAGGTTCATTCACAATATTTTGAACATAGTTAAATGAACTATGTTTATGGCCAGTCTTGGGAAAATAGCTAACCGTATCAAGTTTAATCTCAATATTATAAAAATTTCTAACCACATTGAGGTCAATACCAATCTTGAAAATATATCTTACCACTTGGATTTGACACTCAATATTTTTCATGTAGCTAACTATACTAATGTCACTCTTAAAATTTTTAACCTAAAAAAATGCATCTACTTCATGCTCAATCTCATGAATATTGAAAACAACATCAAGTTCAGACTCAATATTATGAACATAGAAATCTATATCAAATTCACTCTTAAAAGTTTGAACATATATGAACACATAGAGTTCAATCTCAATTTTTTGAACATATCTAACCACATCGAGTTCATCCTTAATATATCATATATCATACCATGAAGAACCCATGAAAATAAAATGTATTTGGTTACACATCCAAATGTATGACATAAAATAAAAAAAAGATCTAGATAACTTGATACCAAATATTCAATTACTAAAAAGTAATATATCACAAGGGAATTTAGATATTGATTCATGAGATATTACTTCATAAAATATTGATATTTTAGAAATAAATTTATATATTGAAGAGAAATTATTAAAGTTTATTTAATAAAATATTTTAAGCTTCTTTCAAATAAGATTAAGTTTCGAGTAACCTTTAAAATTAATTTTCATGAAAATAACATTATTTTATTTAAAATATCACTTAAAAAGAAATAATAATAACATAGTCTTGTAAAATACATAATTTTTCCCAGAAGAAATATGGAGTAGAAGATAAAAATATAAACTTGAATGGTAAATCCTTTGTGATATTTTGAAAATACCTTTATGAAAAACCAACATAATTAAAAGGATGATAAAGTTTTATTTTGTAACGAGGTAAATACAAGTAAAAAATATGACATGATATAATTTAAATTTTTGTATCAAAAAGTTAAAGGAAATATTTTCTGGAAAGAAAGAATATGGACTAGGAGAAACAACCATCTAAGAGGATGATTATTGCACTTAATAATGTTTCATTGTTTATGAAGAAATAATTCCTCTAATAAAGAATAATTGATGTAAAAACCTTACTAATTTAGTTCAAGAGAAAGAAATATAAAAACCCAAAATCTTATAATGAATTCAAAATAAAATTAAATTATAGGGTAGGTTTTACCCAACTTATATGAATAATGTTCAATAAGAACCAATATAACTTAGTTAAATGAAATTGAGTAAACCAAAAATTTTATGTTTTTTGAAACCATTGAATAAATAACCATTGAAAGAGAGAAAATTATATCAATTTTTAAATTACTTGAAATTAATAATATGTATGATGATAATATATTAATTCTAAGTACATACACCACACAAAATAAATAAGGTGATGAATATGACATATGACTTAACGAAAGAAAGGAGAGATGAGATGAACTTATGACTTTCATAACATTTTATAAAAATACTATTTGAACGATGACACTTGAAATTAAACTATAAATAACTTCAATAAATATAGAATAATTATATATTATTTCTAATAGGTATAATTTACACCATATAAAAAATAGGATTATAATAGAATACGTGTCTCAAAAAAGGAAATTTAAGATGAAACCCTTACCTTAACTCTCGACTCCCATAAACACACTTTTCCTCTAGTATAATAATCATAACCATATTAATAAACTATTTAATAAAGTTATTCACATATATTACCCTATATAAACTTAAATTATAATAATTTTTATATATTCATTAGTTAGTTATTGTATATTTTGATAATTAGATGTTAGTGATTTCGATTGTTTTACGGATGCTTTAAAATGTGGACGTCAATCCCTGATATTTGTATACCAAGTTCATCATTACTATATTAATCAAGTTACTATAATATATTATCTATAATTAGTTATTATCATTAAATTTCAATTAATGAGACTTTTAAATATGATTTCAATGATAAAACCACCGAATATCATGTTTTTGTAACTTTTTAGTGAAATAAATGTGGTTATATTAACAATGATATAAATATTAATTCTATAATTAAATAAAAAATAATTATTTACATATTTTTATAATATTTCAACAATAATTAAATTTCCATAACCATCCATGAAAGGGGGTTGCGAAAAATGAAACAGTTAATCATTGGAGGTGGTAGTCTGTACGTACACATAGAGGAAATTTTCATTTTCCATAAAAAAGAAAAAAGTATAAATTGTTTTATCCCTTTAGAATTTTATGAAATTTATAAACATTTTACTCAATCATTATATACCCTTTTGTAAAAATACATGCAATGAGTTTGTAAAAAAATGAAATATATTTCTTTGCGGAGGTGATAGTCCACACATACGTGTGAATGTCGTGTTATTTTTTCTATAGAAGGGGAATGGAACATAATGGTTATTAAATTAATATAATACCATTTTATTATATTAATAATATTTATTTCATCATATCATTATGGGTAAAATATATTTAGAGTATAAATATAGAGAGACAATTTTTTTAAGAAGTAATTAGTACTCATGTTGCGAATTTGAACCCTCTCTTGGAGGACCCCTAAGAAATGGAGGACTTAGGTATTTTACATGGATAAAAGGGATTAAAAAGTTAGATAAGGATCTAGTATAATTGAAAAATGGAATAGGTTCAATTATAATTCAAATGTTTAATGTGTACGTTATGGGGTGGTAGAAATATCTGTATATAAGTGAGGAGAGTGACATTTTGATAATAATAAGGTTAATATTCATGGACTGTTTCTCCAAAAGGGATATATAAAATAAATTTTAGTAGTTTTAGTAATAAAAAACTTCTATACACTTTTACAGATATTGTTTAGGAAATTTAGGCATTTTTACTTGGTATTATCTTTTATCATCATTTACTTTTGTTGTGTTTACTCATTTTTCAACCTTGATAATTTATTTTAGTGACCAAAACTAAAATTAACCTTATAAAATAGTTTATATATTTGATTAAAAATATGAAATACAATTCATAGTATTAAATTTATAAAAGTAATAAAATATATTTTGGAATAATAAATTTATAACAGATAAATAAAATTTTAGAGAAAAATATAAATTCCAATCTAAAATGTTTAATATAGGTTTATAAATATAAAATTTTATTTATAAAATATATATTTTTATAAAAAAAGTATTCATTAATTTTTTTATGCTTAATACTAATGATTTCATAAAAGTCTAAGTATTTGCAAAAATTATATTTTAAACTATCCGCCTAAAAATAAATATTTTTAGAAAATCACAAAAAAATAATCCTAAGATAATATTATCTTGATGAATCCAAAAATAGAGTTTTTATTTCAATTTAATATTCTAAAATTTATGAATTTAACTTTTAAACGGAAATATAAAATACAATGAAAAATAAATTTTAAAAAATAAATTTTTACATATTAATTAATTTTAATATTATTTAAAATAAATTTATTATTTTTATTAACATATTAAGGATACACAAAATATAATTTACCGCCATTTAATGATAATATATTTAGTTTTTTAAAATAATATTTCATACCACATAAAAAAAGGAAATTTTTTGGTTAAATAAATTTATAGCCATTAAATAATCTTATTAATTATTTAGCTAAAATTATTGAATTTTATCAACGAATTAGTATTAAAAATTAACTTTATGTTTATTTATAAAAATTATTCATTATTTATTTACCTCAATTTATACCTGCCAACTTAATAGATACAATATAATGTTTATATTTACATCTTATAATTTTATCTTAATAAATATATATCGAGGTTCTTTTTAGTTCAGTGTTGTGTGTGAAGAAATATATTTGACATAGTATCAAATTAAAAAAATTATATACTAAAATATCATCGAATTACACTACCCCTCAAATAAATTATGCCCTCCTAATTTAAATTATCATTCACTAATGAGAAAACCTAAGGGTTCCATAAAAACTGATGATATATTTTATACTAAGATATAAACCTCAAAATCGTAGATACTATGAGGATAATCATTTATCATATAAAATAAATATATTTATATATTCCTTTATCTCGAAGAATTATACCAAATATACATCCTAATAGTATATTAAAGTTTCTAAGGACTTACCTTTCACAACATTATTTTCATGATCCCATTTCTAACCAAATACTTAATCCAAAATGGTTATGATAATATCTAATAAAATAAAACTAAATGATTATATGAATTTGAAAACTAAATCATAATATATATTATCCTATGAAACCTTCATTTCAACTTATGGTACTTTTGGTTTAACAAATATATTATTATATCAACCAATATTAATTCAGTTTCACCTTGGTTGTCTAAGGCCATTATCTTTTTAGGTTCTTTAACCTAAATATGATCAAATCCCTGATAATTGTTCATAAAGAATATGTGAATCACCAAATAATATCTACTAATAGTATAAAACTAGGTGTATTGTTATACCTTCTTATCATGCATCATGTGAATATGGAGTTAATGCCCAACCAACATTTTTTAGTTCTATTACCTTTGGGTGCATCTGTGTGAGAGCTTGCATCTATTTTCTTCTATCCAAACAAGGAAGGAATTTTTCTGAAACCAAAAAACATCCAATTTTCCAAAACATCAATATGTTATTCAAAACATATACTTATCATTAGGTTTTTAATAATGTTCATTTATCATAATCCAAAAAAATTACTAAAATAATCCCCAAAATAACTAAACTAATCTGAAATAAATAATATAATCCAGAAAAAGTTTAAGAAATATTCAATTCTAATCTATTTTCCCTATATCTACACTACAAAATAATAGTTCATCTCAAAATAATCCCACACAACCCTCATAACTGAAGGTTTAGTGTTTTGGGAGATTAGATACATAAGCAACTAATTTTACAATACTTGTGATCATTTATCCATAACCATTCCACAATATATGCCCTTATATACATCTCCTAGGTCATGATTAACTTTATAAACTAGGGAATGAAAACATAATAAAGGAGAGATCACAAATGCTCAGTAACGAAAAACTGTTTGACATGTCATCAAGGGTTAAATCATAAGCATATAAGAAAATATGACCATAGTAGGAACATCTTATCAAGATTAAAATAAATGATAATAGTTATTTATATGGAACAACAAGACATGTAATCAAAAATGACCAAACATATTCCATGGAATAATAGTGTAGAAACATGAGGAAATAAATTTGGGATATGGAGCATAACATTAGAATACAACATAGAAATATTTCATGGGCATAGGAATAAGAAGTAATAATATTGTGAACATTACTTAATACACCTACTTTACACTCAATATTGTTGACATGGATAACTACATTGATTTCAAACTCAATCTGGTGAACATAGATAATCACATCTAGTTCACACTCAGTATTGTGAACATATCTTATCGCATCAGGTTCACTCTCAATCTTGGGAATATATATATCTGTATCGAGTTCATGATCAATATTGTGAACAAATACAGACACATCTAGTTCACACTCAACATTATTAATATATATAACCCCATTGAGTTCTATGTAAATCTTGTGAACATAGATAACTACATCGAGTTCACTCCCAATATTTTAAACATAGCTAACGTCATTGATTTCATGCTCAATTTTTTGAACATTGATAACTAAATATAGTTCACTCTCAGTCTTGTGAAGAAATATAATTGCATTAAGTTCACACATAATATTGTGAACACAACTTACCACATCAAGTTCACGCCCAATATTGTGGAAATAGGTTAAAACATCGAGTTCACTCTAAATCTTATAAACATAACTAACCACATCAAGCTCACTCTCAATATTTTTAACATAGCTAATAGTATTGAGTTCACACTCAATCAACAAAATATCATACCATGGATAATATATATAATGAAAATGTTTTTCATAACATTTATAAATGGTATCACATAAATTATTACAATAGTTTGATCAGTTGATACCCAATATTCAATTACCCAAGAGGAATATTTTTAAAAGAAGTTTTGTGGGTGATTCGAGATACATTAATAAAAATGGGATAGATATTTTTTAACTCAAGAGGGAAATAGAAGTAAAATTATTAAAATATATCAAAGAAAATATTTTTATCATTTTTGTAAAAACATGAATTTTTAAGTGACATTTCAAAATGAATTTTTAATAAAGTAACATGAACAATTCTGAGAATATCACTTTAAAAGAAACAATAAAAATTATATAAAAGGATATATATATTTTTGAAAGAAAATTTGGATTAAATGATAAAAATATAAACTTGAAATGGAAAGTCTTTTTTATATTCTGATGATACCTTTATTGAAAATCCATATTATAAATGGGTAATAAATAATTTTTTTAAATAGGTAGATAGAAAAAAGAATATTACACAAGATACCACATATTCATTTTTTAAAATATTAAATGGAATAATTTTTATAAAAAAATGTATACATGGATGAGAATAAACTATATAATAAGATGAGTATTATAATTAATAATGTTTCATTTTTTATGTAGAAAGATGTTTGTTAACGAAGAGAACTTGAGAAAAAAACCCTTCTAAAATGAGTCAAAATAAAATGAATGTATATCATTATAAATATGATATTAATTAAAATATAATTAAATCATCCGGATAGCTTTACCTATCTTAAAATAATAAATTTTAAGATGAATGATTAAAATACAATGAATGGAAATTGAGTTCAAAAAAACCCTTACAACATTGGTAACATTTGAAAAAAACCCCTTGAAAGAGATAATGTTAAATGGATTATTAAATTGATATAAATTCATTATATTTATGATAATAATAAATTCATACAAATTATATACACCAAAAATTATAAATTAAGTTGTGAATAAGACATTTATCTCAATGAGAAAAGTGAGATGAGAAACAAATGGCTTTCATTAATTTTTTAGAAAAACCAATTTAAAAGAGAAAAATTTATAAGAAACTTAAAATACAATGAATAAAAATATAATCAGAATATAATATTAAAATTATGAAGCATATACACTATATAAAAAAATTAGAGCATAATAAAAAACATGTCTCAAAGAAGTAAATTTGAGATGAAACCTTACCTTAACTCTTGGCACCCATGAAAGTGATTTAAAATCCCATATAACAAATAAAAGATAATTAATAATCTATTTCAGAACCTTATTGATATATATTACCCAATATAACTCTAGTTATAATAATTTATTATACATTAATTATTTGTAGTTTATTTTCTTCATAGAATGTTTTTTATTTTGATTGTTTGACACATTCATACAAATATTGATATCGATCCATGTTATTTGATTCTAAGTTAATCATTAATAAATTATTAAAAATACTAAAATATATGATTTATAATTATTTATTAAGCTCTAATCTAATTTCTTAAGAGTTTTAGTTACAAATATTAAAGATAAAATCGGTGGCAATCTCGTATCGGTAAATGTTTGAAAAATAAAAGGAGGTATCTTAATAATGAGTTTAATATTAATTATGTAATAAAATAAAGTAAAAATTCTTATTTAAATATTAATATCATATTATTTCTTGGATTAACATTATATAACTATCCATTAAATTTGGTTATGAAAAAAGAAAAATGGAATTTATCGAGGTGGTAGTCCGCACATACAAAATGTAGAAATTTTCCTATTCCATAGAGGAAGAAAAAATATAGAATGTTTTACCCTTTAATAATATTAAACATTTAATAAATATTATAATTATTCAGTAAATACACCTTTAGAACCATCCATGTAAGGTAGTTATAAAAAATAAAATCTGTTTCTTTTTGGAGGCAGTAGTCCGAACATATACATAAATGGTGTTGTCATTTTTCTAAGGAAGAGGGATGGGTAGATAATATTTATAAATATAACACCCCCAAACCATAGTATCCCATTTTTAGTGGTCAAATTTTTACATTATCATAGATACATGGGATCTCTCCATGTAGGATCAATTAGTTAAAAAGTCTTAGAGAACTAGATACATGCAAGATTCTTATATTATATTAGATATATAAAATACATATCATGAAAAAAATTATTCCAACTTTGATATTATTCATAATATCCATCTTCATATCCCAGAGGAAAAACATATATGGATGATCTCAGATGCTCGGTAAGGGTTACTAACATTAAAAGCTATAATGAGTAAATAAGGCATAAAAAATATGGAAAGGTTAATAAATGGAAACACAATCCATTTAATAAATAAATTGATAATAAAATGGATCTATGTATTACATCAATGCAGTAATCTCATAGATAATAATAAGAAAATTCTCAATGAATTAAATGCTTAATATTGGATTTCATGATCTCACACATCATGGTAGCTATATTATCAAGGCATTTTTTCAAGATAGTATAGAACCATGGGTATGCATACACCAAAATCCATTTTAATTATATATTACTAATTTTTCTAATGAATACTATTAATATATCAAGGTGATATTTAATTTCAAGCCCCGTATGTCACTGAATATCAAATGCATTCCTTATATATCGAATGACCAATTTAATTCATGAACAATTTTCCTTATAAAAATTATTCATATAGAGTAAATACTATGGATTTATCATTAATTACCCTATAAATCAATTAATTTCAAAGTAAAACACCATCTATTGAAAATGTTTGTAGTTCATGAAATAAATATATCATTGATATAAAAAACATGGTTATTTAACAAAAATATAATATATAATGATCAAAAGTTAGCTAATATTTCAAAGGATGGTATTATAAAAAAAACACCCCCAATTATGAAAAAGTAAAATGTATTTTTTATTTATATAATTAATATAAATTTCATTAAAATATCAATAGAACATTATTAAATAAAATAAATTTTCCATTTTTTGAAATCACTTATTTTTAGAAAAAACTATGCAATTATAAAGTTGAAAATTTTATTGAAATAACCATATAATATTTTAAAGTAATATTCAACTAAAATATTAGTAATGACATCAAGAAAATATTATAATTTTTTATAAATTTTTTAAAAAATTACTTCCATTATTTTTTCAGAAAATTCAAAAAGTACCTCGTTTGGAAAATAAAATAAATATTATCTTCAAAATGTTTTTAAAAAAGTTAAACTAGGTTAAAAATGAATTAAAATAAATCATTTCAGAATAATATTCTTTAAAAAAAAATTAGAGAAAATTTGGATTTGCAAGAAAAATGTATCCAATCAAAAGAGAAATAAGATTAGATTTTCTTTTAAACATTTCTTTTCATAACTCAAGTTCCAAAGAGCAGAATAGTTGGAAGAAAATATGGAAAATATTGAACATATTATACTTGAAATTAAATTTATTAATCATTAATATATATATATATATATTTAAATACTTAAAAGTGTCATTATATACACAACATAAAAATAAACATGTGCATAATACAAAACATGACTCAATGTAGTGGAAATTGAGATGAAATCCCATAAGTCAAGTCTAACTTGTCACGTAGGTGCTCAAACATCCTATATAATTTATTTAAATTTACTATAGATACATAATAAAACCATATTAATATCTATTTTATCATATATAGTCCATTTAAAACAATTTAACACCCATTTGTTAATAATATTTTATTATTATCATTATTTTATGTGTTATTTGCTTTTGTTTTCAAGTATGTTTTGATTTTACACTCTCATTCCATGCATATTTATCATGGTTACAGCATCTACATAATGTTTTTCTAGATTTAAATATCTTATCAATTCCATATATAGATATCTATATTCCTCCATATAATATAGAAACAAAAAAATGAATTACACTATTCATGGAGAAAGTGGTCGTACATACACATAAACGCTATATTCACATTTAGATAGATGGAATATGATATTTGGTTTTAATGAATATATTTTATGGTATTTTAATGTATTAATTTATATATAATATTTATTATTATTTTCATTTTGTGAAATTTTTACCTTTTTTATGTTTTATGGCAGGATACAAAATATCTTAGAAAAGGAATAAAATGAGGTGCATTTTAGAGCTTAAATTCACTTCGGAGTGCAAGATTTACTCACGGTGCAACACCAATTTTTTATGGATGTAGTGGATATGGAAAACTAGATCAGAGAATTTATACATCATGTATTTCATTTATATGATGTCATTTATTGGAGGATTTTTTGGAAGAGATACATCTAAATTCATGACGCTTGGAAATTAAGAGATTAAATGTCGTGTATACATATTACACATCATGTAAATTCATGGGATGAGATTTTGAGATCCAGATTCACTGTATCATTGATATTTTTCAAAATCATTATCATTGGAACTACTTCGGACCACCATTGGACAAGTCCTTAATGATATTTATTAATAATAAAGCCTATATATCTGGAGCCTATAAACAAAGGTCTATCCTACTTTTGTTGAGGGGATCGAGATACCAAATTTTAGAGAGAGAATTTTTATTATACATCACCTTCCCCGATCTCATATCTATTTTATTTATGAATTATTTTTTTTTCTCCTTCCCTCTTATTCTCTCATCACTAGGATGAGGGGGTAAACCCTCCTTCCAATAGGGTAATGAAATAGACATGGGAAGGTGTGTTGGATTAATTTATTTTTATTTAATTCATGTATTTGATTTTCCACTATTTAATCTTCTACTTCTGATCCCTTTCTTTTTCTTTTCTTATGGCCATTTATATTTGAATTTAAAAGGAAATTTAAAATTGTGTAACTGACAACCCCAAATGAGGCCATAACTTTTTCAAATTTAAGGCAAATCATGTTTAAATATTCTATCAATAAAAACATGATTTGGAAAACCCTAAAATTACTAGACCAAGGGAAATGGGGGATTGATGCATCCATGAGGGGATACAATGGTCATTTTAACTTCCTCATCTTAATTCTAATACGGATCATGAATCCACCATCCTATTTTCTAAAATACAATTTCACCAGAACTTTCGAATTACAAAACCCTAACACACAATTAAAATATGATATCAGCAAATCAATCTTCTTTTATTTTTTTATTTTCCTTATCCAAATCAATCAAAACCCATATTTTCTCACATAATTCTTAAAATTATTAAAATTAAATATATTTCTTAAATCTAATCAAACAAATTTCAACATCTCTATGGATCAAACCTGACCTCATGTTTATCTCTATAACATTAGATCTTCCTCATCTCAACTCAAAAACCAATCATGAATTAATCAAACTATTTTATAAAATCTACTTTCATACAAACCCGGAAATTATAAAACCTAAGAGCACTTTTCAAAATCTTTCTTTAAACCAATCAATTAATCTATTTCAAATTTTATTTCCAAAAAATAATAAAAACACATATTTTTTACGTATTTCTTAAATATAATAAAAAAACTGTTGAAAACCTTATAATTTTTTAAAAAAATATCTTTTGATCATCTTAGACCTGCATCTATACTCATTTAAATTAATTATGTTTAATAATTTTAGTTTTTTATAAATTTGTGTTTTGCATAGACCCATTGGTAATTAATGGCTCCCTCTAGACCTGTCAGAATGAAATAAAGGTATATAATTATTCACCTTGATATTATGAATATTATATCATTTATATCATATATATTCATCAAATCCAAGCTCATTAACATCCAAAGAAAATTTAAATTAAAAAAAGTCACATTGCTTTTTGAAGGTGATATTCCATACGTATACACAGGTGATGTTATCATTTCCCATAGATTTGGAAGATAAGAAGGTAGATATGATTTTATAATTCTAGATGTATAATTATTTTTATAAATATCATATATAATAATTAAACCCATCATAATTCCCAACTATAAAATTTGTTTATGGAAATTGAATTGTATCGATATGTGGAGACGGTAAGTTTTACGTACACATGAATGATACTTTCACATTCTATTTAATAGGAAATAGGGTGGATAATGGTGTCTTAATAAGCATGAAAAAATTTATGTATTCTTTAGATACTAATGCTACTTATTTATGATAAATAAAATATATTTATAATAGTTATAAAAAATACTAAAAACAAAGTGATTAGTTAAGGATATTACCTCTTATTTGGAAGAACTCCTTTGGATATCCTTATAAGTACCCTATAGTTGGTCTTTCATGTAGAAAATAACCTTTATAATGAGTGTAAGAAATTTTAGAATATATTTTTTCCTTGGATGGTTGAGCTAGAAGGATCAAATTAGTGTAAATAAGTGAGGGTTGGTGCCCTTTTATAGTTGAAGTAAGAGGCACTTTAAGAATTTCATAAACAATTAGAATACAATAAGATAGTTCTAAAGGAAACTTATTCTAAATGGTCATTAATTTGAATAAAAAATGAATAGAAAAAGAATAAAATTACTTAAAGAAATTTAGATAACTTTTTTTATAATTTTAATCCTCATGTTTTTATTAACCCCTTGTTAATTCATTTTTGAACATAACCATAGTAATAACTATTTTAACCCCAAAGGGTTAATAATATTATTATAGAAGGACAAGTGAATCATAAATAGACAATGGATAATCTTTTAACCATATTAAATTAACATGGATTAAGATTATATTTTAATGAATTTTAAACAAATTAATAAAATATTATTAATATCAATTTTGACCTTATTCCTTTAATTTGAAATTATGTATAAAATATAAATGGTTAATTAGAATATAATAATTTATAACCTCTGTAATATGTCTTTCAGATTTATAAAATCTTTGGGACACATTAAATCTTTCAATATATGTCAATTTTAATATTTTTAGTATCATTTATTTTATTTTTCAATTAGTTTAATAAATATTGTATTAGCATTGAACATGAATGTAAGGTTATTATATAAATTATAAAAATTAGAAATAAATTTGTATCATAATTATTTTTTCATTATGGTGAAAATTGACATCTAGGTTAGTTAATATATATATTTTTACCTTTTTTGACATATAATAGTTATTTAGAACCTAAAGAGTGAAATTTTATAACATTCTTTACTTTAAATATTATAAGCATCATTTTAATCGAAAAGTGTCCATTAAACAATTATATTTCAATAATAAGGTAATTTTTTAATTAAATTTATCCAATTAAAATTAGGATACGTAATGGCCTTACACTTAGTTTTAAACAATATTACCCTGATTTTCCCTTTAATGAGGTGATAAACTTTACCACATTTACTATTCATAATTATTATAAAGGGAGAAAAATATTTTCCAAATTTTAACAGCCTATCATAAAATATAGAATAAATTATATCAAAAGTAATATATATAATTTATTGAAATTAATTTTTAAATAAGTGCCCAAAATAAAATGAAAATCGCTTTTTAGAAAACTAAATTTTTTCTTAAAAATGCATTTTTGGTAAAAATAATTAATTCAGAATTAAATTATAAAATTTATTCCAATGAATCTAATTGTATTATTAATATTATAATATAACTTATTTTACTTTAAAACTATTTTAAAATAAAATTTATCTTTCCAACTTTTTGAAATAAAAATATAATTCCTCATAAAGATCGGTAGTTTTCACTGTTCACTAGAAAATCAATATTTTAAAAAATATATAAAACGTTTACCCTAATAAAATAATGGTATGATGATTTAAAAATATTATTATTTTTATAAAATAAAATATATATATTTCTCATAAATTAATTATAATATTTTCTCATACAAATCAATAAAAAACAATTTATGAAGAATACGTATTTCTGATGAATAAAATGAATTTACTAAAAATCTACTATTTATTTTAAAATAATTATCAATTATTTTTTATTGAGTAGGAAATATACATGTATATTTTTTATTTTGACTAATAATTTTCATACCCACCAATTTAATAGATATTTTATAATGATCATATTTACATAATAATATTTTGTGATTCATTTATGCTTAATTTTTTGGGTTGTATATGATATCGAACATTGTATTCTTTTAAAATCCCAAGGTGTTATATTCTACAACCTTTAATAAATTGTGTCCCCACAATTTTAAATTTTTATTAGTAATCAAGGGGTTTACATTTGAAAATAAATTTTTGGAAAACACACATCATAAAAAGGATTAGCAAAACACCCTCTTAAAAAAATAGAAAGAGATAAGATGAAAGATATCAAAAAAAGCATGTCATTAAATAGGAAAAAAATAGTGGGAAGTTAAACATGTAGATAGAATAGAAAATTAATGCTTAAGAATTAATAGAGTGTAAAATATAACATGGTCGTGATAAATTTAATCATCACAAAACTCTAAATCTATGTTAGGTTAAAAGGTCATTGATTTCTCAATATGAAAATTAAACTAATAATATTTTTATTCAGGGTGTTTTTTATAAAGTCAACAGAATGTTTTACTATTAGAGAAATTACTCTAGAAAATAAAATTACATTATTTATTTTTAATTCGTAATAAAAACCTCAAACTTTGGTTGTGATTCATAATAATTCCACTTGATATCTTATGCCAAGAAATTGATTTTCAAGATGAATTTTTCATCCTTACAGAAATTTTAATGAATCATATGATCCATAATCCATTCCAATAACCTTGAAATTTTTACTAAAACTAAAATGATTGGAACATGTTATCCAATATTATAAATAATGATTTAACCTTAATTAATAATATCAAAAGTTCATCATAATCCATTCCATAAGTATGTAATCCTAATACTCCTCCAAAATATCTCTGACCATATTAAAAACCCAAAAATTTGATTAAACATTTATCCCTAGATAACATAAAGTAGTTCATGATGTCACATTCCAAACATGTTAATACCTTAATCACTAAATTACTATTAACATTATACTAATTCTATAAATCCTATAAATCCCCAAATGTTGTAAACTCAATTATAAATAGCTTTTTCATCAAATAACTAACCATTTTCTGGGTCACCAATACTATCACATTTAATTAATCAGTTTCAATATTCTCTTTATCCCAACTACACATTATTAACATAACATTTGGATAATATTAAGTGTTATCTTTACCTTCTTTATTTATTCTCCAAAAATATCATTTTACCACTAAATCACTTTTCTTGGTCACTGATACCATTTAACATATTCATTCAAATCCTTAAGAAATATAATGTAGAAAAATCGTGATATGTTTCATGATTCTTATAATCAAAATATAATTAATAAAACAATTTTACATATTTCTTGAATCCAAATACATAAATAGTTTATTCATTCAACTTCGGTTATAGTAGTAGCATAATATTGTCCTTCTCCCCTTGGATTCTTCAATGGTAAGTTACCTTGATGCTTAGTAAACTAGTTTGAATAAAAACCCTTCTCTTTATAGTTTAAGAATGGGATAGTATTGGATTATTTATTTTCCATATAATCATTATCCATGTGGACCTTATCTACCCACTAGTGAAAACTCTCATACCATTAAAGTGTTTTACATAATGTTTCTTTCCACAATATTAACATGATAGAAATTACTTCAATTTCTTCTTACCCATTGATGTTTTTTCTTTTCCTAGGTTCTCATTTTACCTTTTATTCTCTTTATTTCTTATGTAATTATTTGATCTAGAAAATTCCATCTTTTCCATAATGTTACTTGATACTATTACTTCATATGATTAAAATGTTATAGAAACTATTTCCCTCCAGTAACTCAACTTAAGACCATCAAAGAAATGGTTAATCATGCTTTTTGGATTTCATATATACTCTAATTCATTCCTGGATAATATAGTAATGTTAGCCTTACACTCTTCCATGCATTATTCTTACTTCTTCAAAGTGAGTAACTTTCTCTCAATTTGAGCTCATTGTTCTTAAGGGAATTATTTATCAAAGAAAATATATTTAAAAATTCTCATTTCCATAATTTCTATTTCTTTAGCCTCTTTAGTGTTCTGAATCAATGAACACCATTGATCAGTATCTCATTTTATATAATAAACTTCCAAAATAACATTTTAAATTTCATTGAATCCCAATTCTAGGAATATATTTTAAAGAGATTTAATCCATTTCTCAGCTACCAATGGATTATTAGTTCAGTTAAAATATGGAGTTCTTTCTCACATGAAGTGATTAGACATACGCAAATCATTTTATGTATCAATAGGTTATTTCATATGGGTGAGGTTATTTGTCATACCATGATTCTACTACTCAAATATTACTTTGATCTACTCATTTTCAACACTAGTTATATTGGTTTTCTCATTAGGGAAATACCTACATTGTATATGGGTATTGTTTCACATTATTTTTTATGTGAAAGGAATAAATAATGGAACACATTGAGTTATCTAATAATCATAATGAATATTTAAATATAAAACAAAAATCCCTATAATGGTAAACTTTATCAAATACTATAAGGAATTTTTATAATTCTCATGTTAATTATTTTTGTTTAAAATCTTTCTCCCAAGGATTCAAATAAACTTTCTCTAATACCAATTGTAATAACCTCAACTATAGTATCCCAGAGTTAGTGATTAATTTATTACATTAGCATTGATAAAAGGGATCTCAATCTATTGGATCAATCAGTTTAGAAGTATTATAGAACTAGATATATTCATGATTCTCATATTATAGTGGAAATATGAAATACATAGAAAAACATTATTTCAACTTAGATATTATTCATAATATCTATCTTCATATATTTAGAAAAATAAAAAAATAAAAGGGTGAGATTAAATGATTAGTAAGTGATAAATATAGTAGAATATATCCTTATTAAATAAGGAACAAATAGTATGGAAAGGTTAACAACTAGAAACAAATTTTATTTAATTAATAAATTGAGTAAAAACTGATTCCATGTATAATATCAATGAAGAAATCTCATGGGTAATAATAATAGAAAAATCTATGAAGTAAATACTTATTATTGGGTTCCATGATCTTAGACTTCATGTTATCTATACCAATTAAGACTTATTCAAAGAGAGTTTAAAACTACAGGTAGGCACAATCCGAAAACCCATTTAATTATAGCTTACTAATTTGTCTCATAAGACCTATCGATGCATTGATGGGCTATACAATTTTAAGCTCCACCCATCACTGCATGTACAATGTATCTCTAATATATAAAATGATTATTTTTATTCATGAACAATATTCCTTATTAAAAAATATCTATATTGAGTAAATACTACAAATTTGTCAATAATTCCCTAGTAAATAAAAGAATTTCAAAATATAACACTGTATATATATACGGTATAGGGTTTAGGAAACAATCACATCCACGATACAAAGAATATGGATATTTAAGAGAAATTTAATATCCAATCATAACAAGTATGTAAATGTTTTAAAGGATGAATTCATTACAAAATATAACCATTGGTGAATAATTAAAATATAATGTTTTTCTATTTATTAATAAAATAACTTTAAAATATTAATAATTCATTCTTTAAGAAAATAACCTTCCCATTTTTAAAAATATTTTTTTAAAGAACTACATAATTATAAAGTAAAACATTTTTTTTAAATAACCCCAAAATATAGTAAGGTAAGATTAAAATAAAATATTATTTAGGATGTTAAGAAAATACTCTCATGTTGTATGAGTTAAAAAAATATTCCTCCTATTTTTTTAGAAAAGTCACAAGGAACCTCATTTGAAAAAAAAAATAAAATATTTTTTTCAAGCTGTTTTGTAAGAATTAAAACATGGGTAAAAATGTCTTTTTCTAAATCATTAAAGAAGTGTAAAAAAATCGAATTTTTTTTAGAGAAAATATTGATATTGAATAAAATTATATTCAATAAAAGTAGAAATAAGATCAGTTTTTCTTTTAATTTTTTTTTTCTTTATTCAAGTTCCAAAGAGAGGAAACTTTGGAAGAAAATATGGAAACTATTTAAAAGAGTAAACCTAAAATGAAATTTAATCATCACGAATAAAATTATATTCATTTTAATTAACTCAAAGGGGAAGTATATAAACCACATATAAATAAATAAGTTCATAATAGGAAATATGTCTCAATGGAGGAGATATTAACATGAAATCATTAACCTCCGGTTTGACTTGTGAAATATGTTTTATAAACTCCTGTATAATAAATTTAAATTTGATTTGAATATTATGTACCATGGTTAAAAACTAGGATCTTGATATTTTTTCGAAATAAAGTAACAATAGAGTGAAAAATGGAGGGGGAGAAAAACTCAGTGACAATGCTTCCATAAGAAACAGAGAATATAGATGTTGAAGAAAATCATTTCTAAGATCATCCATCAACTCTTCCTCTCAAATAAGGAACCCTAAACTAGGTCTGGGTTTTTCTTCATGTCCCATAATCATCCATCATTTTTGAGTGGAAAAATTATTGAGGTCCCTACATAACCATACTTTTGGATCCATTTTCAATTTCAACTACTAAAACACTAGTTTTACAAGCTTATAATGGACCCTGGGTTTAATTATCCTCACCATAAATTTTTTTGTTTAATTTTTGGTCTCTTGAGGCAATCATATGCTCCTTTAAAACAATAGACCATCAAAGTCTTGGGCAACCACCTCATCTGCAGATTGTACTTCATCAGTCATCTCTTTAGTGACTATATCCCTATAAGAGGGTGATTTCCAATGAATACTAACATTTTGATATAAGGATTTCATCACCTCCTGAATGTCATTGAAGTGTGTAGAAAGCTTCTATATCTCCTAAGGAAATATTAGGACCTACAGTGGAATTTTAGAGCCAAATCTATGTCCTACTTGTGTTATGATTTCAGTCTATATCTCAAGAAGATATTATATTTCATCATGACCCATTGTGGCATTCTTTAAACCACAATTAGGAACATTTAACGGAATATACTCACTTCCATTGTAACCATGATCATCAATGGTCACATTATCCTCAATAGGTTACATACCATTAGCATTTATAGTAGCCTAATGCTCCTCATCATGTTCATCCTATATAAAAAATATAGCAGGATTTCAGTCATTTCAAAGCTCCCTAGGGTGACTTCCCAAATTACCTTTATCATTTTAACCTTGACACACTTTATATTCTGGAAGGTCTTTCTAATAGATCCATACATCTAAAGACCCCCTGCTACCTCTATCATACCATTATTGGCCTAATATCCCTATTTTTTATCATTGCTTCCCTTATTCCACTTATTACATACTGATGACTCCTACATATTATTCGATAAACAAGAACAAATAATTTCCCTTCTACAAGACTCAGTGGAATTATTATTTAATTTTCACTTGGAACAAAATGATGGATATTTTTCATACACAATACGTAGATTCAAATCATCAGTTTCATTTGATAAAACCAAATTTTTAATTAATGTCAATCTGAGGTCAACTTATAAAATAACTCTAATATATACATATATATACATATATATATATATATATATATATATTCAAACTCTTTCTCCATTGTAATAGGATCCCCTATATAGTAGGAAATTTCCAAAAAAAATTGTGGGTGCCCAAATATCCAATTGAGGAAAAATATATTGACCCAGACAAGAGAAAATGTGTTCCTAACTTCAAAAGTATTGTAATTGATGTTCTATTCAGATATATTGAAATACCCAATCTTTAACGATACCATACCTAATCCCCTGGTCTTCCTTTTCAATTCCTCATTTTTAAGAATAATGTGATAAAAACTATGCTAATCGAAATGAACATGCAATTTGAGAAACCCCAAATAATAGAATGTCTAAATATTAGATATGGAGTTTCCCATACATGGTCATCGTTATAATGGACTAATTTTACAATAATGGAACACCAACAGTACTCAAACCAGTCTATAATCGCATCCTTTATTTTAAAAAAACATTCCACATTACAATTCTTAAAAAATCTACTTGAATTAAAGCCCTAAAGCATAGAGAATTATCTATAATTTTGGTTTTTACCTTCATATAAATGATTTTATACTTATTTGTTCTCATGAAAATTAACTACACCACTAACTCCAACAATTATACCCTATATTTCCACTGTATCATCCTTCATAAATGCCATTTCATGATTGTAGCATTTCCATCACCATGGAATCTTTCTCAAGAAACCCTCCCAAGTGTGATCCACTCCCTCAATAGTATCTTAAAGTTTGTAATTAGGTAATTAGGTATTGGTGGGTTCCACACCATTCCAACCCATCACTTGTTCTCGGCATTCCCCCAGCTAAATTCAAGTGTGGCGTGACTCGAACCATCCCCAGTTCTATTTCTAGAGATTGTCTGCATTACAAGGTACCACATAGCCACCCTAGGTAGGATTAAATTTATTATAGAAATATACCAGAAAAATATTCATATAAATGTTATAAAATATGATCAATTTACAATATTTAATCACCTTTTTGTTAATAATCATTTATTATTATCATTATTTTGGGTGTTACTTGTTTTATTTTTCATGTATGTTTTTGATTCAGTATTCGTGGATAATGAATCTTTCTCAGGGTCCCATCGACTCCATAACTTTATTCATGATTTAAATATCTTAGATATTAAATATATATATATATATATATAACTATCTATAAAATCGATAGACTGAAAAATAAATTACTCCATTCCCAGAGATGGTAGGTTGTACGTACACATGAACATTGTATTCACTTTTAGAAACATGGAATAAAAAAGGTAGATAATTATTAGCCTTGATATAATAATTATTATATCATTTAAATAATATTTATTCATAAAATATATCCCCACTACCATCCAAGTAAAATATAAATGAAAAAATAATCACATCGCTTCGTGGAGTTGGTGGTCCACATGTACGCACAATTGACATTATTGTTTCCCAAAGGTTTGGAAGGTAAGGAGTTAGATATGATACCATAATTATAGACATATAAATATTTTATAAAGATTAAGTAAAAACAATAAAACCCTAAAAATTCACATTCTTAAAATATGGTGGTGAAAAATGAATTATATCGCTTCCTGGAGACGGTAAGCCGTACGTATGCAAGAGAAATACTTTCACTTCTAATTTGTTGGGAAAGAGGGTGGATAAAGGTGGTTTAATAATCATGGTAAAATTTAAGAATGTTTATTATACTGATGTTACAATTTTTTTATAAATACCATATACTTTTATAGGAATAAGAAAAATAAAAAAAGTGATCGGTTAATATGGTTACCTATTCTTTGGAAGAAATCCTTTGGATCTCCTCCTAAAGACTATATAGTGGGTCTTTTGAGGAGAAACTTCTATAATGTGTATAAAATTATATAGAAGATACTTATTCAGGTAATTAATGAGATATGGGGCTCAAAGTGGTGTAAATAAGTGATAGAGGATGTTCCCTTTTTAATTGTATTGAGGGGCACTTTTAGAATTTCATAAATAATTAAAATAAAATTTGACTATTCTAGAGTAAAATTTTTCCAAATGGTCATGAATTAAAATAAAACGTTTCTAAGGTTAAAATAACACCATAAAATAAAATTTGGAAAAAATTATATCATTTTAATACTTATCTTTTTATTAACCCCTTGGTTAATCATTCTTGACCTTAACTGTGGTAACCACTTTTTTAATCACATATGAAAAATAATGTCACTATAAAATAAAAAATTGTTATAATTGGACCATATATGATTTTTTAACTATATTTAATTCACATTGATATATATAATTTTTATTTAAAATTTAAAATAATTTAATAAAATATTATTTTGATAATATATTAGTAATGTCCATTTTGGCACTCTTCAAATATTTTGGCATTGAGTATATCATGAAAAAAGGAGGAATTGTAATATAATGATTTAAAATCTATCAAATATTTATTATGGATCTATAAAATTCATTTTACACATTAAATAATTAAAATTATATCACTTTTAATATTTTTAAAAATAATTATTTTATTTCTCTATTAATTAATTAAATATTCTGTTTGCATTGCATAAGAATTTAAGGTAACTATATAATTTAAAGAAAATTAAAAAAATTATATCATGAGAACAATTTCATTGATCTAATAATTGACATTTATTTTGGATCATATATTTCTTTTTTCCAAATGTGGACACAAAATAGATATTTAAAACCTAGATAATGACTTTTTGTAACTTTCATTGCATTAAATATTATAAGGTTCATTTACATGGACATATGTCCATTAAAAACCATATTTAGAGACTTAGGTGATTATTATTGAATTAATTTCATCCAATCACTATTATGATGAAAAACTATGGCCTTATCACAATGTTTTAACCTATATTGACCTGATTTAACCTTTATAGAGGTGACAAATCTAACCATAATTGTTATTGGGAACTATTTATAAAATTTGAAACTCATAATAAAAAATATGGATTATTTTTTATAAAATTAAAAAAATATAATTTTAATAAATTAATTTTAAAATATGCATGAAAAAATCGATGTAAACAAATTTTCATAAAAATACAGTTTTATTTAATATGCATTTCTTTGTAAAAAAATTTTTTATATAAAATTAAATTATAAAATTGATTAAAATTAAAGTAATTAGATTATTAATAATATAATTTAACTCGTTTTAATTTATAAAAAATTTAAAATAAAATGTCTATGTTCTAATGGTTGAAAACAAAATCCAGTTTTTAATAAAAATTGATATTTTTCACTATTCAATAGAAAATCAATCTTTTTAGATAAATCCAAAAATTTCACCCAACTATAATATTTTATTGATGATTTAAAAAATTATATTAGTTTTATAAAATAAAATTTATGTAAGATAAAAAGATTAATTATAATATTTCATCAAAAAAAAACAAAAAACATTTTTGAAGAAAACGAATTTCTCATGCATCAACAAACTTTTCAAAAAATTTGGTACATATTTAACATGAATTAATAAATTAATTTTTATTATTTATTTACATAACATATATATTTTATATTTTATTTAATATTATTTATTCCTCCAATTTAACTGCTAGGTTATAATGGTCATATTTAAATAATAATATTTTAGGGTTCATTTAAGCTCGGTGTTGCATGCTGTAAACACTATCAAACAAAGTGTTATTCTAAAATCCCAAGGATTAAAATAAAAATGAACTAATAAAATTTTTGTATATTAATAATTAAAATTTACGTATATTAGAGGTGTTAAAATATATTTGGATGAGAAATATATAGAAGAAAAAATATTATAAAGTCAATAGTACTCATTTTGGAGGAACTCCTAGAAATAGAGAATTTTTAATTTTACAATAGATAATAGAGATTAAAAAAAGGGAGATGGATA
This sequence comes from Viscum album, assembly GCA_963277665.1. Classification (NCBI taxonomy): domain Eukaryota; kingdom Viridiplantae; phylum Streptophyta; class Magnoliopsida; order Santalales; family Viscaceae; genus Viscum; species Viscum album. The sequence continues at coordinate 163,714,977 of OY728140.1, forward strand.
TAGTAGATGAAAAATTGTAAAGTTTATATATTAATTCCCATTTTTATAGAGTATATAACAGGGTGGTGGAAATATCCCTTTTTATATTTGGGAGTGGTGTGTTGGTAATAGGAGGTGCACTATTCAAGGAATGTTACTCCAAAAGTTAGTAATGATAAATAAGTGATGTGTATTTTTTGATAAAATACTTCACCCCCATTGGATGATAATTTTTGATTAATTTTATTCATTTTACCCGTTGTTTTGACTTTTACAATAATTTACTTCTACAATGGTAACTCATTTTTTAAACCATGGTAATTAATATTAATGACAAAAAAATCACCCTTATTATATATTTTTGTTATTGTGATTATAAATATGAAGATTATTTAACAATATTAAATTTATAAAAATTTTAAAAATTTATTTGAATTTAATAAATTTTTAACCCAGAAAAACAATTTTATAGAAAAATATAACATAGGTTCTAAAATGTATAACTTAATTTTGAAAATCAATATTGATATTTTTAAATGAATAATTTTAATATTTTAAAAAAATTAGACAAGAAAGAGGTTTCATATATTTTAATATATTCTTAAATCCAAATGATGTCATAAAATTCCTAGTGTTTTCCAAAAATATTATTTTCAACTATTCACCTAAAAATCAACCATTCTTCAAAAAACCCAAAATATAATCCTAATATAATATAATCATTATTTATAAAAAATTTATGTTTATTTATATATATATATATATTCTAAAATTTTGGAATTTACCTTCTAAATAGAAATACAAAAATTTAATGAAAACTTCATTAATAGGAGAATGACTTTTAAATATAAAATATTATTATTATTATTTTTTATCAATACTAATAAGTATTATTCAATTATTCATATCAAATAAATATTTTACAATAATTTCATTGCATTAATTTTAGTTACTAAAAATTAAAATTCACAGTTTATAAAAGGGATTTTTTATAAAAATTCCATTTTAATCATTAAATGATCTAATTAGTAATTTACCTAAAATATTGAATTTTACCATTGTGTTAGTAAAAAAAATGTACTTTATTTTTCATTTTAAATATATCTTAAAACATGATTTAATATATTTTTACCTATCAACGTATTGGCTATAATATAACCATTTCATTTTTTCATGTAATTTTACCCTAATGAAATGTATCAACGTTCGTTTTAGTTAAGTGGTACATGTGAGGAAAGATATTCAATATATAATTTAATTAAAAAATATATGATATAAAATAGTGGTTTTTTATAGATATTTTTTAGAAGGACAATGATGAAGACATAATAGAAGGCGAATATTGTCCTTTTAAAAATTGTGAAAATTTTGAACTGTCCCTTTTGAAATTAAGTGATTTTTACTTCCCTCTAATAGATGGTTAGGAAAAAAATTAAACAAATAATTAGACATGGAGATGTATAGTGGTTTAGGTAATAGAAATATTCTATTATAATCCACTAACACTCTGTCCATGAGCTTGGTGATTTTTACTAGAATGTGTTTTTCATGGGGAACTCTACAACTGAGTGCAGTCAGTTGACACCTTACAATAGGGATTTGATATATTATTTTGGTTATTTTATAGTGGATTTAAATATCCTTATCTTAGTATGAGAGGTTTAAACTCCACCAAGTCTAAGTACAAGCATATGAAACTTCTATAAAATATAATAGTTGTATAAGGTGAATACTGGTTTAGTTCACAGTTATTGTATCAACTAACAGATATAGAAGATATTTAATAAATCACAGTAGTAAAAAAATAATATTCAATGTTGTGAAAAAATTGTTTTTCTTTAAATAGTAGGAGATATAACACTCAATATATGATAAACATGTATATATCCAAACCCTAGATCTTAGAGTCACTTCAATAAAATACAGTAAAAGATTGATAGTGGATGCAGAAGTAGAAACAAAACAATCAAACAAAAATAGATCAAAACATGTATGTATCCAAAGTTTATATCTTTAGAGAAATAAAGGTTTTTTCACATTATAGAAGAATTAACTCTTGATATTTAATAGGATGATTTATTTACTTCTGTTTAAATGGATATGGGAATATCGCATGAAAAATCACGGTCATTTGAATTAAAAACACATAAGGAAAATTATAACTTCCCTTAGAAATAAGAATGATTTAGTCCATTGAATATGTTACATAAATTTATCTTTGAACATATTTAAATGAAAAAATAGTCTAATGAAACCACTATAGAAATTGAAAAAAATAATCCAGAATTCAAATTTAATAGAGGAATGAGTCAAATGTAGGGTTTCACTGCATAAGGATAATATTAAAATGTATGGTTGAAAACTTATGGTTAATTTTAAATATTAGTTTGATGAACCATATGTTAATTAAACAAATTAAGAGTAACTAATAAAAGTATGCTTCCCAATTCTAAAATTTTTTCCAAATTAAGGGTTCCAAAAGTAGTGATCCTTATAAAAGTAGGGTTCTTGATCTTAACATTCACTTAAAATATAAGGTTATAAACAGTAATTCTAGACTACTTCAAAAACCCTATAATACATAAGAAAATAAAATTTCATCCAAATTTAAATCTAATGTGATTACATAATAAAATAATGATTCCAATAAACATCATCTTAAAATTCACTTAAAAATATCATTAGTAATAAAAATATGGGTATTTATGAGATTGAAAATGAAAGGGAATTTAATGAAAATTCACATACGCAACAATCATCTCAATTAATGATCACAAAACCGAAAAACAAATTATATAAATACAAAAATATATGATTTAATAACCAATAAATAGGCTTATCCCCAACTAAATAATATTAAAAATATCATATTTTTTCAAATATCCCCTAGAAAAAAATGAATAATGTTTTAACAAAGGTTTTGTTTATCCATATCTATCCCTCTTTTTGTGATACCAAAAATAATATATTAAATATATTAACACACAATTAATATATTACATGAATCTTAGTGGATATTATTTTAAGATAATAAAATTTACTCTAAATAATGAATTTTTTTAGATATATAACAAGGGAAATAGTAAAAAGGGGAATATAGATGAAAAATATATAAAGTTTTATTGAACATCCATTAGTACAAAGATATTTGGACTTAGGTTTTTAATATAATAAGGTGTATGATTAGAAAAAGGATTAGGTATTTTAGACATACTGAGTGGTGTATCATTACACTGTAAACTCTGAAAACTGTCACTTATTGTAGAAAAAATCATAACAATAGATCTATTCAAAATTGAATATCTACAAATCCTTGTCCTCCTCATGATGAAGAAAAATGTTTAACTAAGAACTCTTTCAGATCACCAAGATAAAATTTAGAAATAGATTATCTTCTGATCAGCTACCACTTGATCAACTATTTTAATTTTAAATATATCAAAATCTCTTCTTGAGTTTTAATTCTTCAGCATACATCTGTATTGCACTTGAAGGGATTCAAATTCTAGTTTTGAAACAAAATAGTTTTTCATCTCTTCAAAATTTTTCTTATAATTTTCATTCTCTTCATGTAGATTTATTACATATCCTTTTAAAATATAAATCTTAGATACCAAATCAAAAGAAATAAAATGAGACTATTCTATAGTAGACAACTCATCATCATCATATGGAGTTTTATGAAACTTTATAAAAGTCATTACATCTTTAACCATTCAAGGTTATTAAACATATGGTTCTTCACAACCATGAATTTTTGTATATTTTCTAGAATAATTCTTTATGGATTCTTTAACTAATGATATTTAATATTCCCCAAATAGATTGGTTAAAATTGTGTGCAGAGAAATAACTTTCTTATATATTTATTTTATCTTTTTCTCATAAACATATTCTGAAAAACATTTTTAGAAAATGGTTCTAGAAATTGAAATAATAGAATTTGAGGTTGAAAAAATTCTGAACTAAGGATATTTAGTTAATTTAGGCTTCTCAGGATGACATCATCAGTGGTTAATAAATTTGAAATTATAAGGAAAGAGGATATAATGTTTGAGATATTTTGAGAGAGTGAAAGGGTGTATTTTTGGGAGAAGAATAATGGTTTTATTCTATTAGTTCCTAGGAAATATTTAGTTTTCTCAAGCCAAAAATTGTATTGTAATCATTTTAGATTTTAAAATCTAAAATACTATTTTTCATAAAAATAGTTTATAAATGTAAAATTGTAATGAATTTTAATGATTGAGTTAAAATAAATATTATATTTAAAAAATCAAATAAGACATTTTTGATTAATATAGAGATCAATAAAAAAATTACCAGCTTCATTTTGAATAAATCTAACCTTTACTATATGAATTATCAATACAAGAAGGCATATATACAAACCATTAATTAATAATTCCATTAATATTTATACTTAAGGAGTTATAAGAACATTTATATGTATTATTTAGTGAATAACATAGTATTTTAAATGAATTAAAATATGTTTCATGACAAATAATTCAAAAAACAATAATATAATATCTAAAAACATGATAAATTTTTGATATTTATCCCCCTAATATTAAGAATTAATATTAAAATATAAAATTTTCAAAAAATTGAAAACCTTTTTAACTTTCATAAATGAAAAAAAAAATTAATAATTTAAAACATACCATATTATTTTAATTTATCACATTAAATTATAATACATGAATGTGTTTTGTATACTAACATGTTTCAAAATAATATTTTAAAGACTATGCATTATTTTATCACAATAATTAAAATAATTAATTCATTACATTAAGTAATAGAGTGATAAAAGGACATAATTATTTAGGAATAAGAATAATCAAATTTAAATGAATAAAATATAAAACAATTAATGTTTTTATCCCCTATATAAAAACAATCATTGTATTACTATAATAATATAAATGAAATAATTCTTAGATTTTAATAGTTTTATTTCCAAGGATCTCTCCTTTCATATAATGAACTACATCAGTGTTAGAAAATATATGAAATATAATCATGATTTTCATTAGAAATGGTCTTCTAATATATTTTTAAACCAGTCACTTATTGATATAAAAATGAATTTCAGTTGCACATCCCTTCAAATTATCAAATAAAAGTGTTTTTGGTACACATACGCTTCATGTTCTAGCTGTGTTTGTAATTAAATACTTAATAAACCAAAACTATTTATTTTTAGTTGAAAATTCAATTTTAGAATTAGATAAGGATTTTTAATAACGAACGTTCATGGTACTATAAAACTGAGGATTTCTAAAATAATGGAATTTGGAATATTTTCTATTAATACCCCACTGAAAACATTTAGTTATAGACATGATTTTAATTTTATAACCCAAACCAAAATAATTCCTATAAAATTTGGGGTTTTCTCCATTACTACCAATAATAATAATGCATTTATTATTATTATTATTATTACCAATAATTTTATTTAGAGAATTATCTCCCTTAATAATAATACTAGATGATTTTTAATGTGTTAATTAATCCAATAATTCCTTAATTTTATCATCATGAAAATCCCATTATTTTTAAAAGGATTAGATCTGAAATCTAAAATCTGATTTCATAAAATTTATTTTCAAATAGGAATAGTATCATAATATTTTCATGGTTTTATATGCTCTTTCTTTAGAGATTGAAATTTATCTTAATTCATAAAAAATATTTATTAAGTTTAGTATAATAAATATTTTCAGAATAATAACTTTGAAATAAAGCCGATTGTTCCTCTTTATCATGAGTCACAATACATAGATTTATCTTTTTATTTTCATTCTCACATGCTTATTTTGTATTAGATACATCTCTTGAATACATAGAATCACTCTAATAAGCCTTTAGGGATTTATTTATTTTTATTTGATAATAATATTTCCTTTGATCTTTAATCACACAGTATTCAAGTCTCATATGACCTTTTTCCTTATAATTATTGCATTTATCTTATTTTTTCGTGCATTTTCTATTTCACATTTCTCTATTTATCTATCTTGCTGAATTTTCTAGTAATATCTGAGAGCTCATCACTTGAACCTAAATAACTAAAATCTAAAAATTAAACCATTGCATGTTTGAGTGCATAATTTTCCTTTTTTATGGAAATATAATTTCTAACTTATACATTAATATTTTCTTTATGTTGCATCTGGGTGTAGAAGAAGCATTATAGTGGAGGGAGATATTTTAAAATATCATTAAATAATCATTTCATGAAACGAAGAGCGAGGATCTTGTATGTAAAATCTATAATTAATTTATTTAATATTTGATGAAACAAATACATGGGATTAGGAACATTCTTCATTAATGATTTATGATCATCCATAATTCCCCTTCGAGATTGTCTTTATTGAATTTGTGAGGATACAAGGGTAGAATCACTCTAGCAGTGATCCAAAAATGATCCAATGGTCTCCGAGCAATGGCACTTTTTCTCTGAGTGCTAGTCTGTTGAATGGAATGTCGTCTATTTTTTATTCTTGATTTCTCATTCTTCAATCCTGAAGAAATTATCTCTTGAGCTTCTCATTATAGAGAGGGATATATGAGGAGGGGTTGAGGGAGAATTCATTGTGCAACAATTCGTTATTCCAAAACAAAGAATTGGTTTTAAATAAATTACGCAATAGACATAGTCATCTATTTATAGAGTTGGTATTTCAGTTAAATAATTTAGTTTCATAAAATCCATTAAATATAATTATAACCATTAATGAAATACAATGACACATAATTAAAATAATAATAATATTATTTTTTGGTGTGACAAATTGTGAAAAAAAGATAAATAATATTTAATGGCTTGTAAATAATTATTATACCACTGAACATTGTCTTGGTCCATTTTAACTCCTCTTTCATTTATTGAACATCTGAATAAATATTTTATTCTCTTAAATAAATATTTTATTCGCAAACAAGAAAATGTATATTTATTAAATATTCAATAAAATAAATAAATATATTTTATTCAAAAATAAAGGAATAAATATTTGTGTAATTTATGATATTAATATAACTTGAATAAAATTAATCCTCTGTCTTGAGAATAATATTTATCCTATTAATTAAATTCAAATAGAATTTAATCAATACCAACCGAAACGATTTCTTTGTGACCCTCTAGGATTCTTTCTCTTTGGCATTAGGTGGTATTTTCTAAATTCAAATATTACTATCTAACAATGGGTCAAGGCACCAAAGAGAAAGAACGTAGTGTTTCCAAGATGAAAACCACATATGAATGCTCACTATATAATATAACTCATTTATCTCAATATATCATCAGTAAGGTTACATGACGGTGTCATCAACCTATATGCTTGATTCATCATTCTAGCACTATCTAAAATAAACTCATCATTGCACCGTGACCATTTAATTTGGGGAGAGGGTTCTGTTTCAATCAAATAGTCGACATATCTACTTCCCTGAAAATGGAAGGGAAAAATCCTTCCTTGACTTATCTATAAATAACATTCCATTATTGACACACCCAACTTACCCTACTTTCCGTTAATATATTCCATGATTTTTTTCATGAGAAAATATAAGTGCATAGGTCATGAAATACAATAATGAGAATATTAAAGTATAAGGTCCATTACACATGCTCATAGATAGGAATGTCTGACGACACCAAAACATGCAGAATTTCTACTAGTGGGTCTGTTATCCTAATCTTCTATCTTAGAGATTACTAAGTGTGAATTTCATGAGAAGTAGTCTCATCTGCTTATGAGTACTCACACCTGACTTTCTATATACTTTTCCCCCCATCATAGTACATTATCCAACCACATGACTGTAACGCCCCGACCCCAGCTACCCAGAGTCGGTGCATTACTTCGTAACATTGGCATGATCACAAAAGATCAAGTCTCGAAAGACCGATTAGTTTAGTAGCCTTGGAAACACTAGATACATTCGTAAACGTTACATTACATCATAAAGTGAAAAACTACAATAACAAAGTCTCCATAGTCCACACTCATATCCTCTTCTGACTATCCCTGCAGGTCATTCATAAAATACTTCTTCACATCCTGGAAAATATTAAAACATTGAAAGGGGTGAGATCAGATGCTCAGTAAGGATAACAATATTGCGGAAGCTTTCATAAATAAACATAAACATTTAAGGCAATGTATAACTAAAACAAAAGCCTTTTTAAACTTGAACATCAACATAATATGGCAAAAGTAAAATGAGATAATGCCATTCACTTCTTCACATGGATATTCTACTGGTCGAATAATCACATGCAATATCAATAACCACTTTCATAATGAGGGAATGTATAATGCCGGACATTCTGAAAAATTTTGTCAAGGCCTCGGCCAAGACGTCTAAAATGATTAAGGCCTCGGCCAAAACCATAAATCAAATTGGGAAAGGGCCTCGGCCAATTCCATGTCTAGTTGTCTCATGAGACCTACCGATGCATCGAGGAGCTATAGCGGGCTCCACCCGTCACATATTAAGTCCAATACATTCCTCATATAAATAGGTTTAAACATATCATAAACCATAACATAATCGTATCACATAAAAGATGCATAAAGGAAACATAACATTTCCACATTTCAATCACAAGATATCAATACAACACATTGATATAAAAAAACGCTTTCAAAACCATTTTCAATACCAAAATAAAATAAAAGTATAACATGGTATTTATTTTTTATTAAAAAAGGTATGGCTTGAAGAGGAAGCCGAAACTCAAATAGTGGTCACGGCGGCAGAGAAGTCATTGTCGCCGCATACGTACGACCAAAACATTCCATTTTTTCGTTTAGTAAATGCTTCGTATAAAAAGATTCCTTTTGAATAAACATAAAAGTCAAAGGGGTTTATACACCATATAAAATAAATTCGTGTATAAAACAAAGTATGCCTCAATGAAAGGAGATTAAGATGAAGTCCTTAAAAAGATCATTTTTAAAATGAAATAGATCTGTTATGTGTATTCACTATATGTACACATAAAGAAAGTACAAATACAATATAGGACATAATAATATCATGACATAATTTGAAAGTAGGAGATTAACCCATAGAATGGAAGTTGGGTTAAGAAATTCCCTTACCTCGTGTCTGACTTGACTCAACCGTTCTTTAACCTCCTGAATAATAAACTAGAGTTAATATATACCTTATTAAGAACCATTTTCAATTTCATTATCCTTATTATATCACTTATTACAATGATATGAACATTATGTAATTATTTAAGTTAATAACGGTCGTTTTGTCGATCTTTGGTACTTGAGTCAACAATAAGCTTCTTATAATTACAAGTTGTTTATGTGGTGAAATATCCATTATATCCAGAATTATATTCATGATTTAGATGTCATATATATATTATATATCCAGTATATACATTCATTTATAATATTACGTAACATTTAGAGGTGAGAAATGAAATGCACCGTTCATGGAGACGGTAAGCCGTACGTACGCATGAACGCTACTTTCATTTCAATTTCATATTTAATGGAACTAAATCATAATGATATAAATGTATAATATAATTCCAGTATAATATATTGTATAATACCATTTACTCCATCCTTTATACATCCCACATATGGCATTAACGATTCAAATCACTTTGAGGGGGCGGTAGTCCGCACTTCCTAAAATGAAATTATCGCGTTTTACCCATAATGGAAATCATAAAGTAAGCCATAAATGAGAAATACAGAAGCATAAGTAAAACATAAACACATTATATATCATATATAAATATAGTGACATCTTAATGGCCACCTTTGAAGGTGTTATATGAGTGTTGAACAATCATCGTTTCGTGAGGCAGAAATTCGCCATCCACAGAAACCGTATGTTCTTTAACCATTAGATGTAGGTGTGTGTAAGTGTAGCTCGAATCCTTCTTATAACAACATCCTAGTATATTGAGGATACTGGTGTTGTCACAAAATAAATGAATAAAAAGAGTTTAGGGGGTTGGAGAAGAAAAATAAAACAAAACAACATTAGAAAAGACATTACCTCAAAATCGGGTAACTCTTTTTGATTTGAGCCAAAGGCTTCCTTGGGAAGAGTTCTACCCAAAGTGAGGCTTCTATGAGTAAGGGAGGAATGTTGGGAGAGTATTTGGGCAGAGGTTGGCCGAGCCAAATGGCTTGAAAGTGTAAATGAGGTGGGAGAGGTGGGGGCCTTTTATAAGTGGAGAGGAGGGGCACTTTTGGAAAGATTGAAATGTTACATTATTTCACAATGCTTTTCGGATTCTAAAGGTCCCACACTTATATAATTCGAGGCTAAGGTGATAAGGTTTCTAAATATCTTCATCCAATAGGCTTTGGACAAGTGTAAGCCTTGGATTTTTCATTATCTTCTCATTTTATTTAAATCGTTAAATAATGAGGTCATCGCCACATCATAATTATGTCATAAATAATTTAATTTATTTAATGTCTAAAAATTATAAAACAAATACTATGATGTAGGAAATCGTTTTATCTTTCTAATGAATATTTATAATCAAAATTTGGACTTGTGTAACCCCACGTAAAAATTGCTTTAGTAAAACATTTTATGTTTGTGTCATTTTTTACTTTAACATTAAATAAAAGGTATTTATGTCATTTTCTAACTAAAGTGGCTCCATGGGGTCCCCAAGTTGACCCATGGGTTGTCTTGGTCGGCCATGACTCATCCAATAGGAGTAGGACAAGTGTCATGCTCATCTCATATTATTAAAACATTATTTGTACCTTAAACTACACTAATTACCTCTAATCGCGATTAAGAACTTAAAAGTTACTATTCACCAAAAAATTATTTTAATCTTATTGAACCACATTTTACTTCTTAATGACAACCATGTATGTCGGATTTTTGAAAATCAAATCACAGAAGTGGTAATATTTCATTTAAACGAAAAATCAGTTATTTAACTACCACTTAGTGGTTTCACTATTCATCAAAAATTGAAGTTTTTCAGAAAAAGGCCAAAATTTCACCCTAAGCTATAATTGATATTACGAATTCAAAAATGATGTCTATTTTAAAAAATTCCAAACATATTAGTTGCATTAATTAATTTTATAATTAATTCCCGCTGTCACAACTAATAGCGTGTTTTTAAGAAACAATTTATATCAAAAGATTGGCAATTGTTTATGTCCAATTTCAATGTTAAATTAATTATAATGACCACCATTGGATAAAATGGTAAAAATATATTCTAATTATACTCTAAAACCACTCAATAGTATAATTTATCACTATGAATTATTTTGATTAAAAAAGTTGTTTTAAGTATTTTTCACTATTCATAAAAATTTTGAAGTTCTCAGAAAATTACAAAAAATTTAACATAGGCTAATTTCAATATTAGGAATACAAAAATAAAGTCCATTTTGAAATATAAAATTTCTATAATTTTAAAAAGTGGTTATTACTATTCATAACGGCTATTTTGATTAGTTGCGGTGTGTTAGAACTCGAACTTGCGTACAATGCAAGCTATTGCATTATTGAATGAGAAGCGTATCGTGGAAGCTCGGGGTGTTACATTCTCCCCTCCTTCAATAAATTGCATCCTCGCAATTTGAAATTTTTCTTTGATAATAAAAGGCTGAAAATAGAAAATACCTTTGTGGAAAACCCACATCGGAAATAAGGTTAATAAATATATAACATTAAAAGAAAGCAGGATAAGTACAAAGGTCACCCGATATAGCCCATTCTAGGATTCTATGAAAATATGGATATGGAAGAAAAACAAACCATCAAGGTCTGATGGAGAGTTATAGAAAACAGGATTAGGAGAATGTTTAACCATAAGAAAATCACAAACTTGTGATTGGTTAAACGGTCATTGAATCCCCAGTTGGAAAAGTTAACCGACAACATTTTTGTTTTAAGTTACCTTTTATAATGTTGAGGAATTTATTTATGAGATTTACTAAGAACGTAAGGGAATATACATACTTGTTATGTATACTTTCATTCGTTAATAAATTTTTACCACAAACCCAACTTTTACTCCAAATGGTAACGGAACTCAAAAATATTCTATTTATCCTAATTGTATAAGGTTCCAAATGTTAACACATACCATTTAGATCAGTAAAACTATTTTGTAATAACCAGGGACTTCCTGTAGGCTAGTGGTAGGAAATAAAGGCTTGTCGCACTATGGTTGTGGGTTCGATTCCTGCAGCTTTGTCCGACGCGACGGGTTATTCCCCACCCTGCAGGTTTTCCTTTTCCTAAAAATATAGTACTATACTATTCCAAAAATAATCTTCATAAATGTTTTAACCTTAAACAATACTATCCAAAGTTCAACTTAATCCATTCCAACCTTAATAGTTATCCAAAATACTTCTGTCCAACTCACAGTCCAAATTTTATAAGGAAGGTAAACATAATGAAGATCCTTTATCCCACGTAACAACATGTGAACACCTTCATCATGTATTCTTTTTAAACATACTGAATTACCATGATCCCTTATTCCTTATAGAATACTAGATATACTCCTTCTATCCAAAAATGTATACAAAACATCAATCAGTTTCAAGGAAGTTAAGTATATCCAATATAATTTATCCAAATCAATCACGTCTTATTCCAAAATCACAATCTCAGTATCAAAACCATATTATGGTTTATCTTTCTCTCAACCATATATTTTCTAAAAATTAACCTACTGTGGAGTCACTTTTCTTGGTTCCACACAATCTCAAGTCCTTGATGAAATAGTACTGCAGTACAATCCTTATATACTCCATAATTATTATAACCAGTACATCATTGATACAACACTCAAATTAAAAAAAAATATTTAATAACAACATAAGAACTCTAATCCTTACTCCTCATCTGTGGTAGTATCATAACTTGATTATTATCCAATAACATCATTTGGGGCATGCTCTGATGATTTGGACATTGGTTTACGTAGTGTCCCCAATCCTTGCAGAAGAAGCATTGTACATTTGAAACCATTTTCTTACCCTTGCAGTCACGCACTTTGTGTCCTTTTTCTCTACACTTATAACAAACTCCCATTCCCTTTAGGCAAGTTCCATGATGTTTCTTCCCACAATTACCACATATTGGAAAATTCTTCTTTCCCCTCATCCCTTTATCCATCATTCTCTCTTCCATCCCTTTCGTCTCTTACTTCGCTTCAAAGCCATAGGACTCAGAGAATTCTTTACTTATCCTATTAACACATGATACTATTTCTTCATATGTTGAGAACACATGGGAGACTATTTCCCTTCGAAATGTTGGCTTAATACCGTGAAAGATACTATCCTTCTTACTCTTTGGATCATACGTACTGCTGGAGTTCACATTCCTTATACTGGGCGCCATTTCTATACAACGGCATAAAATAGGTTAGTTTATGAATCAAAATACATAATTCCATACTTGTAAAACACTTTACATAAATTGAACTATTTATGGATATAATCAATAATCATAAAAAGAAATGTTTTCTTTGAGGAATTATATACTCATAACCCTTCATAGTGGTTTGTAAATAAAAGGAGAATTATCCTAAGCATATCCCCCGGGAGTGTCGTAACCAAGAGTGCAGCAAGACCCGTTGTCGTGCACCAGTTCCCGTTCGAGTCTAGCTCAAAGCGGTGTTTTCGGGTTTTACCCCTAGGTACATCTGTTCCAGAGCCGCCTCTACCTGCTCGTATCCAGACAGGGATGTATTGCTCGGAAAAGTCATAACATCTCTATAATACCAAAATTCTAGGAAGTTCTTCTATACTAATCCTCAAAGTCTATCTTTGGGCTATGTGCTCTAATCAGAGTTTATCTAAATCTAGCTTCCATGGTTAGTACTAAACTGCCTTTGATACCAACTGTAACGCCCCGACCCCAGCTACCCAGAGTCGGTGCATTACTTCGTAACATTGGCATGATCACAAAAGATCAAGTCTCGAAAGACCGATTAGTTTAGTAGCCTTGGAAACACTAGATACATTCGTAAACGTTACATTACATCATAAAGTGAAAAACTACAATAACAAAGTCTCCATAGTCCACACTCATATCCTCTTCTGACTATCCCTGCAGGTCATTCATAAAATACTTCTTCACATCCTGGAAAATATTAAAACATTGAAAGGGGTGAGCTCAGATGCTCAGTAAGGATAACAATATTGCGGAAGCTTTCATAAATAAACATAAACATTTAAGGCAATGTATAACTAAAACAAAAGCCTTTTTAAACTTGAACATCAACATAATATGGCAAAAGTAAAATGAGATAATGCCATTCACTTCTTCACATGGATATTCTACTGGTCGAATAATCACATGCAATATCAATAACCACTTTCATAATGAGGGAATGTATAATGCTGGACATTCTGAAACATTTTGTCAAGGCCTCGGCCAAGACGTCTAAAATGATTAAGGCCTCGGCCAAAACCATAAATCAAATTGGGAAAGGGCCTCGGCCAATTCCATTTCTAGTTGTCTCATGAGACCTACCGATGCATCGAGGAGCTATAGCGGGCTCCACCCGTCACATATTAAGTCCAATACATTCCTCATATGAATAGGTTTAAACATATCATAAACCATAACATAATCGTATCACATAAAACATGCATAAAGGAAACATAACATTTCCACATTTCAATCACAAGATATCAATACAACACATTGATATAATAAAAACGCTTTCAAAACCATTTTCAATACCAAAATAAAATAAAAGTATAACATGGTATTTATTTTTCATTAAAAAAGGTATGGCTTGAAGAGGAAGCCGAAACTCAAATAGTGGTCACGGCGGCGGAGAAGTCATTGTCGCCGCATACGTACGACCAAAACATTCCATTTTGTCGTTTAGTAAATGCTTCGTATAAAAAGATTCCTTTTGAATAAACATAAAAGTCAAAGGGGTTTATACACCATATAAAATAAATTCGTGTATAAAACAAAGTATGCCTCAATGAAAGGAGATTAAGATGAAGTCCTTAAAAAGATCATTTTTAAAATGAAATAGATCTGTTATGTGTATTCACTATATGTACACATAAAGAAAGTACAAATACAATATAGGACATAATAATATCATGACATAATTTGAAAGTAGGAGATTAACCCAAAGAATGGAAGTTGGGTTAAGAAATTCCCTTACCTCGTGTCTGACTTGACTCAACCGTTCTTTAACCTCCTGAATAATAAACTAGAGTTAATATATACCTTATTAAGAACCATTTTCAATTTCATTATCCTTATTATATCACTTATTACAATGATATGAACATTATGTAATTATTTAAGTTAATAACGGTCGTTTTGTCGATCTTTGGTACTTGAGTCAACAATAAACTTCTTATAATTACAAGTTGTTTATGTGGTGAAATATCCATTATATCCAGAATTATATTCATGATTTAGATGTCATATATATATTATATATCCAGTATATACATTCATTTATAATATTACGTAACATTTAGAGGTGAGAAATGAAATGCACCGTTCATGGAGACGGTAAGCCGTACGTACGCATGAACGCTACTTTCATTTCAATTTCATATTTAATGGAACTAAATCATAATGATATAAATGTATAATATAATTCCAGTATAATATAGTGTATAATACCATTTACTCCATCCTTTATACATCCCACATATGGCATTAACGATTCAAATCACTTTGAGGGGGCGGTAGTCCGCACTTCCTAAAATGAAATTATCGCGTTTTACCCATAATGGAAATCATAAAGTAAGCCATAAATGAGAAATACAGAAGCATAAGTAAAACATAAACACATTATATATCATATATAAATATAGTGACATCTTAATGGCCACCTTTGAAGGTGTTATATGAGTGTTGAACAATCATCGTTTCGTGAGGCAGAAATTCGCCATCCACAGAAACCGTATGTTCTTTAACCATTAGATGTAGGTGTGTGTAATTTTAGCTCCAATCCTTCTTATAACAACATCCTAGTATATTGAGGATACTTTTGTTGTCACAAAATAAATGAATAAAAAGAGTTTAGGGGGTTGGAGAAGAAAAATAAAACAAAACAACATTAGAAAAGACATTACCTCAAAATCGGGTAACTCTTTTTGATTTGAGCCAAAGGCTTCCTTGGGAAGAGTTCTGCCCAAAGTGAGGCTTCTATGAGTAAGGGAGGAATGTTGGGAGAGTATTTGGGAAGCGTTTGGCCGAGCCAAATAGCTTGAAAGTGTAAATGAGGTGGGAGAGGTGGGGGCCTTTTATAAGTGGAGAGGAGGGGCACTTTTGGAAAGATTGAAATGTTACATTATTTCACAATGCTTTTCGGATTCTAAAGGTCCCACACTTATATAATTCGAGGCTAAGGTGATAAGGTTTCTAAATATCTTCATCCAATAGGCTTTGGACAAGTGTAAGCCTTGGATTTTTCATTATCTTCTCATTTTATTTAAATCGTTAAATAATGAGGTCATCGCCACATCATAATTATGTCATAAATAATTTAATTTATTTAATGTCTAAAAATTATAAAACAAATACTATGATGTAGGAAATCGTTTTATCTTTCTAATGAATATTTATAATCAAAATTTGGACTTGTGTAACCCCACGTAAAAATTGCTTTAGTAAAACATTTTATGTTTGTGTCATTTTTTACTTTAACATTAAATAAAAGGTATTTATGTCATTTTCTAACTAAAGTGGCTCCATGGGGTCCCCAAGTTGACCCATGGGTTGTCTTGGTCGGCCATGACTCATCCAATAGGAGTAGGACAAGTGTCATGCTCATCTCATATTATTAAAACATTATTTGTACCTTAAACTACACTAATTACCTCTAATCGCGATTAAGAACTTAAAAGTTACTATTCACCAAAAAAATATTTTAATCTTATTGAACCACATTTTACTTCTTAATGACAACCATGTATGTCGGATTTTTGAAAATCAAATCACAGAAGTGGTAATATTTCATTTAAACGAAAAATCAGTTATTTAACTACCACTTAGTGGTTTCACTATTCATCAAAAATTGAAGTTTTTCAGAAAAAGGCCAAAATTTCACCCTAAGCTATAATTGATATTACGAATTCAAAAATGATGTCTATTTTATAAAATTCCAAACATATTAGTTGCATTAATTAATTTTATAATTAATTCCCGCTGTCACAACAAATAGCGTGTTTTTAAGAAACAATTTATATCAAAAGATTGGCAATTGTTTATGTCCAATTTCAATGTTAAATTAATTCTAATGACCACCATTGGATAAAATGGTAAAAATATATTCTAATTATACTCTAAAACCACTCAATAGTATAATTTATCACTATGAATTATTTTGATTAAAAAAGTTGTTTTAAGTATTTTTCACTATTCATAAAAATTTTGAAGTTCTCAGAAAATTACAAAAAATTTAACATAGGCTAATTTCAATATTAGGAATACAAAAATAAAGTCCATTTTGAAATATAAAATTTCTATAATTTTAAAAAGTGGTTATTACTATTCATAACGGCTATTTTGATTAGTTGCGGTGTGTTAGAACTCGAACTTGCGTACAATGCAAGCTATTGCATTATTGAATGAGAAGCGTATCGTGGAAGCTCGGGGTGTTACAATGACTATATTAAGAATATTGTCATAGAATTTCAAGGTTCTTATCATAGTTGGGAACTACTATGAACTTATCAATGAAACAAATACACTAGTACATTATTACATTAACATCATTCATTACAATAAACAATATGTAAAAAATATAATTTAATATTTATTACATCAAATATTCATGTAATCAAAGTAAAAACAATTTGGTTATAGGAAACCTACTCAAACAAACTCCCACTTAAACTAGAGCCAACTGCCTATGACTTTCAGTCCACTAGACCTCACATGATAATAATATTTCTGTTGAGTCAAGGAATTAGTCAAGGGGTATACCATATTGTCTTTAATTGATATACTTCTCACTAAAACCTCACTTCTTAAAGAAAAATTCCTCAAGATATGATACTTCTGAATTATGTGTGTCTTCCACTGATGTGACCTTGAATTTATTGCGAGATCCACCAATGCAGTATTATCACAATAGATTTTGATGGGGTATTTACTTATAGGATCCATATCAAGATCTAGGACATAATTCTGTATCCAAACTGCTTATTTAGCTACTTCAGAAGCCACAATATACTCAGACTCTATTGTAGAATCTATAACCATAGCCTGCTTTTTGCTCTTCCAGCTCACAAAACCTCCATTCAAATGGATGATATATCCTATTTGTGACTTCATGTCATATTGATTAGTCTAGAAACTAGCATATGAATATCCTCTTATGACTAATTCATCATATCCCCCATAATCTAGGAACATGTCCTAAGTACACCTCAGATGCTTAAGGATGGTCTGACTTCCATCCAATGAAGCTCACCTAGATCTGTTTGATATCTGTCTACCACAAATAATTCATTGGTTAAATCTATCCTAGTACATATAATATCATACATGACTGACCCAATCATTGATATGTATAGAATCCTTTTCATTATATTTCTTTCCTCATGGGTTTGAGGACACATTTTATATGAAATATGAATTCCATGTGACACTAAAAACAATCCCATCTTGGATTATACCATACTGAATCTCTTTAATATCTTGTCAATATACGTACTTTGACTTTGGCTGAGCAACCACTTCGTGGTGATGGTTTTAGATGAAGGTAATGTGGTATGAAGATGTTTTTATGGTTTTTGGGATGGTGGAAGTGAATTGTTCCACATCGGAGTAAAGGAAGTACGCAGACAGTGGTGGAAAAATGGTTTGCAGAATGTGTGTGGTTCATAGTATGAGGATCAGTATGCAATGGAGGCTGTATCAAATCAAAGATTTTGTAAATCATATATTATCATATTTTTCAGATATCTTTTCCTATATATGGAGTGCTAATCCCACTTATTATAAGGAAAAGAAAATATCATTAGAGAGCATCTCCTTGTTCTGGGAATTTGGCGATGTCCGAACAATGTTTGTAAGGGTGAATTTCACAATGGTTGAAATGATTCTTGTGGAAGGAATACCACCAAAGGTTTTTGTGGGGCATTTTTGGATGCAAAGGAATAATGATAATGGGAGGAGAACATGGTATGTGGAGGGGGGTCTTCGATATGTGGAAGTGACGGTATTCTGAGAATAGAGAACAGTTCATGGGTGGAGGGTGATTTACAAAACCTCAAACAGTATGCAGATGTTGTACACAGAGGAAGTCTACAGGTGGTTCACAAAGTCATAGGTAGTCCACAGATATAGAATAGTCTGTAGATAGATGATAGTGTGTAGAGACTATTTGTGGAAGCTGTTTATAGAGGAGGTTCATGAAGTTGGTATGTGGAGGAGGTATACGATAGCGAAGGTGGAGGAAGTCTGTGAATGGAGGGAAGTTCTTGGAAGTGGCCACGGTACACAGAGGATCATTTTCAAATACCATACCTAGTACATAGTATGAAAGAGGATCATGTGGTTCTCACAACACTCAATGAATCTTTTAAAAGCATCAAATAATTTTGTGAAAGTATTTTTGGTATCAACCAGTACCCAATAAGGTGGACATCATATGTGGGTGAAAAAGGAACTTCAATATAGAATATACCTATAGTTGAGGATTCATAATTAATTAAAATGAAGGTAACTTCATGTTGATAAACTATTTTTGACCTACATATCTATATACATTGAGTGGATTCTTTTCTAGGAGCAGTGAGCGAAGGAAGAAGACGACGATGACCCTTTCCACCAGTAGTGAGCAAGAGAAAAAGGCTTAGGTAGTGATATTTTGGAATGCATTGATATGACCAAAAATTTTGTAATGGAAGTGAGACTATACATAGAAGATCCTACCTGATCATTGTACATATTATTGGCAGTGAGCCTTAGGGAATTTTGAATATCTGCACACCGTCATTGTTTGCTCCTTGGATGTAGCCTAGTGAGGGTAAACCAAGTAAAACTTATTGTGTCCTTGGGAATGATTTACTAATTTACTTTTATTTCACCATCATTAGATAAAATTAAAAAGGTAGTTAACATTAGATAGCATAGTATGTGAACTGTGTAGTAAAGCAGTCCGGATCTAGTGTGGAAAAAAGAATTTTGAAAAGAATATTCATACCCAAATTCACCCCCTCTCTGGGTATCTAAGATGTTTTTGGACGTAAAAATTGGTATCATGGAATATGTTTCTTTTATCAAGATTTGTGTGATCTTAGTTGGTTCAGTCAATTTATAAAGTTAAAGATTCAGTCTTCTCTTATATTGGTGTTCCATGGAAAAGAGAAGAACTATAAAGAATAAGTAGAATTCGGGTTTTATTCCTCAGTGTGGAAGTGTCTATGGAAATATTTTGATTGAGTTTAAGGGATCCACCATATTACTAAAGAAACGTTTGGTTAAATTCGATAGGGAAAATATAGACACACTCGATGATACTGTAGGAATGTGTGAAGAACATAACATACCAAGTGATGATGAAACTACTAGTGATGAAGAAACTCTAAGAACTCCAAAAGAGGAATCCCTCCATAAAACAAAGTAATTGGATCAGAAATTTAGTGAAGAAATTAAATATAATGATATCTGAATCTAATCACTAGATATTGAGATCAACAGGATAAGATAATTAAATCAAAGGCATATTGATGTGGCTACTGACCTCATGGAGAATAATGATTCTCTAGGAGGATAAATGAAAAAGATTTATTCAAATATTATAAAACTTAAATATGATGATAAGGGAAAGATTATGAACTTAGAAGAAATTTATAATCTAAAATCTAGAGATGATGATATTTCTACACATCTATTTGAACTTGTTCAGGAAAATAAAAGACGAAAAAAGGAGAATGCATGCTTTTCGAATTCTATTGCTCAAGAAGAATTGAAATTAAAGGAGCTAAGTGACCTGGGAGATAAGCTCACATGTGAATTAGAATATGAGATGAGTATAGGGAAGAATATCAAGAGAGAACTTAATGCTTAAGTTTAATCAAGGGATATAAAGATTCAACAATTGGAAGAAGAGTTATAATTAGTGAAGAAATAAGTGGAGATATCCAATGTCAATGGAAAGGCAAAAATAAAGAATTCGTTGCACTTACTATTTGATTATCCCTAGGTAGGTGATAATGAACTGATAATAAAATATGTTATTTATAAAGAGAAACAATAACATATATTCTCATTTCAAAGGTCATGCAGTTTGGGAAAAATAGGAATTGGGTTTAATGAACCCCCTTCCACAGATGAGGTGAAGAATGTTGTGAAAAGTTCCAGAGATAAGAAAAATCATGTAGATTCTAAATATAGACTTAAAAAGGATTTTACAGGAAGTAATTACATCATTTTCTATTTTTGTGGAATGAATGTTCATAATTTACCCTTTTTTTGAGGCATAGGAATATATTTCATGCTATAAAGACATAAATATTTCTAAATAAAATAATTAGAAGAAGTGTATTGAGAAATCTGAAAGAAGAGTCTCTCATAAGAGAGTTTCTATAAAGTGATTTTATTGTGGAAGAATAGTACACAAAATGATTATGTGTCAAGACGATCCAGAATTCAATGTGTGAAGAATAAATCAAGTGGAATTGAAATCATAGCTGAGAAATGATTAAATGAGGTATTCCTTTGATGGATGATGCTTTATATGTTCTGATCATGGGAATTTGTCAATACATAGCAACAAAAATAGATCTAGGAAGGAAAAGGAACCCAGAAGGAGATCCCCATAATAGGAAATGTACAATGAAAAAGCCTATACAGGAAGACAACATGGTGAGCTAAAAAATAGTTTTACCGTCTCAAGAGAATCATATGGTGCTAAATAAATGGTGTATCAAACACCTCCTCTATTACACTCCCAATGACTCTCTTAGAATAAATGTGAACAAACATGAAAAAACAAAGAGATATGCACTCCAATTGTGAGTAAGAAGAATGTAAAATATAGGGAAGAATAAAGATCAACAAGATAGGGTGGAATGAATTAGACAAATAGTAATATAAAATGAAGAAATAATGTCTTGGAAAATACACATATCATTCCACATGATGAGATGTGAAGGGAACATAAATATCTCTCCAATGGAGGAAGAAGCAATAGAAGATATCTTGTGGAGACATTTCTACTCCATGAATGAATAAATAGAAATGAAATTTTAGTCGAACATCAATAAAGAATATGTGTAATGGTCGGTACAAACCAAAAATTGTGAACAAAGCTAATCCTAAAAAATAGATATATCAGAAAAAGTCTCATTATGTGGGTAAAGATTGTCTAGTCATATGGACAGAATATTTGAAGAGGGATATATAGTTGGAACAAGAAAATAAAGAGTACAATGCTTTATAAGAAAGTACATAAGGGTTGATCCATCAAGGTCAACCCAAATCCTCTCCATGAGGGTTAGTGTGGATTCCCCTCACCCTATGTGCATTAACGTTGTTAACTGATGTTCATGTGTTTCATCTTCAAGGGGAGATATGATCCATAGAGAATTCTCATTTGAAGATGTAATGTGGTGATGTAATGTGCTCCAGAATGTCTACTAATTCAAATCAGCCCTAATAATTGAGGAATCAATCTAGAATAATTACTAAAATAGAGTTTATTGTTTATGGATGCATGAGATATATGGAAGATATTAAGAACAATGTATAGTGATGGTGTTATTAACCCTATATCTTGTTACCTACACTGAGTTCCAACTCAGTAGGTTTAGAGGTTCTTATTGATGGTTCATTGCTAAGTTTCACTTTTAAAGAAATGATTCAGGAGAAGAAGAATGTATGTTGTCCTAAAAACATGATTATTTTCAAACTCTCAATGGAATAGAAAGGATGAAAGTTTATATTGTATGAACTCAAGAAAACTGATTGAATGAATAGTATTATTTGAAATAAAATAGATTCTGAAGTTACAATTCGATGATCTATTAGTTACATATATTTAACATAAAATAATTGGTATCATTCCCCAAATCAAGTGTTAGTTTTCCACAGAGAGAATAAAGATTATAAAAAAAGCTGCAATATTTATCAAGCTTCCATATAATATCAACAGTGTTTCAATAAGATAATGGGAAAAGTGTTTGAAAGAAATGATTTCACTATAATAGAAGATTTCATTTCAGAAAATGATACTAATGAAAAGAAGAAGGGTGTCAATTCTATATTATCATAAAAGACGATTATTCGAGTTGAAATTGACAGGTAGAACATAATATGTGATCATATAGCACCAACGCATAAAAAGAAAATTAAGAATCTATGCCAAGCATCATACTTTTCAATGTGGAACCTAAATGTTTTGATTAAGAAGTTGGAGATAAGATCTAGTTTTAAGCTATGAATGAAGATATTGACCAAATTGAAAGGAATAAAACATGGTAGATTGTTTCAAGACTAGAAAACAAGAATTTCATAGGGATAAAATGGGTCTTTCACAAAAAAATTAATGAATATGGTGTTGTGATTCTAAAAAAAATCACGAATTGTATGGAAAGGGTACACCCAGATATAGGGTATAGATGTTGATGAAACATTTTCACCAGTTGTGAGGTTTGAGATAATCAGATTGTTCTTGTCCATAGCAGTACAAAGAAATTTTACGGTTTTCTTGATGGAAGTCACATCAAATTTTTTGAATGGAGTACTAGAAGAAGAAGTTTACATTGAGAAGACTGATGGGTTTCACATTCAAGAAGATGAGAACAAATTTTGTCGGCTGAAGAAGTATTTATACAGTTTCAAGCAAGCACCAAGAGCTTGGTATTCCAGGCTTGAACCATTTTTTAAGCGGATCGATTTCTAGTGTGGTGGAGTTGATTACAATAAACATTTCAATAATGGATGCAATAAAAGGATGATGGTGCTGGTTTATGTTGATGGAAAAATATTTGGTGGATTAAATGAAGCACAATAAAGATAGTTTTCCGAAGTCATGAAAAGTGAGTTTGAAATGTCAATGATTAGTGAATTGACATTTTTCCTTGGTTTACAGGTAACACAAGGAAAGAATGGAAAATTTATTTCTCAAAATAAATATAACATGGAAGGTTTGAGAAGGTTTTGAATGGATAATTACAAAGAGATGAAGAATCATGTTTCTAACCTATTGAAACTGTAATAGGATAATGAAGGAAAGGAAGTTAATATCATAGAAGACCATAAAATAATTGGATGTCTATTGTAACTAACATTAACAAGACCTAATATTTTATTTTCCACATTCCAAGTATAGAGATATCAATGCAATCCTGAAAAAATAAACATGATTGGAGTGAAAAGAATACTTCATTATATAAAAGGAATTGTAGATTTTTGTTTGATGTGCAATGACCAATCTCAGTAAGAGTTATTAAGATTTATAGATACAGATTGGACCGGTTTAGCAGATGACTGGAAATCAACGTCTGG
Organism: Viscum album; assembly: GCA_963277665.1. Taxonomy (NCBI): domain Eukaryota; kingdom Viridiplantae; phylum Streptophyta; class Magnoliopsida; order Santalales; family Viscaceae; genus Viscum; species Viscum album. The sequence continues at coordinate 163,739,472 of OY728140.1, forward strand.
AGGTGCATTCTATCTTAGTGAATTGTGTATTTCTTGGTTGAGAAAGAAACAAGACTTAATTTCATGAAGCACTATAGAAGATAAGTATATTGCGGCTACTCAAGCATTCACACAATTATTGTGGATGAAGAAACATCTTGATGATATGGGAGTTGCACTGAAATCTCGTATCATAATTCACTTTGATAATTCAAGTGTCATAAATCATAATAAAAAACCAGTCCATCACTCAAGGGAAAATCACATTGAAATAAAACATCTTTTTATAATGGATAAGATGGATCAAGGTCTTGTGATGTTGGATTATGTACTAATAGAACAACAAGATGTAGATATTCAAACGAAGGCCTTGCCCAAAGGAGCATTTGAAAGGCCTAAACTGGCTCTGGGAGTCCAGTCGAATCCCCACACTTAAAAAAGTTTTGATGTTGGACACCCCCACCTCTCACTAAGGTATGGTTTGTTTTTACCTAATGTACTGATATGTATTATTTACCCTGTTGTAGAAAACCATGAAGTGTCCTTCAGGTTCATTGACAAATGTGGAGAATGTGTGACTATTCTAGGGGGAGAAAGGACATGGGGAGAAGTTGTTCAGTGGAGCATCAAGATAGGGGGAGTTGAAGCTAAGATGAAGCTTTTTGGATGAGCTATGACATATAGGGATTATTAAATATAATGGTGCTCTAAGTGATTGATCAAAGATTATATATCAGGACAACTTAGGTTTAGGATGAAAGCAGTTGACTGGTTTCAAGGGTAGATGTCTGGAATGAAGTGATTTACTAATGAAATTTGTATAATACTATTGTTTCTCATGTCTAACATTTTTCATGTGGTCTTATAGTATGTTTTGAGTAAATATTTGATTGATATCTTAATCACAATAATAGAATGTTGATTGAAGAAGGAAAGATCCTTAATGAGGTATCAAATTGTGGAGAATTGTTATGAGAAGAGTTGTCTATAAACCCAAGGGGGTATTTTTGGGACAAAAATCCCTCAATGTGTCCTCTCAGTAATTTTGGGGTGTGATTGTGTTTTTTTAAATCCACATGATTGTAAATGAGTATGGATGGTGTTTACCGAAGACAAGTTGTTTAAGGTGGCATAATTTTCCAGTTTTTTCCATATTTTTGGGCCTCAAAATTAAAAGTTTGATGTTGAAAAAAGAATATATTTCTAATATGAGTAAATGGTATGATGAACTACGAATAAATTTTGAAAAATAAAGGAACCACATACCTTATAACATGGTCCATGTACCATGTCTGAGAACGGTTCTTGGCCGCATACCAGGAAGTAAGAACGGTATGCGGGAGCAGTTCATGGAATCAAAAATGGTTTGCGGTGATGGTTTGAGGCAAAGGGCGTGTGTTATGAAGAAGGTATGATGTTTTGTGGGATGGCGTAATAGAATAGAATCACATAGGATTGAAGGCAGTATACCGACCATGGTGAAAAAATGGTTCGCCGAATGGGTATGGTTTGGAGGAGGAGGAGGATTAGTATACGGTGGAGGATGTACTAAATCAAATATTTGGTAAATATTCAATTAGAATATTTTTGGATATCTTTTCCTATATAATGAGATCTAATCCAATCATTTAAAGGGGAGATAAAATATCATTAGAGAACATTGCTTTTCCCTGGGAATTCAGCGATGTCTGAAGGAAGTTCACGAGGGAGGATTTTTTGAAGGCTGAAGTGGTTTGTGCAGAAGGAATTCCGCTAATGGTTTTTATAGGGAATTGTAGGTTGTAAAGGAAGAACGAACATGGAAGAAGAATTCAGTATGTGGATGGGGAGCTTCAATATGTTTAAATGAAGGTATTCCATGAATAGAGAATAGCTCACGGAGGGAGGGTGATTCACAGAAGCTGAGCCAGTATGCAGATGCGGTACGCAGAGGAAGTCCGCAGGTGATTCGTAGTGGCAGAGGTAGTCCATGGATAGAGAACAATCTTTATATAGAGGATAGTTTATAGAGACTATTTACAGAAAATTTTCACATAGGAGTTTGTGGAGTCGGTACATGGAGGTGATACGGGATAGAGAAGGCAGAGGTAGTCTACGATCGAGGGCAGTTCATGGATTCTATATCGATACATAGAGGATAAATTTCACGTAACATACCTGATACACAGTATGTGAGAGGAACATGTGGTCTTAAGAACAGTCAAGGAAGCTTGAAAAAGCTTCAAATCAGTTTTTTAAAGTATTTTCTAGTATCTAACAGTACACAGGAAGTTTGACATCATCGACGAGGGAAAAGGGAACTTCAATAGGGCATCTAAATATAGTTGGGGATGTGACATTCATAAAAATGGAGGGACCTACATGTCCATAATCTGTGTTTTACCTACAATTCTATAAACTATTAGTTGATTCCTTTCCAAGAGTAGCGAGTAAAAAATGTGAAAGACTGTAATTGTTTCCACCTACAATGATCCATAGAAAGATTTATAGGGAGTGACCCTTGGGAATTCAGTGAGAAAATTCTAAATCATGTAAATTTAGTGATCATGGGCATATAATATCTCACCCAAACATTTTACTCATTATTGGAAGTACGCCTTTGTGAATTTTGTACATCAGAAGACCATTGTTGTATGCTCCTTGGAAGTAGCCCAGTGAGGGTGAACCAAGTAAAAAATGGTGTGTCCTTGGGCAGTCTTTATTTCTTTACATTCAGTGTATCATCATAAGATAAAATTATAAAGTAAATTAACATTAGATAGCATAAAAAGTCACCTTTTTAATAAAGTGTTCATGATCTAATCGAGCAAAAAGAATTTTGAAAAGAATATCCATACCCTCATTCACCCCCATATCAGGGTATCTAGGCCCCTTTTGGACCTAACACTTTTCATTTCAAATAAGTAATATTTCATAAATAGATACTATTAAGAAATTTACTACACTCCCATTAAACCATTTTTAGACACAATGATCACATTCATTCTTTATGAAACCAATTTCTATTATAGATTTATCAAAATGAATGTTTCGGGACCTGGATGCATTCTTTAATCTATAAATGTTTTTTCACAACTTTCATATCTTATTAGCATCATTTTGAGCCACAACTCCTTCAAGTTGTGTCTTGTAGACATCTTCTTTAAAATTCTCATTAAAGAAGGTTATTTTGACATCCATTTTCTAAATCTCATAGTCATGGTATGATGTAATGGAAATTTTAATTATTATGGATTCCAGAATTACAACTAGTGAAATGCTTTCATCCTAGTCAATGCCTTGATTATATTTAAAACCTTTTGCAACCAGTCACGCCTTATAGGTACTGACATATCCTTCTATGTCCAGTTTGATCATGAATATCTTTTTACAACCAATAGTATTTACATCCATTTGAGGATCTACACAAATCAAGACTCAGTGTTGATATATGAAATCAATTTTAAAATTCATGTATTATTGCCTTCTAGATACATATATACCACTTACTTATTTCTTATAGGTTATAGTATCATTATTATCAACTACTAATGAGTCTCCATCATTGATAACTACAAAATAATACCATTATGGTTCTCTAACATCTATTTTACTCCTAAATAGTACTTGTGTCTCTAGAATAGTATCTTCTTCCATGATGCTTTGTGGAATCTAATCCTATACCAACTCTTGTGTTCCTTGAGCCTTGACTTCAATGAATTTTATCTCTCTCCCACTATTTCTTTTTTGGATGTTTTCCCTATCAAGGAATATGGTGTGTCTTGATACTATAACATTTTTTCTGAGGGGTTGTATAGGTAATATCCCTTTCTTTTATTGGGGTATCCTATGAAGGTAAAATTTGTGCCTTGGGGTGAATGTTGGTGACCTGAATAGGACTTAACAAATGCTTTTATTCCCCATACATGTAAATTCAATAACACGATCTCTCTTTTGCACTAAAATTCATATGGAATTCCATTTATCGATTTACTTAGTACCTATTTTCGTATTTTTTTCTATTTATTGTAATGCATATCCCAAAAAGGATAATGGAAGACTTACATAACTCATCATTTATCACACCATTTCCAACACGGTGTTGTTCCTATATTTGTTTACACCATTATACTATTGCATGTAAGGAGGAGTGGGTTGGGATAGGATCCCAAACTCCTACAAGTAATCAATGAAGTCTTGATTAATATATTCTCTACAATGGTCTGAGTATAGTTTCTTAATAATCTTACCATGATCATTCTCAACTTCATTCTTGTATTACATGAATTTATTAAAAGAATACAACTTATACCTCATTAAGTAAATATATACATTTCTATTAAAATCCTCAGTAAAAGTTATGATGTATGAGTTCCCACAACTTTCTTCAAAAGGAAATGGTCCACACATATCAGTATGAACTAATTTAAGAAGATCTTTAGCACTTTCACCTTTCCCACTAAAAAGGGATTTGTTCATTGTTCCTTATAAACATGCATGACATATAGTAAGTGGTTTTATTTTTAATGAATTTAAATATACATGTTTTTGTAATTTTTTCAAGTATTTTACATATATATGACCTAGCCAGTGATGCCAAAGTTGGTTGTGGTATGATTCATGTTATGTAAATTCATTATAGATTTCCAGTAATTGGTTTTTGTAATCCAACACCGTAAGACTATTATATAAATTATCATTACCATAAAAAATTATATCTTTATAAAAGAAGAAACATTTAATTCTAAATTTGAAAATAAATCCATCCATATCTAGTTTGGATATAAAAATAATGTTTTTTGTGGCTGAAGGAACATAATAACAACCCTTTAAAACCAAGATCATTCTAGTCAGCAACGAGAGGTGGTAGTATGATATATCTATAATATAAAGTTTATATATGTTTCCTACTGGTATATTTACCTCTCCATTGTCAATTTTTATAAATCTACTTGGTTACTATATTTGAATACATATGTCAGCACCATAAGATGTATCTAAAACCCAATTTTTCGAAATATATAAGTTTCACTTGATAAAAAACACACCATAAGCTTCCCCTATCTTCTATAGATGTGTATATTTTTCTTCATGTGGTCCTTCTTGCCACATTTGAAACATAAATCATCATGTTTCCTTGTGTACCCAATGATCTTCTTCTTCTTAGAAGGGCATAATGATGCTTTGGGCTGAAAGATATTTACTTTCCCTTTCATTTTTTCCCATAAGGATAGAATTATTTTCATACTTCATATCTTTATCTACATTGCGAATGAGGATAAGATGGTCTAAAAGAGAATTCTCAATTTTGTTCATATTAAAATTCAAAATAAAACCAGTGAAGCTCTATGGGAGTGATGCCAGAATGAGATTAGTTCTTGGTTCTTTTGGGAGTTTAAACCTATTAACCTCTAGGCGCTCAATGTATCCAATGATCATGACTACATGAAGCCCAACAGGGGACCCCTCTCTAATATTACACTGAAAGAGCGCCTTGGAAATCTATAACAATTCATGTCTAGATCTCTCCTGGTAAAGACTGCAGAGGTGCTCAAGCATATTGTACACATCCATGTTTTCAAGATTTCACTATACCTGGATTAAAGCAACAAAAACTGAACGTCGACCACTTTATTAATATTTTTTATAAGAATATCATTCATTGATGATTCTAGCACATATGATTTTTTTTTCATGGAGTAGAACAACACAAAGGTTTCTAAACCACTCATGGATGTTACTTCCAATGAGTAGATTGTCTTTATCCAATGTTGATCATAGGGATAGTGTGGATGATGAACATCTCATTTTATTCTACAACTAAAAGAGAATATTATTAGTAATTTTTTTTAAATTTTTTTTGAGAAATGATAAATTAATTGATTTTATTTAATCTAACACTATTTTATCAAGTCCCAATTTCTCTAACCATTGAAATTGGAATGTCTAGTTACTTAAACATTCTAGTTTCAAGGGTCCATATTCCCCTTATCATAACCCCAAAAAAATTCTATCAAGATACTTTGAAGGTATTTAGGTAGTTAATTCATTGCCAACGATGGTCTTGTAACTCTATGATCCATTGAGTGGACTCCCCAATCCATAAATAATGACTTGTATTTTCTCAACACTGGCCTAAAAATTACACCAAGTCAATCAAGGGATACTCCTCTTGATGCAAAATGGTTAATTCAAACCAAAGCCTATATAATAACTCCCCTTATAAAATTAAGATTCCGAATAGGGGTTGGTCAAACACATCATTCCATTTAGTTTTTTTCCTAATCATGAAACAGAAGGCTTAGTCTAACTTAATATTATATTTAGGTATTTTATTTTATTATACAAGAATTTTTACCTTGTTTTACCCATTGAAAGTCTTGATAATATTTTAGTGGATGTTTATATAATTAATTAATCCTTTTTTGATAAAAAAATTGAATAATTAATTTTATTTAATTTATAACATTGCATATTAATTCATTTATGTGATTGTGGTCTTACATCAATAAATATAATTTTAACACATTTGAATGAAAATATATAATTAATTAAATAACCGAATAATGGGCTTATCTAATGGTTTATTTAATGAGTAGACATTAAATAAACATATGACCTAGGGGTAATAAATCCTTATTCCTGACTTGGCATGCGCTACAACATTCCACCTACCCACTTATGTAACACTAAGTTGGTTCCATTATGATTCAGTATATAACAATCTCCACGTACCTTGGGTTTCTACATTAATTTAAAACATTTATTACATACATGCATGTGAGGGGAACCAAAGGATTGGTTAAGGGGAATTACAAAAGTATCCTTAGACACACAAGTCGTAAATTATAATGGAGGGATGGATGACTCACATACCATCTTTTAATTTAATATTAAATAATTGAAAACCCATAAAATAAATTTATTTAAATAAATTCCAACACATACATAGGTCTTGTTCAAGCTCATGATTGGTTATACATGCAACAAAAATGAAAAAAGTAACTGGATAGAATTCATTTCATTATTCATTCTTTATTATTAAGATGAATGTGCTTGTATTAATTAATTAATTAATTAATTAATTCCCATTCATCTTAATGATCATCCAAACATAATTAGAGATACCCAACAATTTATAATTCAGGGAAAATAAATGTCATAACCATTAATTTCATATTTATTATTGTAAATTAATTGAGAATTTAAATTATTCAAAACCATTATTAAATTGTAAAACACACAATAGTGTTCTAATCAATAATATAAGGTTTACATGCAACATTTTTTCAAATTTAATGTAATTTTAATTTTTTTCCATTGATGGGATACTACATGGAGTGTACATCAAGCTACACACCATGTACCTCAGTTGTCGTATATCTAAGTCACATGTGTGGGGATTCAATGTATTAACTCAGAAAGACTACATGATACGTACATCCTAGCTACACACCCTATATCCGTTTACAGCATGCAATGTTGGCCTGGTCAACATGCGGCACGTAATAAATACACTGAATTTTTTTAATTTCTCAGTGCATCTTGATACAATTAACATGGGTAAAAATCATGTGCTCCTACTTCACATCATGTAACCCAGCCTTACCATCCATAGATCTGGCACATTCCAATGGAATCTTTGATCGTTCTTCATTTTTTATTAAATCTATAAGACAATGAAACATTGAACAAACATGATTAATATGTTGATAACATGTTAATTCAAATCATATTAAATAATGAATAAAATAAAATGAAAAATCTAAAATTGTTGCACGTTGATCAAAAATCAAATAAATAATTATAAATTTAAACATGACTGATCGGATACTACTTATTGGTTCTGGATATAGTGGAATCATTGTGGTGGAGGGTGATATAATAAAATTTCTTTTAAAAATCATTTCATGGAACCAATAGAAAGGATCATGCATGTCAAATTTATAATTAATTCATTTAATATCTGATGAAATAAATACATGAGCTTAGGAACTTTCTTCATTGAGGATTGTTGATTGAATGAAACAACCCTTCCTAATTGCCTTCATTTCTCTTGTGAGGATCCAAGGATAGAATCCCTCTAGCGGTGTTCCATGCGTTCTCCAACGGTCTTCGAGCAATGCCACTCATTCTCTAGGTGATTGTACAAAAAATAAAATGTATTATGTTGTTTATTTTCAATCACTCATTATTAATTCATGAAGAAACTATCTCTTAGGTTTCTTTTTCTTGAGAGTGATAGAGGAGGAGGAGTTCATAGAAAACAAATTGTGCAACAATTTCCTATTCACAAACATCGAATTGGATTCAAATGAATTTTACAGTAGACATAGCCATACATTTATAAAGATGGGATTTTAGTAACAAAATTTAATTACAAAACCACTATTAAATATAATCATATCCATTAATAAAATCCCATACCAAATAATAATAAAAAATTATTATTATTATTATGTGGGGCTCCAACATGCGCAAAATGGATAAATAATATTTACAGACTCATAAATAATTATTTTATCATCGAACACAGTCTTGTTCTGTTCAAACTCCTTTTTTATTTTTTGAACAACCAAATTAATATTTTAATATATTAAATAAATATTTTATTAAAAAACTATTAAATAAGGTTTATTAATTATTAAATAAAATAAATATATATATTTTATTCACGATTCAGTGAATAAATATTTATTTAATTTATGAGATCAATATAACTTCGAAAAAATTATTCTTTTGTCTTGAGAATAATATTAATTCCATTAATTAAATTCAAATATAATTTAATTGAGACCAACAAAAACACTTAGTGTGTGACTATATAAGATTCTTTAACCCTAGCATTCAGAAGACTTTCCAAAAGTCCAATATTATTATCAAATAATGGGTCAAGGAACCTAAGAGAAAGAATTTATAGTCCTAATTATTTCAACAACATGAGAATGATTACTATGTAATATAATCCTTTTATCACAATATATCATCATGTAAGTTTCATGAAAGTTTCATCAACATATATGATCAACACATCATTCTTTGACTATCAGAAATAAACTCATCATCACACCGTCACCAAGGAATCTAGGGATACCATTTTATTTTTATAAAAGGTTCTAGATATCAAAATCCATAAACATGGAAGGGAAAAATACTTCCATGACTTATCCATTAATAACATGTCATTCATGATTCACCCAAACTACCATACTTCCTGCTGACATATTGAATAATGGTTTTCATCAGCAAATCTAAGTGCATGATTCCTGACATGCATTAGTGATAATCTTAAAGTATAATGTCCATTACACATTATCATGGACAGGAATATTCAATGACACCAAAACATGTATAATTCCTACTCACATGTCTATTCTCATGATCTCTCATCTTGGAGATTAACAAGTGATAACTTCATGAGAAGAAGTCTCATATGCTTATGAGTACACGCACGAGATTTTCTATATACTATGTGTCCCATCATAGTATGTTATCCAACCAAAAAACTATATTAAGAATATGGTCATAGCACTTCAAGGTTTTCATCATAGCGGGGAACTACTATGACCTTATCAATTTGAAAAATACTCTAGGAAATTATTACATAAAATTTATTCATAATAATAAAGAATATGTAATAATATATTCAATTTAATATTTAATGCATCAAATATTCATGTAATCAAAGAACAAATTATTGGTTCTAGGAAACCAACACTAAAACGTAACACATCATTAAGGTTCCAATAAATTCCCTTATTAATAGATTTTTTATTGGATTGGATTGTCTGATTTTAGTAGATATTTGATTTCTTTTTTAGGGTAAAAGTTGTAGAACATTTAAATCCTGATATAGTTTTGGAATTGGTTATCCCAAGGAAGTTGCACCATTGACTATTTCAGTCAATATTCCATTAATTTTAGTGATACTTTCACCATCATACAAATTGAATGTATCAAATTTTAATTTTTCAATTGTATACCTAAATTGTATGATAATATCGGTTCCTTTGTAGGAAACAACAACTATTTGCCACATCATATATATAGAAACACACTAGGATACTCAATTGAATTCAAAATTTCTTAATAAAAAAATTAATCATAGCTCTTGAATTAAGATCACAATATGTTTCTTGAGTATGTCTATAAATGAGCTATAGTACTCACAAGCTACTCGGGCTTGGCTGGAAAGATACTCAAACCTAGCTCAGTTTTTTTAGTTGAGAGCGAGTTCAAGCTACACAAGTATTAACTCGAGTCAAGTTTGGGTATTATAAAAACATAATCGGCTATCTCATGAGCCTAGTCAGGCATATAATTTTTTTAATATATTATTTTGACTTAATATATAATTATTTTATTCCGAGCTTGAGCATTCGATTTCCAATACAAATTTGAGTTCGAGATCAAATTTGAGATATATTTTTTGTTTAAAATTATAAAAAAAGTATCATAATCCAAATCATTTAAGCCTAATATAGTGATCAATTTAGCCCAAGTTGAGCTCGATCTTGAGATCAAGCTAGGAAATCAACACTTGGTCGAGCACCATGCTAAGATCGAGCACTGAGTTTAAGTACTGATCTCGTGCTCAAGTATTGAGATACTCAGCTCGGCCCGACTCGATTACACCCCTACTCTTGAGTATTATTTATTGTATTTGAATCTTTTTTAGGAGTTTCATAAGTCTTGAATACATTCAAATAAACTCTTATTCCATGATTATTCAATTAAATAATACGGTGTACATTCTAGTATCCATAATTATCACTATTAATAAAAGGATCACGGATTATCGACATACTTTCTCTTAGATCATCTATTGAATTTTGTTTTCATCCAAATCTTTAACTCATACTTGTTAAGCCAAAGTTAATATATCCACATGATCCCAAAATATGATACCAGTTTTTATGTTGGAATGATGATGATGATGACACAAGATGGGGGTCAATTGAGTTTTTTCTAAATCATGAAAAATATGAAGCGTCCCTTTTGAAATAAAGTGATATTTTTCTTATCTCTTAAAGATGAGTAAGAAACAAAAAATATAAAAATTAAAGAACTAGAAATTGATATGTATGGCAGTTCAGGGCATAAAAATATTTTAGGCCACTCCACTAATTCTCTTTCTATGATTTTAGTGATTTTTACTAGCACAACATTTTCCGAGGTACCTCTACAACTAAGTACATGAAGGTGAAACCTTAAAAAATGAATTTATAGAGCCTTATAGTTGTTTTACATAGAAAATAAATATCCAAATCTTTGTAAGAGGAAATAAAACTCCACCTTGACTAAGTACAAGAAGTTGAAACCTTTAGAGAATAGATGAGATGTAGATGTTGAATACCTGTTCATCTCACAGTTGCGGCAACAAGTGACAAATATAGAACATATTAAATAAATTAAAGCCAGAGAAAATTATCTTCAATATAAAACATCCATATATTTTATTTAAACAATAGTAGAGATAACACTTAGTATATGGTAAAAAAATTTGTCTCTAAAGTGTAACTATTGTAGTTACTTTGACGAATTAAAAAAACGTTGAAAATGGACGTAGTAGCTAAAGCATGATGATCAAATAAAAATAGATAAAACATTTATTTCTTTAAATTTTATCTCTTTAGTGACTAGATATGTCATTAATTTATAGAAGAAGTAACTCTGGGAATTTAATAATAATATTTATTTATGTTAGGTCACATAGATCTTGGAATATCTTTAAATAAAAAATGATTATTTGAATTTAAAAATTCACAAGGAAAATCATAACCACTCTTAGATATAGCAATGATTTAATACATCGAATAAATTCCATATAATTTTCCATTAAATTGTTTTATATGATAAAAAATAATTCAATGTCGCCCTTTCTTAAATAATAGAAATAATCCATATTCAAAAATAAAAGATGAATGATTCCAATTTAGGGTTTCATTACACAGGGATGATCATAAAAATTATGGTAGACAATGTGATATTAATTTTAAGCATCAGGTTGATGAACCATATATTAATTATGAAAACATAGAGTATCTAAAAAACTATGGTTCACAATCCTAAAATTTATTCAAAACATATGGTTCAAAAAGTTGTTATCATTTCAATAGTAGGGTTCCTAGTCATAATATTCCCTTCGAACATAGGGTTATCAATAGTAATTCTAGACTACATAAAAAATCCAAGAATAAATAAGAAAAACTTCAGAAAAAATTAAGAGTAAATTCATTCTAGGACAAAATAATTATTATAATAGAAATCATCCTGAGAAACCCCTAAATAAACATCATTAGAAACATAAATATGGGTGTTTGTGAACATAAAAAATCAATAACAATGAAAAGAACAATATTGGATCAACTTATGTCCAAAAATATAGTTGAGCATTATGGAGGCTTCGGTCATTCATTATATGGATGAGGTGGTGATGATTAATCAGGTATCAAGCACTATCATCTTTTTTTAGGATCGTTTCTTCACCTCATAAGTTTGGGGAAGTCTCTATTGTTCCTTTTCTTCTCCACTACATATTGGTAAACATTTCTATCCCAATTCATATAAGAAAATATAGTGGACCATTAAAACATTAGAGGATATTTTTCAGGTTTATATAATAGATTTTAATGAATCACAATTAAGGAAACTACCCTTGGTTGATTTTTATAATAAAATTTTACACTCTTTTACTTTCATGGACCTATTTTATGTGTTTTTGGGGTGCTCTTTTCAATCACAATTTGGTTATAATAAGATTTGGGAGTCAAAAAATCGTATATCTAAAGGGGTATAGAGCATAACCAAACATATTTAGATCGTTTGTAATTAAATAATGGTATAACTAAACTATTAAAAAATTTCTATGGATATGGGAGGATATCTCTATAGTTTGAAGTCAAAAATCATATTTTTTTAGAGTTTCCCCTCATTATGGGAAGTGGAGGTTTGGTTGAGGATTTAAGTTATCTCCTCAATTAATTGGTCCATTAGACTTGTTGTAGTGTATTGATGAGTTGGATTATTAGTTAGTTATTCCTCTACACAAACATTAGGTCTATGATATCTTTATGTATCACAACTTTCTCGATATCTTTATGATGACTACAAAGTCATTAATTAGGAAGTTTTATATGTTAAGGAAGATATTAAGTTCATATAGTGAATAATTGAGATATAAGGTAATTGGGATAAGGTGTTCCATGGGTGATCTATACCCCCGTTTTGAGTTATGTGGAGTCATGGTGGCATGAAAGAGATTACATGGTAATTCAAGTCACAAATGAATTTTTGTTATACTAATATATTTTTATTTTTTAATTTCATAGATGATTGGAAGTTTTATTTTGTATTAAAATGTGTGAGAATGTTGATATAGACATTATTCAATACTATTTTTTATTAATGTTGGTTTATATTGGGTTGATGGAATTGTTCTGTTTGAGAGGAATCTCTCATAAATCATCAATTTGGTGGTTTTTATTTACTTATAGGGTCGGTTTTTAATTTTAAGGTATATGAATTTTTTTTATAGGTATTTGATGTAATGAATTAGATCCTTTCAACCTATTTATTTGTGAATTTTTTGTTTTAGAGATGTTGAGTCGATATATGAGGAAGGAAAGAGAACTAGAGTAGATGGTTTTAGGTGGAGTGGGAGTTGTCATGGAGTGACTATTTTTGTCATGGTGTAGGTGTCAGCTGGTATGGGAGGGTAGGAGTTCCATCCTATTTTGTCATGGAATGGATGTTAGGCTTATGGTTCTGGAGAGTTTTCTGTAGTGGAGGGATGTATCTTTTTGTGGATTGTCACAATACGATGGGGTTTCTTGCACCATGAGATTATTTATTTATTTTTTATAGAGTGTAAAACCCTTTGAATTGGGGTAATAAAGCTTATTAAGGTTAAATAAACATTATGAATATTTCAATTCCATTTCTATAATAATGATATGAATGATGGTTCATTCTATTAATGTTTTCTAGGAAATGGTGTATATTTTCTATAGGCAAGCTTTGTGATGTGGCCATGGTTATTTTGAATTATCGTATAAAGGATTAGATTCGATGGTTTCAGATGGGTTGTTATTGTGACATGGTGATAATGGTTATATAGTGAACCTTTTTGTATTATTTTATTTATAATATTTATTAATAATTTGATAAGATTATATTTGTGGTATCTCAACATGAATTATAGATATCTTTTAGACCAGTATTAGGAACAATGTGTAATTAACTGTTACACTATGAGTATTTTCAAAGTGGTCATTATGTGGTGATAACCTATCTTGTAGTGAACATATGTGTTTTCATCTAGGTATTAAATTGGTGGCCCCTATATTTTCTTTAAGACACTTCATTTTCTCGTGAATATTCAATGAAAAAAATTCATTTTTGGAGACTCTTGACCCTCCATTTTAAAATTTTATATCCCTAGCATCATAAGATCATGTATTCTACCATATAATGTGATTTTATCCTCATTACCTCTAATTTCAATTTCCATCCTCCATCCAAAAAAGGCTATGGAAGCATTTTGGTGGAGGTATTTAGTGAATGTTATGTCTTTGGTTCATGATTTTCTGGGGATTGATATATTATAAGGTTTTTAGGTTCCCTGATGTGATTCAAGCCATAAAATTATCTCTTATACACATTATGAATGAATTGTGATCATCAATTAACCCGTTAAGGTATGGGATTCATGAACTATTTTTAATTTTATATACTTTGAGAAACTATAATTCCATTTATTTCATTGGTTGGATGGTTTGTATTTGATTAAAGAAAATATTAAAAAAACATAAATAAATTTATGGGGAAAGGGATGTTTCATATGTGTTTATTCATTTATATGGTCTTATTCATATGTTTGATTCATGTGGTTATTGTTAATAAAAATAATTTTTGATGCTACTATGATTTATGGATCATTTTTGTGATAAGATGGTTTAAAACCCATTTATAAAAGCCTAATAACTCAATGATGGACATATAATGGTTGTGTAAATGAAATTTCTTTTCGTCCTTAACCATTTTGGGAACCTTATTTTATATTTATAATATGCCAGTTCTAGATAATTAAATATTGATATGTGTTGCTAAAGTGATTGTTTATTTGGATATGTTTTCACAGTTATTGTGGGATAGTTATGTGGTGGATAAAGAGGTTTGTCATGGGATTCAGTGTGTATTTAGTTGCAGGTATTAAACTTCCTTTCCATGGTTTAAAAGAGGAGATGTGATTGTTGATATTGAATTGTAGTTAGGCTGGTTATGTGAAAAAATAGGTGGTGTTGTTTTTGTTGTGGCTCTTTATTGGTTTGTGTTTAGCGTAGGGATATTTTTTAGTTTCTAGGTAGCAACTAAATATGACATTGGTAATGAAATAGTAAAATTAAAGGGGATAAAATGAAATGTAAATATTGGAAATTAAAGTGGTAATGATAAGATTAATTATGGTTATTAGCTTTAATGGTTTATCATTTATATGGTTTTAAAATTACTCATTAAATGTAATATGGTAGGAAATAGAAAATCAATAAATGGGATAAATTGAGGTAACCCGATAAAAAAATATTTTATTATTTTACATGAATAATCATTCATTCAAAAATTGTTTCACGAAATAAAGTACCAATGATTTAGTGTCTTTTAATATTTTTTATATATAAAACTTATTTTACATAACATGGGGAATTTATCCATAATCAAACCATATTATTGTTCTTTCTTGACTTATTATAGGTCATACTCATCATCAAAACCATGGGAATGAAATCCTAAGAAATGGGTGATCTATAATGCTCAGTAAGAGACAAATAATCAACATTACATCAAGGGTAAGATCATAATCACATGATAAAACAAGATCAGGGTGAAATATATTATTAAAAACAATGTGGAACAATGTAAGTTGTCTATAATACATGATCATAAGACATGTAATCGGAAAAGAAAAAACATATACCATGAAAAAAGGTGAGTAAACATGAGATAATAAATATGATTCATGGAGTATAATCATAGCCATAAAGATATAAAATTTCATTGAAATGAAGTATAAAAGTAATATATGAAACTAATATAGGTATATATATTATAAAATAGTTCTAAGAAAATCATTACTATTTTTCCATTACATAGTGGATAAGGATTCACTACTATATTTCTATTGTAGATTGGCAATATCTACCTGATTCCTTACAAATAGTAGAGTATAGATCACTATTTAATTCCAATAACATAGAAGATCAAGTATCACTTTATGATTCCCATATTTAATAGGTCATACATACTCTATTATAAGAATTCTCTCATTAGATATAAATTCTTAACCAATGAATTTGAGGGTAATACATTACCCCACACATCACCATCCATATGTAAGTATGCTACTTAAATGAAATCATAAATCACATCATAAATAACCCATGGAAAGAAAAATGGATTTCATAATATTTCTGGATGGTATCAACTAAATTGACTTTAAAAATATAATTTTTTGATATGAAAAAAATCAATCAACCCAAAATATTATTTCATAAAAACTTTTTTAAGGTGGCCCATCAAAAATAATTTCCTGAAAATAAATCCTTTCTAGATAAATCATATATTTTAGTGAAATAATGAAATATTTTTTAGAAGTAATTTTTTTCTTCTCCATTAAATATAAAGTTAAATTTACTTTTAAATTAGTTTTTAAGAGGTTTTGTTTTAGAAATTGGAATTAATGAATTTAAAAAATCAATATTTAGAAAGAAATCTCATGAATGAAATCTTTAAAAAACATAATGGGTTATAAAAGTTTAAGTGAATTACTTTGAAAACACTTACATTTGAAAAATCACTTCAATAATATATCCTTGAAATTAAATAAAGGTTATAAATAGAAATGAGTACCATAAGATAAAACATATTATTTTAAATGGAGAGCAAACAATTTTTAAATACCATTTTTAAAAACTTGTATTGTAAAAAGAATAATGAAACTTACTTTAGAAAAAGGGATAGAGGAAATATGAAGTTCACATGAGAAAACACATAATTTAATTTTAAAATATAACTTATAAAATTAGAGGAAAATGAAAACATGGAAAATTTATGAGAACCACCATTAAAAAGGATGAAGATTATTCTCAGAAATACTATACTTTTTATAGAGAATAAATTCATTGAGTATGGTGATTGGAATTAAAGAAAATTCCATTTTTCCCTAATATAAAGAAAATTTACTATGAAATAAAATCATAGCATAGAAAAAACCAACCATATAAGAATTAATTTTATAAAGAATAATTATAACTCAATGAATTTAGTTGAGTTAAGAAAACCTTACAGCTTTGGTATTATTTTAATCGTTGGGCATTTAAATAAAGAGAATGATATTTCTCTTAAATCCCCATGAATTACATTAATATGTTAACAAAAATTAATTAGGTATTAATCACACTATATCATGGATTTCATGGTGCACAATAATAAATATGGCTCAAGAAATTAAATTTGAGACAAATATCCCCTTACCTTAATTCCCGACATCCACCTATGAAATTGAATCTCAAATATATAAAAAAACGATATTAATAACCTATTTAAGTACTTCAATATTATATATAAGATTTTATAATATTTATTCATAATTAGTCTCTATATTTTTATTAGTTATTTTTTATATATTTTCAATATTGTGTGTTAGTAATCTTGATTGTTTTTAACTAGTTTCATAATACCGGTGTTTTCATTTTTCTTCACAAAAATTACATCATTAATAGTGAATAAAATATTTTTTAATTTATGTTTCATGATATTTTTATAAAATTATAAAATCATTCAAAGATAAATTTATTCACATATATTATAGAGGAAATTGGTGATAACCATGTTTCAGTTGTCCTTAACAAATGAACAACGGTATTTTAATTAACGCATTTCAAACAAAATTACCATTCCAAAATAAAAAAATAATTATCTAATTATTTAATTATTTTACATTCATTAATTGAGTTCTCATGTTCATCTATGATATTATTTTATATAATTGTTAGATTTGGTGGTTATACTTACATAAACATGAACATACCATAATTAGTGGATGATTATGAATATGAAAGTGGTTTATTTTTAGCATATAATAATTATTAAAAACGAATAATGATATAATTTATATACATCTAATTTAGTGAATTATATTTTATTAAATATGAAAAAACTATATGAGAAGAGAGATGCATTACTTTTGGAGGTGGTTTCCCGCATAACACACAGTTAACATTTTCATTTCCTTAAGAGATGGATAGAAGGAAGATTATAATTTTACTATTAGTAATCCTAGTTATATTATATATTTCATATTTAGTCTTCATCATTATATTTATTTTTGATATGTGGTGGTGAAAAATGGAATCCATCATTTCATGGAGGTTTTTTATGAACAACAGAAGAATGACTGTTTTATTTTTTTTTAATAGAGAAAGTGAAAGTGGTTAATATTTATACCCTTAACATAATAATATTATGTATAAAAACAATAATTATGTAATTATATAATTATTAGTAAATTATAATTGAAAATTTATGATAGAAATGAAATGAAGTTAGAAAAAATGAGTACTCACGGTGAGGGCTTGAGTTTTCCTAGGGAGGACTCCTTGGAAATTCATGGATTAAAATAGATAATTTAGACCACATGATAAAGGAAGTGAAAGTGTAATTTAGATAAATTAACAATTTAATATGTTAAATGAGAAACTGAATAATTTTATTGGTCTTGATAGTGTAGTGGGAGGCCTCTTTAATAAGTAATGAGAATAACATTTTTTAAAATATTTAATCATAGTACAAATAGGGAACATCTTTTTCATGTAAAGTGGCTCATGAAATGGACAATAAAGTGGTGGTAGATAATATATGGTCGAGTATCCATCACCCATACATTTTCACACATTTTTTAAATATGTTTTTATGCCCTTTACTGTTGGATTTTTCACTTTTACCATTTTTTGGTTTATAGTGGTAACTAACTTCATCAAACATAATTTAATTTTAGTGACTAAAAATAAAATATAACATATTAAATAATTTGTAAATATTGATTCCAAATTTTTAATATATTAGATAATATTAAATTTCTTTGTGTGAAAAAATTTAATTTCAACATTATCACATGTAACATGTAGAATTTTTTTTAGAAAGTGTATTTTGATGATTAGAATTTTGTGTAGAATTACATTATCATTGTATTTGATTATAATTTTTTAAATTAGGTTATTATTAAAAAATAAAATATATATGGATTTTATATTAAGAAAAAAATTAATTTTACCCATAATAATATTTAATTAAAATAAAATTCAAAAGTAGTTTCTTTTATTGGAAAATATTACATAATTTGTTAAGCATAAGTTTTCAAAATTCATAATAGTATTTCAAAATGTATAGTGTTAATTATTATTATATTTTTTTTATGAATGGTTTTTATGAGTTTTTATGTCACACTTCATGATATAGTCACATGAGCTAGGCTTTTAGCAATAATTGTATTTTTTACAAATTTATACTAATCTAATTTTAAAAATTTATATTCTTAATATCTAATTAAAATTTCTAAAAATTAAAAATTGAAAATTTAAATGAAAATAATTAATATAAATATTTGTTTTTTATATCATTTTTGAACATTAAGTGTTACTGATATTAGTCAATTAAAATTAGAAATTTATTAAAGGGTTAATATATTGGTTCATATATTTTAATATCATATATTATCATTAAATCATTTAAAATTAGTTGATTTAATTTATTAAGACTTTAAACTGTTATTTGATAGAGAATAATATCTTTTTAATACTAAATCATATTATTTATGTATCCTATTAATATAAGAAATTTTAATTGATTAGTATAATTTTTTAATAGAGGTCATATTCATATTATAATTTCATAATAATGAATATTTCACTTCTCATTTTGGTTTGGTGTTTCCTGTAAACCAATCCATCAAACAAATAGTTTATTTAAAGAAAAATATATTCCAAATTTTTAGGGTGCTGTATAAATAATTATATTTAATAGGATTTTATATGATCCTTTGTGCTGTTTTTTATTGGTAAGAAACGTTGGCTTGGTGTTTTAGAAAATGGAAGTTGTGGTTGGTGTGTATAGTAGTTTCTAGTAGAATGTAGTAGATTGTGGTGATGGTCACTAGCCTTGAAAGGGATTTTTAGTGAAAACCTTATATTTTGGTGTTGTATGTGTATGCCTATTTATGCCTTTAATTTATTTTAATTTTATACACACCACACCAAAGTCAGATATTTGTACCGACATCCAAATATTTTTAAGTCTTAGGTGTTTCCCCCAATATCCCAGTTGGGGGTGATAGATAGCTAACTACTCCCTCATCCCCACTCTCCCTTCCATGTGTGGTGTGGAAGACTAGTTATGTGGACATCCTAATTGAGGTTACCTAAAAATTACATATGTAAATATTTATTAATTTTAGAAAACTATTTAATATAACACGTTATAATACACACCCCGCAACCATAAAGTTTTAGCACCTTTTGAGTCTAGATACATAATAATCTTATTTCATTAATGATCTTAAATATATATGAAAATGTTTTCCCCCAATAATACCCTTCTTATAATTACAAATTTTAAAACCATTCCTTTATAACTTGGGGAAATTGAGATAATAAAAAGTGTGAGATCAGATTCTTTTTAAGGGAAAACATATGATATGTCAATTAATTATCATAAGTGATAAGAAGTTAATCATTAGGGTATGATAACATGATAATAAATTAAGAAATCCATACCTAATCAGTAAAAGATCATTAATCACGATCCATGACATAAAGGTTTTGAAGGTTCTGGGCGCAGCGGAAGCGCGTGGGTGGATGTGCCCACTTGGCTTTTTGTCATTAGCAACGATCAATCCGAGATCAATACGATGATAAATGCCGATCTCCACGGATCGAATCACAGAAAAAGACAAAGAATATGGTTTGTCCCGGAACCACAAACAAGGATCGTTACAGGTTGATTATAATTAATTTAATTAATTATAAAGAAATACCTTTTGGGTGTTCTTTCTTCGTTGATGTTCTCAATCATGTTGTCGATGTGATCCGTCGTCGCGTCGCAGAAGCCAAGTGTAGACTCCCTCTAGCGGTGATCCACACGTGTACCTCGTATCTCTGGACGTCGCCAAAGGATTCTCCGGGTGCTTGCATGGAGAAGCCTATGCTTGCGTTATCCGCCTTAGATTGTCTTGATCCGATGGAAGAGGATCTCTCTCGGTCTTGAGAGTGTTCTTGGAGGAAGAGGTTCGTTCAGCCTTGAAAGAATTCTCTAGAGATGTTGTGCACAACGATTCTCTTGTGTGTTGGAAAAGAGTTGGGGTTATGAGGATATTTATAATCGGGTGTGTGGTGTTATAGAGTTATGACAATAAATAAACGCGTTATGCATTTTATTTATTTCATTGACTATTATTTAAAAACCTATGCCGAATAAATAATTACTTGACATGTGCCCACGCTGATTATAATAAATATCATTTAAAACAATATTATATCCTCAAAATCCCGACAGGAAAAACTACACGGCGTGTAATAATAAATACACGGCGTGTACTTGTTTTTCATTGAAAACTACACTGCGTGTACATTAATTGTATACGGCGTGTATATCTTGTTTTAATTTATTCATTTCCTTTCCAAAATAAGACTACACGGTGTGTACATTTAATAATACACTGCGTGTACTTGTTTTATTTTTCCTCCATCATTTAAAACATCTTTGGCTTTCTTGAAATAATTATTAAACCACGTACGGGAATAATCTTTATTCAACTTGAGATACTTGGATACACTTAGTGTGTGACCCTCTAGGCCTCTTTCTCATTGTCATTAGGCAGGCTTTCCTAAAGTCCAAGATTACTGTCTAACAACGGGTCAAGGCACCCAAGAGAAAGAAGTTGACGCCGCATTGACGTATCACCTCATACGAACGCTTACTGTGTAATTTAATCCCTTTGTCTCAATATCTCATCAAGTAGGTTTAATGGAAGTGTCATAAACCTATATTCTTGATCCGTCATTCTTTGACTACCTGAAATAAACTCGTCGTTTACACCATGTCCATGGAATTTAATGTGACAGTTCTATTTAAATCAAAGGGCCGAGATATCAACTTCCATAAATGGAAGGGAAAAATCCTTCCTCGACTTATCCATTAACAACATGTCACTCGTGACGCACCCAACGTACCCTACTTCCCTCCAACTGTCTGTGTGATGGTTTTCATTAGTAAATCTAAGTGCACGAGTCATGACATGAGTTAATGATAATCTTCCAGTCTAAGGACCATTACACACGCTCGCATATAGAAATATCTGATGACACCAAGACATGTGGAATTACTACTGGCGGGTCTGTTCTCATAATCTCCCATCTTGGAGATTACCAAGTGCGAACTCCATGAGAGAGTGTCTCGTCTTCTTACGAGTACTCGCACATTGTGTTCTGTATACTATGTGTCCTATCATAGTATGTCATCCAACCGCAGAACTTAATTTTAGAAAATTGTTATAGCATTTCAAGGTTCTCATCATAGCGGGGATCTTCTATGACCTTATTAATGCAACAAATATTCCAGTACATTATTATATTATAGTCATGCAGAACAATGAACAATATATAATAAGTGGACATTCATGTAATCAAAGTAAAAAATAGTTGGTTCTGAGGACACCAAACCTTACAAACTCCCACTTGGACTAGATCCAACTACCTACGACTTTTAGTCTGCTAGACCTCACATGATGATCATGTTTCTGCTGAGTCAAGGCTTTAGTCAATGGGTCTGCCATGTTGTCTTCCGTGGAAATACTGCTCACTGCAACTTCACCTCTCTGAGAAAAATCCCTCAAGAGATGATACTTTCGAAGTATGTGCTTTGTCCACTGATGCGACCTTGGCTCTTTTGAAAGTGTCACCACTGTAGTATTATCACAATAGAGTGTGATAGGATCTTTACTACTTGGTACAACATCCAACTCTTGGACGAAGCTTCGCATCCATACTGCTTCTTTAGTTGCCTCAGAAGCTGCGATATACTCGGACTCCGCTGTAGAATCTGCCACCACACTTTTTTTTGAGCTCTTACAGCTCACTGCACCTCCATTTAAACTGAAGATGTATCTAGTCTGCGACTTCATGTCATCTTGATCTGTCTGGAAACTATCATCTACATGTCCTCTGATGACTAGTTCCTCATCTCCTCCATAAACCAGGAACATATCCTTAGTACGCCTCAGATACTTAAGGATAGTCTTGGCTGGCATCCAATGGCGGTCTCCTGGATCAGCTTGATATCTGCCTACCGCACTTAATGCGTAAGCAACATCTATCCTCGTACATAGCATATCATACATGACTGACCCAATCGCGGATGCGTAAGGGATCCTTTCCATCCTCTTTCTTTCCTCATGCGTCCGAGGACACATTTTCTTGGAAAGATGAATGCCATGTGACACTGGCAACAATCCCCTCTTGGACTATTCCATACTGAATCTCTTCAGTATCTTGTCAATGTATGTACTTTGACTTAGGCCCAGCATTCTCTTGGATCTATCACGATGGATCTTGATCCAAAGAATATATGCCGCCTCTCCCAAGTCTTTCATGGAGAATAATTTATGCAATCATGCCTTAACTGACTGTAAGACAGGTACTTCGTTTCCAATTAGCAATATGTCATCAACATATACTATTAAAAAAACGATTACACTTCCACTAAACCTTTTGTAGACACAAGGCTCACATTCATTCTTAACAAAGCCAAATTCTGTAACAGCTTCATCAAAATGAATGTTCCATGACCTTGATGATTGCTTTAATCCATAAATGGATTTCTGCAACTTGCATACCTTATTGGAATCCTTTGGAGTCACAAAACCTTCAGGTTGTGTCATGTAGACATCTTCCTGGAGGTTCCCGTTAAGGAAAGCTGTTTTGACATCCATTTTCCAAATTTCATAGTCATGGTCAACAGCAATGGCCAATAGGATTCTGAAGGATTTTAGCATAGAAACTGGTGAAAAGGTTTCATTATAGTCAATTCCTTGACATTGTCTAAAACCTTTTGCAACCAGTCGTGCCTTGTAGGTGCTGAATTTCCCCTCCATGTCTAGTTTCTTCTTGAATACCCATTTATTACCAATAGGCTTTACATCAACTGGAGGATCTACCAAAATCCAGACTTGGTTTTGGTACATGGAATCCATTTTAGAATTCATGGCTTCTTGCCACTTAGCAATGTCTGTGCCTCCAACTACTTCCTTGTAGGTAAGAGGATCATCATTGTCAACCAATAATGAGTCACCATCCTCGGTGACAAGAAAACCATATCGTTCTGGTTCTCTTACCTCTCTCGTGCTCCTACGCAGTTCTTGTGTCTCTGGAACAGATTGTTCTTCCATGGGGATTTGTGGAATCTGTTCTTGTACCAACTCATGTGTATCTTGATCCTCGACTTCATCGAAGTCTATCTCGCTCCCACTATCTCTTTTGGAGATGTGCTCCCTCTCAAGGAATATGGCATGTCTTACCACTGTAACCTTTTTGTCTGAGGGTCTGTATAGGTAATATCCCCTTGTTTCCTTGGGATATCCTATAAAGATACAATTTGTGCCTCGGGGTGTATGTTTTTTACCTGAAGAGGCCTTAACAAATGCTTCACTACCCCACACTTTTAAATTCGATAACATGGCTTTGCGTCCACTCCATAATTCGTATAGAATACCATTTATCGATTTAGTTGATACTTGGTTTAGTATGTGCACTGATGTTTGTAATGCATATCCCCAAAAGGATAATGGAAGACTCGCATGACTCATCATGGATCTCACCATGTCCAACAGGGTGTGGTTCCTCCTTTCACTTACACCATTCCACTGCGGTGTGTAAGGAGGAGTGAGTTGAGATAGAATCCCAAACTCCCGTAAGAAATCAATGAAGTCCTGATTAAGATATTCTCCTCCTCTGTCTGAGCGGAGTTTCTTAATCTTCTTACCAAGCTGGTTCTCAACTTCATTCTTATATTCTTTGAACCGATCAAAAAAATCTGACTTATACCTCATTAAGAAGATATGTCCATATCTACTAAAATCATCAGTAAAAGTAATGAAGTACGAGAACCCACCCCTTGCTTCAACTGGAAATGGTCCACACACATCTGTGTGAACTAATTCTAGAAGCTCTTTAGCTCTTTCACCTTTCCCACTAAATGGGGCTTTGGTCATTTTTCCTTGTAGACACGCATGACATACACCAAGTGGTTTTAGTTTGAAAGAATCTAAATACCCATCTTGATGTAATTTTGTCAAACGTTTCTCATTGACATGACCTAGCCGGTGATGCCAAAGTTGGGTGTGGTATGAGTCATGTGAATTAACTTTGTTATCGATTGCCATTACTTGGTTTGTGTAGTCTAACACATAAAGGCCGTTATATAAATGTGCCCTACCAAAACAAATGCTATCTTTATAAAAGTAGCAACATTCATTTCCAAACTTGAAGATGAATCCATTAGTATCTAATCTGGATACTGAAATAATGTTTTTGGTTATAGAGGGTACATAATAACATCCTTTCAAAACCAAGACCATCCCGGTAGGCAATGTGAGGTGGTAGTCCCTGACAGCTACAACAGCAAGTCTGGCTCCGTTGGATGCTCGTAGATCTACCTCCCCTCGATCAATCTTCCTGAATCTACTTGGTTCTTGTATTTGGATACAGATTTGAGCACCACAAGCAGTATCTAGTACCCAATTAGTAGAAACAGATATATTTCATTCGATAACAAACACACCTGAAGATTCCCCTTGCTTCCTTGGCTGGGTGCAGTTTTTCTTCCAGTGGCCCTTCTTGCCACATGTGAAACAAATAGCATCATGTTCCTTTGCCTCCACTTTGATCTTCCTTTTATTGGAAGGCCTTGAAGAAGCTTTGGGATTAAATCTCTTCTCCTTACCTTTCCTTTTATTCACCATGAGGACATAAAGCTTTTCACGCTTCATGTCATTGTCCACTTGGCGAATAAGGATAAGAAGATCAGATAGAGACTTCTCAATTTTGTTCATATTGAAGTTCACAACAAATTTTGAGAAGCTCTGGGGGAGTGATGCAAGAATGAGATCGATACCCAGTTCTTCGGGGAGTTTAAACCCTAGAACCTACAAGCGCTCAATGTAGCCAATGAGCTTGACTACATGAGGCCCGGCTGGGGCACCATCTCCAAGCTTTCTCTGAAATAGAGCCTTAGAGATCTCAAAGATTTCCTGTCTTGCTCTCTCCTGGTATAGACCACAAAGGTGATCGAGCATGCTGTAGGTATCCATGTCTTCATGAGACTTCATGAGCTCACTAGACATAGATGACAACATCAAACATTGAATGTTGAGAGAATCATTCAAATGTTTATCACAGACCATGAAATCTTCATCACTCGTCCCTGGGGCAGGAGAATCAGGAAGCGAGGACTCCAGCACGTAAAACTTTCGTTCATGGCGTAGGATAACCCAAAGGCACCTAAACCATTCTTGAAAGTTACTGCATGTGAGGATATTGTCTTTATCCAGTATTTATCGTAGAGAAAATGTGGTTGACACGTTTGTCATCTTGATTCTACAATTTAATAGAGCAGATTTATTAATACTTTCTTTGATTACATTTTATGAGAAATAATAAATTTTATTAATTCTACCACTATTTTATCAAGTCCCAATGGCCCTCACCATTGAACTTGGAATGTCCAGTTGCTTTGGACATTCTAGTGGAAAGGATCCACATTTCCCTTCACATAACCCCAACAAGGGTTGGTCAAGCTATTTGAAGATATTTAGGTAGGCAGGTCTTTTCCAACTGTGAGCTTACAGTTCCTTGATCTGTTGAGTGGACTCCCCAATCCTGAAATCCTAACTTGGATTTCCTCAACTCTTGCCTCCAATATTACATCAAGTCTAGCAAGGGCTACTTCTCTTGATGTAATATGGTTAAGTCAACCCGAAACCTTTCATAAGGGATTCCTTTATAAAAGTAAGTGTCCCAACAAGGGTTGGTCAAACACACAGTTTTATTGAGTCTTTACCTTAATCAAGTAACGGAAGGCTTGGTCTGACTTAATATGGTATTTGAGGGATTTTATTCTTTATGCGTATTTTTGCATTATCACATTCTTGATAATATTAAGTGATGCTTGCTTAAGTGATTAACCATGTTCCGATAATGTTTATGCATAGTCCGGTTTTTATTTTATTCCATCTTTGCATGCTTGTTCATTTTATTAATTATGTGATCGTGACAACACATACATAATAAATAAACCATGCAATCAGACAGAAATAAAATAAGATGGAATGATCACGAGCTTCTACTGGTTAGCTTATCTAGCGGTTTTGATAAGCTAACCCCGACCTAGGTAAAACACCTTGAACCTATTGGTTCATATTTTGCAGCTCCCACTTGTCCACCTTTATATCTTCTTGTGTCGGTTTCACCTCGGCTTCGGGATTTGAACCGTCTCCTCTGTCTTGGAAGATCCTCCATTAACATGGGTTTACATTAAAGAAACCATGGGCACGGAGGCCCTACATTTTATTAGAAGAAGGCTCGCAGGCCAAAAAAATTAAATTAAATAAATTTAAATGAAACCATACACATAAAAAGGGTCTTTGGTCTAGCTCATGATCATCCATAGCATGCAACAACATTTACACAAATTTATAATTCAATTTCGTTTAATCGTTCTTTCATTTAAGATAAGTTTCCATCGAATTCAAATAATTATGATCTTATAATTAATCAATTCTTTATCTTAAATTCCTTTCTGAATTTCCTTGAGATTCTTCTCATACATATTCCTTGTACGGGTCTTTGTACATTAGAGGAAACCGGGTGAAATTCCATTTCTGGAAAGTACACGGTGTGTAGTTTATAATTACACGGCGTGTATTTTTCTTTTCACCCTTTATCCAAAGTACACGTCGGGGCTTTGGCGTGTTTTCTGTACTTTAGAAATTTTGGAGTACACGGCGTGTAGATGAATCATACACGGCGTGTACTTCCTTGTTACGCGGTAACCAGCCTGAAGATCCCGTGTACATGGTACACGGCTTATCTTTTTCCACAGTTTCACCTGGGCCGGAACGGACTACACGGCGTGTTGCTCCAACATTCACGCTGTGCATTCTGGTTTCCACATGCCGTTCAATTCTGGTCAACACGGCGTGATTAAAACATAGGTATTATCAATTCAAACGGCGTGGTTTGACGGACCAGTGCCGGTTCGTTGAACCTAAGTACACGGCGTATAGTTTTAATTACATGTCGTGTAATCCCGTGTTGTACAGACAGAAAGAGCGGCTCCTCCGGATGAGTTCTTCATTTTTATTTTAATCAAAATTAAAATTAAAAGGCCATTTCTGTGATATGAATCGAGAAATGAAGGAGGAAGAATAGATCTCATTGATTCATATTTATAGAACGATTTATTTCGAATTGAATCAAATATGAATGCGTAAATTGTCAACGAAAATTAAATAACTATAATCAACGTTGTAACCTCCCACTGATACCATTTGAAGGTTCCGGGAATAGCGGAAGCGCGTGGGTGGATGTTCCCACTTGGATTTTTGTCATTAGCAATGATCAATCTGGGATCAATACGACGATAAACACCAGTCTCCACGGATCAAATCACAGAAAAAGACAAAGAAGATGGTTTGTCCCGGAACCACAAACAAGGATCATTATAGGTTGATTATAATTAATTTAATTAATTATAAAGAAATACCTTTTTGGTGTTATTTCTTCATTGATGTTCTCGATCATGTTGTCGATGTGATCCGTCGTTGCGTCGCAGAAGACAAGTTTAGACTCCCACTAGCGGTGATCCACATGTGTACCTCGTATCTCTGGACGTCTCCAAAGGATTCTCCGGGTGCTAGCGTGGAGAAGCCTTTGCTTGCGTTATCCGCCTTAGATTGTATTGATTCGATGGAAGAGGATCTCTCTCGGTCTTGAGAGCATTCTTGGAGGAAGAGGTTCTTTCGGCCTTTAAATAATTCTCCAGAGATGTTGTGCACAACGATTATCTTGTGTGTTGGAAAAGAGTTGGGGTTGTGAGGATATTTATAATCATGTGTGTGGGGTTATAGAGTTATGACAATAAATAAACGCATTACACGTTTTATTTATTTCATTGACTCTTATTTAAAACCCCATGTCGAATAAATAATTCCTTGACATGCGCCCACGCTGATTATAATAAATATCATTTAAAACAATATTATATCCTCAAAATCCCGACTGGAAAAACTACATGGCGTGTAATAATAAATACACAGCGTGTACTTGTTTTTCATTGAAAACTACATGGTGTGTACATTAAATGTATACGGCATGTATATCTTGTTTTCATTTATTCATTTTCTTTCCAAAATAAAACTACACGGTGTGTACATTTAATAATACACGGCGTGTACTTGTTTTATTTTTCCTCCATCATTTAAAACAACTTAGGCTTTCTTGAAATAATTATTAAACCACGTACAGGAATAATCTTTATTCAACATGAGATACTTGGATACACTTAGTGTGCGACCCTCTAGGCCTCTTTCTCGTTGGCATTAGGCAGGCTTGCCTAAAGTCCAAGATTACTGTCTAGTAACGGGTCAAGGCACCCAAGAGAAAGAAGTTGACGCCGCATTGACGTATCACATCATACGAACGCTTACTAAGTAATTTAATCCCTTTGTCTCAATATCTCATCAAGAAGGTTTCATGGAAGTGTCATAATCCTATATGCTTGATCCGTCATTCTTTTACTACCTGAAATAAACTCGTCGTTTACACCATGGCTATGGAATTTAATGCGACAATTCTATTTCAATCAAAGGGCCGATATATCAACTTCCATAAATGGAAGGGACAAATCCTTCCTCGACTTATCCATTAACAACATGTCACTCGTGACGCACCCAACGTACCCTACTTCCCGCCAACTGTCTGCGTGACGGTTTTCATCAGTAAATCTAAGTGCGCGAGTCATGACATGAGTTAATGATAATCTTCCAGTCTAAGGACCATTACACACGCTCACAGATAGCAATATCCGATGACACCAAGACATGCGGAATTACTACTGGTGGGTCTGTTCTCATAATCTCCAATCTTGGAGATTACCAAGTGCGAACTCCATGAGAGAGAGTCTCGTCTTCTTAAGAGTACTCGCACATGACGGTCTGTATACTATGTGTCCTATCATAGTATGTCATCCAACCGCAGAACTTCATTTAAGAATATTGTTGTAGAATTTCAAGGTTCTCATCATAGCGGGGATCAACTGTGACCTTATTAATTCAACAAATATTCCAGGACATTATTATATTGTAGTCATGCAGAACAATGAACAATATATAATAAGTGAACATTCATGTAATCAAAGTACAAAACAGTTGGTTCTAAGGACACCAACCCTTACATGTTTTTCATAACAAAAGAAATAAGTAATAAGAGTGTATAATATAAAAAATCATAATCCATAAGAAAAAAAACATAGGCTTAAGAATATATCCAAAAAAGTTGGAATAATTATAAGCATATAAATCATATGTTAAGGAACACCCCCCCTCCCAATATAGTCATCACATGATATTTCAAGGCTACCCATTAATACATTCATAAAAAAGTATGCTTGGTTTAACAACTACTGTACCTTTTTAGGTAAGGATAGACATATATATACCCTCTTAGGTTTGGGGTAGCAATATGTGAACACTTTAAGATCAAAAGACATTAAACATTAACCAACTCATTGGAGGCATACAAATGATCCACCCATTATGTAATATTAAAAATTAATATATATATCACAAGAATATGATATAATTAATTTTTACTTAAAATATTAATTAACCTCTGGGAAGGAATTGGATTCCAAGAGAACCTCATCAAACCATCATAATTCTAACATTAGTTAATTAAATAATTAAAATAAATGAGTATAAAGTAAATTTCTTCAAAACAACACTATCACAATACATCTAGACAAAGAGCGTGGATGGTATCATAATATAATAAGCCCAGTGAAGCAAAAAAATTCCTTAAAAGATGTTGATATATTGAAAAATTCTATTTTATAAAACCATTTAAAATCTTTATTTAAATTGAAGATAAAACATCAATTATATTTTGTTAAATTTAAAAATTTAAAATTAGAATAAAAATGTGAAAAATAATTTCTTTAAAAAGCATTTTTTTTCTTATAATGGAATCATTATGAAAAATAAATGTCAAGATGGTGAAAAAATCAATTCATTTTTAATATAATAAAATAGAATATTTTTTTACACTTTTAAATAATGTAATAAGTGAGTAATATAAAAAACATTAAAAAGATTCCTTTCAATCATTTTTATAGAAAATAATTTAAATTTATAATTTAAATTTTAAAAAAATTCTATATAGGAAAAAACATCCATAAAACAATTTTAAGATTATGGATATGGTGTAGAAATACTTTATATGGAAAAGAAAAAATCAGGATGGCCTTTATTAAAAATATTTCCTCAATAATTTTAACTACCAAAGTGTGAAAATAAACAAGAAAAAATATATAGAAACAACTAGAGTATAATAAAATATAATATATTTAAAATATAAGAATCCTATATTTTCCCTCAATGGAAATTTAACAATGAAAATCTTGAAAAGGGATGTGATTGTAACATAAACACTTACAACTTTGGTAGCCTTTAAATTATAACCTTATGAAAGACAAAACATTAGATGGATTTTTAAATCCAAGTTATTTTCATGAATATAATTATAAAACACCTTCATGGTCAGTATATACATCATATAATATAAACACATAAAGGTTATGACATATGTCTCATAGAAATAAACATGGTACAACCCTTACCTAAAATCATGTATTGTTTAGTATGTGATCAAAACATCAGTATAATAAATATAGATTAATTTTAGATATATTAAATAGATATATACATATATACATATATATCAAAATATATCATTCCATTATAATTTATAATTACCCATCCATTAATAAATTTTCAATAAAATCATTATTTAGGTGAAAATTAGTCTCTTTTCTATGAATGTTTTGGTCTAGTGTTTCCAATACTTATAATATATCATGGTTTCATTATATAAATAATATAAATAAGGTAGTAAATTTCATATTTACCCATTATATATGTAACACCCCATTATTTTGTTTTATAATTTTAAATAAATTCATTTTTGAAAAATAATAATTTAGAATTATGTGTTTTAATTAATAATAATAATACTTATAAATAACTATATTTCAAAATTTATGCTTTCAGATTAATTAATGTTCTAAGACAAATGCTATTTTTTGTAAAATCATATTTGAATATGAATATATATATTAAAAAATTCATTTTTATCAAAATATTACATAATTAAATATCTTAAATGCATAGGAACAAAATATATTTTGGCTATTATAATTATTGTGATAAATACTAAATAAATCTATGAATAGATTCATTATTAAAAGTGCATCCCAGTGATTAAAAATTAATTTAATATTGAACCCTTGAAACACCGAGTCTCTACAAAACATCACTTTGTTATAACCAATCCATTAAACATAATTTTTCCACTAATATGATTTGAATTTCAAAAAACTAACATACAGGGTTGCAATCAGTAGGATATTTAGTGTCTGATAGGATCAAATTACCTTTTTGGTGAATAGAAACTTACCACTATTAATATTAACATACCATTATTAATAGTAATATGCCCAATGGAGTAGTAACCTCACATAAGAAAGTATAAATAAATTTTTTGTTCCATCATTTCTATTTTGAGTTTAGTTTTTCTTAAAAATATAACAAATTAGATAAATTGATTTTTGGGTAAAATTTTTAAATTTCAAAGATATTTAAATTATTATATCAAACTAAGGGTTTATTAATTTTTATAATAATTAAATATTCTTATCTAAACTCTTTCATTTTATTAAAAATGATAAAATATATTTATTTTTTTAAGTGTCGAAACTTTTACTATGCATTTTACTTTGCCTTTTGTGTCCACTATTATTTATAATAAATACGTATTTTCATAGATAAAATTTAGAAAATTTATATTTATAGAATTATTATGATATAATAAATTTCATTTTTTTAATTCATAACATCGATGTTAGTTTAAACTGAATTTATGAGAATTTTATAAATTACATTAGTTTTTTGTGAATACCAAAAATACTATTTTGAGTTTTCGGTATGATTAATGACATAAGGATGTAATAATTAATATAAAATTATAACATTATTGTGTACATTAAAATATGATATGAGGTGTCCCAAGTGGACAAAACCATGGGAAAGCCCATGTTTTTGGAAACACCGCTAATGAGGTGTCCTTGGAAAGTAATAAAAAAACTCTCTCTTTTACTATAAATACCCACTAATTCTTTCATTTTCCTTCATTAAAAATTAATAATCATCTAAAATATTTTATTTTTACCTCATTTTGATTCCTTTCAAGTTTTCTTCAATCCCCCACGGTCCCAATCTTCATGTTTTAGGAGTTACTCTACATGGAAAAGGAATCTACCACCCTTCTATTTTTCAAGAACTCTTTTTATGTTATAAAATTTTAATTTCAATTGGATTATGTTGGGATATGCCATTACATATACCAATTACATTAAATTTTATCTATGAATTATTATAGACCCCATTTTCTCTCATAAAAATATTTTATGATGTTTTATTTGATGTCGTTATGCTACCAAATTTTCATAAGGGATTTCTCAACTTCTCTTTTTTATTTCTAGTTTCTTTATTTTATTTTTCTTTCCTCTACTCCTTTCATACAAATTTTATGATAACTAAAGTATAATACATGTAATAGAATATTTTTATTATAATGGAAAAATTCTTCATCATTTATCCTTTCCCGTTCTTTTATACTAGAAATGAAAACACCGTCTGAGATATGTTAATTTATCACATTCAAGGACAATGGGTTTTTCAATTTCTATTACCATATAAATTCGGATCATGAAACCATTTTTATGTTTGAACCAAACTATAATATATATATATTATAACTTATTTAAGGTTATATAATCTTTCTTATACATGATATTAATTTATAAAGCAAAATGAGTTCTGTGTGATCAAAAAACGACCAATTAACAAAAACAAATATCATAAATGTTTTATATAATGATTCATCTTCACTCCCAATAACCAAATCAATTTTAAAACCATGTAATATTCTGGATATTAATAAATAAAATACAACTTCTATTTTGGAAAACCATCCTCATCTTACATGTTTATCCTTACATGAATATAAGAAAACTCATCATGAAAACCAAGGAAAAAATGCTCTGAAACAATAATATTGAACCTCATAAATCCATAAAGAAGGGAATGAATGAAATTAATAAGTATAAAATAAATAAATTAAATAAATAATAGGTTCTATAAATATTAATTAACAAATTTAATTTTGTTATCCAGTACACTATGATCATGTGAAGAACACCATTATAATTAAGGTAAGGGTTTCCTCATCTCACTTCCATTTTTGTGAGACATTATATATTCACTACTATTACTTGTGTAGAGTGTACGTATACTTCAATTGATGTATAATATCATGAATCTATTTAATTTAATGTTATTAAATGTATCATTTGGTGGTTATTAATTTTGCGGCATAAGTTTCAATTTGTTATAATGTGGTAAGGGTTTTCCTACCCAAACCTCCATTTTCATTCGGGTTACTCTTATTCTCTACTTAACTCAATTAAATTCTTATTTATTCATATTTACTCCTCATATATTATATGTTAATATTATATATATTTTACCAACCATAATTCTTATTTTTATTGTGGGGAGTTATATGTTTTAAATGGATCTTTCAAAAATTCATCCATATAAAAAACCATATTTCAAGGGAACTTCTCAAATTCTCACCTATTTTTAAGTATATTATATAATCTATTTTAATCCATTGATATTTTTTTAAAACCACACATTTTATCAAGAAAAAAAATCTTATTTAATTTATGGTTTTATGAACGAAAACACACCTTTTTTAAAAAAATCTCTTTAATATTTTCATAAAATTTTACTAAAATGTTTTATTTGTAAAGATTCTTTAAAAACACTTTTTAGATGATTTCACTTTAGTGGGAAAACATTTAGGCCTAAAATATGATTTCAGTGTTCTTACCTATTCTTTTTGGAGATATAAATGTTTATAAATCTGATTTCATGCCTAATAAAAAAGAACTCTTCTTTCCAAAGTAAAAAAGGATTGTTCTTGTCTCACTTTCAATTTTACAGGATATACGCATTTTTCACCACCTATTCCTCGCATGTTGAGTATGTAGTACCCTTTGGTATATAATATAAAGAGTCTCATTATTCTCATGATATTATAAGGGATTACGATTTGAATGATTCAAGGTGGTATGAGACACATTGTATTGTTTAAGGGTTCTTTCCTCTAGAAATTTTCAATGGTATCATTTAAAAGTATATTCATCAATGTCAACATCCTTGTTGAATCTTGTACTTAATTAATGGTTTATGTCTTATGATATTATCTAAAATATGTTGTTGAAGTTTTTTTGATTAAATTGACTATGGATGTGCTATCTTGATACCATTCACCACATTACTCTGAATGATTAGTATTTATGCTTAATTTTCGTGGAAAGTTATTTACATTTGGGGGTTAATATATATATAGTTTCACTCAATAGGGGAGAGATCCACTAGAAGAGGCCAAGGTGATGATGGTGTAGGTCATGGTTTTTCCCCCACCTCCCCTCCCCAACCTGCTCTAGTTAGGGAGTGGGGTTGATGCTCCTACCTCGTTCTCGCTTCCCTCTCATGACCATTCATTTTCCCTCTTCACTAAACCGTATTCGCTCTCATGATTTCCTCATATCAAAGTGATCCCCAATGTCCATTCTTGTGTGAATGGAGTTCCATCAGTTCCAATTTCTCCCTTGAAGTTTATGAATTATTCAGAATTTATGGATCCTACCATGTCCGCTTGTTTTAGGAAAAACCGACCCTCGGTAGACACCTTCAACAGGTTCATTTTATATTCTTGGAATCTTCATGATGGGGTGGTTGTCGGTCTTTTAGATTT
The DNA here is from genome assembly GCA_963277665.1 of Viscum album. Classification (NCBI taxonomy): domain Eukaryota; kingdom Viridiplantae; phylum Streptophyta; class Magnoliopsida; order Santalales; family Viscaceae; genus Viscum; species Viscum album. Next base: position 163,775,696 of record OY728140.1, read on the forward strand.
CAATCACATTTTGATTTGGTTTTTGTCTGAGGAAGATCTGATATATTCTTGGCCCAACGCTTGATGAACTATAAATGGATTCAAGTTTAATCCATTTCATTGGACCTTCAATTTTCATCTCATGCGCGACTCCCCATTCATAGTTCTTTGGATTTCTCTTCCCAGTCTTTTGTTACCTTTCCAGAATACAACAATTCTTCCATTGATCGAAAATATGATAGGTCACTGCCTCTTTTTGGATGCCCTCAGTAGCACTGTTTGTCATCCATTCTCCTTTAGAATTTGTGTCGAATTTGATGTTTCAAAGGGACTGTTGGACTTCATCATCATTTAGATTGAAGGGGGGATTGGCTGGAAATAGAAGGTTTGTTATGATTCTTGGGTTCTTTTCTTATTTGTCTATCATAGTCTGGGTCATGATACTTACAGATGTCATCAAAGCCCAGTAGGTGGCATGGCTGATGTTGGATATGTCAACAAGATGGATCATCAGGGTGCCGGTGGGGAGGGAATCCCTTCCAATGTTCAGCATGAAGATAACATGTTTAATCCCGAAGCCAGTGTGGTAGATCCGAGAAGCAGTGTCCTGGGTCTTCCTCCTGGTGATGTGGTAACCTTCATGTTAGGACTAGTGTAGGATTTGGTGATGCTTGTGCTAGTTCTAGTCAAGGAAACTGTAATGCTGAGGATACCCAATGTCTGGATGGAGTAATAAAGAAAAAACTAGTAAAGAGATTACCTCTTTAACCCAGTGTAGTACATATTTTTAATATTCTAAGGAGAGGTTTGGAGACTCATCTTTGCAGCAATTCGATTTCACAGGGTTTCCAGATCCGTGTGGTGGCCGATGCAATTTTGGATACACACAATGCTCATTGTAAGGTTCTAGGGATCTCTACTAAAGATACTGGTCCAACTCCCAAGGGTGTAGTGAGTCTTAATCCATGTACCTATTTAATGGTTGTCCATGCTGGTGATAGAAACAAATATAACAATTTGATTCACTCTACTATAAAGGGTAAGTCCAAGGATGCGAAGGAGTGGGATAAACCTGCACATAATGTAGGCAGGTTGTTTATTACCAGTCAGGGAACCAACTCAGGGAGTAATTTGTCCTTCATCAACTTAAAAAACGAATTTGAAAGTTTATGTAATCATGGAGATATTGAAGGAAACTATATCTATCCCTTCGGGGTTGAGTATGATAGAGATGGACAACCCTTAGATGACATTGGTTTGAGAGGGGTTAGTAAAGGTCTACACAATCATAGAAAAAAGAAAGGGAATAAGTAAAATAGGGACAGGAGGAGCAGTATTGTTTCCAAGAAGCTGAAACCTAAGGGTCGTAAAGACTACCCATATCTTCCTAAAATTATGGAGATTCAGTCAGCCAAAAAAGTGGGTAAACCAAATGAGCATGAGTTCCAGCCAGAGGTAGGAGAAGAGGTTTAGCAGGATGGTGCTATAGAGTCTCAATTGCAAGTAAAAGGATACCCAAATGCAGCTAACCAGCAAGAGGGGATGCATCTACATTCAGAGGATATGATGTTGGAAATGGAGGGTGCTCTTCCCCCTGGACAAAAATGTGAGGCAGGATCTCCTGACAGCTTTTAGTGCCTAAAGTATGAAGATCTAGATACTCAAATGGAACTACTCATGCACTATGGTGAAGAAATGAATAAGGATGTTCTAGTGATCAGGGTGATGAAGGAATAAGTTGAAAAAATGATGGAATGATTAATCTAAGTGGAAGTCTCTAGGGAGAAAGATTAATGGATTGACAAGAAAGATCTCATATTGAATAGAGGCTTTAATATAGAGAATATTAGTAAAGTATAATATATGAAAGCATGGGTTTATCTAGCAAGGCACTATGAAGACAACATATAAGAAGATGCAGACAGCCAGGTATGTTCCCTCCCCTAGAAAATGTTGAGGTAAAGAGATTACAATCGCCATAGACTTATGTTTAATAAGTCAGTAGTTTCCTTTCATGTTTGACCTGCTTTACTATGAGGGTTCTCACTATCCCCTTAAATGTTATAGAAAATAAAAAAGTAATGTTGGTATTTAAATTTTATATCATAGTTTTAATATGAATGTATATGTTGTTTAAATTTATCTTTATTTATATGATAAATGCATTGGAACTAGTAAGTGATATGTGGGGACCATGATATCCCCTCAATTTATTGGTAGGTCTCATTAGATAAACTATTGTATTGGAACGATTCTTTGACAAAATGGTTGTTTATTGCCTTGGCACGAGGCCTGGACGGTATGGTTATGATATCCAGTATTATGCATTTCCATAATTATGAAACAATAAATTGAAAGTTCATGTCGTTATTTGACTAGTATAATACACATTTTTTTGCTTTATTATGTCATTATTTATTCATCACTTATTCCTACCATAGTGTGTTCAGGAATGTTTATTTTTAAAAGGCATGTTTTTATAGGTATTCACCATTCCTAATGTTTATGTTTATGATGTCTTCCACTATATTGTTTACCATTACTGATCATTTGATCTCAAACCTTTCTTATGTTTTATTTTCCCTGGGTTGCAAATATGGTTATTATGAATGCCTTTTAGGGATAATCTTGGATTCATAGATGTTCCCAATGGAATTTATTTTATGTATTTCATTTAAAGTTGTAATGTTGAGTTTATGTATGTATCTAGTTTTCCAAAAACTACTAATCTATTCGTTCCTTCGGTTTAAAAATTTCTTGTAATTATACTAAGTTAATGAAATAATTCAATGGCTCTGAGAAACTAGGACTGGGGCATTCAAATATACACTTTTATAACCATCCATATAGGGTGTTAATTAACAATGAATCATATCCCCTCATTGAGATGGTAGTACATAGATGTGCACGAGTAATGTTTCCAGTTTTCAATGGTTGGAATGAAATAAAGAAAAAGAATAGTAACCCCTTAAATGATCATAATTATTTATAAAATATTATATATTTAAATTAAATATATCCTTATGATCAACCATGTAAATAATAAATGAATAATAAATCACATCGCTTCGTAGAGATGGTAGTCTAAACAAACACACAAGCGACGTTATCATATTCCAAAGATGAGGGGGTAATAAGTTAGATAATATTTTATATTTATATAATAATTATTATGTTATAAAAATATTATATATCCATTAAATTCATCTATATAACTATTCTTTAGATTTACTGATGAGAAAAAAACACATCCCTTCTTGGGGGTGGTAGTCCATATGTACACGCAAGCGATTTTTTAATTTCTCATAGGATGGAAAAGGATTTAAAATGGGGTTCACCATAAACATAAGGATATTTTATTATATTTTAGACACTTATGTATTTATAAATTATGTTTCTATACATGTATGTTTTTACAGGCATTAAGGAACTATAAGAAAAAGTAATCTTGAAAGAACTTAGATAAGATTTATTCTTCTTCTTTTGAAAACCGCAATTGGATCAAACATTAAGCCTTATAGATTAGACTATTGTTAAGAATAGAAGCTATAGGTGTTGGGTAGGATGGTTGTAATTTTATTTTGGTAGATATTTGTCAATATAAATGGATAAAATGCTGAGTAAGAAGATTAAATTCCCTTTTATAAGTGAGGTGGGTAGAAAACTTGTAAATACTGTAAATGTTATTATATAATATATGTATTACTCAGGTCAAGTGGATAAAAATTCCCAAAGACTCAAATATAATAAATAAAAAATATAAATACATTCATAAATGTGACTTATGAATGTGTTTTATGTTTTATTGAATATTACCTCTCAGGATAACCCCCCATTTAACCCTTTTAGCCCTTGTCGTGGTAACATGTGTTTTATCATGGTAACTATTCAATAAGGTAAAAAATTAAGTTATAATTATTGATGAATTTTAATTATTATGATTCCAAATATGCAAAAAAAACTAAAATATTGAGTTCTTATATGTTCTATAAATTAATTCTAATATCCCTATAAAAAATAATTAAAAATCAATTTTAGAAAAAAGTGTTTATTTAGGTAGAAAAATGAATTAATTATCATTATATTCATAGTAAAAACCATTATATAATTGCTAAAATATTAAATACAATGTATTATATTCACTTTTAATTAAAATAATTCATAATTAGCGATTAAATAAATTTTTTAATATATAATACATTGCAAACCAAAACATCTATTTTCTGGAAAATAACTCATTTTTTCTTCAAATGAATTTATCTTTTATTCTAACTAATCGTTAATAAATATATGAATGATTATTATTGTTTTAAAGTTCAATAAATATTATTTCATCAAAATATTATTTCATTAAATATCAAGATATATAATATATAGAAAAATAAAATACATTGGTAAACTTTTTCATTAAATATAAAATGATGTTATTTTTAACATTGTAAATTGAGAACTTATTTTCATTGAATTAATCAATAATTTATAATCAAAGAAAAAATATATACATATTTTTCATAATTTTTTTCTATTATTCATTCACAATAATCCAATGGAATGGTGATAACAATCAAATTTCACAATAATATTTTAATAGTGTATAACTGTTCATTTAAGCTCAAGGTTGCTTATAAAAAAAATCTATCGAACACATTGAATTCAATACATGTATATTATAAAATATTTGGTTTTTACATTATACCCACATATAATACTTTTTCATTCAAAATTAATTTACTATGATATAAACCAATTAGGATATTTCTACCTCATTATATCCTTGGGTTTCCATATAGCTTCTTCAAATTTATTGTTTCACCAAAAAATATTGACTAGGTGAGTGGAATTATTCATATTCCCATAAGTTATGGTGTGGTATTTCATGATCACAATAGAGGGGTTCTTGGAGGTTTTATGGCTCATTAGATTATCATCATCTCTTTAAGCATAGATGCATGGTGTTATTAATTTAGTTAGCTTCACAATAGAAACATGTTGGAAAAAATATGGATTAAAAGTGAATACAAAAATATTTTAAAATACATCAGGAGTGTAATGTTTCATATATATTAGAGACTCACTACTAGATGGCTGGAATGTGTCGATTTCTTATTAAGTCTCAACTTTATTGTTACAAATGTTTATCGGGAGATAAACCCGGGTGTGGATATTCTTGCCAACAACAAAGTAGGAAGGGATATCACATGGTTAGGTGAGATCTAAGAAGAGTTGATATCACATCAAGAAAAATGGTTTAATAAAATACCATTTGTCAAACTTTTTTAAAATCACTTTTATATCAATAAATTCCAAGGCCATTTTGGATGAGGATCCATAAAAAAAGTAAAACAATTCATATATAGGAAGGTGTTGATACCAAACACCGTTAAAATCCCTAAAACAATATCTGAACATATCTTCTATAGTATGATTGTTCCTCTAAAGTTTACCATCTACCATAGGATGATATATAGATCTAAATCTCAGACCCATATTCAATGCATGTTTAAGACATTTCCAAAAACTTGAAGTAAACTTCAAAACTTGACTAGATACAATAGAATGTGGTACTCCGTGCAACCATACAACATTATTAATTTATATACTAGTAATTTTATCAAGTTAAAAATCATGTTGTATAGTAATAAAATGATCTTACTTTGAAAGGTGATCAACTAAAACCCAAATGGTTTTATTCATTTTTTATTTTTTAGGGAGTTTTATAATGAAATTCAAGGTTATTTTTTCCCATTTCAATTTTGGTATGGGTAATGGTTGTTACATCCCCTTATACTTATAATTTTTATCCCTAACTTGTGGAAATTCTATTCATCGGGATACATATTAATCAATATCCTTATCCATGTTTCCTCACTACATATACTCTTTTAGAACTCTATACATTTTTTTGCTTCTAGAATGAATAAAAAATGATGAGTTATGTACTTTATCCAAAAAATATTTTTTTTAATTCTATTATTAATAGGAAAAAACTAGTTCTAGAATCTAGTCATTCTATCATGGTCAAGGATGAACTATATAACAATTCTTTACTTCTTTTATAGCTCCACATCTTCCTTAGGTGCCTCTTTATTCCTCATAAGGATGGATGGTTGAACACTCATCCCAGAAAGATATGATATTTCCAATTTTCTTATAATTTCAGTATACACCATATAAAAACCATATGTATTGGATATATTTTAATCCACATCATGAAAAAACTAACATGTTCATTAAAACATAGAGCATCATCCACCTTGTTCATCATCCCAAGTTGGTAATGTTTGGGAATTCATAATATTTAATAAATTCTAACTATCTCTATTGGTTCAAGTTCCTCCATTTTTATATGAATATATAATTAATCATTTTATTAGTAGTATATATATCATATATTTGAATACATAGATATTTCCACTATATTTTCAATGAATAATTTACTATACTCAACATTAAATCATGAGTTTGGTAATTTTTTTCATGGACCTTTAATTAGTGTTAATAATATTTTACTATGATTTCATCCTATAAAAGAACACATCTTGGTCCCTTCTCTAGTTCAAGTCACATCCTGGATTATATTTTTATTTATTCATATGTTTTATTATATTCTCATACTTATTTATTATCATTCCTGATATTTTTTCAAAAAAAATGTAGTTTTAGGACTCGAAAACAAGTGGCACATGGTTGGTGCACAATTAGGGGAAATTGTGCACCAGCTTAGAATAAACCATGGACCCTATAAAATGGAACTTTCTTGTGTCCACACATACCTCACTGGAGTACGCTCTCCCCAGGATAACCATGAGGCCAGTTTCTTTTTGGATAGGGAATACCACACGGTTTCATCACAATTTAGAAAACTGTCTGGGCTAACTATAGAGTCTATCCAAGTTATTAAAAATGTGGTATTTACCCCTTTCCCTATTTGAATTTAACCCCAAATCCACCTTACTCACCATATTTGTGATTTTAATTCCTATGTACATCCCCCTCTCCCTCTTGGATACCTTGGACCTCCGTTATTAGGTTGATTTGGGGTCGTATCTTCCAAGAATCATTAGGTAAGCCTCTCTCACCTTGAATTCTTCCTTCTTCATGGTTCTTCTTTCCTATTTCTTGGGTTCTTCTCTTTCCAGTGGGGTTTTTCCCTAAAATGGGTTGAACCATGGTTATTTGGGTTTAATAATTAAATTTATGGTTCTATTGTGTCTTTATAGGTTTATCCTATGGTGGTTTGTGGTTTTCCACAGGATTCCAGAAGTTTCCAAGATTAAGGTAGGTGGTTCCATGATTTAGTATTATTGGATGCTTTTGGAATTATTGTTTTTTCCCTATATGTGTTCTTTGGATTTTGAGAAATGTGATAAATGTGTTTTCAAAATCATTTGAGGTGCGTGTGTGTTGAAATATTATTTTCTAAATGAAATTGATTATGTTTCATGGGTTATTATTTATTGTGATTCTCAAATGTGTTCTATAAATTGTGAAATTTGTGAAACATATGTTTTAAAAATGTTTTTGTGTTTGTTTTTATTTGAAATAGGTCTTGTTTTTGAAAAATGGCGGTTTCCTTGGGTATTTTTATTGTTTAATGTTTGTGAATGTGAAGTTAGTGGTTCACATGTCATGATAAATGTAATTGAGCCCTAAGGGAATCCTTGATTTCTAGGAGGGTGGACTAGGACTAATATTCTAGTTGGATCAGTGGGGCCAAGGATTTATTTAATTAAGAATAATTAATGATACAACACTTACTAAACTATGATGACGATTTGATACCACTAGAACATTAGGTAGATTCATGTCTAGTGAATCATACATGAGGATGTTTTGGGTCATGGTTGATATATCATTATCACCAAGATTTGGGGTTCCAAGGGTCACACCAGAGCTAGAGCCTTTTAGGACTACCCATGATGCTCTTTTTTGATGTGGGTGTCACCATAGGAATACGATAAAACATTATTTTATTTTATTTTCTGAGTATGCTTATTTTGAAAATTTTTTCTTTAAAATGCTTTATTAAAAACATTTACATTCCTTTCTTTAAAACTAGCATTGTGATTTTACCTATAATGTTTTAGCGTGGAATATTTCTTTTGGGTGGAATCCTAATGGTCATTATATCACACACTACATACATCCTTGGGTGTATGTAGACTTTTTTATGTTTGAATCAGGTAATAGAAAGATGTTTTGTGGTGGCGATGGTGGGTCTGGTTACTAGTATTACTCTCTTGAATGTGTTGGTGGATATGGAATGAGGGTGATGAACCTGTTACTACATGGAGGTTTTTGGGTTATGGTTAGTTTTTTCCCTGCTATTTCAGTTTTTTGGTTTTTGGTTATGGTTTTAAAAATGTTTAACTTTAATTTTTGTATCTCATTCAATTATGAATATTGATCTTGGTATGATTTTTTATTTGTGATGAATTGTTAATAGTTATTTATAATTGGTGAAAGCATTCCCAAAAGTATATATTTGGCTCCCGAGAACTATTTTCCAGCCCATGGGGATCAGGAACTCCATTTGGGACTTTCCATGGGTAGGTTCAGGTGTCAGGTTGGATAACACCTTGGGCTATTTCATGAAAAAATGGTATCGAAGGCATGTTTTTATCCCATTCTTTAGGTAATGATATTTAGGAGACTTTGGATAGAGATAAAGTTGGATTATCAGGTCTTGAAGTTTTGGTTGTAAGTGGGGTTTTGGATAAGACACCTTGTAATGGGCCTTAAGTTGCCATAGGATATTGGGATATGGTTTGAATTCTCTTCCAGGTGAGACGTACAGGTTGTAGAATGATCATGGAAACCATTAGGGGTGAAGTTGTTTAGATTATTATTGAGTTTTTTATTGTTTTTTTATTTATGGAAGTGTTTTGGAATTTTTTTTCATGAAAATATTTTTAGAATAGTTTATTGATAGTTTTCCATGTGTTTGTTTCTTGATGTAGAAATATTCCTCCCTAAAGACATCCTATGAAGCCATGCAAAGTGGATGAAGAGATTTCTCCCTCACCAGTTGATCAGAGACTAGTGGAAGTCATGGTTCAGGTTGTACAAGCTTTGGGTCAGTGAGAGGGCTCTAGTCCTACTCATGATGTGGATGCTGAACTAGGTCCTAAAAATTAAAAAAAGATAAAGAGATTATCAAGAACAAGACAACATTCTTTTGGGGTAGTAGAGATCCCCAAGAATCAGAGGAGTGGATTAAAAATATTAAGTATATGTTTGGGTTCCATAAAAATTCTAGGGAATTAAAGGTGAAATGTGCATCAATATTGATCAAAATCCCCAGTTTTAGATCATGGGACATGGTGGTTTAGGCTAGTAAGCATGTGATATTGGGTTGGAAGGATTTCAAGGTCATCTTCAACGAGAAGTATTGCCTTGAGACTTTGGCCCTTGCCAAAACCTAGGATATTTTGGATCTCCATCTGGGGGATAAAACCCTATTAGAGAATTCCATTCATTTCACTGAGTTAGTTTGATTCTAACTTGAGGTAGTTTCCAATGAGTAGATGAAGTCTCAATAGTTAGAGATGGGGGTGTGGCCAGATATCTGATCCCATGAATTTCTGTTTAAGTTGAAGACTTATGTTGAGGTGGTTGATCATGATTTGATGATAAATATCAATCATAGTGGAATTCCTGGTCTCCTTGGATTTGTTTCAGCAGTGGGGTAGGGTGGTGGGATTTTATCTGAGAAGAAAAGGATGTAGGGTGAGTGGTAAAATAATGTATTTGGTAGTTTAGGTTATCCTTTATAACTATCTTTGTCTGTGGATTTAAAGGCTAGTTTAGTCCTATTCCATCAGTATGGGAAGGATGGACAGGTTTGGTCTGTGTGTTCATCCCTACCTAGACCTTTCCATATATGTAGACTTATAAGGAATTGGAAACAGTTTTTCATAGCTACACACCCATATCATGGCAGACAAGGTTCCATGGCCTCAATAGGGATGTCAGGCTAGTCAGATCCATCCTGGATGGCGGGTTCCCAGTTTAGTGGTCATGGTAGTAGGGTTGAATCTTATTTTCCCCATATTCAGCTAAAGGTAGAGTTGTAGGTTAGTGGTTTTCCTCAAGCTTAAGTAGAGACAAGGAACCTTCATACTATAGATCAAGCACCAGTATAATCCAATGCAGGACCTGCAATGGTTTTAGGTGCGGATATTATTGCATCATATTTAGTTGTTTCTATTTTTGATATGGGTGCCTCTATTTATTTCATTTCATCCCATCTTGTTGTTGTGTTGATTTTTTCCACTGAGATTATGTCATACGTGATGGATATTATAACACCACTTGGTAAGAATTTATAGTAGGGTTTTAGGTGTCTATCATGTTCACTCACTGTGTCAGAGGTCAAGATGGAATGATATTTCATAGTTTTCTAAATGGACCTCTTTGATGTGATCCTATGTATAGATTAGATGGTGCACTTATTCGAACAAATAAATTGTTATCAATAGGGAGTGAGTTTTGTGGAACCTAATGGAAGTAACCAAATTTTCCATGGTGAATGGGATCCTTATTCAAGACGTGTTGGACCTCCACTTCCATAGTTGTGGAGTATTGTTTTTCATATTTAGTCTATCATATTGGAAGACGATAATGGAGACTTCATGGGTGGATTACCTTCTATGGTGGATGTGTTCCCAAAGGTGTTTCCATATGATTTATTAGGGTTTCCTTGTGAGTGAGATGTGGATTTCACCATCGATTTAGCATCGGGAACACAACTGATATATATTACCACATACCATATATCACCCACTAATTTGAGGTAATTAATGGTATAGGAGGATTATTTGGAATCCATGGGATTCATTTTCCCGAGCATCTCACCATAGGCTTCCTCAAACCAATTTGTGAAAAATTATGATGGATCTCTCATGTTATATATTGATTACCAAAATATGAATAAGGTAATGATAAAAAAATACCCTTTCCTCATATTCATGACCTTTTCGATCAGCTTAAGGGGGAAAGGTGATTCACTATGATCAACTTGCGTTACAGGTATCACCATGTTAGTATTAGAGAGTTGGATGTTCCAAAAACAAATTTATGAAGTAGGTATAACCATTTTGAGTATTTATTCATTCCTTTCAGGTTGAAGAATCCTCTAATTGTCTTTATGGAGCTCATGAACTTGTTGCTCCACTAGTATCTGGAAACATTTGTTGTTGTATTTCTTGATGATATCCTAGTATACTCAAATACCGAGGTGGATCATGAGAGACATTTGAGGATTGTTTAGGGAAATCATCATGATCATCACATATATGCTAAATTTTCCAAGTCCACCTTCTAGATCAGGGAGGTGATGTTTTTGGGTCAAATAATCTTGGAATGATGGGATTCAGTGCATCCTAATAATATTAGTGGAGTGGTGTCATGGGATCATCTGAGGAATACCTTTGAGAATAGGATATTCTTGGGCCTAGAAGGGTATTACTGGTGGTTTATTAAGTAAATCTCTTAAATTTATTCTCCCATGATGATTCTTACCTGGAAATGAGTAAATATTGAATGGAACATAGAATGGAATGTGTCCTTTTAGGATATTAAGAGGCTATTTAATATAACCCCCACTTTGATCCTATTGAAATATAAAAAAGGATATGTGGTCTAATGTGATTCTTAGGGTATGGGTCTTGGGTGTGTGTTGATTAATGATGACTATGTTGTGGTGTATGGATACTGCCAACTCCAATCACATGAAAAACGCTGCCCAAACTAAGATATGGAGTTAACAGTGGTGATTCATTCCTTGAAGACATTGCATCGTTATCTTTTTTGGGATAATTGTTTTTGTATATTATGATCATAATAGATTAGAGTATATTTTCTCCAAGAATTATTTGAATTTGAGACATCTTCATTGGGTGGAATACCTTTTGGGATTTGATTTTGATATCATGTACACCATAGATAAAGGTAATTTGGAAGAAGATTCTCTGGGTAAGAAAGTGTTAGTGAAAACATTGAAGGATTCCAGTGATGAGTGTACCCTAATGGGGATTTTTTCTCAGATTCATCTTGATACAAAGGATCATAGTGGAGGTGAGTTCTTGGATAGTGTTTAGTTGACACCATCCCTTATGGTGTTGATTAAGAAAGATCATCCAAGTGATGAGTTTTGGAAACATTTTATATAATTCTTAAATAGTGAAGAGATGCCTAGTGAGTGGTATTGTCTCCTGAGGGAGTTTTGTGTTTCAAGGGTCTCTTCATGGTTCCATTGTACCTAATAGATGTTGTGATGTAGGATAGCCACAAGTATTATTGTTTCGTTCATCCTAGTACCACTAAGATTTTTTAGGATGTGTGTCATCAATTCAAGTCTCCAGGTATGACACGAGATATAGATTACTTTGTATCTCAGTGTTACACATGTCAGCTAGTTATGGTAGAGCACCAAAGACCCTCCAGTTTTCTTCATCCATTTCCCATTCCTACTAGGAAGTGGGATGACGTCACCATAGATTTTTTATTGTCCTACATTGTACCTCCTAGGGTAATAATTATATATGGGTATTGATTGACTGTCTATCCAAATCATACCATTTCATTACAATCAAAGATTTAACCAAAGCGGATGAATTGGGATGGTTGTATATTCTGGAAGTAGTGAGGACTCATGGGGTTCTGTTAGATATTGTTTCATATAGGGAACCCCATTTTACCTCAATGTTTTGAAAAGTCCTTAATAAAGTAATGGGTCGCATGTCAAGTTGAGTACGACATACCTTCCTCAAATGGATGATCAGATAGTCTAGGAAAATCAGATCTTAGAAGACATGATTTCATCAAGTGTGTTGGATTTCATAGGTTCATGGGATAGTCATTTGGGGTTTCTCAAGTTTTCACATAATAATAGTTACCAATCTTTAATAACAATTTCCCCCTTTTGAGGAACTTTATGGTTGGCTATACCGATCACCCTTATGTTGTGTACAGGTGGGTGATACCTCCTTTTTGGGACCAAGCATCATGCATGAGATGTTTAATATGGTCAATTTGATTAGATAGTGTTTTTTGATAGTGCTTATTTTCTATAACTCATATGCCATTTTGATTCACCAATCTTTGTAATTCTTTGTGGGTGACCAGGTGTTTCTGAAAGTGGCACCTTTCTTGGGTCACCGTTATCTTGGTAAGTGAGAGAAGCTATCACCAAGGTATGTTGGACCTTTTTGATTATTGATAGAGTTGTCAATGTGGTTTACCAGTTATATTTTCCATCCCAGTTGATGTCAATTCATGATATGTTCCATGTATTGCAGCTGACAAAGTATAATCTCGATATGTCCCATGTGTTGAATTGGGAAGAGTTGGAGTTGAAGACAATTTTTTCTATGTTTGAGTGGCTAGTATGGACTGTGGAAACCCAAGATAATGTTCATTGGGGGATTTACATATCATTGGTTTGAGTTCTTTATCATCATGGTAATGATGATCATGATACATGGGAGAGGAAGTATTGGGTTGAGGAGTAGTATTTGTTTTTATTCTTTGACCAGACTTCAATTTGACTTTATAAGGGTGTAAAGTTTTCATGGTGGAGGGAATTATCACATATATGATTTTATTTTGAGATATTTATCTTGATTATTTTTGTATCATATTTTTTTCTTACCTTTCCCAGGGTTTTTTCTAAAAAATGGAGTTTTTAGACCCGATAGTAGGTGGTGCACAATTGGCACATGGTTAGGGGAAATAGTGTACCGGCCTAGAATAAACTATGTGTCCTAAATAGTGGAAATTTACAAGGCACATAGAATAACACATGGAAATACACCCTCCCCAGTAAAACCATTTGGTTGGTTTCTTCTTAGATAGAGGATACTTCATGGTCGTCGTACTGTATGGAAAACTATGGGGGCAAATCGTGCAGCCTATTCAGGTCATTAAAATTTTGAATTATACCCTTTTCCTCCTTGAATTTTACCCCAAATCCACCCTTTATCACCTCATTCAATACTTTTTATCCCTAGGTTCCTCCCCCTCACCATCGTTTCTCCCTCAGACAGCCTTCATTTGGTGGATTTTGTTTTGGATCATCAAGGAATCATCAAGGAAGCCTCTCTTCTCTTGATTTCTTCCTTCTTATTGGTTCTTATTTCTTATTTTTTTGGTTTTTTTCTTTTCTAGTGGTTTGGTTTCCCTTTATTTGGATGAACCATGGTTCTTTGTGGTTAATCATGGAATTTATGGTTTGATAATTTCTTTATAGGGTCCTCTTGTGGTGCAGTTTTGGTTTTCCATTGGATTATGGATGATTCCAATCTTGTGGTAGGTGGTTACATGTGCTATCATTATTATATGACTTTGGTATGGTTTTTTAACCCTTTAATGTTTTATATGCATTCTTAAAAAGGTGATAAATGTGTTTTAAAAATGATTTGAGGTGAATATGTGTTGAAAGGTGCTTTTAAAAAATAAATTGGTGGTTTTTCATGTGTTTATCATTTTTTTCTTCTAAAATGTGTTCTATAAATTCTAAAAGCGGTGAAACATTTATTTTAAAATGGTTTTGGTGTGCGTATAGATTTTAAAGATGTATGTTTTATAAAAAATGGAGGTTTCCTTGCACGTTTTAATTATTGAAGGTATGTATAAGTGAAGGTAGTTATTTATGTGACATTAGAAATGAAATTTACCACAAATTGAATCTTAGGTATCTAGGTGGGTGAACTAGGACTAGTACACTAGTTGGATTGGTAGGGCAGAGTCCCAGTTTCTTCTAGAAGGATTGGTGATTAAACACTAACTAAACTATAATGATGATTGGAGACCACTATAACTTTCTGTAGATTCCCCTATTGTAGCTCATGCATGAGTACATTGTGGGTTATGGTTAATATACCATTCTCACTGAGATACAAGGTTCTTAGGGTCCCACTAGAGATATAGACTTTTGGGGTTACACATGGGGAACTCCTGTGATGCGGTTCTCATGATCAGTAAAATGTGGAACTTGGTTTCATTTTAATTTATAAGCATACTTATTTTGATAATGTTTTCTTTAAATTGTCTTATTAAAAAGTTTTTATCCTTTATTTAAAACTAACATGGGGATTTGTCTTATAATGTTTTGGCATGGAATCTTTCTTTTTGGGTAGCATCCTTCTAGGAATTAGATCACACCCAACATACACCCATGGGTGAATTTAGACTTTCTTATGTTTGACTCGGTTAAAGACAATATGTTTTGTGGTGGTGATTGTGAATTCGTTTTCTAGTGTTCCTCTCTCGTAGGTGTTGGTGGAGGTGGGTTGATGGTGATGAGCCACTTGTTTCATGGAGTTTTTTGGGTTGTGGTCTAGTTTTGTTCCTTCCTTTTTTGGTATTCTATTTTTTGGTTAATGTTGTAAAATGAATAACTTGAATTTTTGTGTATTTTTTTTAGAATTGGGATATTGGTGGGATTTTTTATTCATGAGAATTCTTAATTAATGTTTTTCATGGGTGAAATAATTTCTGAAAGCATATTATTGATACCCAGATACAATTTACCAACCTCCAAGGATTGGTTATGCCCTTTGGGACTTCCCATGGGTTGGGTTGGGTGTAGGGTTAGATGAAACCTCGGTCCGGTTCATGAAGGTGCATTCATATATACTATAAACCCTTAATCTCTACATAATAGTATGAGTAAATCTTCATATACTATCCATCTTTTCAGATCCTTGAAAATTTTCTCACATTTATCTGTACATAGGAACATTTATCCCTTTTATTTAAACATGTTTATAAGATTAGATATCCCTGAGAAATTTCTATAATGTCATTGGATCTATCTATCCAACCTACGAAAATGAAGAATCTCAGTCACTATGATTGGTTTAGTCCATTGCTCAATATATTTTGTCATTGAAGAATTAACTAATATACCTTCACTTGAGATTATATGATCCAATAATTAAAATTTATATAACCAAATTCATACTTGATAAATTTAGAATATAGTTTCCCCTTCCTTAGGGTCTTCAATAAAATCCTAAAATGATCTTCATACACTTTTTTACTCTTTGAATGTATAATAATATCATCAATAAATGCTACCATAAACTAAATAAAGTAATCTATATGACTATTCATTGGGTCCATGAAGATAGAAATGTAATTGGTATGTTAAAATAGAATTAATATCAATTCATAATGACCATACCTCATATAGAAGTATGTATTGGATATATCGTCCTTCTTGACCCTCAATTGATGATATCTAGAATGAATTTCAATCATTGAATGTTTTTTAGATCCATGAATTTGATCAAATAAGTCATCAATATGGGGTATAGGCTACCAATTATTTATAGTGAACTTATAATGTTCTTAATAATTAGTGTAAATATGAATTATCCATTTTTTATTTTTAATAAAATGAATAGGTGTACCCCATGGTGATTGAATGAGGTGTATGAATCCCTTATCAAGATTCTCCAAGAGTTGATTCTTCAATTTTCATAACTAAATTAATGACATTATTATAGATTCATTGAAATAATTTTAACACCAAGTATGATTTATATTGAAAACATAACATAAAAATTATTGGGATGACTAGATAAGTCCTCAACAAACACATTAGAATATTCCAAAATAATAGGAATGTCTTCAATATTGGGTTTCACTCCAACAATTCAAGATAAATATACGTCATGAATTGGTATTAAGACCCATATAATAGAATTTATTTTTGATGATCATATGTTGTTTTGAGATATAAAATATGATTTCCTAATTCTAGTAATTTATATGGTTTCTTTTTCAATAGAACATAATAAACAATCAAAACCACATCAAATTTTAAAATTGTAAAATAAAAAAATTACACAAGGTATATTTCTAAAAACATCCACAATACATCCCCCAACTCAAGAGTGGTGGATAAATGTTCTTTACTTATCATGATCTACTACAGTGATCGAAATTGGATAAGCCCATCATTATTCTCAGGATATATGAGTTATCCCAAGGTTTCTGGGATTGATTCAAATAATTCTCAAGTTCACAAAATTTAATACATTGAACTATTAGTATTACAATGGAAACACATATTTTTCATAAATAAATTTAAAAACCCAGTTGATTAATATTTTTCAATTAACTCTACAATCCACATAAAAACAGTAAAGGTTGTGTGTATTTAGAGACTACATACATAATATTTGTATTTTAGAAATGACCATCTATATCTCCCATAAATATCTTTTCATATATTTTTCTTCATATGCATACAATAGATAAAACCATTATTTATAACCAAGGGAAATGAGAGATAATAAATGGTGATTATAGATGCCCAATAAGGGTAAACAAGGGATATTTCAATGATCACTTAAGTATAACTTGAGAAAAATACTATAAGAACATGATCTTGACATTTTAAAACCACACCCAGTGTGATTTCCCAAACAATGGTGCCACTCAAAGGTTTCTCAAGTATGGTTGATCACATGGCCTCAAGCGCATCTACCCAAATGCCATAGGTTACCAACTAGTAGTGGGGGCCTAGGTTGTGTCTGTGGGAAGACTATGAACTCATTTCCAGGGTGTAGCACATCAGATAAGTAATAGAACATCATGTAAATAGCGTAATTATTATGATAAATAGATCGAACAATAAAAGTAGATAGAATAATAAAAAATATGGACAATTGAAAATTATATAAAAAATGATGATTGTACATGTAATGTGTCTAAAAACTATGAAACATGGATATAAGAATGTGGGAAATATTTTTTATACAAAGTACAAAAAATAAAAAATAAAATATCCAAGAATCCCAAGATCCAACCTAGTCATCTACTACAAAGTTCCATCCTAATAAAGAAAGAAATATAAGGTGTCCAAGGAAGGATTCTTCCCTTTATCAAAACTTGAATACATGTAATATTTCCAATTACCAATGGTGGATTAGATAGGGTGTGAGATAAATCTCAATATGCCACCACCAACTGTGTCTATAGCATCCAATCCATGTAAATTAAGCTAAAACAATATAAAACCATGAATATATATAAAAAAACCAATATAGTAATATAAATACCCAAGTACCTACATTAGCCTCTACTGGTTTATGGACATGTAACCATTCCATTAATTAATTAGGTTCAAGTTTATTGGATGACATCCTGAAATGATAATAATAGTGAAGGATCCAAGATATAATAAATCATTCTGATGAAGATAATAATAAAGGGGATTTTAGGTAATAAACATGGAATACTTGACCTCAAGGATCGAGCCAAGTCAATAACAATGTGATGCTTGGATAATGGGTAAGAGTGTAATCTAAAGAGAAATTCCCAAGGCATTCCATATAAATGTAATTTTAACCAAGTCCAAGGAAATCATCAAAGGTCAAATAGGATAATAAATGACTAGGATTAATGGTGTATCCAAGGTGACACATGTCCATATGTGTCATGATAGATCTATGGAGTGTACCCAAGTCATCCTATAATAGAAATTGTGGGATCCAAAGTGTCATATAGGGAATCCACTAAAAGAAAAATATCGGGTTCCATGGTGGGTATCTCCCTTTCAAACATATATCCTTGAAACATAATGGTGTCCATGAGTGTTTAGGGAATTTCCTCAACAATTCAAGGGTAACTTGAGTCTGACTAATCCTATAATAATTTCATAGTCCATATGCAATAGGCACCTTATAATCAATAAATTTAATTAACAAAGTCCATGTAATAACCAATACATTTATTAATTCATTTGGTTCATTCTCATTCCTTTCATATAGGTGACAAGACTAGAGGGACATGAAACCATACATTGGTTTTTATAAGTTATAATTAATTCATTAGGTTCACTCTACTACCTTCCAATATACAAAGAAATGGGTGCTATGAACTTTTAACAAATCCCTTCAATTATATTCAATAAGGCCAACTCATGTACATATTATACATTCAATAAAACATTTTAAGATTCATTAATTAATTATAACAATTACCTTAGAAGGTTTAAGTGACACTGCCATATGAAAGGGACAACAATTTCAATTCATAACTCTTTTATTTAAGGAGGGGGTCACTATTATTATAGTCAAACCAAAGCAAACCTGAACTATGGCGTAACTGAATATAAAAACCACTAAATGAATATATCTGGAAAATCTCTACATGGGGTGGTCAACATTGAGGATATAAACTTAAATTGTGGATAAAAAATTTGAAAATGGTATTAGAACATGGTTTTAAAGACTATAAGAACCACACATGAAATTTATAGGCCATTCCTGAGGAAATTGGTGCACGCACAACTATGAAAATTTATAAAATGGTGAAAACATAATGGATTGGTTATATACCACCTACCTTAGGCTTGTAAAACTCTCCTCATCTAGTTTCATCCTTTAGTTTAAAATATATGCTAAGATATATGGTTAATGGACCAACACCAAGAAAATAGAAAATATAAGCCTTCTCCTCAATAAATTTATCGAGGAGAAGAGAAAATAACAAAACAAGAAAATGAATCAAGATCTTACTTATGTGAATCCAATGTGAAGAACGGTTCTCAAATAGGAAGGTGGATTAGAGATCGATATAAAAATCTATAATTTGAGATCAAAGGTAATCCCCCATGCCAAAAATTCTACTAGAATGAAAAGATGACGAAGAAATAGGTTTAAACATTTTATTAAGTGAGAAATTCCCATTTTACCCAAAATTCAAGGGTCTCACAGTCTGGAAATATGGTTAACTAAACTGGAGCCAATAGTGAACCACCCACTACTTAAGGAGGTAACCCACATGGTTAGGTTGTATAGTTAGGCAAACTATGCAAAAACCATGGCAATCACCTTTTCTTAAAACTATACATTTCACATGGGTGTACATACCTTGGAGTATGGTTAGAGAAAATTGTACACCCTACAACACCCCATTATCTAGATTCTTATTTTTAGGAGAGACAATGTGGGATACATCACATTAATTCTTCTAATTGTGTGTACTAGTTATTTTCACCACTATTCGGGGATCCATGTACTGAAAAAGCCCCGGAATCCCTATAAATCTTTCTAACATCAAAGGGAATCCATATTAGGTACAAAATAATGAATTAGATAAAATTAAAAATGATCCATACCTATGTTAAAAATAATGTTCTTAGAGTCTTCTCCTCTTAAAGAAACTCATCCCTGAGTTCACCATCCAAGGAAGGTGAAACACTATCTTGGAACAAATTTACCAACTTGGCATGTATGTTAGCCTCTCAATCTATAGTCTTGTCTTGTTCACAGCCGAATGGAAATATCAACCATACTAGAAAGATATACTAGCCACATAGAGACTTCTATCTCTGGTCAATGATGCATATAAGATAATCCACCAAAACTCATCAATATCTAACTCAACCTCCTTGAGATAAAAAGATTGAAATGGTTTGACATGATAATGAAAAGGATGTGAAATGTGAAAGACGTCATGAATGACATGGTGCCTATGAGGTAATAATAACTGGTAGGCTACCAGCTCGACTATCTCTAGAATCTGAAATGGCCTAAAAAATAATGAAGATAAAATCTATTGCCTTTGTATCTATATATAACCAAGAGTGGATGATACCTACAAGAAAACATGATCCCTGAACTCAAACATCATAGGTCATTGATAGTGATCAGTATAAAATTTATTTCTAGAATAAGAAGTATACAGATTCTTCCTAATCAATAAAATGTACTCTAAATTCTCCACCACGAGATGAGGACCGAGTAAGGTTGTCTCTCTTGCCACTAGCCATCACAGTGGTGAACAGAATGACCTACCATACAAGTCCTTAGAAGGAGACACATGAATTGTCTCATGGAATCTATTATTATAGGATAACTTTAAATGATGGATATTATTCTCTGAAGAACTATACAAATCAAGGATGTATGATCAGAGCATGTACTCTAACACTCGAATCATCTGTTCCAAATGACCATCGATCTATGGGTGAATGGGTGTATCCAGAATCACCTATGTACCCACAACCTTCTTCAACCCCTTCTAGAACTGTGAAATGAAGTGGGAGTCTCTATATGAAATTATAGTATGAGGGACCCCGTGTAGTCAGATGATATCACAGACATACATTCTTTTCATATCATCAACTAAGAATGTCTCCTAGATATAAAGGAAGTGGAATACTTTCATCAGTCATTCAATGACTACCCAAACTATTTCACTACCATGAGGAAACCTTAGTAAGTTAACTATGATGTCCATGGAAACATCTTCCCATTTCAATTCTAAGATTTAATGTGGAAATAACAAGCCTAAAAGTTATTGGTTATCTCCCTTAAACTGCTGATAAGTGTAAAACCTATTGATAAAGCCTATTATCTAACATTCCATCCCATTCCACCAATACTAGTGTCGTATATCTTGATACATCTTAGAGATTCCTGGATGAAATAACCACTGAGAAGCATGGGAATAACGCATTAGTTCCTAACTCATATCTGTATAAACCCAAACACATCTACGTACATGTAGTATATCATATCCATCTACAGACTAATTCAGAGTTGGGTCATCTCCTGAAATAATCTCCCAAAGAACCAACCCCTCGGGATATGAAAATTTCATGATCATTAACCTTTCAAGGAGTGAAGAGATAAATTTCAAGGCTAAGAGATAAGACTTACAGTGACTATCATTAAACTCTAGATGCATCTCAAAGAGGAGGTCCAAAAATTTCTATTTTTCATTAGCTTCTAATACAACCTATTCTGGAGTTTTCTAACTTAGCACATCCATACCACATTGTCGTTTCCAAGTGTATAGGAAATATCAAAATCAATGGATTGGTCATAGTTAAACCATCTCAATTGTTTGAGATTCAATTCATTATACTTAAATATATATTTGAGTATATTATGGTTCGTATACACCCCATAGTGATCACCAATCAGACACTATCTCCATTAACATAACTTATGGAAAACTACTGATTACTTGAGGTTGTGAGTTGGTTAATTCCTCCCACGATGCCTCAACTTACAATATTTTTATTCAAAGAATATATCCTCTTGTAGTAGTAATGCACCTAGACCATTATTTAATTCATTATAAAACACTATCAAACATCTTCTAGGATCTGGTAGTATTAGAATTTGTGCTAATAAAAGCCTTCCTTTCAACTCTGGAAAGGATTTTTCACGCTATTATAACAAAATAAAACTAACACCATTATTTGTAAGACTAGTAAGAGGTCAATCAAGGTATGAGAAGTCATCTATGAAATTCCATTAATATTTATAAATTTCCATGAATATATTTATATTAAACACATTATTTGGATGATCCTAGGAAACCATAGCTCCCACCAAATCTGGGTCAACAGATACTCTTGATTCTAAGATAATATGAACCAATAGGTGAACTTTATTGATCTGGATGTGAAACATAGAAAGATTAGAACCATGGTAATGCTCTCTAGTCATATTCAAAATTATATCAAGGTGTGTATCATGGTCGATACAATTGTGAGAATACACCAAAATGTTGTTCAAAAAGACCATGATATAAGAAACCAGATATGGGTGAAAATATTATTCATCAAGGCCATTAAAATAGTAGGAATGTTTGTAAGACCGAATGAAATAACAAAATACTCATATAGACCATACCTATTATATAATGTTATACATTTTATGTTTGATATCCTTAATTGTTCTTGATGATATCTTGATCTCAATCCAATCATAGAAAATACACTAGCTCCTCAGAGCTGGTCAAAAGAGATCATCTATTTGAGGTAGTGGATATCAGTTCTTAATAGTAAGCAGGTTCAACTGTCTATAATTCATGCATAGATGATGGGTATCATTCAAATTCTTGAGAAAATTCATGAGTTAACTCTAATAAGAAGTGTTAGGATATATAAAATCTCTGGACTCTAGATCATCCAACAATTTCTTGAGCTCCACGAGATTAGTAGGTTCTAACTTGTATGGATGAATTAATATTGAAGCTACTCCTAAAATGAGTTCAATTATAAAATCAACCTCTCTCATTAGAGGTAATACATAAAAATAGATGGGAAATATTTCCCTAAATGATATAATACCAGAGTTAATTAATCATAAAATAAACCCTTATCCTCAATGAAGAGATTACCATTATGGGTGGTCACTTCTCCTAGACCATGATGCTCTGGTCTAGCTCTATTATCCTGGACATCCCACTTACCCCTTATGTGGATAACTTATACCCTGTGGTGATGTAAATGATACCCTATGGCGATAGAAGTATACAAATTCATGATATGGTACCAACCAATCCATCATGAGAATGACATCGAACCCTATCATCTCGAGTATGAAGAACTCCTGCAAGAAAGGGTAACTACCTACCTCCTGGGGAAAGTCCTTACATCGGCATATTACCTCTAACCATAATCCCAATGGTTTATCCATGGTCATTACACCATATTAATAATATATTTATAACTTGATACATTCCATTATAGATAAATTTATGAAGTATTTGAAATCAACTGTTTCAAATAAAGAAAATACTATAGTGGGTTACTAAAATAGTACCTCATACTGTAGACAATCCATCACTCTGATCCTCAGGTATTGGATGTAATGGATGAAACAAGACTGATCCACAACCCTGTTTTGTAGCTGGACTACCCTAAGTATAACCACTCTATTAGTGCTGATGATATGAATTTTGGTTACTCTGTCCACGAACTCCTCTATGACCAGTCTTGTCAGTTTTGTCCAACTCCCCACCTGATATGACATAAAGGAACCTACCCATGAAAGTGGAGTGGTTGTTGATCCTCTTCCAGTATAATTATATAAAATGGTCTCACAAAATCTCTAAAGATTCACCATATTATCTCAATCCCAACACTCCAGAGGATCTCTATCACATTAAGGCTTCAGATGCCCCTGCTATTCACAATGAGGGCATACAATAGTGCTACCAGTGTTGTTACTCAGACAACCAATACCATGATATAAATCATTGAGGGAATGTTTCTTGCTATCAGAAGAACTACTGGCCTGTCTCAACACTGGTCCTCTATGCTTTGTACTATTTCCTTCCCTTAAGTTATGAAAAGTGATAATATATTGATTGACTGTTTCATATAAATTAGGTAGGAAAAAACATCCACCTTTAAATGAATAGAATATGGAAGCCCATCCTCAAAGCATCTAGTATGTGAAAGATCATCGCTGGATATAAGAAGTAAAATAACCGCAACTCAGTGAAACATGGTGAATACTCAGTAAATAATATTACACCTTCCTATAGATGCATGAACCCTCCAGATCCATCAACTCTTGTTGTCTAAGGAAGGAATTTATTATAAAAGGTGGTCTAGAAATCATCCCATACCATGCCTTGATGGCTACCATCCTAGTTAATTACATTTCAGCCACACATTGAAGAAACACACAACATGTATGTAGGGATATTGACCCTCTACTCTATAGGAAATTCTTATATTCTTGAATATATATAGGGTGACCTCTAGACAAGACCTAATATCCTATGGCCCACCATCCCCCGGAAAGGTAGAAATATGTTTATGCAGGAACACTGGTGTCAGATCATCCATCATAGGTGTAGGTCATGGAGAACCTTGCATGGACTACATCAGATATAGGAAACTCTCACAAAGATGGGTGTTAGTGCCCAAATCAGGTATAGTATGTGGTTCCTCAAATGGAATATTTAGTGGTAATATTGTAGGCTTAGGGGCCAACACATTTGGAGCATGGTCATCACCACCCTCCTAGCGCACAACATGAAAAAAATTGTGGTGTAATTTCTCTAAAAATTCCAATCACATGCTTTACAAAAATTGTAGAAGCAGATAGATACAATAGGAGCATAAGAACATAAAACTTAGGGATAACTACCCAATGTATAATACCCCAACTACCACAATAGAAGGATAATTGTTGGTAAGTTTTAAAATTTAAATTATAGTATTTCCAGTAAATGAAGGGGTCAATAACACATTCCGTCTTTGTTTACTATCAACCGTTTATTTAACTTATGTTTCACATTTTCAATCTTAATTTTCTAATATAATTATTCCAAAATATATTGAAAATGTATTTTAATCCCCAATGAATCGTGGCCCATACACCTAATCACTGAAATCAACAACCATTTAAATTCATTCTAACCAAGTCAACATTCGGTCTCAGAATGTAACAGGTTGTATATAATGTCTTCACTCGGTAAAGTACCCATTCTAACCCATGAGGGCCCTTACACCTCATGAATTAAAATTTAAAATCACTAAATCAAAGGAAAAGTGAAGAAAAAAATTATATATATATATATAATGTTCACTCAACAATCATAAGTAATACAGGAAAATGCATGTAGTGAAACTCACCTATATGGAATGGCATAAGCATGACATGTGAATTATAGGTACCTACGTTGATAAATGTAAATATTATCCTTTCCCTTATATCCTTTGGGGAAAGGATGAATTAATATTCTCATTAAAAATAATAATAACCATCACACAACATGTGTGTCACCCAAAGGTAAAATGATATCAACTATAATAGTCAAAAGAAGAACAACAATTATAATTCAAGAAACATAGAATTTACTTTGAACAAGGGTTAGCTACACCCAATCATGACTTAAGACCAAGTTCCAAGTGTTTCTAATATCTCGTTTTTGTATCCAAAGTGTAATGAACGAAATGAACTACTCTTATATCACTT
Source organism: Viscum album (assembly GCA_963277665.1). Lineage (NCBI taxonomy): Eukaryota > Viridiplantae > Streptophyta > Magnoliopsida > Santalales > Viscaceae > Viscum > Viscum album. Next base: position 163,801,426 of record OY728140.1, read on the forward strand.
GGTGGCATCTTGAACTTGAGTTCCACTCAATGGTTCCCTTAGTCTTGTTGGCCATATGTCCTCAAGTGGATCTCCCTAAACACGGTATACTGATGACTGTTAATTAGGGCCTAGGGTGTGTCTATGAGGAGACTATTCCCTTATTACTATAGTGTAACATAATGGATAAGTAATATAACTGAAGATAAATAGAGGAAGAATCATGATAAGAAGATATTACAATAAAAGTAGACATAATAATAAACAACAAGAACACCTGATAATAATATAGAAAATGATGGTGATACAAGTCATATGTATAAAAATAAAAAGGAATGATACAATGAAGTAGTAAATACATTCTATAAATATAATAAAAGAAACCAAAAACTATCCAAGCATCATGATCCCTAGAACGGTTATCTACTACCAAGCTCCATCCTATGGAAGCAAGCAATATTAGGTGTCCAAGGTGGGATGATTTCTTTTTCAACACCTACAAAAATATAGTCTTCTAGGGTACTAATGGAAACCCAGATAGGGTGTGAGATAAATATCAGTATTCCATCACTAATGATGTCTATAGAATCCATTTTTAGTAATATAAACTAAAACAGTGTGCAAGCATGCATATATAAATAATAGTATAGTAATGTGAATACCCAATTACCTACTTCAACTGAAACTATAGTCTAAACTTCAAACCATTTCATTAAATAATATTTTTATAGTTTATATAGTAATTTTTTTGAGGTATAAACATCACTAACATCCTAACATGATACTAATAGCGAAGGATCCAAGATATAACAAGTCATCCTCAAGAAGGTAATAATGGAGGGGATCCAAGGTAATAACCAAGAGACCCTTGACCTTAGGGGTAGATCCTACTCAAAAATAATATACAACCTAGCCAAGGGGTAAGTCTGTAATCCAAGGGTAAATTCCCAAGTAATTCAACAATAATTTAATTCTAACCATGTCTTAGAAAATCATCCAAGGTAAAATGGTATAAGAAATGACTAAGCCTAAGGTTGTAGCCAAGTTACTACATGTCTGTAGGCATCACGCTGGAACCAAGAAGTATATCAACAACATCCTATAATAATAATGGAGGGATCTTATGGTGGTATATCCAATATACACTTATATTCAACGATTGGGTTCCAAGGTGGGTCTCAACCATGGAAACCGACATTCTTGAATTGGAATGGCATCCAAGAGTTCTCAAGGAATTCCCTTGAGAATCTAAGTCTAACACGAGTCTGAACACTCCTATAACAATTTCCAGGGGCATATTAAATAGGATCCTTATAATCAATTCATTTAATTAATTAATTCCATGAAATAATCTATCCATTTAATAAGTCAGTCGGTAAATTCCCCTTTTTTAATACATGTGACAAGGCTATAGGGACATGAAACCACCCATTGGTTTATATAAGTTATAATCAATTCATTAGGTTCCGTTATCTCTACATGGAAATAGGTTCTATAGATTTGAAACAAGGTCATTGAATTATATTCAATAATTCCAAATCATATACATTATATAATTTCCATAAAAAATTTTAAGTTTCATAAATTAATTTGAACACTTACCTTAGAAGGGTCAGGTGACATTACCATATGAAAGGGATAACCATTTCAATTCATAAATAATTTAATTAAGGACGGTATTACCATTATCAGGGACAATCCAAATCACACCCAAATGGCTGTATAAGAAAACATAGCAACCACTAAAGGCGTATATATGGAAAACACCCCGCTTGATATGGTCGGTGTTGAGGATGTGACCTCCAACAAAGGATAACATATATGAAAAGGGTCTTAGAACATAGTTCCAATGACTATCATCAAGGTACATGAATTTATTAGTCCATGATCCATTAAATTAGTGCGCACACAACAATTCCAATTTATAAAATGGTGAAACATCGAGGGATGAGTTATAGACCACTTACCATAGGAACTCATGACTCTTCTCATCTAGTATCAGCCTTCAGTTTGGCCTAGATTAGAAGGGATATAAATAATGGACCAACACCCTAAAAATTGGGCATATGAGTCTTCACATTATTCTCTTTATCAATGAGAAGATAAATTAAGATCAACTAAAATGGAATAGAGATATTATTGATGTGCTTCCAACATGATGAATGATTCTAGAATCGAACATCGGATCAGATATTTGGATCAAAAGGTTCAATTTGAGCTCAAAGGGGAGCTCCCAAGATAAAGTTTATACATGAATGAAAAAAGGAGGAAGGAATAGGTTTAAACCTTTCATTAAGGGAAAATATCCATTTTATCAAAATTCATGGATTGCCGGGTTTGGCCACAAGTTTGGTCAAATCATAAACCTACCATTCTCCTATCACTACTTAAGGAGGGAACCTTCATGGTTAGGCCATAGTGTTAGGTAAACTATTATCCAATCATGTGAACCACCTCTTCTAAAAACTATAGACATTTCCCATGGGTGTGCGGCCCCTAGTGCATAGTTAGGAAAACTATGAACCATACTTTATCCCACTGTCTAGACCCACATAGTTATGAGAGACCACATGGGAAGGGTCACATGGTTCCTACTAACCATGCAGCACTGTGATTTTCTCCACTAGATGAGGATCTGAGCTCTGAACATGCCCCCAAACACCCCCTGAAACCAATTTAATCACAAATGGAATCCATATTAGGTCCAAAATAAATAATAAGAGAAAAATTAAAATGATAGAATCCTAATATATAAACTGGGTTCTTACACCTAAAATACCATAGATCATAATCATGATTCCTGGAATGAAGTATGAAAACTCAAAATACATTAATCATCAAATAATCAAATAACATGATTCGTGAGAGAATAACATTTGTATAGGGCATAAATATTTTCCCTACAAATAAACATATAAAATACTTCCCTTATTAACTATCACTTTCAATAAGATCATAATAGATATGTTTCACACCCTATTCAAATATATCTATATTCAAGGTTCACTCACAAGACTATCATAGTGTACATAGTCCCTTACTGAACTAAGTTCACTCTTCATTCAATTCTTCATTAAATAATAATTTATCCATATTTACCCAATGAATTAGAAAGATATATAATTTTAGTCCCACCCTTAACATATTCATAATCTATCCATATGTGTTTTATAAGATCTAAAATAAGTTATCATATATCATAACTCATGGAATAAAAATGGGTTTGATAAATATTTCAACATTTAATCAAAGTATAAAAAGTGGAAAATAAATGGTTATTATAAAAATAAAATCATCATAATCTTAAACCATATAGAGAAACAATAAGGATGATATCCTTCAAAAAAATACCTAACAAAGAATAATTATTATTTAATCATATCCCTAATAAATCATGAGTAACCTTATAAATGAAAATTTCCTTTAAAATATCTATGGTATATTTCTTGAGGAAAATACGCCTTTAATTTTGAAATCACTTATTCAAAACATAAATTTCTTCCAACTATTAAGTAAAAAATATCATTTGAAAATAACTTTGAAATATTTTAATGGTATAATAAAATCATTGAGTTTTCATGGTTTTGGGAAATTCTATTAATGTTGTTCATGTTAAAATAAATATTCCTTTCACATTTTTGGTAAAAATTAATAAGTACCTCATTCCAAAAATTAAAATAAGATTCATTTTAAACCATTTTAAAAAGTAAAAAAATAGTGAAAATGGATTCAAAAATCATAGGATAATATTAATAACATTTTTTTAACATTTTAAATAAAAAATGAACATTTATGAAAGTGATTCTTGGCTAAATAGGAAATAAAGATTTTTTTTCTGAAAACATTTCTCAAACAATTTAAGTGAAAAATAGAGAAATAATGGTACTATTAAATTAAAATTACCTTAAAAAATTTATTAGAATAAAATTCGTTATAGTATTGAGAGGAATATCATGAAATTTCATCATTTTAAACTTAATCATAAACAATCACGATAAACAATGAGATTGTAGTATAAAATAGTTTCCACTTTGGTAACATTCAAATGAAAACCTAATTAAAGAGATAAAGTTAGATGGATGTTTATATTAGTATATTTTACATGCGAATATTCATAAATTAAATTCATTTTCAGTATATACACAACATAAAATAAACCAGTGGTGAATATGGCATGTGTCACATAAAAAGAAAAGTGAGATGAGAAACCTTTACCTCAAGTTTGACATTCTTAAAACGATTTATAACCTTATGTATAATAGTTTTAAATTTTTTATAATTATATAAAATAAAAATTTACATAATTATAATATCATATACGAAAAAATTATAACATTTCAACGCCCATTTATTAACAATTCCTTATTCAAATTTTCAAATCAGATTGTTAAATATTTCATTATTCATTAAAGTTTCAGTTCAGTAGGTATTATCACTGTAATTTGATAATGGTTCTATAATATTCATTGTAAAAATAATGATATTAATTTCATATATATTTATCATATAAAAATTTATAATCATCCATAAAATTTATAGACAGAAAAATTATTTACATTGTTCATGGTGATGGTAGGTCGTACATATGCATGAATGATGTTTTCATGTTCCAAAAAAAATACTGAAAGAAAGATATATATTACTTTATCATTAAAGAATCATAATTAACTATTAATAAAAAAATATATAAACTAATTTTTTTTATTTCTATAAAAGTAAAATTGAAAAAAAAAATTGCATCGCTTCCTGGAGGTGGTTGTCCCCACACACCAGAGGCTACATCCTCATTTCCAATGGATTTGAAGGTAATATAATAGATATGATTTTATAATTCCTAAAAAATAATTACTGAATAAATATAATATAGAAAATTAAATCCCATCATAATAAAATTTCATGGAATAAGGTTATGGAAAATAAATTGTATAACAATTTGGAGCTGGTAGTCCACACAAATGCACAAGTGATAGTTTCAATTCCTATTTAATATAAAATAGGTTTAATAAATGTGGTTACATAGTCATAAAAAAATAGTATATTTTGGATAGCTAATTTATTATTTTTGGACGAATTATATATATTTTTAGTAGATATAAGAATAAATAATTAGAAAGAGGTCAGGTGGGATGATTACCGCACCTCTAATTAACCTCCTTTAGATCCTTTCTTAAGGAAACCTGTAATGGTATTTTAAAGATAATAGAACCTATTATTAAGTTATAGGTAAATTTATAACATAATTGGTTAGGTTATTGTCTATCTAGATGTTCTAAAGTGGTGTAAAGAAGATAAATGAGGGGTTTCCTTTTATTAGTGGGTGGCTAGGACATAAGTAATTTCATACAAGATTAAATTTGAATAATGTCACACTAGAACACAATTCTTCAAAATGACCATATAATTTAAGGTGGGATAGTATTAGGTATAAATGTGTATATAAATGGTATTTAAACTAGTTTAATTGGTATAATTTCCCTTATCTCTTTTTTCTAATCCCTCCCCGGTAAACCCATTTAACCATAACCACATTGATTTTTTTTACTTTTTTTATTATTCATTTGAATAAAAGTTAAGCATAACATATTAAATAATATTAATAATTATTATTATAAATATGAAATCCATTTTATAAAATACAACTCTCATTATTAAAAGAATGTGATTTATAATTAATCTTGCAAAATGCGAAGAATATCAATTTTCCCAAAAAAATGATTTCTTAAATATATAACGTTTTTGCACCACAATACAGTATAAAATTATTTACAATATCACTAATTTGATTATTAATAATAAAAATGAACTAATATTACCTTTAAACCCTCTTTAAAAAAAATTAAACTTTTAAAATGCTTTTAATGAAAAGAAAATTATCAATAAAAATCAGAATTTTTCACAATTCAACAAAAAAACAGTATTTTCATATTATTCTCAACAATAAACTATAAGATAATTTTAACATAATGATTTAAAAATTAAAATTCATTTTTTATAATACATTTTTTAAAAATTTATAAAATTATTTATATTATTTTCTCACAAAAATAAATAAAACTCATTTTTAGGGGAAATATATTTTTAAAGAATATAAATACATTACAAAAAATTGTGTACATATTTATCAATATATTTTTTATCTAAAAAAATTTATAAATAATTTTCCAAATATGGATATTTATATTATTCTTCCAATTTAATGGCTAGGTTAGAGTGGTATACTATATTATGGGAAATTTAGACTCATGATTGTGTGTATTGAAATATATAGAATAGATTAAATTTATTTGAATAGAAATATATCATAAAATCTGTGGGTTTTATAGGTAACTTTTTAAAAAAAAATTATATCCATTTATATCTTCATTTTTATATGTGAATTAGTTTCAATGTGTTCTTCTTTTTCTAACAAAAAACGTTTTCTTGTTCCTTATAATAATTTCTTTGGTTCCCTATTATCATATATTTGACATATAAGAAGACTAATATCCCACCCTCCATGGTCTATATCACATAAACTTTCATGAAACTACATTATTATCTTATTTATTATTTTATAAAACTACCCTAAGTTCTTTTTTCCAATAAAGTCTTGTGATAGATGATTAGGAATAATCATAAAGTTTTTCATTAAAACTCCCATTTAATTTGGATTCTCATGAGAATGGTCATTTTATTAGCCATTACATTCATTATTCATGTGATTACTCCTTCTTCTATTAATTTAAAAAAATCTAAAAATCATAGTTTGAGAATCAAGCATCATTAATTAATGTAAGAAATTCTATAAAAATAATTTCAATGAAGTCCAAAATTATTAAACCTTCTTATCAAGCTATGAAAATTTAGGTTCATTATATATCATTTTATATTAATCTTTGGTCACCATATATTCAATTATATCATTCTTCATAATGGTCCATAAATAAAATTTTAATTAACCAACGAATATCCCCTATGAGTATCAAATTTGCGGTGATATTAGACAACTTTTTTATGCACTCGGTGAAGATCAAATTAATAACCAAATAGTCGTTTCAGGGTTATTACCCATAGGGGAATCTATAAAAAATCATGTATCAAATAACTTTTATCTAGGAAGGGATTTAATTTCTATAAAACCACAAAATATCTACTTTACCAAAACCTTAAAATATTATCCTATACGTATAATTACCCCAAGTGTTTTCACCAATGTTTTTATAATCCTAATCTCTAAAAATAACTAAATCCTTCTCTAAAATCCATTGTGGTGACCTTATAATTCCATATATAAATATTACATGATTTTAAATAAATTTTCAATACATCTCTTAATAATACAGACCCCAAAACCACAAAGGTTTAGTGTATTTAAGAACTAAATATATAATCAAATTATTTTACAAAAGATCTTGAACAACTCCTAACAAATTATTTTAACATATAAACCTTATTAGGCATATCATATTAAAAAAATTTATTCATAACATGGTCAAATAGGAACAATAAAATGGGTTATCTTATATGTTCAGTAAGGGTAAACCTAAGATATATCAATAAATTATCATAGGTGAGAATAATATAAGAATAAGTGTACAATGACATGATCAAAAAATAAAAAAGACATACCAAATCAGTAAAAAATCATAATCATGAGTAATATAATAAGGCTTTGTTATAAAATATATATAATTCATAAGAGTGTGGAATATAAAACAATCATAATCCCTGAGAGAATAAATTGGGCTTAAGAATATGGCATAATAATAGAAATAATATTTTATGGTTACCCACCAATAAATTCATCAGATAATATATCAAAGATACCCACTAATATATTCATTACATAGTAGGCTTGGGATAACAACCTATTTACCTTATTGGTCTTCGATTAAAAACATGTATAACCTATTGGGCTTGGGATAACAACCCATGTACCCTTTGAGATCATAATAAATAAAACATTACCCAATTCATTAGTGGGATATAATAGACCCACATATCACAAAATAATAACCATTCATATATATTTCATAAGGACATGAAATTATTCATCATTCCTTAAATCTTAATTAAAATATGGAAAAAATATAGGTTAATGATAACTTCCTTAAGACATCAGAATTCTAGTACTGCTTAATTAAGCCATGAAAAAAATGGGTTTCAAGAAACATTATTCAAAACATTGTAATAATAATAAATCTAGTGAAAATTAGTTGATGGTGTCATAAGATCACAATTCTAATAAATCATAACAATTTATAAAGGATATTGACATAGATGAAAAAATTATTTTATAAAAGCATTTCAAAAATGATTTTAAAATCAATAATAACATATATTTGATTTTATTAACTTTTTAAAACTAAAATTACAAAATATTTGAGACAAAGAATTTATTTTTAAAACCCTTGAAAATAGTAAATTAATATTTATGACATTAAAAAAACATGAAACTGTACAAATTCATTCATGTTGTATACATCAAAATGGAATATTCTTTTCAAACATTAATAAAAATTCCAAAGAGATTCATATGAGAAATATTTTAAAGGAGTAATTTAAATACTTTGTATAGAGAGTAAAAGGTAGTGGAAATACCTTTTTAAAAGATTTAATTATATGTAAATACTTAAATAAAGTAATTTTATAATGTGGATATGGAAGAGAAATATTATCAACTAAAAAATGAGATGAGTCAAAGATAATGATCAATTAGTATTGTTGTTTCCAAATTAGAATATTATATAATATTAACATGAATTTATAAATGAGATGAGTCAAAGATAATGTGGTGCTGATCGGGAATGATTAGTACGCCTTCAATCCTTCTATATTTTTTTCTATTGAAGGTTTTTAAGAGGATAATGAGAATTAATGAGAAATTTATAATATAGTTTATACTATTACAAAACTTATAAAAATAAAATCACCTAAATAATAGGGATATTGAATTCGTGATATGTATATTAAAGGCATGAAGGTAGATATTTCTATTGGTGTTGAATCATCTTAGAGATCACTAAAGGTCTTTTCATTTGTGTTTTGAAAATAGCTATAAATTATTGGGATAATACATAAAGAGTTTTTGGGATACATATATGTTAGTAAAAACTATTAGGTTAAATATTATACGTTTCATTATTTTTATCACTCTATGATACTAGTGATACATCTAGGTCTCAAAATTACATTGAAGATAACAAGGAGATAACCATACATCTTGGGGGTGACCCTCGTAAAAATTATATATGCCTTTTTTAATTATTTATGCTGCATACAGGTACGGGTGAGAATCAAAAGGCTGAGTGGATCTGTAATTCAATCTACTATAAAAGTTAACTTCATGAAGGAAATTGTACAAAGTTTTTATTGATTCAATCCCCCTTGTTAGTGCAACACTATCTATCCCCTGGGAACTTGAAATTGTTTTGCAGTAAAGGAAATCTCTATTTATTATTCATTTCTATGTGAAGGGTATTTTACATGAAAAATGGAATGGTAATATCCCCTATAATTATGGCTTTGACATGTCCTTAATCGATGATAAACATAGAGTATTATGGGTTGGAATGACATGATAAGATTGGCATGTGTAGAATATTGTATAAGATTCAAAGTATACTCATTTGATAATATGTTAATACCTATTATTTGGGTTTAACCACATAATTATATCACATGAATTTTTATATAGTTGTGGATATTGACTAGTTTTAGATAAAATATGATAACATTTGCGAGGTGAGTCAATGGTTACTAAAACAGTGACTCTCAATCAATGTTTTACCATATCACTAGTTATTTAAATTGGATCTTGATTTTAATGATGTGATAATGATAGTTAAGGTGATAAATAACATACGGAATTCTAGGGAGAATATAAATTCTACTAAATAATTAAAATAAGTGGTGAATCCCTAGATGAAAATAGTTGTGATTTTTCAACACATGTTCCTATTTTATTATAATTTTTAATAAGGAATAAAAAAGGAAGATGACCTGGATCTCTGATTATAATAAATAAATACAAGCATCAATAAGTAAGTCAATCATCACTTCCCAACCTTATTTGCCTCCAGAATTTGGATCCAACATGCACCCAAATTTTTTTCCTCATCCCCAATGAGAATATTCCTAAAATGGGTATCATTTTACCTTATATATTTATCTATTTTTAATCATAACTTCTATAGGTTTATAAAATAATATTTATAGACTTCTCAGGATTCATATCATGGCTCGCTTATCTACAACATTAAGGAAAAATCTAAAAGATATGGAAATTTAATCCAAAAAAATCTCTCATATCCTTTTGAAAACCATTTCCACATCTATAAGTGGATTAATTTCTGCTAACTAGGAATTCTCTAAATACATTAAACCATGGAATTCCTATATATTATATGATTGTAGCACGTCAAAGTTACTATGATACAAAGTCTCCATAAACTCTAGATCTAGTAAAACACAAGGTTATCTATAGGTAGTAATATTGTGGTGTGGGTAAGTAATTTTTTTTGTGATTTCAAGCATCTCCTACACTAGTACCACACAAATTCTCCACATTCATGTAGGTACTTTATGAAATAATCTACTATAGAGTGATATATATCATTATGTCATGAGGTTTTTTTCATACCATAGATAGTGAAACAAAAAAATTTCATAGGGGTCCTCTATAGAACAACCATAATCATGAAAATCCATAGGAATATATCCACAACACAACTCTTTTTAATGGGACATGAATCATATATATAAGATTACACTACCCTTTTTCCTCAACCCTTCTATGATATAACACATTTGATTGTGGTGTGAGGTCCTATGTAAGAGTAAAACCCTTTCTTGTATCATTTCCATCATGGAATAAAAAGGAAATGCATGTCATTATTTGATTCAAATCAGAACAAAATCATTCATTTTTATTTAATATGAACTCCATTAATATTTTAACCCATATATGTTCATATTGTTAATAAATATGACTTGAAAAAACATTTAATAATCATGAATGCATTGTCTCAAGAAAAAATCCATCGCATGTTGTTTAAGATAAGTAGTAAAGTATAATGGGTATATGATATTTGATATCCTTTATCATAGTTTACAATATAGGGATATCATATGGGATGTTATACATATTATTGAGTCATGTAATATTCCTTGGAAAAAAATATAATATGGTAGGATATGACGATATCATATTTTCTCTTCCATTTTCTATCATATTGTATAACATAGGAAAATTGTAATGAAAGATAAATAATATTTTATGGTTTATATTGCATTATATTATTCTTTATAAAAATAAAATGTTATGTATTAACATTTTTGAATATTATATTCTGGATACAATCAATTATAAGGTTTTTTTATGAAACATTTGAAAAATATAATCAGTCAAAGGGGTTGTAATGATTTGTTACAATAATATTACAATAATGTTTCTTAACCTTTCAGTAAATGATACAGATAGTCATGGAGAATCTATGAGGGATATAAAAGTGGTTGATAGCATTCAGATGGTGATTCAAGTATCAATCTTCCCAGCTATACCTACCAATTGTCTCTAATTTCTCTTCCTCCTCAATTTTCCATCGAGAGGTTATAGAAAACAATAAGAGTTATGGAGATTCACACCCAATTATTGGGTGATTTATATTAACCTATGTATATGAATAAATAAAGCAGATAGTTTCTTTATATTGATATTTATCATGTATATGATTGAATGCAGTAGTTGAGGCTATCATCATTTAAAGGTACATGCAATTAATTTAGTTAAAACAGGAATTTAGTTCTTCATAACTTGGTGATAATGGAATTAAAGATTCTAATGTATTTTTTTAATTGAATAAGATATATTAAATTTTTAGAAAACGTTCACATGCCTCTAATGTGATGGTTGTATAAATTCCATACTATAGGATAAAATGGTTTTTTGAGAGTTTTTCTACATCTTATGTAAAAAATAATATATTATCCATTTATCAATTATTATCAAAATAAAAACTTCACCTTTGTAAATTCAATTCATGAGGGGATTATCTAGTTTCTAAAACACATCAACTTGATTAAAATTTAAGGTCTCTTCAATCTTTCAATTTTTATTTATTTGAAACATACAAACAGATCAATGTGCTCTTCTCCAACATTTAAGAACCAAATCCACAGGTTCCCCACTATATTGAAAACGCTTCTCGACTTCTCATATCCCCATTTTCATTACCTAAAAAAGAAACTAAAGTCTATGAACCTTTTAAAGATTTTATCCTTCATATTCTCAATATTTATAAACAAATTCAATGGAATGAAAAATTGAAAATAAACAATAATAAATTAATAGTTTTTGGGAGAGAAATCCCTCCCAACAAAAATCTTATGTACTAGAAGGAATCCTTAAAAAGGATATTTTTCCAAATTTAAATAACATTTTCTTTGTTTAAAAGTTATTCCAATGAAATATTTCCACATTTCACCTTATCCTTGAATAATTAGAACTTTATATCAATATTATTCAACTTTTAATTTTGTACAAGATTCATGGATAAGTTAATTTCACTTTTATTATCACACCAAATCACTAATTGGAATACAATATATACCCTCATTTATTTTGGAAGTGACATAATGAAAATAATTATTGTTATCTATTGGGATTCTTTAACAAACTCCTCTTTTTTTGTGCTAATAGTGATTAATTTTTTTCTTAGAGTGCCAAGAAATGAACCTTCCCCTAATAAAGAATGAACCTTTACAAGTGTTCAATTGATCACCAACATATCCTTAAAAATCCATGTAGGTATAGATAAAATGTTTAAAATATATATTTTATTCTACCTCAATGAAGAATTCATAGTCACCTAGATATATAAAATCAACCATTTCACCATTTTAAGTTGTAAATCCTTAATATTTATTGGTAATCATGTATATAAAATAATAATAAATAAAATTTATTGAATAAATACAATCACATAAAATAGGATAGCTATATTTTTTTAGAACACAACTTTATCCACACTTCTTACTTCCCCATCAATGAACAACTTAGTTCTAAGTGATATAGAAGTACATACATGTCTCAATTATTTCATGCCAAACTTCATTAATAACTCATAAGTATAATTTTATTAATAGAGAGAGATATTACCAATTGTGTTTATCATTTCAAATCACAAGAATAATATTATATCACTAATCATTTATATCAAAAAATGTTTCTTTATTTGGGAAACAAATTCATCAAAAATATCCACTTTATTTATGAGAAAACAATATCATCAATATACAGAATCGCAATGAGTGATTTTGTATCCTCTCCTTTTATATAATGATTAAAATTTACATTGAATTTATTGAACTGAATTTTTATACACCCTATTTGAGGTAATTTCCCCTTTTTATAATTTTTTTTTTAAATTGTAGAATTTACGGGTTTGATTTTTTGAACTTTTTAGAGGGGAGGTTGAACTGGAGTCAGGATATGGTTACACAAAGTTCTTCTTGACATTAAGTAATTCATAGAGTAAATGGTTTTATAGAAGATTAGATAATGATCTAATTTTATGTTATTCACTATGTGAAATATATTCATGGTGTAAATGGGTTTTAGGGCATGTAAATTAGAGACAACTTCATTTTTTCCATAGTGATTATCTCAAATATTCACATCATGAATTCATCTCTCATTCCATGAATGAATATAATTTAACATGTTTATATTAATACTTGTTCCCCTTAGTTTCTCATTAGTTAATATTCATTCCACTCAAACTCTATATATCCTCTAGGAAATTTTGGCAATCCTATTAGATCTAGTGAATAATTTCAAAGTATATTACTACATTAGACCTAGGTAATCAATGGTAAGAATTATGATTTGTCTTACCCTTTGTAATATCCTTGATTTATTTTCAATGAAACACTAGATCAAGTTAATCATTTTGGGATCATTATTTTAGGGTTTTTTTAAATAAATTGTTTGGGATATTTTTAAGGAATGTAAAGTGGATTATAGATATTCAAATTTTATAATTATTCTTCTTATTAAACACATTAGAGGTAGGTGGCTTCTCTCCCACTCCACTTTTCCTAGAGCTTGAAAGCTTTGTTCTCAATAACAACTATTTTTTTATTCTTGATAAAGACCCATTATGCTTATACTTTTCTATAGCTTTGAACCTATGGGTTATGGGTTTCACCCACAATTTGTTTCAAGAAGTTCTTAAATGGAAATTTGTTTTTAATGATATTTTTTGGTTTGTGAGAACTTGGAATGACATGGTTGGCATGTTTTCATATACATATTGGTACCTTGTGGGATTCAAAAATGGATATTATGATGATTTTGGGGTATATAAGATTATGACACAATGTGATGTCTTCAGTGTGTAGGGATGAGTTTCACTCACAAGTTAAGATTGTCCATTGAACATATGTGATGGGATTGCATTAGAATAAAATTTTCTTTTTTTGTGTGAGCATATAATAGGTGACCTTCATGGTGTAAGTTATTTTATCTTCTTATATATATGTGTACCACTCAAAAACAATTTATTTTTCTCAATATTATTTTTATATAATTGTTTTTCAAAAAAGAGCACCAAGGATCTCATATTAAATCAAGAAAAAGTTACAAGATTCTAAAGGAATGGATTCTACATTTTTCACGAACAAATAATCGAATCATGTCATAAGGAAGAGTGGACCCTCTTTAGTAACACAATTGTTTTCCAAACCATATGCAAGATAGTTGGCTTCATAGTAAGTGTAAGAGATAATGTAGTTTGGAAAGGAATGTTTTTCAAGACAATTGGCTCATTTTACTATCAGTCTCCATGAGAGTTGTACCATTCCCATTATGAAAGCTTGGAAAATAGTTATGGAATCGTACTATAACCAATTTGTATTCTAATTTCTATAGCATGTGATGTCAACCACCCTAATTGGGACCTACATATCTACTTCGAATAAAGTTTCATTTCCAAATGATCCATAAAGAAGATTCACATCATCCTCATTGTGGTCTTTGAAGATGACCCCAAACCCTGATGGCCCTAGGAAACCCCTCAAGGCCTCATTTGTATTTCATTTTAGACATATAGAGAAGGGGGATGTCTAGAAGACTTCAAGAGTTCAATGAGGCCTAGGGAACTTATCGGCAAGGATCATCCTTCTCAACAACATAAAATATTCCACTGAACTTCTGTAGATTTCACTATGTAGTGCATTTTCATTATGTGTAGCTTCATTGATTCCTGCTAAATCCTGACAAGTGTTTAATGGTAAATTTTTGTGAATAAGTTTGTTTGACCCTACCATATGATGTGAATTAATTGGATTTTTCATTTCCAAATGGTGTGTTTGGGAATTCATGGGGATTTACTTCTAAATAGTTATACTCAAACATGTATATCAATTCGATCATATGAACACATTGTTTTCTATGATACATGTAAGGTATATGGCTCATACTTTACTAGTTAATTACATTTATACTGGAGCCTTTTAATTTGGAAGTTGGTGAATAGATATTCCTTGCAATGGAGTTGGTCTTGGTTCCAAATTAGTGCTTTGTTTTCCCTTCATATCTTGGGTCTTTTGTTGATGTATATTTGTTTGTGTAAATTTTAATTCTTTGACTATGATTATGATTTTTATTTTTTATGTCATTAGATTTAATTTGGTTTTTATATCATGGATCATGTGAATTTTATTCTATAGATTTTTTCTATTTTGGATGTATTTTTTGGGTAAATAATCCCAAAATGATTAATTATACCCTTGAAATTTATTTCCATCCTTTAGTGTTTGAGGGATGTCACCTAAGTTTAATGGAAAATTGATCCTTGATAAGCCAATGGGTCTGGTCGGGGTTCTACAATTGGAATCAGTTTTCTAAGCCCATCAATAAAGAATGGTAGGTGTGGAGAAGGGATTTTTTAAGGCTTGAAATGTAAGTATTAAAATTCGTAAATAATCTCTTTGTATTGAAATTAAAGTTAACATGGTTGTTTGAGTTTGTAAGCATTTTCAAACACTTCTATGATGGTCACCACCATGCTATCTTGGGTTTAGTATAATAGAGTACATTATCATACATTAGTAAGAGAATTCCTACAAATACTTCCTCTTTTATATGATATTTTATTATCCTCCCTTTTGTGTTTTGATATATGGTATATGATAAGAATTTATCTTTTTAGTTGTGACTGATTAGAAATGTTCCTATTCCGATTAGAAATGTTTTGTAGCTAAGAGTCTTAAAAAAACTGATAAGACACTGATGACAATGTGGTTCCACCAACAGAACCCCAAGTGAATCAACAAATTGTTAGAAAAATCATGGAGGCATCCTAATATATGGAAAAAAATTCAACTAATGAACCATGAATTGTATATTTCTTAATGGAATTCCAAATGTATAACCCACTAATCTGTCATGGATACTTAGGACCTGGTCAAGAAGTGGCATGCCTTGGAAAAATGAATAAAATATTTAATTTTATTTGAACACCATAAGAAGTTAATGTGAATGTAGATATGTATATACTCGAGGACATAGCATGATAAGGGTGGGTTATTTGTGTCCAAGATAAGGTCAACCAAGGGATTACAAGGAAGGGTTTATATGGATTTTAAAAATAAAATTCTACCGCAAACCTTCCATGTAACACAAACCATGTATTTATTCTAACTGAAATAAGAAAACCTTTCAGTTATTTATTTTAGATCCCATGTTATTTAACTTTGATTATTTTCTTCATAAGTCGTAGCAAGTTACTCACTCAAGGTACGGATGTTTTAAGTAGGTTTATGACCAGATATTCTCTCTAGAGTAGAGATGTTCTATATTGAAAAATACACAGACATAGTGAACAAGGATATTGTATTAAATAAATAAATCATTGGGAACTTCAGTATAGATAACACCTTTTTCCTCCCAAACACTGGTGGGAACTGCAATACAGGGAACAAGTACATAAGGGAGAACTTCTACCAGTGTATTAGAGTATTATAGAACTATTCCACCATATCAATTTCTTTCTCTTCATGTCATGGTAACCAACCTGATTTTTTTCTGATTTCTGTTGGAACATATAAAGAGGTAATACACAACACCACCTCAAAACCATCAGCATTAATCTATGAAAAAGAATACCAAGCACTACTATATAAATCTTGTAAAGTCAAATAGTGGAGATGGTTCTAACCTGTCACAACCAAGTATATGGAATCATGTAAAAATACTCATTCAATTTTTTTTGTTTTTCAATAATTCATAGGTTGGGAGAAGGGATTTTGGCTGGTGGTGGAAGAAGGAGGCCATCAACTAGCTGGTGAGGGTATTCGGATAGCTTGTGAAGGTTGGAAAATAATATTTATTTATAAAGGTTACACCAGCTAACTAATAGACTTTCACTTTCCTTTAAATGGATACCTATAAGTACAACCTCTCATCTTATACCCACTGACTAATTGATGAATAGCCAATGAATAATTGGTGATTCTATTAGACATATGATTATTTAGGGGTTAAAATATAGTTTTGGACCAAAATAATTATTTAAATATTATAATCCTTCTACCCAAATCCTAATATGATTTAATTTGGTTTAGAGGCTCCTTGATAATTATGTCAGATCTCTTTATCCCTCTATTCCTATTAGAATGTCTTGGTATTGATTAAAATGTGGGGTCTCCATCGATTGAAATCTAATGAGTTAAATCCTTTCTAATATGTTTTATTACATTCTCCTACATGTGTTTGATTACTTATGTGACTAGATCACAATATATAACATGGATATAAATAATTGTTGTTGTTTCCATTTGATCCAGGTTCTCTAGGATCAGATATATTTCTCTCTCATCACTGGCCTTGAAGGAAACAAAATTTTTTGTAATTCTAAAGGTAGGTTTATCAATCCCATTTTCTATTCCTTAGAATGATTTTTGTTCATATGATTCTCTCCTTTTTTTGATTTATGATTTATGGATCTGATCTTTTGTTGTAATATAAATTGTTTTCAAGATGGGTTTTCATTAAAAATAGATTTATACAAATGATGTTTTTGATAAAATCACTAAAATATGGTCTTGTATTGAAAATGGGTTTTCTTGTAAAGAAGCTGTGTGACTAATTATTGATTATGTTTTATGAAATTTAGAATCAGTTTTATTGAAATATAATGGTTATATGTATCACGTTGGGTGACCATGGAGTATGGGGTAAAACTAAACAAAAATGAGCCTTAATAGATTAATATACCACTAGGGTAGGTGCATGTGATGCCATGGTTGCTAGTGGGTAGCCTTACTAAGGGACTCAGGTTCTAAGACATTTTGATTCACCTGTATTGGCTAGTTTTCTTATTTGACTGAGTTGTGTACACCCTCGTATTGTGGATTTCCATTTGGTTCTTTGTAGATACATTACAAACATATTTATTTGACATTTTTTATTTTCCAACTTGAAATGGATATTGATTCATGAAAACATAATATATTAATAATTTTTTCCTCATATATATATATATATATATATATTATTTCATATTTATCTACTTATAAAAATATTCCATGTTTCGTAAAATAAATCCAAAGGATAATTTTATATGGAAATTTTATTTCTTATTAAATGGTTTGAAATATATCTTTTCAATAATTACCAAACATATTCATTTGGATAAACATTGTTTAGATTCATAGTTGGTATCCTAATGAGATTTAGTAATCATGCACTACTTTTTTATTTAGGATTTTTATAATTTTTTTGTAGGATACATATAAAGTGGATAGATTCATATAGAAGATGCCTCACCCAGATTGTGTTGTCTTCTAATGGGTTGGGATGGTGGTGAAAATGGTACATAGGGATAGACCCATGGGTTTATTTGGGGTACATATTGGTTCTCTTTTAGTTTTTTCATCTAGACATTATTATCTAGTTGTTAGATGTTACCTTTATAATTTTTTTACTTGTTATTTAATTTGGATATCTATTATGATACTCTATTTTTTCCTATATTAACTTATTTATTTTGAGGGTTAAATTCGTCCCATGTTCCTTTGTATGATACCTTGTTTCTTTTTTTAGCCTATGGTGACTGGGAACATACGTTGGGTATTGTGGAAGGATAACAAGTATAACATTATGGGTTAATTTGGGCTATTATTTGACAAATTGGTATCAAAGAACTCAGTTTATCATTAAATATGGCACTCATTCTTGGTTATCACCCTTTTTTGTCTTGGGGTTTTTGATAGAATAGAGGTTATACTGTCAAAACATGAGATGTAGAGAGGGAGTGTTACTATCCAACTAATTTTCATGAAGATCCTAATGTTACCATGTGGTTTCTGGGGTTGCATAGAATCCCTATTTATAATTTATTAATTTTTATTCTATACTATTAAATGTTCTTTATGATTAAAGAATTTAATCTTATTCTTGATGGTTTTTTTCTCTTTGTTTTGTAGAAAATGGATCTTCTATGAAGACCATATTCATGTGATATAAATGAAACTTTAGAGCATTTGTTGTTGTAAAATCTTCCAGTTGACTTGGTATTAGTGGAAACTATAGTTCAATTGGTTCAATACTTTGGCCTAGTAGCCAATATTGAACTAGAATGGAATGTGGACCATGGTTCAGAATTCACTAAGAAACATGGAATTATTTTTTGTGGTGTAAAGGGTCCAAAAGAATCATAATAATGGATCAATAGGATTGATAGTTTTTCCACTTTTTGGACACTAAACAACTCCAAGGATAATTTCACCACTTATATAGTTGAGGGTTCAATAAGGAAGTGGTAGGAATCTATTATGCAGTCCATGATTCATAAAGATATCACCATGACTAATTTAAAGAAATAATTAATCGAGTAGAATTATATTGAAATGTAGAAGGTTGGAAATACTCAATAATTTACGACCTTGTAGTAGAGACATCATTCTGTCATGCATAATGGTACATGGTTTTCTTATTGGGAGAACCTATCTTCAGTGTTTATTTTCAATGGATATCTCAATTTGAAGAGGTTGAAAATGGGTCTAAGGCCTAATATTGGGTGTATAGTAATTCTTTTATTCCTTCCCACCTTCATAGAGGTAATACATATTGACGATATGGTTGAGGTGGATATATCTAGGAAGATAAGACTCTTTAAATCCTCAGTGATAGTAGGTGGTATCCAGTGTTTTATTTCTAGTCAAAAGAGGAAGTGGGGTGATAAGAAGTTAGATGGTGATAAGAGTTCACAATATATATGATAGAAAAGTTAGGTAGTCTGTTATCTATGTGGGGTGAAGGGACACCACAATCCGAATTTTAAGGTTACACACAAGGTGTGTCATGAATGTGGGAAATCTATTCATCTTTATAACTTATATAATATAAAATCCAACGATAGTATAAATGGATCCACATTTTCCAAGGGCTCTATGTTTTGATCTGATGTAGTTAAACTGGTGTAAATTTGACCTTGTTCCAATGGTGATTATTAGGTTATAAAGAATGGGATGGATGAGGCTAGACATATCTGTCTAGCAGAGTGTGTACCCGAGGAGTTATAGGTAAGACCGAATACTTAAAAAATAATGCGAGATATAATAGTTTTAGAAATTTAACATAAACATGTTTTTTACACCTTTGAAATGGAATTTTTTGGTCAATGAATTAAGTCAATTGTTGTATAATCAACTGATTTAAGAGGATATGGATCAACAAAAATTAACATCCCTAATTTTTGATATACACATGGAATGTGTTGAGGAGAATAAGGTTAAATTTTTATTTCCTACTACCATTATTCTTTACATGGTTAAACTAGTTAAGGAGGCTTAGTAGATATACCTTGATTATCTTGTAATGAGGTTAAATCTCAACGGTGGTGATTCCATTAATACTTCAAAAAAAGTATTTAAATACTCTATTTCACTAATAAGATAATATTTTAGGTCCGCCATCTTTCTATAAGAAACTTCTTTGTGCCTATCGTCATGTGAAATAAGAAATCCACCAAGTTTCCAAGAAAATATATATGGAAGGTTAAGTTAAAACATCAATGACCATCCAACAGGTTGATACCATTTCCCATACCCATAAGGAAATGGGATTAGATTACTATGGATTTTTTCACTGTTCTGCCAATAATTATTTGAAAGCATCATTCTATTTGAGTTATTATAGATGGAATCGGGAAGTTGACACACTTCATTCCAATCTACGATATGAACATGGTAGGTTAAAAAGTAATGTTATATATCCAAGAAGTTATTAAATTTCATGTGGTTATCAATTAATATTCTCTCTGAATGATACCTTATGTTCACCTCATGATTTTGGAAGTCCTAGCATCTGGCTATTAGAATCAAGTTGGTATTGAGCATGACATGTCATCCCAAAAAGGATGGCCATTCAAATCATATGATCTAGATGTTGGAGGAAATGCTCAATGTTTTTTTGATGGAATTTGATATATCATGGAAAGACTATTTTCTTTTAGTTGAGTTTTCTTATAATAATAAATATTAAGACTGGATATATGTGACACCATATGGGTAATTGTAATAAAATTCATGTCATTCTTCAATTTGTTAGTTTGAGGTTATAGAATACTCACTAATTGGAGCATCTATAGTGTGTGAGACTATTGATAAGATATATATGATTAAGAAATGAATGAATATAACCCTACATCATTAATAATCCTATGTGGATCAATAGCATCACCCAATGTATTTTTAAGTGGCTGATCTCGTATTCTTGTGCATTTCTATGAGGTATGAGAGTCATTTTTTATAAGAAAGGAAATTTTGATCCTGAGTATGTTAGACATTTTGAAATTATAGAATATATTAGTAATGTTTCATATCCACTAGATCTACCATTGATATTTAGTTTAGTTCATAATTTTTTCCGTGTAACACAATTAAAGAAGTACTAACCCAGTCTTGACCATGTGAATAGTTGGGACCATGTAACTCTGGAGTTTGATGCAACCATTATTTTAACCTTGATTTTCATTCTCGATACGCAATTCAATGTCTTATATAGAAGATGGATTTCACTAGTGTGGGTCATATGGAATCATGGTTAGATATAATAAGATTATAGGGAATGGTAGAATCATATAATAGAGAAATGTCCAAAACAATTCCAAATCACTGATAACCTCAAACATTTCAAGGATAGAAATTCCAATAGTGGGGAGAATGTGATTTCTCTAATTTTTAAAAATTTACCTTTTTTATTTTTTTTATGTTATAGAATATATGAAATGTAACGAATGAATTATTATGAGGAGGAAGTCAAGTGAGAGTTGGAAGCTAGTTGTAAAAGGTACTTTACAATGTGAAATATTATTCATGAAATGTAATACTATTCATGAAATTAAAGGTATTTGGGTATATTTGATGGAGATCTAATTTAAGGTCATTTATGGTCTGAAATCTATTCATGGTGTGATTGGGTGTTAGGAATTGTAAATTAGAGGAACATTTCTCTTCAATGTAGGTGGTTTTCTTGGGAAATCATGAAATGCATTCATCTATAACATAATGAAATAATATAATTTAATTCTTATATTAATTGGATCACTCCTGCAGTTCTCATTAGTCTTCCTCGATTCACCTCAAACTCCAGACTTTATATAAAAAATTTTGGGGATATTACTATTTCCAAATACTGATTTTAATGAATATTGGAGCATTGGACTTGGGAAATAAAAGGTAAAGATTCTAGTCATTCATATCATTTTTAATCCCCTAGTTTTATTTTGATAAAAAAATCATATATTATGGATAAAACTCTTAGATCTATGGTTTAGGTTTTTTTGGTATAAATTATTTAGGAATAATTTCAGGAATATAAAATGGACCCAAATATGTGAATCATATAATTATTCTTCTTTTCAAACACATTAGAGGTAAGTGGATTATATCACTATCCACATTTTCTGTAACACGAGTCTTAGATTCCAAACAAATTGTTATTAATTCTTGAAAAAAACCCATAATGATTATCCTTATTTTACTTTCTTTGAAACTATAGGTTATGGGATTCCCAAAAAACATTAAAAATTATGTACATACAAGGAAACCTTTTATCAAATAAATGTTGGTGGTTTGAGATCATGACATGACATGATTAGTTTTTATTCATATACATATTGTGGCCATGTTGGATTTTTAATTGGATTCCATGCCAATTTGTGGAACTCAGTATTATACCACTAAGTGTTGAATTAGGTTTGTAGGGACAAGTTCCCCTCACTAGTTAGGATTGTTCAATGAATATATAGGATAGGATCCCATTGGATGGGTATTTCTATGTTTTGATTCATGCATGGAATAAGTGACCTCGATGGTGTGAGTTATGTTTTTTGAACCTTTTTTTCAAATAATCAACATTAGTGTTTGTGGGAACCTCACAATTACCATTTCAAGATACCATAATAAAAACATCACAAAAAAACACGTATAAATAGAATGTGAGGTGAAAAAATTTCCCCATGTATGTGATATTCCAAACTCCAATGAATTAAAATTTCAAACAGAAACACAATACCACCTTAGGTCTCCACCAATGAGGAAAATACTTCCTCGATCCTTACACCCTGACATGTATGATCACCATCATCATCAACAACATCACTGGTGAGAAAACAGCATAAACCAAACATCATCACTTCTTGAACAACTTCATCTATGTCCCCTCAAACATCACTGAATATCCTACTGAGTCGACGTACCCACCCCTTATACGTGCATCATTATTAATATATAGAAATTATTCACAGTGATAAACATAATAGAATGATATTATACCTTACTATTTGATCCCATTAATGATGCGGTATTATTGTTTGGGAGATGGATCTTGGAGATGACTTGTTGTCCAGTTAGTCATGGTACTATATCAGTTACTTTATTCTCATGGTGTCATTGGTATTTTATTGATATAGAGTACTTGATTTCTATTGTAGTATTTTATATCTGATTATGATTCTTGATTCTAATTTCCTTCAATTTCTATTAGTTTTTATATCTTTTATAATGTTCATTTTATTCGGTTGAGTTTTTCTATTGAAGGTTTTATTGTTTAGGTTAAATCACCCACATCTATTAATTATTACCCTGGAATTTATTTCCATCCTTTAGTGTCTAGGGGCTTTAACCTAAGTTTAGTGTCACACTGGTCCTTCCCTAGACAATGGATTGGGCTAGGGTGTCACATTTATTTTCTTTAAGAAATATTTTATCTTTGAATACCTTGCTTGGGGTGCTTGTTTAAGACTATATAGAGACATATTCAGTTTAAAAATATGATGATCATAAATATAGATTATAAAACCTTATGATTATTTAATTTCAAAAGAATAATAAACTTAAACATTTTGGAATGATCAATTCACAAACATTAAAAAATTTAATGATTCCTTAGTGCACAAATTCAAAGAAAAATTTGAATTATTTCAATCCTTGTAACTGGAAAGATCTCTCATAAAAATTAATCCCCTCAATTTGAAACTATACCTCATGATTAATATGATCATTATTTCGTACTATTTCACATATTTCAGCTATATTATTATAAAAACACTTTTATAGTGTCACATTTTTCTCTTTAAAACATGAAACTAATTCCCAAGTGTCGTTTTTCTCAATTTTTCTCACATCTTCTATAATCACTACTATTGAATCCTCATGTTGTAATGTCTCTTCAAAAAAAATTGGTCTAGAATGTAAAATAAGATGGTATGAATGGAAATCCTCAAAATCCTCTAGATTTGAACACTTATGCTATTGTATCTAAGAATATTATCATATTAAACATGATTTATACATATTTAGAACTTAGTTTCTTTATTCCCAATTTTTTACACATCACTGGATATTTCATAGTAATTATATGGTCTTAAAAATATATTTTTTCATCTATAGAAATACTATGCTATCCAAAACCACATCTAATATATTATTTGAGTTTATCATTAGTAGATAGTGATGTTTGTGATTTAAATTAAATCTTATAAAATCTATTAATGATGTTTCATAAATTATTTTTGTAAAACTAGTAACTTCTTATACAATGTGTGCATGAAAGACATATACATTGATCATCTCTTTTAATAAACAATCTGAGGTGTCATCCTTGGATCTTTATAGAATATAAAATATCAAATACCTTTAATCTTATTTACTTAAGGTTTTTTTGAAACCACATCTGACAAATTTTAATTCCTAAATATGGTTAAAGGAAGCACAAATTGAGAGTATTGACAACAAAAGTTCTGTATTTTCTCTAACAGAATTTTGAAGTTCCATGCTTCAATAGAATATATTTTCCCATGTCCACCAAACATTAGTTCTTCTTCTTAACTAACCTATTTTATTAGAGGTTTATGGAGAAATATATTTATATCTTATTATATTATTCTCAATATATTCCTTAAACTCCTTAATCTATTAGTCATATCTATTATTAGATCAAAATATTTTGATACTACATACTATCTAATTATTATCGCACCCTATAAAAGTGTTTTAATCCCTAAAAATCATATTGTTTTTTTGGTAAAAAATATACATAAGTAATAAAAGTAAAATCATCAAAAAAATTATAAAACTCATATTTATATTATTGGGCTTCATGATTATGGGACAACACACATCTGAGTGTATCAACACAACTAGTTTCATTATTTTAATATTTGTTATCTTGTGGGGTTTTTTCATTATTTTGACTTTATTACATGTATAATGCATATTAATCCTTTAATTATTCAGCTTTAGTATATTTATCCAAACATCATAATTGATAAACATATATTTTTTTTATAAATGGATAATTCCCCTATAACATAGCTTATTTTTCTCTAATCTCGGGTATATATATCTTTTTTATTCAAAATATGAAATACATTGGTGCTTTTTCATTGTTCCTTGATGATGTTTATTTTATCTTTCATCTTCTTAATGATAAGTCTATTCTTCCCTAAAATCATCATATTTCTATTTTCACAAGATGAGAGACAGTCAAGAGATATTTCCTCAACCCATAAATATAGAGAACATCATTAGATTTTTCTTTCTAATATTGGTGAATTCAAATAATTCCACATTTATTGATCCATAATTACTAAAAGTAATATCACTTCCATAATTAATTTAAATGTATTTCAATATATTCTTAATTCCTATCATTTTTTGATGAAAATCCACTGTCAAATATCTAAGGCTTCTCACCTATTATATATTTTTAAGAAACCTTAACCACCAGTATGTTATCTCAATCACTCCTCCTCTTGACAGATTTGGAGTCCAAATTTGTTTTGAATTTCTTCAATTATATAGTTAGAGAATATCTAGTTGTGTTTCTAGGTAGTTCAAACCTCAAATAAGTTTCATTAAAGAATAAAATATATAATAAAATTGCACCTTATCTTTTAGAATTTTTCTTGAAAAGGATATTGTAACTATAGTTTGGATCCCCAAATATTAATTCCCTATTTTCAATTAAGGGAGAAATAAATTCTACCAACACACATATGCTTTGTACATGTACACTATACAACACTAATATCCTCCTTCAAATTGAAATATCCCTAAGTAATAAATAGATTATTAAAAATATTCTAATTATTATAGATTTTGATTTTAAATATGGTACATGTTTTCAAATTGATCATGTTTTCAATAATTCTCCTTCATATTGTTTATCCTATGAAACATGGACTCATTGTTCTTATTTTCCAAACCATGTTTGTTTTAGGTTTTTTAGTTCAATCACGCATATTTAAAATTGTTTTTCACTCCTTATTATCTAATGTAACCACATTTTTACCTTTTTATTATGGATTATACCAGTTATATTTCATTCATGAGAGTCCAAGATGATGGTTTTTTTTTCACCATATAACAATACCAAAGTTTATTAGTAGCATTAAAAACTTCTCCCACTACATTCAAGCATTCACCAACTTTATTTTATGAATTTTAAATAACAATGTGAGTACTCATTGATGAATTGGACCATTAACCAATTTCACTATAAGTTAATTTACATATTAATTATTGAAAATATAATTTTATTTTTTATTATCAAATATATTATCCCGATAATCATGGATGTTATTTAGATTTCCCATATTTTTAGTGATTTCCACTTACATATTGTAAATTTATTTGTATTTTGATTTATCAATTCATTTACTTAATGAATAATTTTTTAGATTTCCAGAATCTTTTGACTCTCGATATTATTTTTTCCTTTAAAGAAAACAAAATTATATATCCTTAATTTGAACTATTTTATAGTTTCCGCATTAATTCATTATTCAGCTTCATTGGTCCCTATATCTTATTAAATTGAGGGATCTTGTGACTATTTCTATTTTACCATGGTATTTTTTTCCATTCATCCTCTAAGTACTATTTAACTTGTTTTCTTTCCACATCATTTGATGTGGCCTCATGTTTTGAGAGAAATTTATTCCTGCTTTTTATATTATACTTTATTTTTCCCTCTAAAATACTTTTCTATAATGTGACATATTTTCATATTTTTCATTATTTATGACCATTGAGTATGGTCATCCGAATTATAAACCAACTCGATTCAATGTGTCATGTCACCTTGGTCAACTTTCAACAAGGCTTAAGGTGTAATGTATATGTCTCACAGAAAACTTGAATGGTTCCCTAACATAGTTAACCAAAATACCTAATGAATTCATACCCATATGATTGAGGTTTTAGACTAGTATAGTTGGTATGAGATGGTGTTATTTGGATATTACACCCCATATATTATAATGAACAATCACAAATAAGTAATCTAATTACACCTGATTCATAACATCATAGTATATAGATGTAATAAAATATCCATCAATAATAAATGAAAGTAGAAGAAATATATAACCAGATAATAATTTTTTCATATAAGACTACCCTCCTACCAGGATGATCATAAATACAAGGTAAATAAAGAAAAAAAGACCAATATTTCTCACCCATATCTCCAAACCTCACCTCCAATCTCTCGATGAAACTCGAGCTATCTAGCCCAAAAATACAATACCAATATAGTCTTATACTCACTGGTACATGTTATTATATGTGTAGGTGACATGTTATTCATAAATAAACAAATAAATTAATGAAAACATACAAATAAATAAACAACCCAAAATACATGATTTGACCCATGATAGAAATGTATTTGATCATGTCACAATGAATTTTCCAACCATGACAACACTACCTTCCCATGGGCATAAAGATATTACCCATTCCAATAACACTAACAATATTAGACCATCATGTATAAGAACTAAATCAAGCATACCAACTTAATATAGATCCATAATGTCTATTAGCATGAGAATCACCTTAGGGGACCCTTTTTCTCACTCTTGAGATCCCATGATCACACCTCCATCGATGAGTAGGAAACCTTGGAGCATCACTATGCATCAATCATCCTCATAACCTTAGGCCAAACACTTTAGTTTTATCTGATTATCCTAAATTTAAGGAAAACATATGATACATTGGTGGGGTATGGCCCTATAAATCATATACATCCAGACATTATAGATTCCTAGGTGACCTAGGAAATAGAATTGACTACCCTCCCTGGAAGACACGATAAAACTCTTGGGAGTCCAATATCATGTATCTCTTCAACTAAACAAAAATTAGCATGTCCACCTAATCATAGGGGGTATACGACACATCAATTGATGGGATCCAATCATTTACCTTGAAGTATCAAACAATTATTATTTGGGATATACACCAACCTGACACCTCATATCTTAATTTGAATCCCATGCATCCCAAGTATTCATAATGGACTAATGGTGTCACTATTCAAATCCATGACTCCAAGAGCATTTTTATCAGAGGATCCATCGGTATCCCATGAATTTTTTATATATAATATGACATATCATAGACATTAGATACTAGTACTATACCTATGAATCCGTTACTGCATCATCTTTATCATGGGATACTAGTTGTACTAGGTGTCCTCCCCCAATATGTTGTAAGACCAGATCTCATACATACCGAGCATTCTAGGGTCTCATCCAATTCATCATGTGATTCTCAACAATCTTGGGTAATCATTATAATATCATTACTGAAGGATGATTTCCAAGAATCCTATGAAATATCAATCATTAAGGACAAACATAAGCAAAAATACAACATGGGTTAGCCAAACTACCACACCCATTATCAATCATCTAAAACCCATAGGGATTCCACATTGGTTCAGGTTCTAAGGTGAAACCAGCAACCATAACTACCCAACTTCACAAACCTACTTCATGTTGGTCTATCAATAGGGAACTTTCATAGGTCCTTTGGGTCAAAATGTATGAGTATGAATCCATATTTGGATCCTTGGGACCAACACAAGAGAAGGTGAATCCATCTTGGGATCATATCAGTCAGAACATAAGTGAAGGAATATTTTATAGGATCCTTGAGGTAAACATGTATGTGGATTCATTACTCTTAGGATAATTGAAAACTAACTAGTCTCTTAGAAAAATGCCTATCCCTATGGGGAAACATGTTTCCCATTTTTTACAAACCATAAAATGTACTCTTGAACTCAATGTTAAAGCCTCACATCATTAGTTAGGGGATATGAACCAAGTCCCATCTTAGTTCTGAGGTCACACTTGGTTGGTCTAATCACCCAAATTGATCCCAATATAGCTTACAGTCATCCACCTAGGATAAGTCACTACAATAGGACAAAAGGTTGATCACTCACATATAATAAAACAACCTATTTTTCAAAATGGAATACTCAAGAAACTTATAGGCCTAGATAGGTTAGGGTATCTAAATTGATTCTCTCATCCTTCTTCTAGGTGTATCAAGGACCTCACTTGGACTACTTGGGATGGTCATATTAAGACACTATAGAACTCTTTAAAGAGTTGAACATAGCTCTTACTATAGGAACACTACCCTCTTAAGGTGTGACCACCCTCCCTCAAGGGTCTAGAAGTTAAACAATATCTCAAAGGTGAATGCACCTTCAATCGACTACAAAGGCATCGAGCCAGTGAACAAGGCACTATATGGTACCTCTCATTTAATTTAGTTCATCTCAGGAATTCAATTAATTTAATTTTTTAATTTAATTATCCCACCTTTAAATCTATCTAGTTGGATGGTGGATACACGTTTCAGTATCTACTATTGTGGGACACCATGGACTAGTTAATTGTTTGTTGTTGTTATGGCTATAGCAGACAGCTTTTCTGCTTCGGAAGATACTATGATCCCATGAGAGATGACCCAAGACTCATACCAAATCTAAAAACTTATTTTAGAGATGTTACAATAATGAAAATTTTATTTTCAATCCTGATTATCAAAATAACATGTCCACTAAACTCTGAAACATTAAATTCCTATGGAATGTTTCACACCAACACAGACACAGGGCACTATAAACTCCCCACCAAAAAAATCATGCCCCTGAGAAGTCTTTTTGTGTTACCAAACATGAATTGAAACAAATATGGGTTGTAAAAACCTCAAACATTATCCACATTCTAATCTCGAATTCCCAAAGCACTCTCTAGTTACCACCACCAATTGAAGGTTCCCAAATCACCAAAACCTGAGCCAACACCTATGACAATTACCGAAACACATGAATAGTTTTTCCCTGACCTTATATATCCAGAAACACAATCATTTTATTACCAAATAAATCATTAGGTCTAGTGATCCCCACCATATGATTTATCCCATAACATCCAATTCCAATGCTACAACACTTCTATTATAGAAACCTATCAAAACAGTTCACCAACATTTTAATGATGCATCCAACATGGTTTCTATTGCACCACACATAATAAAACATAAAAATAAATTCCATTACTAATATATGTTCTTCTTTCCAAAACCAAACTGATATAGATGCATGATCGTACCACGATTCACTGTTTTATTCCACCCTTACACCGCAGTTTTAAACTAGTTTTGTAATGAATCTTACAAATATAATAATAAATTGCACCTCATGTTTGAATAAATCAATTAATTTTAATCAATATTATAATGTGTAATGTTACTTGTTTTTATTGTTTCAATGTACGTGGAGGTGATTTGGAGGGCCTTTGATGAAGTGGAAGAAAAATGGGCCAAAATTGCATGGATCCATGGACATTTGTCCACTGTTTTTCATAGTACACGAAATCCGTGCATCCAAATGGGTTGAAATTTTGTGGGCCTGTCCAAGATTTAATAGGCTACATTTATTATTAAGGAACACAGTGCTGATTCGGCTTCTATGGGGCCCATCCGAACTGATCTGTACAAGCCACCAAATTTGGACCAAGTCAAATGCGGTGTTCTGTATTTTATCAATATCTTGAGCTGTAGTTGTCCAAAGGGTGCCAAACATTCGGTGGAGATATTCACAAGGTAGGTCTACAACTTTTATATTTTCTCCAAAGCGAGATAAGACTGTCTGAAGGCCGAAACATGTGGTACAATTGGATTGAAGAAATCTGTGTGCCTAAAACCGCCTTCCAATTTTCCTATAAAATGGCACCTTGGGCTCCCCATTTGTAAGTTCGGCCAAGAGGAAAGGTTCTGCCATTTTGGAGTCCCCAAGGAGTTTTCTCAACATCTCTAGAGGTTCTGGAGGCTATGGTATGTGCTACTTCAACATCTTCTTCTTCTTCCCCTCCCATGGGTTTATAAACACCTTGTGATCACCCGGGGAGGAACATCATGTACATCCCGAGCTTCATGTTTGTAATATTTGAATTATCTTTTAAATTCCAGATTATTGTGTTGTTTTTCATCATCCTCTATTCTTATTTTATTGAGTTATGTACTGGTATGTCATGCTCAACTCATATGATCATGTTTGGGGGTACCCATTCATGTGATGTTTCACACACCGTTCACCACTTTCTTTCCCCCTTTCAATTGTGTTGTTTGTGTTGTTTATATTGGTCAATTGAACTCACACAAGCACTATCAAGGCTCTGTACATTTATTTCATTGTATCACAAAGAAATAACATACAAATATGGATAGTGCATCGAGTTTTTCGTGTGTTTCCTTGGTGAGTTTTGGTTATGAAGTCAAACACAATTCACCCAATCATCGGCGGTGTCTGGTGAATCATTGTGTGTTTTTGATTGAACCCTAGGAGGTATCCTAGTATAAACTTAGTAACATTCTAGTTATAGGTGTTACAAACCAGGTATTAAAATATCATAACCCCATCCCTTGAAGCGATGAAGGATGAGCATCACGAGACTTCCCCGGGTTGATCATGTTTAATCAATCTTGTTCATTTCTATTTTGCTTTATCGCTTTCATTTTCTATTTTCATCATTAATCATAAAACCCCAAAGTTTCAAAAAACCTAATTCACCTTATACTTTCATAATAATAACCCTCTTTTTAAATTAATGATCTAAGGCTCCGTCGAGAGACGACCTAGGGTTGCTGCTATACTGCAGAAATTCTAGTCAAAATTAAACAACTAATTTGACGCGCTCGACAACGCGATCAAATTTTGGCGCCATTGCCGGGGATACAAGATCATTTTTTTCTTTATTTACTTTTATTAGGTTATTTTACTTCTTTATTAGTACTCCTCTAAATACCCCACCCCCATTTGATTGTTTTTGTTTTGGGTTTTGTCTTTATTTTTTGTTGTTTTTGGTGTGTTATTTCTCTCTCTCTCTCTCTCTCTCTCTCTCTCTCTCTCTCTCTCTTCTCCATGTCCCTCTCTAATTCTATAGTATAGCATTCTATTCTTCTTTAAACCTTCTTAAGTTTTTTTTATCCATCTCAAATAAAAAAAACAACAAAAAAAATCAATCAATCAAACTAGACATCATTGTTGCATGACAAGATCTGGTAAAGAAACACTACTTGAATTTGACCCTGAAATTGAAAAGTCACTTCACACACAAATCAAGGCATTTAGAGAAGGTAAATCTAGTAACATTGAGGAACCCCTTGTGAAACCTCAAGTGTTTCTAAACCAACCCAAAATTGAACCCAATCAAACCCAAGAAAACATGGCTGCAAATAATCGAACTTTAAAAGAACATACTACCCCTGATGTGGAGTACCAACCTGCGTACATCCAATATTCTGAGGAAGCAGCCAACTTTGAGCTTAGATCAGGTCTCATCCACCTTCTTCCAAAATTCCATGGTCTTCCCGGTGAGGACCCTCACAAACATCGAAATGAGTTTCACATAGTGTGCTCCACCATGAAATGCCAAAATGTGTCTGAGGACCTCATTAAGTTTAGGGCCTTACCTTTCTCCCTTGATGGTGTAGCCAAAGATTGGCTATACTATTTGCCTTCCACAATTGGGGCCTGGAATGACCTAAAAAGAATTTTTCTATAGAAGTTCTTCATTGCCTCCCGAACTGCATCAATTAGGAAAGAAATATGTGGAATTAGGCAATCACAAGGAGAGACCCTTCATGAATACAGGGAGAGATCCAAGAGACTTTGCTCAAGATGCCCCCACCACCAGATTAGTGAACAACTATTAATCCAATACTTATATGAGGGAATTATCCCCATGGATCATGGAATGATTGATGCTGCGACTGGTGGTGCCCTAGTTGAAAAAACACCTTCTGCCGCTCGTGACTTAATAGCCAACATGGCTCAAAATGCACAACAATTTGGTACACGAGCTATTGCACCAACCCTAGGAGTTCATGAGGTAAGTCATTCATCCCTATAAAAAAAGGTAGATACTAAACTTGATGAGATGCATACCCTTCTAAGGTAATTAGCTCAAGCACAAGGTAACTCACACTCTACTTCTATTCCATTGCATTGTGGTATTTGTTCTGATAACACTCATTTTTCTGACCAGTGCCCACAACTTCAAGATTCATCTGAGTCCTGTGCAGCTGTGTTCCCAGGGCGTCCATTCCAACAAGCACCTCCCTTCAAGAAAGAACCATTTATGCCAAATCCAAACCCCAGGTGGCAAGCACAACCACAATACCGACAAGGAGGAAACCCAAGCTACCCCAAGCAGAATTGGTATCAACAAGGACAAGGTATGAAACCTTCTTATCCTTCAACTTCTCAAAACAATCATCCTCCTCCTCCTCCCAAGTCTGAACCAAGCCTCGAGGACATGGTGAAACAAATGGCAACCCAGAAACTTCAGTTCCAACAGACCACACAATCAGCTATTCAAGACCTACGAACCGAAGTGGGGAAATTGGCAAACACCATCGGTGAGCTTAAGATGCAAGGTTCTAGACAACTACCATCCCAACCCAATGCCAATCCAAAGGAAAAAGGTAATGTATGTGCAGTTACACTTCTTAGTGGTAAAGAAGTTTCTCCTTCTACTGATTCTACACAGCAGGTATGTCCCCCTCATGAAAACTCTCTTTCCCAACCCTCAAAAACTTCATGTAAAGAAAAACAAGACAAAAATGGTAATCGAATAATCATTGATGATTCAAATGAACAATCCATTCCTCTTACTTTCCATCAAAGACTCTCTAAATCTAAGAAAAACATTGATAATGAGATTGACAATGAAATAATAGATACATTTAAAAAAGTTCAAGTTAATATTCCATTGTTGGATGCAGTCAAGAAAATTCCTCGTTATGCCAAATTTCTTAAAGAGCATTGTACCTATTGACGAAGGCTAAAGGGGAATGAGAGAGTCAACCTAGGAAGGAATGTCTCGGCCTTGATTCAACCAGCAATTCCAACCAAATGCAAGGATCCTGACACATTCACAATACCTTGTACCATAGGGGAGACCTTCTTTTCTGATGCTATGCTAGATTTAGGTGCTTCCAATAATGTAATGCCTCACTTCGTGTATACTTCTCTACAGGTTGGAGAGCTTCAACCAACAGGAATTATTGTGCAACTTTCCAACCGGAGTACAACACATCCAAAAGGAGTGATTGAGGATGTCCTTGTTAGAGTGAAGAATCTCATCTTCCCCACTGATTTCTACATTCTTGAGATGGAAGATACCTGACCCCAAGGACATGCCCCTCTCATACTTGGGAGGCCATTCCTAAAAACAGAAAAGACGATCATCAATGTTCACAATGGTACACTTTCCATGGAATTCGGAGGAGAAAAGGTAAGTTTTAACATCCTTGAGGCTATGAAACACCGTGTTGAAGAGCACTCCACTCTTCCTGTCTATTCGATGGAAGTGCTTTCAAACGATGCACACACACACAATTCTCTCCTCAACCCAAACTCTGATTCTTTTTTGTTTTCTTCACCCTTGGATGATTTGAGTTTTGGTTCTTCTTTTGAATGTTGTGTGGGTTCATAAAAATGTAAATTTTGTGCTTTAATTGATGAGTGTGTTTATTCTGAGGTACCCATGACTATCGATGATTCTGCAAATCTCATTTCAATAGATTCTCTTTCCTTTGAGAATAAACATGATCAGATAGATAGTTTCATGGAACTCACTCCCCCTAAATCCCCTCCCTCAATCCAAAAACAACTGGTGTTTGAACTTAAACAACTTCCTTCTAATTTAAAATATGCATATCTTGAGGGTATTGACCAATTTCCCGTCATTATTGCCAATAACCTCTCTCCACAACAGGAATTGAAACTGCTCAAACTTTTGAGAGAGTGTAAAAAGGCAATAGGATGGACATTGGCTGATATTCCTGGGATTAGTCCATATATTTGTATGCACCATATACTTTTGGATGATGAGGCTAATCCTATAAGACAATCTCAACACCGGTTGAATCCCACTCTCCTTGAAGTGGTAAAATTGGAAGTCAGTAAATTACTTGATGCAGGGATCATTTATCCTATATCGGATAGTAAATGGGTTAGCCCAGTGAAAATTGTGCCTAAAAAAATAGGAATAACAGTTGTGTCAAATGAAAGGAATGAATTGGTTCTAACACATGTGCAAAACAGTTGGCGAGTCTGTATTGACTACCGTTGACTGAATCAAGCTACGCGAAAGGACCACTTTCCTTTACCTTTCATTGACCAAATGTTAGAACAAATGGCTGGTAAGTCCCATTATTGTTTCCTTGGTGGCTATTCGGGTTATTTCCAAATCCATATAGCCCCTGAGGATCAAGAAAAGACAACATTTACCTATCCATTTGGCACATTTTCATACAGAAGGATGCCATTCGGTCTATGTAATGCTCCTGGCACTTTTCAGCGATGTATGTTTAGTATTTTTTCTGAGTACCTTGAGAGTTGTATGGAAGTCTTTATGAATGATTTCATGGTTTATGGTTCTTCTTTTGATGATTGTTTATAAAACCTAGGTTCTGTTCTCCGCCGCTGCATTGAAAAAGATCTTTTTTTAAATTATGAAAAATGTCATTTCATGGTTGAGTGGGGGATAGTTCTTGGGCATATCATTTAAAATAAGGGAATTCAAGTGGATAAATCTAAAATTGAATTAATTTCATCCCTTCCATTTCCAAAATGTGTTTGTGAGGTGCGGTATTTCTTGGGTCATGCTGGTTTTTACCGCCAATTCATTAAAGACTTTAGTAAGATCGCACTTCCCTTATATTGGTTATTACAAAAGGATTATGAGTTTGTGTTTGATAAAAATTGTGAGTATGCATTCAATTCACTAAAAAAGAGTCTCACATCACCTCCCATAATCCAACCACCTAGGTGGGATCTCCCCTTTGAGCTTATGTGTGATGCCTATAACTTTGCAGTTGGGGTAGTTTTATCACAAAGGGTTGAAAAGGGTCCTCATGTCATTGCGTATGCCTGGCGTACCCTTGACCCTGCCCAGGTAAACTACACAACCATAGAAAAAGAAATCATTTCTATTTGTGTTTTCCTTGGAAAAATTCCGTTCATATATTCTTGGGTCAAAAGTGATTGTGTTTTCTGACCATGCTGCCCTTCGTTTCCTCCTAAAGAAACCTGAAGCCAAGCCTCGCCTCATTCGGTGGATGCTCCTCCTCCAAGAGTTTGAACTTGAGATTAGAGATAAGAGAGGGGTGGAGAATGTTGTAGCTGACCACATTAGTAGGATTTCCCCACCATTGGACCATCATGTTGACTCACCCCTACCCATTGGAGAATTCTTCCCTCATGAGAACCTTTGTGATGTTGTGGACCTTACCCCCTGGTATGCGGACATTTTGAATTTTCTAGCAACATCTAGGGTCCCCCCTGATTTTAGCACTTCACAATCCCAGTGACTTAATCATGATTCTCGTTGGTACATTTGGGACGACCCATACTTGTGGAGAATTTGTAGTAACCAAGTAGTTCGTCGATGTGTCTCTGACCATGAGTTCACCTCTGTTTTGACCTTCTGCCACACTTTGGCCTGTGGGGGCCACTTCAACTCTCAACGTACTGCTTGAAAGGTACTTGACTCAGGATTTTATTGGACAACATTTTATAGGGATGCCCATAGATTTTACAAGTCATGTAGTCGTTGTCAATTCAGAGGGAATATCTCCAAGAGGAATGAAATGCCCCAACAACCCATGTTATTTTGTGAGATCTTCAATGCATGGGGCATTGACATCATGGGGCTTTTTCCAAATTCATTTGGCTTTGTGTACATCTTATTGGTTGTTGACTATGTATCTAAATGGGTGGAATCAAAGGCCACCAGGACCGATGACTCTCGAGTGGTTGTTGATTTTGTGAGGTCTCAGATTTTCAGTAGGTTTGGTCTACCAAGATTCATCATTAGTGATCCGATTTCACATTTTTGCAATTGTAACATGAAAAAATTGCTTCGTAAGTATGGGTTTGTTCATAAAGTCTCTACTTAATATCATCCCCAAACTAACGGACAATCAAAAATTTCAAATCGGGAAGTTAAGAAAATCTTGGAGAAAACAGTATAACCCAATAGGAAAGATTGGAGTTTGCGCTTGGATGATGCACTTTGGGCGTACCGTACTGCTTTTAAAACACCGATCGAAATGTCACCATATAGGATTGTGTTTGGAAAATCTTGTCACCTCCCGGTGGAGGTAGAAAACCGTGCATATTGGGATGTTAAACAATGTAATATAAACCTTTCAGATGCAGGTGAGGAAAGAAAGCTATAGATTCAAGAGTTGGAAGAAATTTGACGTGATGCATATGACAACTCCCGAATCTATAAAGAGAATACAAAGGCTATTCATGATAGCATGATTCACCAGTGGAAGTTCCATATTGGTGAGAAGGTCCTCATGTACAATTCCAGTCTTAAGCTCCACTTAGGTAAGCTTTGTTCCTGATGGCTCGATCCTTATACTGTTACTAATGTTTACCCTTTTGGTGCAATACAGGTTTTGCATGAGCAGAGTGGAAGAAGTCTTACCGTCAATGGGAAGTGACTTAAACACTTTTTTGAGATGATTTATGCCCTTTGTGTGAGTAGTTTTTTGGAAAATTGTGTCACTATTATCTCCATAAATTTTTGCACCAAACCACAAAGTGTGATTATTTCTTACTTAATATAAAGTAAATATATGTTGGGTTAATATTTTTCAGCTTTAAATGATATTTCTATACGTTCGTTCCTTATCCGATCTGTTTAATTACTGTACCAGATTGACCTATGCGTGTGTACCTAATGTCCGACTGTTGTACGCACTCAAAAAAATTTGTTGTGTCTTGGGCAGGTCAAAAACCACTCCTCCTCAACCTTTGATCTTGTTATAACTATTTCAATTAGTGTCGTGAGGAGATCAAACAAGGGTTGAGAGATGAGTGTGAGATTTTTTCTAATTGCAACTTCAAAAAAATATAATAAATGAGGGGAGTGATGAAATGTACAACATATGGGGATATCTAGGTCGGGAGCTTATGGTTTGACTTCTGGGAATGCTTAAATAAGTGGGTCTTGAAATATGATTGCAAAGGATGTAGGACAGGTTCGGTGACAAAATCATTGAAGCTGAAAATTTTTAAAATAACATATATTTATTGGATAGAAAGTGGAAAGAATAGCATGGAATGGTTTTCACACACACACATGGAGATTTAGTGTCATGGTTTAATTCTGAATTCCTTTCTCAATTGGGTATCATGAATCCTTTTGAATTTCGCTATGATATGATTTATGAGACATCTTTTTTTTATTTTCACTAGGAAGAACTCCTTGGTGTGGTTCGTGCATTAATCAATTTAATTTAAATAAAATTTCCTCAAATGATAAATCTTCAGGATGTTGGAAATATATATATATGAATCATTTTATTTGGATATGTGACTTTACCCAGGAGTGCAAATTTTTAGGTGTGGGGGTGTGATCGTACCACAATTCACTGTTTTATTCCACCCTTACACCGCAGTTTTAAACTAGTTTTGTAATGAATATTACAAATATAATAATAAATTGCAATTCATGTTTGAATAAATCAATTAATTTTAATAAATATTATAATGGGAAATGTTACTTGTTTTTATTGTTTCAATGTAGGCGGAGGTGATTTGGAGGGCCTTTGATGAAGTGGAAGAAAAATGGGCCAAAATTGCATGGATCAATGGACATTTTTCCACTGTTTTGCATATTACATGAAAT
The DNA here is from genome assembly GCA_963277665.1 of Viscum album. NCBI lineage: Eukaryota > Viridiplantae > Streptophyta > Magnoliopsida > Santalales > Viscaceae > Viscum > Viscum album. The sequence goes on from OY728140.1 coordinate 163,840,980, forward strand.
AAGTGCATCCAAATGGGCTGAAAGTTTTTTCACCTGTCCAAAATTTAATAGGATACATTTCATATTAAGAAACCCAGTGCTGATTCGGCTTCTATAGGGCCCATCCGAACTGATCTGTCCAAGCCACCAAATTTGGACCAAGTCAAATGCGGTGTTCTGTATTTTATCAATATCTTGAGATGTAGTTGTCCAAAAGGTGCCGAACATTCGGTGGAAATATTAAAGAGGTAGGGATACAACTTTTATATTTTCTCCAAAGCGAGATAAGACTGTCTGAAGGCCGAAATGTGTGGTACAAGTGGATTGAATAAATCTGTGTGCCTAAAACCACCTTCCAATTTTCCTATAAAATGTAACCTTGGGCTCCCCATTTGTAAGTTCGGCCAAAAGGAAAGGTTCTGCCATTTTGGAGTCCCCAAGGAGTTTTTTCAACATATCTAGAGGTTATAGAGGCTATGGGAGGTGCTACTTCAACATCTTCTTCTTCTTCCCCTCCCTTGGGTTTCTAAACCCCTTGTGATCACCCGAGGAGGAACGTGATGTACATCCTGAGCTTCATGTTTGTAATATTTGAATGATATTTTAAATTCCAGATTGTTGTGTTGTTTTTCATCATCCTCTATTCTTATTTTATTGAGTTATTTACTGGTATGTCATGCTCAACTCATATGATCATGTTTGGGGGTACCCATTCATGTGATGTTTCACACACTGTTCACCACTTTCTTTCCCCCTTTCAATTGCGGTGTTTGTGTGGTTTATATTGGTAAATTGAACTCACACAAGCACTGTAAAGGCTATGTACATTTATTTCATGGTATCAAAAAGAAATAACATACAAATCTGGACAGCGCATCGAGTTTTTCGTGTGTTGCCTTGGTGAGTTTTGGTTATGAAGTCAAACACAATTCACCCAATCATCGGCGGTGTCCGGTGAATCATTGTGTGTTTTTTACTGAACCCTAGGAGGTATACTAGTATAAACTCAGTAACATTCTAGTTCTAGGTGTTACAAAATAGGTATTAAAATATCATAACCCCATCCCTTGAAGCGATGAAGGATCAGCATCACGAGACTTCCCCGGGTTGATCACGTTTAATCAATCTTGTTCATTTCTATTTTGCTTTATCGCTTTCATTTTCTATTTTCATCATTAATCATAAAAACCACAACTTTCAAAAAAACCTAATTCACCTTATACTTTCATAATCAGAACCATTTTTTTAAATTAATGATCTAAGGCTCCGTCGAGAGACGACCTAGGGTTGCTGCTATACTGCAGAAATTATAGTAAAAAATAAACAACTAATTTGACGCGCTCGACAACGCGATCAATGCATCACCACCATCCACACAAAGTTATTAGAAAACCATCTTTACCTAAGAAATTATAACATAACCCCTAAAATTCACCAATCACATCAAAAATGACATGTCTAATGAGGTTTGAAAATCACTTAATCAAATTCCACTTGAGAACACATGTATAACCTCTCCTATCCCAAATCACTTGAATCCATCCTTGAACACATTTCCACTTTTCCAATCATGAAGAATTCATACCTAGAGGATTCGCATAATCATACAAACATGATAACTGATGTCTATACCCATCTTCCAATGTAATTCCATTGTTGAATCTTCAACCTGTCCGAACCATTTCATGTTCGGCCACATGCACTGACGCACCTATGATCCAAACTCACTCATATAATTCATCCTCTTTCCTTACTCAATTCCAATACTCAATTTTGATCCAAAATTTCATCTGATTCATCTATGAAATTCCCTTAATAATCTAATTAAGAATCTATTTTATCACACATCGGTATTAAAAATCCACCATGACTACTCCATGGTCACTTCTACACTTCCATGAATATTCTAGGAACAGGTTCATAATACCTCAATAGGAACACCACTCCCCACTAATGGAGTTTTGTTACCATAAAAACATCGAATCAAACTCTCAACCATTATGGGTTTCACTCCATTTAATATCAAACCCAAAGATTGAACATGGATTTCCCTCTCATAATCAAGATCTAACACAAAAAACAATTTCCATCCATTCATAGATCCTAATAACGACACCCAAAAAAAATTCCAATATTAATGATGCTTACAAAAAAATAATTGATTTTGCACTCCAGCACTATAGGAATTCCATCATACTTATCCTTGTGTATAAGATCATAAATAACACTCTCATTTGGGTCACTCATCCCGATCCACTACAATAATTTCATCCTTTGGAACCATGCCTCTTACGAAATCATCATCAATCAACACATCCTTGAATCACTTATTTAAAACTGGGCACCCTATACATGTGAATATTATTTACAAAATCACTGCCTCATGAAATTATTTTGAAAACATGAAGCATCGAACCACAGTATAAACACATAACAAAACTCATCTAAACCCTATCAAGTTATGTATACAAACAATCCTTCCCTTCATACCATCCCAAATCACTAACATACAAGATTCCTTCCTCAAAAAACTAAGGTATCACCATACCTATTGAATTTTAGATAGAGCCTCCTGGGATTGATCTCTATTCAATAATCCACTACCTCTTACCAGCTACATGTCAATAGAAAACCTATTAAAACCATTCATGTGGGTCTCCCTTGAACAAAAACAGAAACCAACTCAATAAAATATGAGTATTAAGCCAAGACGGTAGCTAGTGTATCTCACCTATCCCATAACCAATGTATCACTAAAATCCAAGATCTTGAGTAATATATCATGTTCCCATATATAAACCATGTGACACCACATGTTATAACACCCTAAAATGGTTATCACACCTAAAGCTAACATTTCATGCCAATACACACCCTACCAACTCACAAGTTCCCACTGAGTACCCATATGCTAGACTCATCCCTCAAGAATCATAACTCAAGTTGATCCCCTATGGCATCATCCAAGATGATCCGTGTTTAGGGATCAAGATCAAGATTTTTATTTAAGTATAATTCTGTTCTAATATATTTTGTAAAAAATCCATATAGTTTATAACTATATCTTTAAATAACAAAAACTTTACCATTAAAAACACCCTCAAGGGTGTAACACTATGACATTACATGATTACATAGACACATCACAGTCACTAAAATGATACCATGTGTCATCTCTAACATGTTATGGTTCACTAAATGTCATGTGAAAGTGGGATAATCCATTTTCATCAAGTGAATCACCATGGATCCACATGACATGCCTCCAAGAAGTAACACATATATAAGTCAGTCCATATGAGTAGATGTACATCATGTACTAATATGGTAAAACACTATATGAATAGTTTATGACACTTTAATGAAATGAACCTCAATCATTAGGTATAACAATCATACTAATAGGTCATATGTCATGTGAATCATATACATAAAATAAGATGAATAAAACACATATTTTATTTATGTACAAGTGTAAAAATACATAATAAATTAATAACCTCATACATCTATATGAGCATCACAAGGATAAAGTCATATAAAATGATAACATCAAACCCCAAGAACCTCAATCTCATCCCATAGTAACTTACACTTCTTACTAAAACAATTATTATAGATGCACTATTATGATACCTATACTAGGATTTGACCAAGTCCTATATACTGTGTCAACAATATCTTAAATAGAAATACAAAATAAAAAGACTATGATGCCAATTTGTAACATTTTGTGTGAACTTAAAACCTGAGTGTCACTCAAAGGTTCCCCAAACCATAAGGTCACATGACCTCAAGTGTGCCCCCTCGTATTCCAGAGACTGCCAACTAGTAGAGAGGGACTAAGGTGTGTCTATCGAGAGACTATTCCCTCTAGCTAGAGTATCATAGTGGAATAATCAATAGATAAACAGTGGAAGAATATTAAAAAGGGAAGAGATAGTGGAAGAATTTATAAACATACAAGAATGAAATAACAATCAAAATTGGTAAACTGAATCACATACCAAAGATGATGATTTCATGCCTCTACAAAATAGATAAAATATATATACATGGAAGAAAGAAGTTAATAAAGTACAATACACACAAAAGGAAAAAATGAAAAAATATATCGATGCATCCATAGCTCAATCCCAGTCATCTGCTACTAATCTTATATCCTATGTCATTAAAGTATTCACAAATCCATAAGTTGATGTTTCCTTATATCTACACCTACAAGAATATAGTCTTCTAGGGTATGATTGGCGGTCTGAATAGGGTTTAAGATAAACTCAGTAGTGAACCCCCAATGGTGTTTATAATCATTCAGTTAGTGCACAAAATATTTTAGTTTTTAGGTAATAAATTAGAGTAGTAAATAAAACTATAAAGGGCCAATTATGGTTCAAAAGGATACCAGGTTGATGTTACTTTCTTCATCCTTAGACAGATGATCTCTAAATAAGTATCTAGATGTACACACACATACACACCAAAACACCCACACACACACCTATATATATATATATTTTATACATAGTTATGTATATAACCATATATATTTCTAATACCACTATCCCAGAATCAAGGCATAACTTAGACATCCATAAGTTTCAGTAAGAGTATTAGAATTATCAAGGTATTCCATGTCTAGTATCACATGATTACGGAAACCATTCCTAGTATCAATTAGTAAGGTTCATCATGCTCATGTATCACAATATGAATTTTCATTCCCTTATATCACAATCATATGTGTATTCATGCCCATAACACATTTGGAATGCATCTCCATACCAGTATCACATTTATAAAGGGTCTCTATTCCCATGAAAAATTTAAAAAGGGTTTCCATACTTGTATAATGTTTTTAAATTGTATCCATGCTTGTATCATAATATAAGAATGGATCCCATGTCCATATAAATTTATATGACATGCAGAAGGTCCATCCCTCACATTTACCATAATTAATGAGGGTATCCATGCCAATACATCATAACAGTGATAAGTAAATATTGTATATTATATGATCCAATGGATAATTCATAACTCATTAACATTTAATAATAAAAAAGGAGTAACCATTTTTCAATCTGATTACATGACATGGGCATACCAATCACCACTATTCAATAATTCTTAATTTGATATGTGTATTAGTTATTCTATACCACAATTATTTTCCATGTCAATTATCTTATCAAAATTTAGAAGTCATAACAAAACTATTTAGATAATGTTTTGAATATTTAGTCATTTATAGCCACATTATAAAAGTGATTGGAACACCACAAGTGGTGGCCATAATTGAAGGGGACCTAAGAAGTTCATAAGGTACTCAATTAAGAAAACCATTTTAAGGTGGATTAAATTTAGGGGAATGCACTGTGAAACTTACATGTAAAACATAATGTGTATTATGGAACATCCATAATATAAGGGATAAATACTAGAACACTTACCTTATTCCTGTAGATGATAACTCATTCAATATCATATTTTGATTTGGTCTATATTATAAGAAAATGATAAAACAGAAAAAATCCCTAAAAATATGGAATATGAGCTTTAACCTAAATAACTCCATTGAGAGAAATACAATTAGAGAAAGGCACAAGATAAATAGATTATTCCATAATGGCTATCCAACTAGATTTATGGTGAATGAAATAGAGACTAGAAGAAGGATTTATCACCCAACCTAGGAGAATGATATTGAGATATTCAATTGGGGGAGAAATAGATCCATGTATACTAGAATGATGTATTAAGATGGTTGGTTGAATTGAAATGATTTAAGTGAATTTTAGTAAATTCACCAATAAAACAGGGGATCATAGGGTTTGGAAGCACAGTTGTCCAAACCATGATCTAACCATGCACGCATTACTTCCTGAAGAGTGGAAATTTACTGTTCATGCCCATGGTTTTCCCAACCATGTGCAAACATTACAACATTACTCTATTAAAGATTAAAGACAACTCGTATGGGCATGTGGCTCTGGGTGCATGGTTAGGGAAAAAAGTGTACCCAAATTTTCCTGATGAAAACTCTCGTATGGTTAGGATAATCTATTTTGACTAGATCTCATAGTTTATACTAACTGTGAGGCCAAGTTCTTTTCTCCATTGATCAAGGTTTTGTACTCCAAACAAGCCCCGAACACCTTGTGAAACCACTATGAACTCATTCGGCATCCATGAAGTTTCCAAAATAAATAGTTAGACTATAATTTAAAGCATCCACACCTTATAAAAAATTATATTCTTACAGTTTTCCCCCTTTAAAGGAATTCATCCTTGAGTTACCCTTCTAAGGGTGGAGAAATATCATCTGAGAAAAAAAATTATTGAGCATGTATGTTGGGCCTCCAACTCCCAATTATAGTCATGTACTCATCCATATAGCCACTGCACCCATACTAAAAGGAGAGACTACCCTCGAAGAATCTTTGTGCTCTGATAAACTATTCATATAGGATACCCCTCAAAAGAGGCATCAACACCTAATTTAACATACTTGGGATCAAAATTATGATATGGGTTGGCAAGATATTAGTGAAGATATGAAATGTAGAATATTTTATTCATGGAACACTACCTCTGAGGTAATAAAAATGGATAGGCCTCCTACCCGACTCTATCCAAGATAGGAAATCGTCCAACATAATGAGGAAACAACTTCCCTTATCATTGTATCTATATATTCCCAAGGATAGGTGATCCATGTAAGAAAACATTATCTCAGACCTCAAACTACAGAGGTCTTTAATAGAAATTGGCATAAAATTTCTATCTATAATGGTTGGTATAAATATATTTCCTAATAATTTGAATCTATTTTGAATTCTCTTGAAAGATATGAGGACCCAATAGCACTACCTCACACACCTCTAACCATCATAGGATTGAACAAAATGGACTACAATATAGGGATTCATAAGAATCCATCTGAATCATTGCTTAATAAATGTTATTATATTATAACTCAATGGGAGGGATATCCTTCTTCCAAAAACCACTAAAATAAAGGATTCATTCCCAAAGCATGTCCAACAAAACCTGTAGAGTTCATTTCTACTAGCCATCGGTCTAAGGGTGAAAATTTGTCCTCAGAAGCACCTGTGTACCCATAGATCTCTGTAAATCCTACTAGAACCTAAATTCCAAACAAGAATACCTATTTTAAATTATATTATTGGGGACCCTTTGTACCTATATAATCTCATGGACGTAAAGTATTTTGATATCATCAACTGAGAAATTCTCATGGAGAATAATGAAGTGGTCTAATTTAGTAATTTGATCCATGACTACCCAAACTACATCTCTACCTCAAGGAAAACTTGGTAATCAGACAAAAAAATCCATATAAAAATCATCCCATTTCCATCATAGGACTGGTAATGTTTGTTTCAAGGAATCAGGTCAATGATGTTCCACCATTACCCACTAAAAAGTAGAACACCTAGTGATAAATCCTATTATCTTATGTTTCAACCTTGGCCAAATATATCATCATTGTATATCATGATACATCTTGGAGATACCCGGGTAAAGTTACCACTTAGAATAATTTAACTCTTGCATGAGATCATCTCTCATGTTTGTAAGGACCTAGATATTCCAATGTATACATTGGATGTCATCATCGTCAATAGAATAATTTGGAGGTGTGTTCTCACCAGAAATTCATTCTCATGGGACCAAGCCTTTAGGATCCAAAAAACATCTTCATCTTCACTCTCTATAAAAGTAAATAGGCCACTAATAGTGATGAAAGTACATACTATCCATGATGATTCTTAACCTTTATGTTCATCTCAGAAAATATGGCCATAGGCATCCACTTTATACTAGCCTCCTAAACTTTCTATTTCTGAGTCCTCATTCTCAAAGCATCAACAATAGCTATTCCTTTCCCAGGTGTATAGAAAATCTTGAAGTCAAAGGACTATAGGTACTCAACCCATATTCCCTACATAAGATTAAATTTGTGCTATTTAATAACATACCAAAGGCTTTTGTGATCATTAAATTCCATAAAATGCTCTCCAATGAGGTAAGTCACCCCACAACACTAGACATGTACAATAGTGGCTGACTTGAGATGTTTCACTGGGAAAATCTACTCATGAGGAATCAACATACACAACCTATACACAATGACTCTATCTTCCAGCATCAAAACTACTCCTAGACTGATACCTAATGCATCAAAAATGACAATATAGCTCTTGTTAGTTATAGGCAGAGTCAGGATCTGTGTTGAATTCAATCCTCCATTCATCTCATGAAAGGGGGTATCACAGGATTCAGACCATATAAACATAACACCCTTCTTATTTTTTCCCTTAATAAATGATTCTAAGCAAGATATGTCTTTTATAAAACACATTTAGTCACCAACTATCCCCAAGAAACATCATATAGAAAATACATTATTGGGATTCCCCTAGGTAACCACAACTCTCACCTTCTATATGTCGACTAAACGTATACACTATAAGATAATATGACATAGTAAATGAACTTTTTGGATCTATAAGTAACATTTAATGATATTAGAATACAATTGGTCCTCTCTCATTGTATTCCAAATGATCTCAAGATGGGTGGCATGGTCACTTTGAGTATGAGAATACACCAAGATGTCATCTATAAAGACCACAAAAAATAAATCCAGTTAGGGATCAAAACACATATTCATCAAATCCATAATGGTGTAAGTTGTGTTTATAATAACCAATGACATAATGAGATACTCATATAAACCATACCTACTATAGAATGTTGTATATAGAATATCCTAAGTTCTTAATTGAACCTGATGATAACCCAATATCAGGTTGATATATGAGAATACCCTCACTCCTCTAAGATGGTCAAAAATATCATCTCTAAGAGGTAAGGGATGTTAGTTCTTCACTATAATCTGATTCAATTTTTGGTATTTCACAAAAAATCTGAGGGTTATATATACCTTCTAGGAAAATAGGACTGGTGAACCCTAGGGATATGATCTAGTACGTATAAAACCCTTGGCCTCTAAATCATCAAGATACCAATTGATCTCTTGAAACACAATAGTACCCATCATATTAGGAGGAACAAATATAGGTGAATCTCTAATAACTTACATGATAGTAAACACTTCCTATTATTCAAGAGGTAGTTCTAAAAATTATGTAGGTAACACATCCCTGAATCAATCAACTATGGGAGGGAACTTAGTCATATTTAATCCTTGGTCATCTATATAAAGGATTGCAATCTATATGGTCACTACACCTAGATCAAGAATCTATATTCCATATCTACCTTCCTAGATATCCCATTAACCCTTGTGAAGATTAGTATTTCCCTTTAGTGATGGAAACGACACTCTCTAGACATAAAAATCCACATACGAATGATAAAGAACAAACCAGGGCATCCCATGAAGGAAATTAAATCCTATGATATTGAGGAAGAATAGGTCCCATAAAAAATTATGGGTTCTCACCTTAAGGTGGCATTATATACATTGGTGTACACTCTGAAAATGAAAAGCGAAAGTTGTTTTAAGTATTATAATGCCACAAGAGTGCTCAACATGAAGTCCATGTCTCTCCACAATAGCTAGAGAGATAATGGAGTGTGATTCACCAATATCAAATTGTGAAAACAGTATAGTTGAGGTTAACAGAATAATACCTCGAATTGTATATGGACAAGCACCCTACTCCTCTAGTGTAGGTTACACTGAATATATATGTCCTGATCCCTGGCACTGTGTTGTATCCTAACTACCTAGAGCAGGTCCTATATACAGGAACCATATATATAAATCTTTTATACCTCATCCAAAACCTCATCCTCTCCTAGTACAAATAGTATTACTTTAAATACCTTCCTGTCATGGTGATACTAAACCTTTTCCTAATGGTGGGATCCTCTCCCACACAATATATATAGAAATTTCCTACATTAATACTAAATATTCCCCAATCTTCTATATCCTCATCATATCATGGGGTCTCTAGGAAACTGGGGCTTCATATTCCCGGGCTTCCCACACTAGTGAAATACCATATAATTGTATGTGTCTGTCATCTGGTTGCCTCTACTCATGCGCATTGTCTCAAAGTGTCGCTTCTAACTTCTATTGAAACCACTAACCTGTCTCAGTTCGGAACCACCCTAGATTACTCTATCTATTTCCATTAAGTTTCCCGCAGTGATAAGATCATGTTTTACTATATCAGATATTGTAGTCAACTAGAAACAATTCACCTACAAATTAATAGGATGCCTAATCCCATACTTTAATCATATTTCTTTAACCGAATCATCAACATCATAAATAGGATGAATGTTATGAAGCTCTATAAATTAAATGAGTAGTCCTTAACTAAAATAGAACCCAACTGTAGTTTCATGAACTCCTTGAAACAATCATTCTTCAAGGTATTAAGGACTAAATTTTCATAAAATCTCAACTGTAAATCCCTCAAAGTCACTTCTTGGTACTGTTATTCTTGGTTCAAAATATCCCACCATCAATTGGTGGATCCATGAAACATATATTTAGTGAGTTACATTATCCTCTTGTGAGGTGTCTCCAGATCATTGAATATATATAAGGTTATGTTGATCCATATCTATGCAACATGTGTTCCACCATCCCCCAAAAATTTGGGTGGATGTTTCTACTAGAACTCCTGAGTCAACTCTTCTATAGAATGGGAAGATCGCAAAGATGACGGTATAGTCTGTATATTCCATAGATAATTGCCTCAAAATCAGGAATCATCTCCTTCATTTGGAATAGGAAGAGGTTCTATAGGTGGCACTACTAGAGGTATCAATAGGGACTCAGATCCCACCACCTCTAGAGCAAGGTCATCACCACCTCCTTGTTTATGACCAAAGGAATTCATGGTGTAATTACTCTAAAAATTCTAATTGCATTTATTATATAGGATTTAATAGTAATTAAATTATAGATACATTAATAGGATAGGTATAAGCCTTTATATAAAATAGTCACACCCATCTACTGTCTAAAAGTGCCAAGTCTGGGTGGTATGATCAATCATATAGAACAAAATAGACACTACCTATTACCCACTAATAAAGTCGGGTCAAGGTCAAGCTCTGAGTTATATGTCCAATGTCCCAATTTAATGGTGACTATTTTGTTTTTGAATCAATCCCATTTAAAGTTTATTCTCATTTATTTAACAATTTTCTTTACATGGTAAAACTAAATTGATCACCACTTTTAATATATAAGGTCCCATAGACCATATAAATTGAACTATGTCATCCATTTTAATCCCAACCAATACACATTCTAGTACACGCGACCAATGGTCTATGAATCGACATTCCATAACTGACTACTTAGGGTGTCTACTATAGCATATGTAGGAAAACAATATTTAGGATATATAGAAACTCTACGTACTAATTTTATTTATTAATTTCCTAAAAAATAATTAGCTAATAAAAATTATATAACATTACTAACACATAATATATTTCATTCATTCATACAATTCATCCTAAGTGGTATGGAATATGCATGGAATTTTAATCCTGTAAGGTGCCTAAAATGATGCATTATAAATTCTTCATTTCCCTCATCTCATTAGGAAAATGATAAAAATGAAATTACTAAATCATATAAATAATAACATCATAATTCAAGTTCATCTCCTAATGGTGTAAACAGGTCAACTTTAATAAACATAATATATAATAGTATGTCCTATACTAGGTAATTTGGTCTTTACCTATATGTGGATTAGCTACTCCCAAACATATCTCATTACCAAATATCAATACATTCCTAATATTCTATATAATATTACCAAACAATAATAAAATATAAATTAATATCCTTTGATACAACATTGTGATATCCCAACATAGGTTCCACTCGGAGGTGACCCGAACCGGTGGGCCACATGGACTCAAGCATGCCTCAAATATGCCAGAGGATTCTGGATAATAGCAAGGGACTAGTGTGTGTCTATGGGGAGATTATAGAATCTAGTCAGATTACCATAATGGTATAATCAATAGATAAATAGAGGTAGTATATTAATAATGAAAAATTCAAAGGAAACATATATAAACAACCAATAACTAAATAATAATCAAAACCAGTAAATCGAATCACACAACATATTTGATGATATCATGCCTACTAAAAATAGATAAAACATATATGCATGGAAGTAGGTAGTCAATATAGTACATGAAAAACAAAGGATAAAAAAATAAAAAATCTATCCAAGCATTCTGAGCTCTATCCTATCCATCTATCCCTAATCTCCCTTCCTAATTCATGAAAGAATTCAAACATCCGGAAGAGGAAACTTCCCCTTATCTACACATGCAATCATATAGTCTTCCCTAGTACCATCAGTGGCCCAAATATGGTGTGATATAAACTTAGTTTTCCACCACCAATGGAATCTATAAATATACAATAAGTTCATATAATATGGAAATGTGAATTTAATAAAGGATAAAAGTAAATAAAACTATAATGTGTCAGTTCTGGTTTCAGATGTACACTAGGATGATGCTACCTGCTTCAGCCTTAGTCATATGATCTCTAAACAATTAACCAAATATATACACATATATGGACTGTATGCATATTTCTGTCTACAACTATATATGTGGCCACTACCACTAGCATGTACAAAGACGTAACTCATACATCCAGAAGATGTAGCATGAGTATCATAAGTATCAAAGGATTCCTTTCCCAGTATCACATGATTGGGGACACCATGATGGGTATCTCAATATTAAATTTCTTGATGGACATATAAGAAAATAAGGGCCTTCATTCTCGTATATCACAATCATAAGGGTTGTTATGCTCGTAACATGATTAAAATGGGTCATCATGCTCTTATCACATTTATAAAGGGTGTCTATGCTTGTAACACATTTACCAAGTGTCGCCATGCATGCATCACATTTATAAAGGTTCTCCCTTCCCAAAACACATTTTTAAATAGTCTCTATGCCCATGTCACATTTATAAAGGGTCTCTATGCCAGTATCACAATTGAAGAAGGGTCTCCATGCCCATATATATGATTATAATGTTCATAATGGTCATTATTCCCATTTACCAGATTCAATGAGGGCCTCCATGCCCATACATCATAACAGTGATAAGTAAACATTTTCTTTTATACAATCCAATGGATAATTCATAACTCATTAACATTTAATAATATTAAGTGTGTAACTGTTGATCAATATGATTATATGACATGGGAATACCACTCACCGCCATTCAATGTATCATAAATTAATAAGTGTGTTATCTTCTTATGCTAAAAAATATTATCTATTTTGTTTATGTTATCATAATTTAATGTCCTAAAACCATTTAGATGATGGTTTGACCATTTGGTCATTTATTACCTCATTGGAAACGTGATTGGCACAATACAAGGGGTGTCCATAATTGAAGGGTACCTAATAAGGTCATAAGGTTCTCAATTCAGGAAACCATTTTAAGGATGATTAAATTTATGGACAATACAGGATGAAACCGATATGCAAAACATAATTAATATTATATAACCATATGAATTAAAGGGATAAATACTAGACCACCTACCTTACTCCTATAGAGAATCACATATCCAATATCAGCAATTAGTTTGGCTCATATCAAAAGAAAAAGGAAAATTAGAAAAAAAAAGCTATAAAAATATATCATATGATCCTGCAACTAAATAACTTTTTTGAGAGAAATACGAATAGAGAAGGCATGATATTAATAGAGTAATCACCAATGGATATCCAATAATACTGATGGAGAATAAAATGGTGTCTAGATGAAGGATTTGTTGTTGAACCTTAGAGTAGGATCTTGAGAGCTTCAATGAGAGGAGAAAGAGCTACATGTATGATGGAATGAAGAATTAAGAGGGTGGGTGAATTAAAAGGATATAAGGTTTTATTGTTATATTGGACAAAAAACTATGAATTCTCATGGTTTGGTCATACGGTTGGCCAAAATGTGCGCCAACCATGCGTACCTCACAATCTCAATAGGGGACTCGCATGGTTCAGGCAAACCATTTTCCTAACCATGTGCAAGAAAATGTAATATTCCTCTGGTTAAGATTTCATACAACATACACGGGAGTCTGGACTTGGGTACATAGTTTGGGAAAACTGTGCACCCATCTTTTCCCTCTATAAAACCCTGCATAGTTAGGATAAACCATGCTGATTCGATCAGACGGTTTCTACTGACCATGTGAACCAATTATTTTCTCCACAGGATATGATTTCAAGCTCCAAAAAAGCCTCAGGCACCCCCCTAAAAACTTTGGTGAGATCATTGGGAATCCATAAAAGCTCCAAAAGAAATATTTAGACTAAAATTTAAATCATCGACACCTTATAGAAAAATTGGTTTCTTACATTATGGGTCATAGGACACTCAATTAGTGCTCTGGCCCCGTTGTCCACATGACCTCAGGAATTCCTCCTTGTATGATAGAGGCCTTCAAATAGTAACAAAAGTCTAATATGGTACCAAGAATAGATTATACTCTATGTATCAGAGTAAAAAAATCATGTATAAAACTCAAAATAACATCCACATCAAAATATCGATGTATACTGCAATAATACAAATATTCATCAATAGGTTGTGAGATCGGATCTCATACACACCAAGCATTACAGGGTATCAACCATCTCATTAGATGATTCCCAAGAATCCTAGATAATAACAGTAGTAAAAAAATGATACAAAGTTCCTAGGTGTCCTTTGAAATCTCAAGCATCAAACACAAATATAAACAAAAATACAAAAATGGAGAACCAAATTCCCCCGGCCTTCATCATTTCAGACCTCCCTAGGTCTTAATCACTGTTGTTGGTTTGGTGTTCTCGAATCCTTATTTTTAATAAATAAGTAATTTTGATGATGATGATAACCAAATTCCCACACCTCTCATCAATCATTTCCACACCATAGAGATTCCATGTTATTTCAGATTCTAAAGGGACACATGAAACCATCACTACCCAAAAAAACACACACTCTCATTTCCATTATATTAAAATGACATCCACTCGGGTCCTCTGGGTGAAATTTATGTAGAGGCATTGTAACAGACCAGGTTTTTCCTCCAAAAATAAATATTGTGTTTGATGTATTCATCCACACAAAACACTGAAACCAAAAAATATATAGAAAAATATAAGGCATTCATATCATTATTAGGTATAAATAGTGGTAAAAAAATTATTTAACTTGTATTAATAAATATATATAAGGTAAAAGTAAAATAAAATTCACCTTAAATATCAAATCAGTTGGTACAACTAAGGAACTAATGAAATATCTTTTATAAAATTTAATTCTATTAAATAATAGTATATTTTTATATTAATAAATTATTAACACTAGTTTAATTATTAATTTATATGAAATGGGAAGTATAATTGATAGTATACCAAATGTCATTTTCATATAAAAAGTAGTTTTTCCATAAATTTTAGGTTTTTAAATAAAATTAATTTATAAATTTTAGGATATGAATTTTAAAAAAATTAAAATTGTTTTTTGTATTTATCATGAAAATATTACCTTAATAATAATTTTTGATATTTTTTAAAAATAATGACTTTTAGGTGAAAAGTGAAAAATGACATTTTTAAAAATAATTTTTTTGACATTATTAGTAGATAAGTATGAATTTAAAATTAATGAAATGTTTTATTAGTAAAAAATATGTATTTAATAATTGAATTTATAATTTTTTAAAAAAAATAATTAATAAACCCATATTTTACATTTTACAATTTAAATTATTTATTTTTTAAAAAATATTAGTATACTTTATACATTTAGAAATTTAAAAATTAATTTGTATCTATTATAAAAATTGAATGAAAATGGATTTTAAATTTTAAAACAATGGTTCCAAATTATATAATAAGGATTATTTTATATTTGGGTATAAAGAATAAATTACCAAGGTAAAAACTAGTTAATGTGGTGAAAACAGAATTTGTAAAAAATGAGAAACCTAAGATGTAATGGGATGAACATGTTTAAAAATGGATTTAATTAAGTGGTGGAAGTGTACATAAACCATATCTCTTCTAAACATAATTATTTCAAAAAATATTCATGCATTTTCCTTGATAGTTACTTCCCAATATTGAAGTGTTTTACATTTTAATAAAAATGTCTCTACTTTTCACTTATAAAATGAAAACTATTATCTTAACTTCTCATCATTCCAAAACAACCAAATATCATCAAACATTATACCCACATCTATTCTTCACACATATAGAAACCTTAAGTGTGTTTTTCTCTCCTCAAAAGAACATTCCTCAAAGGTTTAATTCCTCTCCCAAAGGAGATAATCCAAGAAGTGGGTATAAGCTGGTCACCTCTTTTTTTTATATTTTTTATATGATTTTATTATTCAAAAAATTTAATTTCAAAATTATAAAATTATAACATAAGAATAGTTATTATATTTTTATGTTATTATATTGATGGTACAAGCATTAACCACCCTCTCCTTTTTCATTAAGAAAAATGAAAATGTTAATTGTGTGTTGTGCGGATTATCGCCTCTACAAATAAAAGTATTTCATTTTCCTTCAATTAAAACCATGGCTAGTTTTATTTTATAATTTCAGAGTTTATATGATATATATATGTAATATATATATCATTAATATTGTTCTTTTTGGATAACACCAATCTAATGTTCATTATAAAAAAATCCATCTGTATTGGTAAATAACCCAAAACTAGTTCATCACAATTTTCATCTTCATGAAACATGAATAAAACATCCATATAATTGAATTATAACATTATAAGTCATTATAAATGAATAATTAGTATTCCTTTAATAATTTTTAAATTATTTTTTTGGATAAAAAGGAATATGAAAACCACTTTTATGAACCTAGTTCAAAATGGTCAAGATTATTAACACTCGATGTCGAAAAAAGATGACAACAATAAAATACACAAACTGAATTGTTATCAATGAAGATTATAAATGTAAATTTATAGAAATAATTTTATCAAATAGGAAATTAAGATGTTTGTCTTTATGATGTAGTAATTCAAATAACTTCCAAGGAAGTAAAATTTAAATGTAAGTAACTTTGTAACACAAACTACTTTATTTGAGTGATGTAATTTTTAATTGAACTTTTTTCCAAGGAATAAAATTTTAAATGGTGTTCTATTTTTATTTCTAGGGGAAAAAGAGTTTTCAAAAATATATATATTTTCATGAAATTTTTTATTTTAATTTTTCTTAATAAACAACTAGACTTTTTATAAGAGGATCTTAACTAAGACCTTTACAATGATGATTACAAAATGTTTTCAAAAACAATTTTTCATGATTTGGTTTTCATTATCGCAAAATGATCTATCTATAATGGATTTATATTACATGTTTCACCCTATATTATCATTAATTATGTGATTATTTTGGGTTATTATGTTTTCAATTTCCAATGATTTAATTCATGTTGTTATTTTATACCATTTTTATTTTTTATGAAACCCATTTTATTTACATGGGTTAATTATGAAAAAATGATTTAAATTTATTTATTTCATGAAACCTAAATTATTTCCCTAGGTTATTTATGAAAATTTAATGATTTCTATTGGGATGTTTTATGAAACCCAGTTTCTTTCCATAGGTTCATTATAATGTGAAAAGTGATAGATTTTTAAGTGGTACACATAAGTAGGTATGAATGATGGGTGGGGTCCTATATCTCCCTATAATTAATTTGTTAAGAGTTTATATACAATGATATAGGTGTTAATGATTACATTTTAGTTTCTTATAATAATGGGAAATAATATTGTGCATCAATAATGTAATGTTTCCCTATACCAATGTATGTTCCCTAGTTAAAGGATGTTATTCACTGTGATATTATTATATCATGATTCAAGGTTTATGTTAAATAATTCAATTCCATGTTATATAATTTATGTTTCTTTGTTGATATTTTATGGCTTTAAATTTTTATTCTATGTACTTTGAATCTCTCTTATGTTTTACTATCATCTCCCATGATAATATGATATTTCTATAATGATCATTATTTACATATTCTTAGGAACTCATCCTTGATGAAATAATTATTCACCAATTTTTGAGTGTTTGAGCTCACCCATTTCTTATGTTTTCATTCCCCAAGTTATGAGAATGAGCCTTACTAATGAGATGTTTAAAAGATGGTCTAGTATGGTTCCTTTAAGCATATGTGATCTGATATATTATAAAATAATATGATTATGTGGATATTATTTAATGACATTGAACCTATTGGTCCTTAGGATATTATAATTTATAAAAAGTAATGTTTATATTAGGTAAAATATGTAAAATAAAGTCATGTATATCTTGGGTCTCTATACTTGGTATTCGATCTAGGAGAAGTTATTTTTTGTGATTAGATGATCTATTTTTAGAATTAAGGTTATAAAACCTTAGAAGAAAACCCTATAGAAGGATCTAAGTATAATATGATATCCTAAAATATTATTAAATTATTTAGTAGGTTTTTTTCTAGAAAATAATCCTTATTAGGATACTAGAAAGTGGATGATGGTTATAACAAAATTTCTCCTAGGGGTAATAACATCAAAGATGTTATTTTGTGTATTAAATCAACCACGACTTGGTTCATGAAAAATATGTCTGACTACACACTTGTCTAGAAACTTTATGGGGATATGATTTGGTTGATCTCGTACTCTTTAAAAACCATTTTTAAGGATTTATTTCCTAATTTAATTAAGTGCTTAGGTTAATTTTTCATCACTAATGGTAACTCCTTTTGGTTTATGTAATAGGTGGAACTTTAAGTAGTCGAGATAACAATAGGTATGAGGAACAATGAGATGGTTTCCCAAAAAAACAGTATAATGGAATTGGAATTGGTGTATAATACCTCTTAGTAATACTCACTAAACTATCTCATGATATGAATAATGATAAGAACCACATTGAGCACTAAAAACACTAAGGAGGGAGAAGCATTATATTGAGTCTTTCATGTGACGACAACCACCCTCTTTTAGAAGCTCTTTAAATCAACATATTAACAAGAAATGGATCAATGTGATAGAAATCATATTTTCCATTATATAGTTCTCAAAACATAAGAAGGTTATTCTGGATATTAAATGATTAGAAGTCAAGGTCGAATGATGGTGGAATAATATTTACAATAGGATCAAGAAATAAGAAGTATACTTGATAGAATGGAAATAATTTTATAATGTGTTCTTTTTAATGTTTTTTCCTTTAACTCTTCACACAAATGTGGAGAGTGAATTATTATAATTGAATCAAAATAAGGATGGATCCATTTGTATATATAAAGAAAACTCCATTAGTATTTCAAGATACACCTCTGGTTTTATCTCTGATCTATAAATTAAAATCAATCATTTTCTCAGTGGATTAAAAACTAATCTTTGAAAGGCTTTGTCTATAAGATATTTTGGAAGTTATGAATAAATTTTTTGATGTTCACTTAAGGTGGAGATAGAATTTCGGGTGTATAAATTTTTTATAGAGGGAAAAGTCATGGTGTAATACCAAGGGATCCCTGATGGTATGTCATATGAGGGGAAGAAATTTCAACACCCTAATTTCAAAATGTGTGGGTGGAAAACCCTAGGTAATTTCCTGAAAGGATAAATGAAGTGTTTTATGTGTGGTAAATTTTCCCACCAAGCCCGCAACCACTGAAAGTAGGAAATGATTTTTATTAACAAGATTGAGAAGGATAAGGTACCTGGTATTGATGTAACCACACTACATTCATTTGAGTTAAAAAAGTTTATAAATTGTGAAAATCAATGGCACATCCCTCTGGGTAACAATTAAAATAGGGCACAATAACCAACCATACAGTGGAAATAAGGAAGGGAATTAATGATCAGTACCGCTGAGGTAGATCGCAATAAAAAATTGATTCAAGGTACACTTACTCTTAATTATATATTTTAAAGTACCTTATTTTATTATAGTTCATCTCATTATTTTATATCATAACATTTTTATAAGAATTTTTTCAAAACTCATCCCAGTGGGGCCCGTGTCATGACTCCCCAATCTCACCTTCAATATACCAGGACTGGTGACTGGAACTAAGCAGGCATATCACTAAAATGGGATGAATTTACTATGTACCTGTATGTACACACACATCTCCAATCCCAAAAAAATGATTAAATGTGAAAAAACATTAAGTAAACAATGCATGCAGACAAAAATATCACATAACTAGTGTACGAAGGGATTTAAAGTAAATTAAATAGTTCCAAATACAATCTCATTACAAGAAGTTTGTAAAATGATTTTAACTTGTATATAAAAGGTACTGATACTACTATATGAAATCTACAAGAACACACCTCAGTCAGTCTGGTCTCATTAAGCACCATCTAGTCCTGGTCTTCCTTGGACTCCCTCAAAAGTTCCATCATCTACACAAGACATGACACGTGCATGAAAATATATTATAGGGGTGAGTATAACAATTCTCAGTAGGACACCCTAAAACCAAAAATCAATATAAAAAAGGAACGTATTGTTAGCTCTACACAGGTATATGTCTATAACACATCTAACAAGAATATACAGTTATACTCTAACCAAGAAACAAAGTCTAGAGGTAAGTCACAACCAATATTTACCAACCCTAGGAATTTGGATTGAAGATTCCACAAAGCACTTATCTAGGAGAACACACTCTTGAGTCCGATAGTACTGATGATGTTCATCTGAGTGGTACTACTCATCGGGTCTCACTATGAGAGAGATACTCTGGTAGATCTGAAGAGAGATATGATACACGGGTTAGGATCATAGCTAGATCCATGGGGTGATACCAACAACTCAATATGAATTAACTTTCTAATTATAGGATCAATGTCTGTGTAGGGTTGGTCATGAGGATACCAAGAACTCCACCTAGGGTATAAAGATGAATAAAGGATCCTTATCTAGGCCTCTCATGGGATTCTAACAACTCTATACATGAAGTACTAATGAAGGTATCATAGTCCTAGGAGTGGGAAATGATTCATACCAACCTTCAAGGAAATAATAAAGGGGTCAAACCCTAATTAAAATTGTCCTAGATACAGAGCACAAGAAATTGTGCATGGCGTATAAGAGGGTCACATGTCGTCTTCCCTGAAGCCATGTACAACCTCTGTATAATGGACCATTCCATTCTAACCCATGTAATGTATATGATGGATAAACATTGTGCATAAAGTTTACATGATGTGTCCTTGCATCTGGGGTCCACCAGTGAACTCCAACTATGTGCTAGTACATAGATCCATCCTATATATCCTTGTTTGTGTACCAGTACATGGGGTAGTCCGTGTAACCGGTCAAGGCCAAACTATGTGGGGGGCACATGACATGTTGGAATCCCCTCTACTCCACCCCATGTTCATGTTCCTCCTAGGGTAAACAATGTTTCAATCAAATATTGGACACACATCATGTATTTGGGATATAGGTTATGTAGTCGGGACAACACGCCATGTGTATCGGGTTTTCAAGAAACCCATATTCTTCCTATGCACATCACAACCGATCATCCAGATCCCATTCTTATTGTCTATTTTACTCAAAACTTTTGATATAGGGTCATTTCTCTATAGTAACATCAAATCGATGGGTTTTGGTCTTTCAATCATCTTGAAAATATGATTCTGTTCATTTTCATGCACCTCACCCAAAGAATGATGATTTCAGAACCACTTTTATTTGAATGATTCAATCATTTTCACCCCTCCATTTCATTATATCATGTCCATATCAACAATATCACTTCATTTCACCAAAAAAAACCTTTGTAATAATCGATCCATTAGTTGGGTGTGAACCACAAACCAAAGTGTCACCAGCGATGAATGAGAAAGGAGGGAGAAAAGAACAAAGAACAATCTCAAGGAATGAATCTCAATAATTTTTCATTCTAGCCATAATCCATTTCTATAATAATGATAAAATAATAAAAAAAATCTTCATAAGATTTATAACCCATCAAATACTGGAGAATAATCCCATCCTGCAAATATGACCGATCTGCATGCTAGTATGTTCATGGATTAGTATGCATTCATCATAGGAATCAAGAATGTGAATGAAAATTGAAATGATCCATCCTACCTAGATTCATATTTCTCATTAATGAAGAATGGTCTTCACATCATTTTTTTGGTGATATTATACAAGATTGGTGTGCATCGATCATTGACCTAAGATTTATCCTACTCAAGAGAATTCTTCATATCCCTCTCTCTATGTCTCTAGAGGATTTCAATGTTATGAGGAAAACCATAGATCTCTAACAAAGGTATTTATTTAAAGACATAACATGTTGCTGCATCAGTACATCGATAAATGAAATAAAATAATTTTTTGTAAATAATTTTATTAATTTTATTGCCCATGATGAATTTCTACAAACAGCCTATGCCGAGCAATGTCAGTTTGTGCGTTGGGTAATTCCACTATTCTGAACTCAATGGTGCCCTTTAATTTTTGATCTGGGAAACCGTTTGTAAGTAATTACTCTTTTTTAGAAAAATTGTTTACATGGGTTATTTAGTATTTTAATATATTGTAATCATTTTTTCGTTGAAAACTGAGACTCAAAATCACACTTCCTCTCAGTGACTAGTTTCAAAATTAATCCATAAAATATTTAACAATAATACATAATTAATATGAGTCTTTAAATTCTCCAAACCTTGTGGATTTACATCCTCCAACATCCTAAACAAAGGATACAACAAAAGATGAGGGTTCCGGGCATTAATCTGAGACTCCTGCTCCAAAGTGATCTCCTAGAGATTTCTGTATAGCAACCAGAAATGAACTAAGGGAATTGATTTCCAAATAATGATCCACTCCTGCTAATCCTCAATTTATACTAGGTACATAGTAAAAGTTGGTCCATCCTCAATGTCCAGCTCACCCTAGTTGATGATGTGTGATGGGTCATGCACATACCTCTAAACTACAACACATGGAAGATGTCATGTACCCGATCTAACTGTGGGGGTAGAGCTAAGCAGTACACCAACTCTATGGAGTATCTAAAAATGTTCGATGAACCTCTAAGATAGATTCCCTTTCAAGACAAATCTTTACAATCCACATCGAGGTGAGATGTATAGGAACACATGGCCTCCTAAATCAATCTTCAAAGGCCTTAATCACCTATTAGAATAAGATTTATGATGACTCCATGTATTCCTCATCAATTCTTGGATGATCTTCACATTTTCTATAGAATCTCACACCAACTCTATTCCCATGAGTGCTGACTCTCCTAGGTCAGTTCAGCAAAGTGGTGACCTGTAGGGCCACTGGTACAAAGCCTCGAATGGTTCCATACAGATGATGGAATGGTGGATGTTGTTATACAAAAACTCTACTAGTGAAAGTCGGTCCTCGTAACTATGACCAATGTCTAACATGCAAGCTCGTAGCATGTCCTACAGAACCAAAATGGTTCCATCGGTCTAGTCATCATTTGGTGGGTGAAAGACTATTCTCCATTATAAATGGGTCCCAAACACCTCTTATAATACCTTCCACAACTCGAATATAAAATAAGAATCATGATCTGAAACTATTCTTGATATAAATCCATGGAGTAGAACTATATCCTTCTTGTAGAGGCATCCATATCTCTCTATTTAACTTTGCCCTCAGATATTTTGGAAGTATAACTACTTGGTGAGTCGATTCATGATCACCCAGATGGCATCATTCCCCCTAGATGTACGTGGTATGAAACTTAAAAAATCCATTGATATACCATCCCACTTCTATTATAGAACCTCAAGGGGTTGATCCAAACCCACTGGAACTTGGTGCCCATCTATCACTTTCTGACAAGTAAGGCATCAAAAAATGAACTCTATAACTTTTTCTTCTTCCATGGACACCAAAACTAATGTCAGAGGTCCTGGTACATCTTTAACACACCTAGATGTACCTACAAAGTGGAGTCATGATACTACCTCAAAACCTCCTCTTGTGACGTCACTGGTACTATTTTACGTCATATTAAAAAAATGAAATGTTCCCCACATTTTGAAAATCTATTAGGATCACATCTTGTAGACATCTGAGCATATAGATTCTCATAGCCAGTATCTCCAAGATCTGCCTCAATGAATAAAGGTAATATTGGAGGTGTTAGAACAATTGACTGGAGGTAAGATTCTTCATCTCCATCCACTAATGATAATTGTAATGAGGCTAACAGCTCTGATTCCTCATTCAATAACTGTGAACTAGATCTCTTAATGAGAGAATCTTCTACCATGTTCCGCTTCCTAGAAGTATAGACAATATCAAAGTCATGGTCTTAGAGGAACTCTATCCATCACCTCTACATCAGGTTGAGATAGTTTTGAGAGAATGTATACTTGATAATCTTGTGATCATGGTAGATGATAAACTACTCACCCATCAGGTAGTGTCTCCACATCTTCAACGTGAAGTCTACTGCTGTCAAATCAAGATCTGGATCATGTAGTTCTTTTCATATGGTTTCAATGGTAATGAACCATAGACTATCACTGATTTTCTAAACATCGGGACACAACCATTTCTGGTTCATAATGCATCGCATAACAATACATAGTCAACACCCTCATTTGGAAATATCAAGATTGGAGTGCTCATCAAACTCTTTCTAAACTACTAAAAATACGGATGAAACTTCTCAGTCCACACGAAAGGATACCCCTTTCATGTCAAATCAATCATAGGTACTAATATCCTAGAGAAATAATGCATGAATCTTAAGTAATATCCTTCTAGCCTAAGAAAGATGCACACCTCTTTCACGATATTAGGTGTCTCCCATGATAACACTTCCTCGTCATTGTCTGGTTCCACTACCAATTCATCCACTGAGATAACATGCCCCAATTCTATATTTTTATATTTTCAAAGAATCACTTTATGTCTTATAAAGTGGAGTGATAGAATATAGAACTATCTCTTCGAGATATTTTCATAAATCTGGTTCTCTTTGAGTACGTCAAGAACTATCCTTAGGTGTCATGCATGCTCCTCATTTTACATCGAGTATATAAAGATATCATCGATGAAGACTACCAAAAAACACTCTATGTAAGGTTAAAATATCTAGTTCATGAGTTCTATAAACATTGTTGGGGAATTCATCACACCAAAGGGAATCACCAAATACTCATAATGAATGTAATTACATCTGAAGGTCATCTTTGGTATATCCTCATCACATACTCAATGCTAGTGATAGCCTAATCAAAGGTAATCCTTCGAGAACAATCAGGCCCCTCTCAACTGATCAAATTCTTCATCAATTCTTGGTAGAGGATACTTGTTCTTCACGGTCACCTGGTCCAAGTTTCTATAGTCCACACACAAAATCAATCTCTCTTATTCCTTTTTGGAAAACAAAATTGGGGCTACCTAGGTTGAAACACTAGGTCTCATGAATCCCTTCCTCTACAATTCCACCAAATGCACCCTCATTTCTCAAATCTATATGGGAGCCCTCTAATATGATGTTGTAGAAATCAATGCTATCTCAGGGTGAAAATCAATGCAGAATTGTATCTCTCATTGGGGAGATAAACCTGGAGCATCGTCAATAAATATGTCCTCATACTCCACCACTACTATTGGAAACTGAAAACTCATAACATCTACTGCACCAAGGGTCAGGTTATCCAACTATTGAGTAATCAGTTGCACCCTCCTATGCCTTAGTCCATCTTAATTTTCTTGGGATTCCTTTTCAATGAAAAAAGGAAAACATCATTAAATCACTATAGACACACCACACCCTTCACCTAAAATATTCAATCTTGGTATGGACTGCAGATAACCAATCCATACCAAGAATGATGTCGTCATGCGTTGATGCCACTAATAAGAGGTTCCAATCAAAACTCTTGACTCCAAGGGTCATGTCACACTATCAAAATATGTGTGTGATCATTAAGTCTCTTCCAGTAGTTGTCTCCAAGCATAAGGGTCGAGTCAAGAGTTCAACTAGAATCTATAGGTCTCATACAAGATATGTGGTGATAATGGAATGACTAGAACATGTGTCAATCATTATGGTAGCTAAAGTAAAAGAGACATAGATCATACCTTGAATCATTCCTTAAGACACTGGGTCATAAGACATAACCATATGTAGTTGTTCCCACCCCTATCCTCTAGCTCCCTGATCCTAGATTTGACCACCTAGGGGTTGTAGTTGTAATAAGTCAAAACATTGACCACCTCCTGCTACTCTCCCAACTCCTCTGCCACATCCTTCACCCAATGAATCTACCTGCTCTTATTGTTATCTCTACCTCGATGGTTGATAGAGTTAATATTTTCATTATTATTTATATGTTTTTTAAATATTTAATCCCTCCATGTTATTCTATTAGAGTATTTTTTCAACATTTTTGGGTTTTGGTGTATTTTGGGCTTAAATGTGAAAATGGGGTATCTCTATAAAATTGACAGTTTTTGGGAGCTTCTGTTTTTAAGTAATTACTTTTACATTGTTGATACAATTGAAGTCATTAGTTTTTTAAGGATTCGTATTCTCGTGGGATTCGGTTTTTTCTTCTAAACCAAGACCCAATTAGAAACCCAATGGTACATAAAAATCAATCAAATAGAGAAATTAGGTTGGCTGGCTGAATGGACCCCACAACATTAAATTTAAAATATCTCATTCAACTGACCTTAAAATGAGGTGATTCTAGCTAGTTTCAACAGATAACTTTCAAGGGACGGTTTACATTAAATTTCATAAAATAATAATCTCATCAAGGCATATTGTGGGCGCGTCCAAGTGTAGTGGGTGAAACAGTGTTTGGAAGACAGAATAAGTTAAACTCGCTAATCAAGTCATATCGTCCTTTACACTCATCCAAAGGATTTGATATTTTTAGGATCAATAGAAAACTCAGTTTCCCACATATTATAGGAAGGGATATTTTCTTGATTTAGATGACTGGTTAGCATAGCAGAGGAAAACTTCTGGAGGACAGATTATAGAGGATCAAAATTTATGTCCTGGCTTTTCTTTCTTTTGTTCTTCTTAGGTTTGTAATGACTTCTTCTCCCCCCTTAAACTTGGTTAACCTTACCATGGTGGGGTAGATATTCTATGTAATTATGTAGGGGTAGGTTTTACCTTTTTTAATTCTTTAGTTCTTTCACATAATGTGTTAATATCCTCTTTTCTCTTCTTCAGATCGTTTTCAATTTCTTATAATAGTTTTTATTATCATGTACGATTGTATCTTATTTTATATTCTATTTTTTATTTTTATTTGGTCAATGATCAATATATCCCTCCACTAGGTTATGGTTTATATATGGTGGAAAATACCAGGACATAGTGGTGAAGTACTCTGCGATCACTGGTACGTGTGTGAGGAGTAGTGAATGTTTTTGATTTCTTGGGATAAACAAGTCCCGATTGGGAATTTATAAATATAATTGGGGGTATTAGCTACAAATATATTACACATTGTAAGGATATTAGACCAATATGAGGATTTATAATGGTTTATTCTCACATTATTATTTGATCAGGGGAGTGAGAAAAAACGATTGTGGATTCTCACTCTTAACGACTTAGCAGAAAAGAATTGGGTAAGTTGAACTGTGATAGAATTACAGTTGGAAAATCAACACTAACCAAATCACCATTTTATAACACTAATTTATATCAAATCATTTTTCTATTTTTTTAGAAACATTCACATAATTTCTTTACTTTATTTTGTTTCTTTCATGTATTTTAAAAATCATACAATTTCAATAACAACATCACTTATTCCTCTTATTTTAAGTGGAAAACATTATTGTTGAGAACTCCTCTATGGAGAAAATCTAGTTAACCCACTATAATTAATTTGAAATTAGGTTATATTTGTTTCTTCCACACCCCCTGACAGGAACATGTCAAAACATGGTGTCATTTTTTGGGAGGTAGCACCAACATTTATTTTCTTTTCCTTCCATTCTATTTTCGTCTTTTCTCTTCAAAATTTCCTGACTATAACCTAAAAAATTGAACCTTTTCCCATAGATCATGAAATTGAAAGAACCTTGTTGAATATATATAGAAACGTTAATTTTAAATCTGAATTTTAGGAGATTCCCCTTGTAGACTCAAGCGAAACTTCAAGTGTTCACTCAGAGCCTATAGTCATGGCTGAAAATCAAAACCCGACTCCTAGGGACCTCTGTGCCCCACAATTCCTTAATAAAAAGCATCAACATGCCATGCAAGTGTAACAAAAGGATTTTGAAAAGAAATATAACATGATTCCTTTGAATACAAATTTTCATGATTTGGTAGGTGAAGATACAAACAAACACATTAAAGATTTCACACATGTTTGCTCAACTTTCAGACCCCGTGGAGTTGTTGAGGAGCAAGTATAGTGGAAGGAATTTCCATTTTCATTGGATGGGGTGGTAAAATAATGGTTTTACAGCCTACAACCAGGATACATTCATTACTATAATGAATTGATAATTTGTTTTATTTAAAGATTATTCGCCACATCTAGAAGCACATCCATTTGGAAGGAAATATTTTCCATACGAAAATCATCTGGAGAAACCCTTTAAGAGTTCTGTGAGAGATTTAAGAAGCTATGTGCCATCTAACCACATCAATCAATTGATGAACATCACTTTATTGTCTTCATCTACCAAGGACTACTGGACAATGACAAAAATATTCTTGATACAACATCTGGAGGTGCATTTATTGACAAGTCAGCAGTAGAATCCAAGGTCTTGATTGAGAAGATTTCCCCAAACTCACAGGAGTTTGGAACAAGAGGTATTGGAATAATAGGTATTCATGAGGTAATCACTTCTCATCCATTACCCTTACTATAAAATATAATTTAAGAGCTAACTACATTGGTGAGGCAGATGGCCTGGATGCAAGTTAGTGACCAACAAGTTCCAGCTAAGTTATATGGTTTAGGCTCATCACCTAATCATTTCACTGACCAATGTTCTGAAACACAGGGAATGGAAACATGTGTGGTAGCCTTTCAGAAAAGACACTTCCAAAAAAACCAAGGATGGAGAGATCCTAACAAAGTCGAATATGGGTTTAGAAATCAAAATAATCAAGGTAGACCCCCATACCAAAACCAGTTTTAATACCAACCACCATTATAGAATCAATTCCAGAACCCACCACCATTTCAACAAAAGCAGTCTTATAACTAGCCTCCATACCAAAAACCACCCACTTTCCAAAGAACCCATGAGTATCCATCTACAAGTGCACAACCTCCAATTCAAAACCAACAGAAAAAATCTGAGTTTTAGGGGTTGAAGGACATCGTTAAAGATTTTTCCAACAAGTTTTAAAGTCTCACAGACTTTTTGAAAAAACATCTACATAAACTCCCTTCCCAAACAATCACAAACCCAATAGATAATGTCAGTATGATAACAACAAGAAGTGGAAAAGAACTCCCACCACTATCCACCATTTAACCTAAAACAAGAATACTTGATGTGGGAGAGAATGAAGTTGGAAATGACTAAACTTCTATGAAAATGCATTGGGAAGAAGATAAGAAAGAGGGGGAGGAGAAGGATTTGAAATAGAAGAAGAAACACAAAACACCATTTAAAAGGAAACAAAGGGAGAATAAATACATAACCCAACCATTTCCATTGAGGATTATTGAATCAAATAGGTTACAATAAGAAGCACTGAAAAAAGAAATTCTAGCACCTTCTAGAAAGTGAAATCAACATACCTATGATTGAAGCACTCAAAAAAATTCCAAAGTATGATAAAATTTTCAAGGATATTTTCACCAAGAAGAAGATAATTCAAGGTAATGAGAGGATAAATTTGTGAAGAAGTGTTGCAGCCCTTATCAAGCCACAATTTCAAGCCAAATGTCAAGATCTCAGGTTGTTTTTTATTCCAAGAACTAATGGTTCATAAACTTTTTCTAGTGATTTTTGCATTTTAGGTGCATCAATTAATGTATTTCCTAACTTATTATATACTTATTTTCATATGGGATACTTGATGACCGAAAGAGTGGTGGTCCATCTTGCAAACAGATCCATAGTTTTCCCAACACGAGATCTGGAGGATGTCCTCATAAAAGTCAAAGATCATTTATTCCCTGATGACTTCAATGAGTTGAATATGGAAGATGATAGGATCCAATCACACTCACCTATAATTTTTGGGAGACCTTTCTTGATGACGGCCAAAACAATCATCAACATCCATGAAGGTACACTTACCATGGAGTTTGGAGACATCACTGTACACATCAATATTTTTGAATCCATGAGGCACCCATCAGATGATCATTCAATATTTGCACTCTCCCATGAATATAGTACATAACCAATTAAAGAATCAGGTATGTTTCATGAATTCTTATCATTATGAGATAATTTTTTTTATTAAAAATATCACTGAACATATGGATTCCTAAAGCACTAGATATTCTAATTTTCTATGGGAAGAAGAGGTAAAATATGATTTCTTTGATAAATTATTAAATGATGAAGAAGATGATATAATTTCATATGTACAGGATGTCAAATCTTTGGAAATGGGGAACCTCAATTTAGTTTAATCCCTTGATCATCCCATTGATCTATAATTAAAACGAATCCCCACGGATTTAAAATATGTATACCTTATAGAGGAAGAGAAATTACCAGAAATAATTGCTAATAATCTATCTAAAACTCATAAAAATAATTTCTTAATGTTTTCATAGAGAATGAACCATAAATATGGTGTATCTAAGGTGATATCCCAGGAATAAACCCAAAACTTTTCTCACATGGAATTTTTCTTAAGGGAGATTCCAAACCTGTCAGAAAACCCCAAAGGAGGCTGAACCCCGTCCTGATAGAGGTTGTGAAAAAAAGATATTGAGAAGTTGTTAAAAGCTAGGATCATCTATCTTATATCGAATTCATAATGAGTTAGCCCCATCCATATATTATAAAAGAAAACTGGCCAAACCATTGTGAGGAATGAAAATAATGAATTAATCCTTGTGAGAATTCTTAATAACAAGAGAGTGCACGTAGATTTTAGGAAGTTTAATGATGTCACTTTAAAATATCACTTACCTATCCCTTTAATTGACCATATGTTAGAGGGATTGGTAGGTAGAACTTGTTATTTCTTATTGGATGGATTTTCATGTAATTTTCAAGTACCCATTTCTCTCGAGGATCAAGATAAGAATACCTTTACTTGTCCTTTCGGCAATTTTTCATATAAATGGATTTCATTTGGATTGTGTAATTCTACAGGTAAATTTTAGATGTGTATGGTAAGTATATTTTCTGATCACATTAAATATTTCTTGGAGTTTTTCTTTGATTATTTCATAGTTTTTGGAAATTCTTTTGACCATTGTTTTAGAAATCTAGATAATGTTTTGAAAACATGCATTGAATTGAACATTGTTTGGAATTTTGAAATGAGTAATTTTATGGTTGAGAGAGGAATTGTCCTTGGTCAGGTCATTTCACAGAAAGTCATTGAATTTGATAATTCAAAAATTGAAGTGAAAATTCTTTGCCTTACCCAACTTGTGTAAAACATGTTAGGTCGTTTTTAGGACATGTAGGAATCTACTGGAGGATTATAAATGATTTCAGTCAGATTTATCTCCCTCTCTCTAAATTACTTTTGAATTATTATGATTTCGATTTCAATGGTTCATGTAGGGAATCCTTTGATGATTTGAAAAGGAGATTTATTACACCACGAGTAATTTAGCCACCCAATTGGGAAGAATCATTCGAGTTACTTTGTGATGCATCAAACCAAGCAGTTGGAGCAGACCTTTATCATAAAATTGAGGGCAGGCCACAAGTCATTACATATGCCTCAAAAACCTTAGATGTGGCCAAATTTAACTACACAACAACAACAAAAAGAGTTTTTAGTAGTTTTTTCTTTAGAAAGATTTAGATCATATCTGATTGGAACTAAAGTCCTTTTGTTTTCTGATCATGAAGCTATTAGGTACATGATGAAGAAGGCTGAAGAAAAACCATGGCTTGTGAGATGGATTCTATTACTACCAGAGTTAATAATATAAATCAAATATAATATGGGATTTGAGAACCTAGTGGATGATCACTGAAGTAGATTTCCCAACACTACTGAAGATAAAATTCCAGAAACTGAACCACTGAATAATCACCTTCCAAGAGAGAAATTGTACTTGATTAAAGCATAATTACCTTATCATGCTGACATGGTCGACTACCTAGTAAAATATCAAGTCCCATCTCATTTAAATTCTCACCAAATACACAAATTGAAAGCTGAATCTAGATATTATATATATGGGATGATCCATTTCTTTGGAATATTTGCAATGTCCATTTGATAAGAAGATGTTTTTCTGAAATTAAAATTGATTATGTCTTTATGTTTTGTGGAACATTAGCTTGTAGAGGCCACTTTGGACCTCAAAGGACAACAAGGAAGGTTTTAGAATCTGTACTTTATTGGCCAACACTTTTCAAATATTCTCAGGAATTTTGAAAACGGTGTAAAAAATGTCAGTTTATAAGAAATATTTCAAAGAGAAAAGAAATACACCAAAATCTGATTAATTTTTTTGAAATGTTTGATGTTTGGGGGAAATAATTTATTTTCCCTTTTCCAATATTGTTTATAAATTATTATAATCTAATTTCTTTTGATTATGTTTCCAAATGGGTGGAAGAAAAATCCACCAGGACTGGCGATGCAAATGTTATTTTTTATTTTGTTAGGGCTAACAAATATTGTAGGTTTGATGTTTCTAGAGCCATCATTACTTATCAAGGGACTCACTTTTTTAATATGAGAATGGAGGATTTTTTGAAAAATAATGGGGTTTATCATAAAACATCAACTCCCTATCATCCAGAGACTAATGGGAAAGATAAAGTTTCCAATAGGGAAATAAAAGAAATTTTAGAAAAGAATGTTAATACAAATAGGAAGGAATTGATCCAAAGGATAGAAGACACGTTATGGTCTTATAGTATAGCCTACAAAATCCCAATTAGAATGAGTCCATATAGGCCGATTTATGGGAAAAGTTATCAGTTACCAGTGGAATTGGAATACAAGGTATACTCGGCTATAAGTAAGATGAATATGGATCTTGAAAGTTATGGGAAAGTCATAAGATTGCAGTTACAGAGTTGAAAAAAAGTATAAGGGAAGAATTTGATAATTCTAGGATTTACAAAGAGAGAACAAGAGTGGATCATGGAAAACTGATCCAACCAAAATACTTCCATACTAGATACAAGGTTTTGTTATTCAGTTTAAGACTCGAGATGATGCTAGGTAAAATTCATTCTAAATTGGATGGTACATTTATAGTTACTCATGTATATCCTTTTGGTGTTGTGCATATTGTGAAGGATGGAGAGATGGAGTCATTCACTGTCAATGAACATATACTGAATAAATTCTTTGGGACCATGCCATCAGAGCCAATGGAGGAGATCACACTCCTCCAACCTATTTATCAATAAACTCGATCAGGTCATACATCTCCTTTACATTTTCTAGATTTCTATGTTTTAACTTAAAATGTTCTGACGTGTTAAATCAATTTGAATTCATTATTTACACTATATCATTTAGTTTTGGGGGAGGGAGCCTTTGTAGTTTAGTTTTTTTATTTCTTAAAATGTTTGTGTGTTTCAAGTTTTGTGTGTTTCTTATTAAATATCTATGTGTGTTTTAATCTTTTGAGATTAAATTATTATCTTTGACATTTTTGAAACCCATTTTCGTGGGAGAAATAATTTCTTCCATGAAACAGAGGTTAAATGAATGCTGAAAATGACTTTGTTTCACATTAAATTATTTGGGAATTTCATGAAAAGTACTCTTATTTTTTAATCCCATGCCACATATTAGTATCATTATATTTGAAATCACATTCCTGTGAGGATTATAAACCTATTATTTTCATATTCTTTATATTCACCTCACTTATTGAGAGAGTCAAACAATGCTTGATTTAATCATAATTTGATTTATTACTATCAAAACATAAGGGTTTCAAGTACATGTATTTTAAATGATTGAGGAATTTCGTTGGATTTAAATCACCTTTTTAAATAAAATTCTTTTTATAATGTAATTCCTTGAACATTTAGTCCTTGTAGTCTTTAGAATCCATGAAAAACCTATTAGGATAGCCACATTACAATCCAATTTTCCCTATCCAACCTGCTATTGAAGTAAAATTGCATGATCTATTTGAACATAAGTGTTGGGGAAGATGTCTTGTATTGTGTTACATTATTTGGGGATACTTTGGGTGAAAATAAAAAGTTAAGGAGAAGTTATTGCTTCAAAAAAATCATTCTTCTAAAAGATGTGCCTTTTCTAGAGCTTTCATGATGAGAGAAGTTGTGCCTTTCTAGACCTTCTAAATGGAGAAAGAAATTTGTGCCTTTTTGGAGCTTTCAAGAAAAAACATATTTGAGAATATGGTAATTTTTTATAGTGAAATAAAAAATGGTTTGAAATTTCCTTCAATATTTAATGATGATGAAGCTAAGTTTCTATTAAGTGGATTGGGGAGGAGACTATAATATTGTGAAAATTATAGTAATGCAATTTAGCTTCAAAAAGAGCCAATCCCTCTTCATTCAGCCTCAGAATTTTCACATCAAAAACCTACCAAACTAGAGCCACATAAAAAACATGGAATGTCCTAATGATAAACATATGTCTTTGACTCGAATTGGTTGGAGATGTAGTAATTTATCAAGCCTATGGTGACCCTTTTATGAGTTTGGATGAGAAAGACATTGCTAAAAAATTGAAATTTGTGTGATGATAGATATTGAATGTTAGGTAAGTGTTTTGTGTGCATGGGAGGAGAAACAAAAAAAATATATTGATTGATCAGAAATTAGGAACTTCATAAAATAGTTTTTTAGGATTCATGATATATTTTGTTTCTTGTGGTCAAAAAGGTAGATCTCATGGATATGTTTGTTGAATTTTATTTTATTTTATTTTGATTCTAACTTATCCAGGAGTCCATGTGATAAGTGTGAGGGAATTGATAGAGTTAATATTTTCATTATTATTAATATATTCTTTAATTATTTAATCCATTCCAATTATTCAATTTGATTATATTTGCATCATTTATGTTTTTTCTTGTGTATGTTGGGCTTAAATGTTAAAATGGGGTAATTATTTAAAATTAAAAGTTTTTGGGAGCTTATGTTTTTTGGTAATTAATTTTACATTATTTATCCAATTGAATTAAATATTTATTTATGCTTCATATGATCGTGGGATTATGATTTGTCTTTTGGACCGAGACCCAATTTGAAACCCAATGGTACAAAAAAATCAATCAATTGGAGAAATCAGTCTGGCTAAAATAATGTACCCCACTACATTAAATCTCAAATATATCCTTCAACCAAACATAAAATAAGGTTATTACAGATGTTTTTGATAGATAACATTCAAGGTACAGTTCACAGTAAATTTCATAAAATAATTATCTCATCAAGGTATATTTTGAGCGTGTCTAAGTGGAGTGGGTGAAACAGTGTTTGGCAGACAGAGGAAGTTAAACTCACTAATTAGGACATATCATCCTATCCACCTATTAAAAGGCTTTGATATTTTGAGGATTGACAGAAAACTCAATTTCACACATCTTATAAGAAGATATATTGGCTTGGTTCGGTTGGCTGGTGGGAATAATAGAGGCAAACATCTAGAGGACAGATTCTGAAGGATCAAAATTTATGTTCTTGCTTTTCTTTCTTTTGTTCTTCATAGATTTTTAATGACTTATTCTTCCCCCTTTAACTTGGTTAGCCATACCATGGTGGGGTATATCTTCTAAGTGATTGGGGAGGGGTAGGTTCACCCTTTTTTAATTCATTATTTCTTACACTTAATGTTTTAATATCCTCTTTTATCTTCATTGAATCAGTTTAAATTTCTTATAACAGTTTTTTTATCATGTACGATTGTATCTGATTGTAGATTATATTGTTTATTTTTATTTGTTCAATGATAAATATCTCCCTCCACTAGGTTCTAGTTTATATACAATGGAATATACTAGACCTTAGTGGTGAAGTACTCGATGATCACCATAACGTGTGTGAGGAGTAGAAAATGTTCATGATTATATGGGATAAACAAGACCTGATTGGGAATTGCCAAACATAATTGGGGGTATTAGCTAAACTATATTACACATTGGAAGGAGATTAGACCAATATGAGTTTTTATAAAGGTTTATTCTCACATTATTATTTGACTAGGGGAGGAAGAAGAAACGATTGTCGATTCTCACTCTTAACGACTTAGTAGAAGAGAATTGGGTAAGTTAAACTGTGATAGAATTAAAATTGAAAAACCAACCCCAACCTAATCACCATTTCATATCACTGATTTAAATCACATCATTTTTCAATTTTTTTTAGAAACTTTCTCTTAATTTATTTACTGTATTTTGTTTCATTCCTTTATTTTAAAAATCAACCAATTTCAAAAACAACGTCACTTCTTCTTCTTATTTTAAGTGACAAAAACTATTGTTGAGAACTGCTCTCTAGAGACAACCTACGTAACCCACTATAATACATTTTAAATTTGGTTATATTTTTTGCCACACCCCATGATAAGAACGTGTCAATGGTCCATCTACTGTCTTCCTGTCAGCGGGATAGTGGGTTGGACAATCTCAAGCGAGATGTCTCTTGTATTCACAAAAAATAACACCACATCTCTATAGGATGAATGGACCCAACTTATGTTCCCTAAACTACATATCCTCTATCCTAGGACCTACTATTTAAACTTATCCCATATTTAAGTCTCTGAGACTGACATTGGCTCCCTGCTACTGAGGTCTCTGCTTCTGCTTTCCAAATATTGACTGTCACCGGCAGTGTCTGCTCATCCAGGAAGATTTCAACCACCAAATACTGCTCAATCATCTCCCAACATAAGTAGGAATGCATAGAGGGATAATTCTAGCTTGGATGTATCTATGTATACCCCACAAAATAATTTTTCGATTTTAAAAAATAAATCACATTGAGGCTAAGTGAGAGACAGAAAACATAAAATTTCCCCACATGGTTCCATTGGAGGGCTGGGAAAAGAACCCTTTCTAGGACCAGACCCACTAAAAACACCAAAAAACACTACAATGAAACCCCTCAAAATATCAAGAAAACAAAAAATGGGCAGGTTAAGGAACACAGACAAGGACTGACCCACCCAAAACCATTAGAACGCAGCATTTTAGTCACCCCATACCCTACACTGATTCAACATCAACTCCATCACACAAATCATCCTTCCTTGGGGAAAAATGCAACCACTGCACCAAGGACTGCCCATCAGTGATCATCAAAGCACCGTCTCTAGGATAAAGGTAAAATCGTCAGAGTAAGTCATACCACCAGAAGAACCCCCACCACAAACACCACCAGCCCTATCCCAAATCACACAAGAAACTATCAAACCGTAAAAAAGTGGGGTCATACATAGGGGTAAAGGGAAATAAGAGTAGAGGAGGACCACCAGAGTCGAAAGAAAAATTGAGTTGGAAAAGACTGAACCAGAGAAAACACAGAAAAAAATAAATCGCACCAGATCTATAATAGAGGATGACTAGCGGGAAGATCTTCATTGACAGCACTCTAGAACCACAAATCATCTAAAAACACAAAACATCACCAGATTAGGATCGAAATGGAACACAAAATCAGAAGGATAAGGGATCCCATAGGCTCTGATCTTTCCTGATGCCACTTCTTTTGGCTGTGTAATAACTAGGACAGAAGATAATGGCCTTTCCAATTCTGACCCTGATGTAACCAGTCACCGCCAAATAAAAATTGGGATGTTCCATTATAGAAAAATGGATGAGTTCATCATGGGAGTGGGAGTGATGAACTTCAACCAGATTCATCAGAAGAGGTTTAATGATATTGAACATCAATAGAGCTTTAGAGGACATGCCAGACCAAGAACTGTGGAGTGGTCGACACCACACCGCACGACCCATCCCCCAACCATGCCATTCCCAAATAAGAAAGAAGGAAGAAGAGGATTAGTTAAAGGAACCCCTAAACCATAGAAGAGAGGTGGTAGAGAAACCCTAGGTCAATGCGGGGATATCTCTTTCACAACTCCCTTTATGGGCTCATCCTTCATGAAAAACTTATTATCTCCCTTTGTAGACCTCTCTCGAAGGTGTAAGCCATGAAGTACTGATCTCAAATAATATCCATAAGGTAACAAGAATGGTTAGTGAACCATGATTAATAATATACCACTAACATGTTTCCCTACTAGAACTATAGAAGCTCCCAAATACACACAAATCTAAGTGGAACTGGTGATAAATCGTCTTTGAAGAGGTGCTCGTACTCTGTCCACAAAAGAGTCAATGTGTCTTTAACATCCCTGGTAAATAACGAATAATAAATTTTCATATTTATTGATATTTTTCAATTAAATATTAATTTTACTTTAAAGGTGATTCTATGTTCTATGGTGTACCCGATATACAACAATGGGTTTCTTTAAAATCTTATGTTGCACACAATGTTGGGTCATACTGAAAAATAATAATATAATATTATTTTAAATGGTTGTTAACACCTAGTCTTTGTATTGTCAGGAATGAACAGAACTAACCATATTATGATTAAAAAATTTTCATAAATGTTTTTACATTTATCCAACAAATTTTAGAGGTTTAAAATGTGAATGAATCTAATTTTAAGCATAAATACTCTAATATTCTTTAAAATGTCGATTTACCGCCTTTTAATGGTGAACCATCGTTAAATATATTTTTGGTCACTTTTATTTGTTCTATTTGAAAAAATAAAATATTATTTAGAATAGGTACATCAATATTTACTTTGGGTAAATTATTGGTATTTTTCTGATAAAATTCACTTTTTTAATGAATAGTGAAATATATTGTATCTTAATCCAAAACTTTCTTTTAATATAATATATTTATATGGTTAGATTATATTTTTAATTGGTTTTAAAGTGTAATTAGATTATATTTTTACCATTTAATTCAATTTTGGTAATTGGAATTAATTTCACTTAGAAATTGAACATAAACAAGTGTCAATCTTTTGTTAGTTTTATTTCATAAAAAACACGCATTTTGTTTTGACAATGAGAATTAATTTTAAATTAATTAATGAAAATTATATGTTTTTAATTTGGTAAAATATACATCATTTTTTAATTTAGAATATCAAATATATCTAAATCATAATTTTTGGTATTTTTCTGAAAAACATCAATTTTTGATGAATAGCGAAAACATTGAGTAGTAGTTAAAAACCCGACTATTTCACTTAAATAAAAATTTTCTGCTTCTATGAATTGAATTCCAAAAATCCAACATACATGGTTTTTATTATTAATTATAATTTTGTGTAATAAGATGAAAATAATTTTTAGTGAATAGTAACTTTTGACTTTTATTTACCGCGGTTAAAGGTAAATAGGGTAATCCAAGGTAAAAATAATATTATAATAATATTAAATTACCCTAAAATGTGTCCAAATCATATTGGATGATAAATTTATGACCATGGGCATCCTTAGATCTATTGTGGGACCCCATGGAGTCACTTAATAGTGATAATGACACTTAATATTAATTGATTTAAAGTACTGAAAAACATGGCATAAACATGTATGTATTAGTAAATCAATTATTACATGGGGTTATATAAGTTATATCTTAGACTATAAATATTCATTTTAAAGATAAAAATATTTCCTATATCATGGTTGTTTTATAATTTTTAGACG
This sequence comes from Viscum album, assembly GCA_963277665.1. Lineage (NCBI taxonomy): Eukaryota > Viridiplantae > Streptophyta > Magnoliopsida > Santalales > Viscaceae > Viscum > Viscum album. The sequence goes on from OY728140.1 coordinate 163,880,958, forward strand.
TCAAATAAATAAAATTATTGGTGACACAGTGATGATGCACTCTTTACCTCATTAATGAATGATTTAAATAAATAAGATTATAAAGATTTAAAAAAAACAAAAACTATTCAATTCTTATTGGATAATTTTATTTCTAATAAAAGTAATTATATCTTCTACTTTAATAAATTTTTGACCTTTAGAAACCAAAAATAATTATATAATAAAATACTATTTTCAATCTTTCCTAAAGAGCCCCTCCCCCCCCCCTTATAAAAATCCCTCACCTATAACCCATTACTCACACCACTAAGGCCCTTTGACTCATCCAAACTCTTCCCAAATAATGTCTCAATATCCCTATCTTCTACTTAGTGGCCTTACCTTTGGCATAAGGCACTTCAATAAATCATTTTGGTTCAAACCAAAGGGAGTTGCCCGATTTAAAGGTAACATATTCTCTTAAGTTCTTTTCTTTTCTTTTACTTATCCAACCCCATAAACTCTTTTTATTCCTTTATTTTATAAAAATAATTGTATCCTCAATATAATAGGTTGTTTATATGATATTTATTCTAACTAAACTTACATACACCTCCGTCTAATGGGTAATGTACATATTGTTTCTGTGGACGGAGAACTACTGGCTCACGAAACAATGATTGTTCAATATTATCCTACCACCTCTTATGGTGGCCATTAAGATGGAAATTTATTTACATGTGATATATATTATATTTAAATTTTCTCTATACTTATGTATTTTTCATTTATATCATACCTTTATGGTTTACATAATGGGTAAATACAATAATTTCATTTGAGGGAGTGCGGACTTACACCCCCTCAAAGTGATATGACTCGTTCATGCCATACATGGAACACATAAAGGATGGATTTAATTAAATTACATAACATAGATATCATACTGTAATTATAATATACCTAATTATTATTAATATTTCATTATTTTGAATATAAAATAGAAATGAATGTAGCGTTCATGCGTACGTACGGCTTACCGTCTCTATGAACGGTGTGTTTCCTTTCTTAACTCCAAATGACATGGAATATTATAAATACATATACACTGGATATATATGATATATATGATATATAAATCATGAATATCATTCTAGAGATAATGTAATTTTTTCAACATGGAAAAATTGTAATTATAACAAGTTCATTTTTGAATAATGTTCCGAACATCAACAAAATGTCCGATATGAACTCTAAAAATTAACTAATTGTTATATCAAGGTAATAAGTGATATAAAGGGAATAATAAATTTGAAAAATTTTCTAAAGGATTTATAAATTAACTTAATTTTATTATTTAGGAAGAACATGGAACATACGAGTCAAGTCAGACATGAGGTAAGGGGTTTTCATCTCACTTTTTATTCCTGTGAGATTCATGCTATATTTTTCACTATTTCCTTTTGTATGGTGTATGTACTACACATAATTGTATTGTTTGTTTAATATAATTTAATTTATGGTAATTTAAATATTCTTTTTATTCTTTTTCTTTCATGTGGTTTATGTTTCGTAAGTTACCCAATCGGTAAGGGAGCCTTCCACCGTACTCTTTTAGTTAAAGACTTATTTAATACATTTTAAATTTCCATTTTCTTATTTTGGCATATGTTATTATATATATTTATTTTTTAAAATTTTATTTCCATGTTATGAGAGACCCTTTTCTCTCTCATCAACTCATTTTATGAATTTAAAAGCGACGTCATTAGGCTGTCGAATTTCTATAAGAGAACTTCTTAACCCAATTTCAATTCTTTGGGTTAAACTTCTACTTCTTGATTATGTTGTGAAATGAATATGTGTGAATGACCTCTGATTTTATAACACTTAATTTACACTTATATTGGTTGTATTATTATTTTTCACACATAATTAGGTCATTGATTTGTCCTTATTCTATGTATATGATCTTTGCAAGGGACTTTATCTCAATTTACATTCCATTGAAACATATTTGTTGTTATACACCAATGCACTTTTATATGGAGTATATACTACACTTTGACATATTATATCATGAAACTATTTATTCTCATGATATTATAAGCTGTGATTAATGTTATTCCTCCATTATTTTTATTCAAGCGTCCTTGATTTATTTAGGAACTCTTTAACTAAAATATCGTTTAAAATGTTTTAAAGATTTATTATTAAAAATAATTCTCATTAGTGACCATGTTTTAAAAATGGTTTTAATGATTTATTTCTATAGACATGAATGTTTTGAAATTAAAATTTCTTTCAAAATCCTCAAAGTGGTATGATACACTTTGATTAAAAAATATTTTTATTAAATATTTTTGATGACTTTAAAAATGGTTTCATAAAGCATTGATTATGTCAATATCTTGAAATGATATATTGTGATTACAATGTGGAAATGGTATCTTTACTTTATGCTTGTTTTATGGGTTATGAATATGTTATGGTTCTTGGAATTATTTATGTATATGGGTGGTTCTGTGATAAACCTAGGGTGAGTAAGCTAGAGATAGCTCTACAATGCATTAGGTAATGGGAAGAAGGTAAATGTTAAAGATTCTCCTAAGAGATTTAGGGAATATAATGTGATGGGTATTCCGAATATAACTCCCTGCACATTTGTAAAATCTAATATGTATGTTTGATATAGATTCCACAAGTTAACTTTATGATTTATGATTTCATGAGGTATGTTAAAGAGCTTATGTTTTGTATGTATTTATGAAATAATGTTTTCCTTATTTATTTTATTACCCTATCTGAGATTTTTTTGCTTATCCCATGTTTTTGAAATGTATTTCATAGGGTATAAGGTAGGGTAAGATAAAGTAATAACTCAAGAAGATTTATATCAAGAAAGGAATTATTGTTTTCTTTTAATAATATTTATTTTATTAAAGAATGGATATTGAGTAGAAGTGTCTAATTTGTAATTTAATGAGATGTAATGTAAGAGTTATGGTCTAATTCCCTAAAAATCTAAACTAGAAATGATCCTCAATGTGTAATATTAACTTAGTTCAAGATTATGTAATGTTTAAGGATGGGGCCTTATAGCATCGTAAATATAGATATATAAAATCCACAATTTTCATGTTGATCTGTATAGAAGGATCACTACCAGGACCACCATCTGATCTGTTGGTGTCATGACTAGATGGAAAAATTGATTCACCTTATCATTCCAGTCCTCAACTTCCTAAGGGTTAGTCTCACCTCAGAACCTAAGGGGTCTCTATAATTAAAATTCGAGAAGCATGCTCATCATGTGCCCCTTATCCACTTATACTATAGGAACCATGTGATACTCTACAGGTGCAAGTATGGTTAGTGCACCACCTGGAGGAAAGAACTGGGGAATTGGTCCTTATATCAAAGCCTCTTCACTGAGGGAGTCATCCCCATGACCAAGCTACTAAATCATATCTGGTATATGTCAAAAAAATCTTATAAGAAAAAAAAGATGTACCATGGTCATTGAGTATATCTGGAGAGATCAATTAAGGAGGACATGGAAATCACAACCAATTTCTATATGATGAATGTACCATTATTTTTTCTAGAAACAAGAGTTCTCATGCACTGAGTTGAAAATAATGTTATCATATTTATGGTGTATGGATACATCCGCCACCACACCAACACTTGAGTACCTATATAGAGAACCCATGTCATAACACTTAACACTCCTAGCCATGTAGCACAAACTACCTCCTCTAATAACACTCTGTCATGACCTGTCCCATTGAGGCCATTGTTGTGAATCCACAAACTCACCTCCAATAGGTTAAGGGCTAGTGACTTACACCAAGAAGGAATATCACCATCATGGAAGGAATTTCCTATGTACCTATATGAACACACACATCTCCAATCCCACAAAATGATAAAATGTAAAAAACCAAAATGTAACCAATTCATGCATAAAAATATATCCCACAACAAAAGTATGACAATAAGTAAAATAAAGTAAACCTGGAAAATTACAATCCCACCACAAGATGATTGTATCATGAGTCTAACCTATAAGTAAAATATACCAGGACTACCATCTGAAAGATATAGCAACACAACTCAGTATTTCCAATATCAGTAAGTATCGTCTGGTCCTATTCCAACTAGGGCTCCATCAAAAGTTTTATCTTCTAGACAAGACATGACATGTGAGAGAAAATCCTGTATAGGGGTGATTATAAAAATACTCAGTAGGACACCTTAAACCCACAAATGAATATAAAAAAGGAAAGTATAGTCAGTTCTATAATGTTATATATCTATAGAACATTATTTCCGACGCTTTGGTCGGGATGCACTCATCCATCTGTGGAGGGTGCACAGTTGTTGCCCCGCATTCCCTCTTGCCAAAGGTGGCTGAAATTCGTCGCTTATTCAGGGATGTTTGATCCTTGATCGAAATAGAATGATTGGATTTTGGTTCCTCCTTTCAGGGATTCATCCTCAAAACTCATCACCTAGATTGATTCTCCCTCATAGACTAATATGTTGTTCATGAAACTCTTCACAATGCCATTTCTTCGTGGACACCGGTTAATTAGACTACTTCTGTCGGGACACTCCAAGGGGTTTGGTCAGGGTAGCAACCTTCGGTTGGCGGAGTATTCACGTTGGACATCACTGGCATGTCTGGAAACTGGAACACTAGCATGTTTGGGTTTCTTCCCCTTAGGATAGGGCTTCTCGAGGGAGTGGAATCCCAAGGCATCCCACATCAAATATGGGGAATTATATTCCATAGGCATGTATCTAAGGTTTTCCTCAGCTTCATATGGTTAACACAGGGTATTCCATGAGTTTAACATCTAAAAGAGAAAGATCGTACTGATCAGAACACTGACTAGAGTGGATCAGATGGGTGAAACCCTTGGAGGGAACACTGATGTTGGGGATAACACAAGGTTAGCTACCCGATTGTTGTTAAAGGGAATGGAGAATGAGGTGGCATGATCCCACCAGGATGTGGTGTCCTCGGTAAGAATCAAGATGGATAATGAATGGTTAAGTGGAGTGGATGGAGAATGAGATGGAGTTGACTCGAGGATGATGGTGATGTTGGGATTGAGCCTCGAGAAGTCCTACTATGTATCCTCATGGTAGGGAATCAAATTCCACGTAGTTTAGTATGGGGGTATAGAATCAGGTTGAACACAAGGGACAGTGACTCGATGATATACTGGGTATTACACATGGATAGCAGCCTGAGGTTAGTCTTACTCCACTGGGACAGACCAGTGATATGGGCCCCAATAGAAGGGACGACAGTGTATTATCACTGGGTTTGGGTTGACAATGGATTACCACTGAATGGAGTTCACAATGGCTCACCATTGGATGTGATCAAAATGGCTTACTGCTGGATGGGGTCACAATGGCTTACCGATGGATTGGTCACAATGGATTACCATTGGATGAGGTTGAACCTCAAGAAGGCTTCCTACACACATTTCTTTGGCAAGCATAAAAGTCCACAAAGTTTGGGATGGTGGATGCAGTTTAACATTGTACAGGATGAAAAGGGGGCATGCAGTTTAACATCATGCGAGACAAAGGTTGTTCGGCGTGAAGGGGTCCAGAACCAGTGGCTATTGGTCTTGAACCTCAGAGAGGATTCCTACATACCTTTCCTTGTCAAGGATCAAATACCATATAGTTTAGAAGAATAGATGGTCGAGACAAATGGATGGTGGGATTGAACCTCAGGGAAGCTTTCTACATACCTTACCTTGATAGGGATTGAAGACCATGTAGTTCAAGTGTGGTGGACCGATGTGAAATGGTCGGAACCAATGGATGGTGGGCTTGAACTTCATGGAGGCTTCCTACATACCTTTCCTTAGTAATGATCAAAGACCATGTAGATCAAGTGTGGTGGACCGACATGAAATGGTCAGAACCAATGGATGGTGGGATTGAACCTCAGGGAGGCTTCCTACATACCCCTCCTTGGAAAGAATCAAAGACCACTTAGTTCAGGTGTGCTGGACCGACATGAAATGGTCGAAACCAATGGATGGTGGGCTTGAACCCTGGGGTGGCTTCCTACGTACCTTTCCTTGGCAAGGATCAAGGACAACATTTTTTCGGGTGGCATGTTTGGAGCATACACTCTAGGTGGCCCAAAGAGGATGTCATGGTCGATGCTCACTCTAAGCCCATGTGATTCATGCTCAGTGTGAGAAACAAGAGGTACCAGAGACCTGATGATCACATCATGAAAGGTGTATCCGTGGGAAGTGGGGTGGGTCTTACACGTATTTAGTGGCCCAAAGAGAAAACAGGGGCTTACGCGTGGTCCACAGCCCGGGGTGATAGAGATTGCGACATACTCTAGGGTGGAGGACCAATGGAGAAAAATCCCAGTGGGGGAAGGATTTGGCATCGAGGAATAGAGGAGTAGAAGGGATACTACATTCTGCAAGAAAAGAAAGTTTCTTACACCAAGGTGGTTTCCCTTTACCCATGGATAAATGTCGCTCCAATAAAGAGGATCTCATTCCATGTGAGGAATGATCTCACTCTCATGGAGACCAGTGGGCGTAGAGAATGTTTGAAGTGGGGAACCCCGCGTGTGAGGCACGGGGTGAGGCCACAGTTTAGCATCATGTGCTGAGGACGATGGTGATTGGAAGTTTAACGTCCTGCAGCTCGGACGAGGAGGGTTTAATTTGCACCCCTTAGGACTTACATAACTGATACCTCCCACCCCTTGGGGAAGGGAAGGAATCAATAATGCTTTGGGGAGGGGGTGTTATGGATTGATTCATTTGGGGGGGGTTCCATGTTAGTGTGGCTATGTGAAGAAGCAATAGTCGCTATCGTGCCTATGGGAAGAATCATGAGGCGAAGAAACACAATGGGAAGCACCGCCCAAGGGGCGTTGAAATTGCTTCTTGAAAACCTAAAGTTCCACACGGGAAAAGGAGTTGTAGAGCAAAGAGGTTCATAACTAGAAGCCTTGTGAAACTTTGTTCCTACATGAAGTGGAGGGGCTTCGCAAAGGGGTGTGCTTTGTGAAGTGAAGTGGCCTAGCCTAGGCCTAGGGTATAGATGCATATGAAAGGTGATTCGAGAAGTGGAAAGGCATTGGCGGAGCAATGTCTCGCGAAGCAAGGGTTCCCCAAAAAGTGTAATATTGCAAAGAAATGTGCCTCACGTATCATAGAGACCCTTTCTTAGAATGTGGGTCACATGTGCATGAAGGGTACTTCACGAAGAACAACTACTCCATGAATATTTGATCCCCGTTGGGGATCTCCTTCCTTCCCGAAGGCCCGTGGGCTCTGCGAAGTGAATCCCTCTTTGAAGAGGGGTGGAATAAATGAAAAGAGGAAGCCACTTAATGATGAAAATGTACCTTGAAAAACTCATGGTTCACAGAGAAGAAATTTCTTTACACCACAGAAAGTTCTTGAACATCAAAGGGGTTCGCGGATCTACCCGCCTACTTGCTCTGTGGAAGGTTAGTGAATGTCAAATCGGTTCGCGGAGCATAGCACATCCTTGATCCACGGCGGGTTCGCAAACATCAAATTGGTTCACAGAGCATCCCTCCTCCTTACTCCTTGTTGGTTCCACAAACATCAAATCAGTTCACGGACCATCCCACCTCCTTACTCTGTGGTGGATTCATGAAGTAGGATCTTTGCACTGGCGTGGGGCCCTAGGGGATCCGCAAACAGGCTTCACGAGACAACCCCTAATGCTTTTCATTTGTTCTTGTGCATTCCAAATTTTTGCACCAAAAAATACTCCCCCACCCCCTCAAACTTGTAGCCAATATGATATCTAGGGTCAAAATATGAGGATCAATCGCCAGAATCCCTCGGCCAATCACGAAGCTAACTCATGAAGGAGGCTCGCGAAGCGGAGAGGCGACGGGCAGGCCGAGTGCACCACGAAGATCACCGCGGTTTGATGCGCCATGAAGCACCAGGAATCTATGACTATAAATATGAGATATGAATTCTCTTTTTTCCTTTATCTTCCCTTCATTTTTGGAATTTAGAACTCTCAATTCATGAAGATCGTCGTACTTTGCGAATGATCTCTGTGAATTGGTCCTTCTACTTCACGGCGCACAGTGAGTCTTTGACTCCATGATGGTGTGCTCTACGGCTTGCATCAGATGTTCGGTGCAAGGTATTGTGATTTTGTTGCTAAGATCGAACTCCGTGAACAGACTCCATAAATGAGCTCCATGAAAGGGCTTCGCAAAAGGTGTTCAAATCATAAAAATGGAATGGCTCGCCAAGAGGCTTCCAGGGGGTCCTTGAAGACATTTCCCATAGGGAGGATATAGAGAATAGAATGGATCTTGGGGAATTGGTATGAATCCACTATGATCATGATTTGTTGGTGAATCTTCTATCATAAATCCAAAGGAATTATCCACTGTGTAAGAGGTTTCCTCTGTATGGCTTTAGGCTGAGGGATGACGTCTTCATCCATGAAGAAAGTAAGGATGAGCCAGCTTACTGGTTCAAAATCATGTTGTGTCAGAGCCAGTGGTTCTGGGAAACTAACGGCCATGACTGAGAGAAATTCATACCTATTATTTTTTATTGTCTGTAAAATCATCTAAACAATATTGACAGGAAGGAACTGCAGATGGAGATATCCCCCCCCCCCTATGTACTAGAAGATCTTGAAGGCAGTGATGATAAATCTGGGGAAGGGATTGTTTGATGAGTGGGATCTATACTTGGGAGACAACTTCATAGATGACTGGGCCTGGGCCTACTTGGTAGGTGCCTCGTGTGAGGATTTTGGGGAAAATTTGAGGAGAGTTGGCCTATATGAGGCTTCTTGGGCCTCCAAATTCTATATCTATCAACTAAAGCAACTGATGCTGGAGTTTTTGAGCAGGTGGTCATTGAGGACCAATACCTTACACTTACACCACAGGGAGTTTTTCATCAATTTATGGGATGTGCACCAGATCTCGGGTGTCCCGATACTGGTGGAATTGTATGATGAATTGCTCCCTGTTATGGGCGTGTGGGAGGATTAGAGAAAATGCCACCACTAGTGATGGCATTGATGAAGATGGTTCTAGGAGAGGACAAGGAAGCAGTGAGAGATGTCCACTTCAGACGGTGGTTCAAGAAGTTCCTAAACTTTCTGACAGATAGTTAGTTTTTGGCGAGGCCTTGAACTTTCCCGAAGGGGGATCAATGGGTAAAGGAGAAATTTTACTGGCATCTCTTGGAAGACAGCCAGTGGAAAACCTGGGGATTCAGTGTCAGCACCGAGCAGTAACTGGTATTCAGGCTGGAGGCATTCATCACGACTCTCATCTGTTGTTGGATCCTTCCAGTGAGGGATACGAACATGGGTGTGTGACCAAGAACATTTATCATGGTGTCCATGTTGGAGACAAGAGGGTGGGTGAACCTCGGAATCCTAATGCTCTCCAAGCTGTACAAATTTTTTTGGCATATTAGCGAGAGGAGGAGGTCATAGAGAATATTTGGGTCGTTCCACCTCCTGTATGGGTGGATAGCAGCGCATGTCAGGGGGTTCTATGAATATATGAACCCCATCTCCCCTCTAGGATCGAACTTCTACCCATCCATCCTGAATGTTTCAGGATGCTTTCCGGCCTAGCTGGCCATGCTATCGATACTGAACCGGGTATGTAAGGTATAGGAGTTCAACTTTCATCTGTTCCTTCTGACAACAAGTGATTTCACTAATTATCTCCAAGGAATAAAAGAGAATTGGTCCTATCTCCTAGACTCTTGAGGTGGAGTCCCAATGGAAAGAGTGGACCGTGTGCCTCTCTGCGAGCCGTACACCCGGTACAGATTCACCAAGAAATTTCAGTGTATGCAGTGATTAACCCCACATATCTATTTATGGGTGTTCTGTGAGGAACATATGTGTGTGATGAGGTAGATGTATCTCATGTTCACACAGGAAGATGGGAAGTTTCGTAACAAGCTTCCTCTTCCCATTGTTATCTTTGGGTTGGTGAAAAATTATGCCAAAAGCTGGGAGGTGGCCTACCTGTGGGAGATGCTGAAGCAACCAACTATTCAGGCCAGTGATGGTGTACCTCCCCACCCTCAAGGCCGAGGTTGGGTGGCGGTAAGGACATCCTACGGTGGCGGTGCTGTCATGGTGGCGAGGCCCGCACTAGTTGAGGGGGAGGTAGTGGCAGCAGATCCAGAAATGACATTAGACCCAGTGGTCCTAGAAGAATAGAGTTATCCAGAGGTTACACCATTGAGAGGATTCTATAGAATATCGATTCTGGATCCGGGGAAGTGGTTGTGACACATAGACATGCCGAAGAATGCTATCTTCCTGGAGACATGGTTCATCTAGGAAGTCAATAGGAAATTTCTCAGCCCATTCGAGATATGGCAACACCTGAATCGTCTTGGGATGGATTTTATGGGGATAGGCCCAATCAAGGTTGGCTTTGTGGTGTCCCGGGTGGAGGCAGAGCGATACCTAACCGAGTTGAAGGACTCTGGGCCCTCTTAGGGTCTTCCATGTCCAATAAAAGATTAGGTGAAGGTCTTGTTGGATCAAACTGCTCCTCTGCAGTTGTTGGCTGTTGATTTGAGGGAACGGTTCCCTCTTCCAGAAGAATCGGACAAATCCTCTAGGGGGAGGCCAGTAAAGGGATCATTATGGAAGAGGGTGAAGTCGGCGATCAAGGCTCTAATTTTGAAGAATTTTCAGATTACCTTAAGGTAAAATCATGAGCCCTGGGCCTTCCCTGAGATGTGATTCCAGGCTACTTTGGACCCCTCACCAATTTTTAAACTGTGCAGGAGCGACACATTCACATAACCCATTCTCATCCCTCAGTGGATGCTGATGTGGGGCCTTAGGATCCACGACCACAGCTACAACAATTACTGCATCCAGCAGTGCCAGGATACCTGAGGTGGATCCATCAGAGTTTTCAGACCATCTGAAAATATATGGAGGGCCACGCATAGGGGTCCCCATAGCAACAACCCAGGAATGAGACTGTGAATTTGATCTCTGTAATTCTCCTTTACAAAACACATGACTTCCACCCATTGACTAGGCCAATTGAAATCTGTTTTTTTTTTATGTACAGTTATTCAAATGGCGTGGGTTGACTTGGAGAGGTTGGTTGGTATTTCTAGCAGTGATTTTCCCAGAGAAATGTCGGTGATTGTGGAGGCGGATATCCAAACCGACCCATCTGTTGTGCTCTATATCACCGATGAGACCATTGGCAGGGTTGTTCTTGAGATTATTGAAGTGGGATCTAACAATGAAGATCCTTCAGACAGCCCGGGTCCTTCCACACCTGATTAGAAACCAGATGCAGACCCTACTGATAAGTTCTTGGGGGTGTTCCTTGTGTACGAGCCTGTCAACCCCGTGGAATGGGACGAAACAGCCTCTGATGAAGATGATAGCAAGATATTCCATCGCCGGTCATGGAATCTGATCAAGAGCTTTATCGATGACACCCATCAAGCACAATAGATAGACTAGATAGAGAAACTTCATTCGTTATTGCATGAACTATGCGCTGGGGGAGTAGATGCTCAATTTCCTCACATGATCGTCCAAGATCTCATGGAGGAGAAGATTCAGGAGTATGACTATGGCCTTGGAGTGGGTTGGCAGCGGAGAAAAGTGGTGAACATCAAGAGGCTCGAGGAGACTGAAAAAAATATTCAACGGCTGTAGGTCCGGGATGATGAACACTCTACTCTCCTCAATTCACAGTCGGAGATTATATTGCGGCTGAAGGCCCAACTGGAAGAGGCTGAAGAATGGATGAAACAGTCCTCTGTGGAGATGGATATTTTTCAGAGCGACAAAGAGCGGTCCCGGGTTGTGACTGATGAACTACACCCCATTTCTGCCAAGGAGGAGCAAGAACTAAAGAGGTAGCAACAGATCCTGGACGCTACGAGCCAAAGGGTGGCGAAGCCGAAATGTTCTTTTTATGGGGTAAAACCATCCATGGGAGGGGTCGATCCATGGGTACTGTGATGCCTACAACTTTTGAATGCAATTTCATGCATTTACTATTTATGTTAGATGCATGCTTGAGTCATGTTATTCATTTGGTTTATTGAATTTTCATTATATTCATGGAACATCTAGCGATCAGTCCCTAAGTTCATGTGGGTCAGGACCGATGTGAGAAACAAAGGATATCCACCTTATCATTCCACCCAAATATAAGAGTGCAAACCAAGCTCTGAGAATCTAGGGTTTGAACAACCAATCCTAATTTCTGAGAATAAAGGGAGAGGCCCGACTGGAGGATGAGGCTCTCAGAACGGTCGAATCATCACTTTCCCAATGTGCATTGGTGCATGAGCGGGGTAATTCTAGGGGCGTTGGAATTAATCCAAACATATGGGATTGGAAGGTGTGAATCATGATACCCAAAATTCGTAAAACTATAGGGATGACATGGCAATGAAGAATAACTATTGATCATGTTTGAAACACAATATCCGTATTGCAGTAGCCTAAATGGAGATAACAAATGAGGGCCCACCACTGAACATGTTCGAAACACGGGGATTGACTCAAAATGTCTTCCATTAGTCTTCCATAACTTTGTCCCAGGATAGTAGGTGAGCCATAGGACAAGCATCCATGATATTAGGGGGTTCCTTTATATGTGAAAGACAATGAGGGTCCGAAAAAAGGGAATGAAAAGCGTGGAGCGTGGTGTGATGGGTTGTTCAAATAGAGTCCAACACTCTTGAAATTGTGCCACCATGGTGAAGCTACATTAGGTGGGTGCATCAGTCTGATCAGTGATCATACCTACTTCCGAACAGGACCTCTCTAGTAAGGACCTGGAATGACACATTTTTTTACATCATATAGTGATGACGGTGCACATAGTTTAAAGGTCATACTTCCTCAACCAAGATCGGGGCTGAGGGTTCAGAAGGGTTAATGACCTTGGGGATGGGCCCAAGGTGAAATGCCTGGGAGTCTCTATGTATCCCATAAGGATGCGAATCAAGACATACATAGTTCTTGAACCACGGTGTGGTTAGAGACCGACGATGGTAGGGAGAATCCTCTCTAGAGAGGAAACTGATGCATCCCATGATTAAAATAGGGCATCATGAACTTGTTCAAGTCAGAACCACATTTTAATGTCATGCGTTGATAACATGTGGCCTCATGCAGTTTAACGTTATACAATAGGATGAAGATTGAAAGGTATGATCCCAGGAGGGGAGTATGTGTTGCAATAGTTGTAAACCCGACATGAATGAGGACATAATGAGTCTGCACCACACCACGTATCCCCGGATGAAGTTCTGTAAGTCAAGGGACCAAAAGTGAAAGTTATGATATACCCAAGGCAAAGTGTCTGGGCATTCCTATGTACCCCATGAGGATGGGAATCAAGCCATACGTAGTTCTGAGGGTGTAGTTTAACGTCATGTGGGATGATGAAAGGCATGTGTGGTATGACTGTTCTAGTATAATTCCTACCAGAACTACTAAGACCACGTGATTCGTGATTGATGTGGGGATCAAGGTGTAGTGATGGGACTTTCCTAGAATAGGGAGGCACATGGAGGGGAGATGGGATGCTAGGTGAACGACATCCCAATAATGCTGACCCGCCATCTTGATGCCTCTAGATGCGTGAAGGGGTAAAGCTGAGTATATTGGAATTCCACTTGAACATAAGGAAGCGGAAATGTGTGAATCATGATGCTCAAGATCTGGACTGCAATGATAATGATGTTACGATGGGGAATAACTATTGATCGTGTTCGAAAAACAACATCCATTTTGTGTTATCCTGGAATGGGGATAGACAAATGAAGGTCGACCGCTGAGCACATTCGAAACACGAAACCTGTCTCAAATGTCATTTGAGGTCCTTAGGGACATTGGCCCAAGATAGTTGGTAATCCAATGTAGCATGAGACCAGGCCATAAAGGGGGTCCCTTCGGACATGGAAGAGGATGAGGATCTAAATAATAGTCTCAAGAATCTTGGATGTGGAATGAGGGAATGTCCCCATGAAAACTCCACACTTCGGGATTTTGGTCACAACACATCTGAGTACGACAAAAAACACATATCAGATAAAGGGATTTGGGTCCCTTTCCAAGGACAAGGGTCTTGGGGTTCCACGCTTCCATCCTAATGGTCATAGGATGGGCTATAAAGGGGGGAATTGATTTAATGGACTATGTATAGGGTGGTGAAGTAGCCAAATGTGACACACAGTTCCCATAGAGATATCTTAGTTTAAGGTTATAGAACTTGGACCAGGCTGAAGAAAAACATGAGAGGCACACGATATGACTATTAAAAAACCCGACGTGAATGAGGAAGATATCCAAATCACATGTTCCCAAAAAGGGTTTAGGCCTAGGGGTCAAAAGAGAGAGGATAGGATTTTGGATTCATGGGGCTGGACCTGGAGACAATGTGTCTGGGCGTTCCTACGTATCCCATAAAAATGGGAATCAAGCCATACGTAGTTCTGAATGATGTCATGTATTTTAATGTATTAAGGAAAGGACACAAAGTGGTATTAGTTTATAGTCATAGAGTTTGGAATAGAGATGGTAGGGAATGTGGGAGACATGCAGTGAATGAGGACCTGGAGTCCAGATCACCATGTGTTCCATAAGGAGGATTTAGGTCGAGGGACAAAAAATTAAAGTTGGGTTGGGCCCATGGAAAAGTGAACAGGAGTTCCTACATATCCCATGAGAATGAGAATCATGCCACATGTAGTTCTAGGTATGGAACAATAAGATACCAGTTCCATAGATAATAAGGTTGTGCGGCTCTGGCCCTTGCACCAAAATAAGTGGCATTTGATAGATCTTGTTTGTCCTTTAGGATGAGTGAATGTGTTTTTTTGTGAAGCAATGGACCTAGGATAGAAATTCAAGGAATATCTATAAGAATCAATCCATGTGTAGACATTGAAAAACTGTATGGTGTGTGATCGATACTAAACATGATGTCCCCTCAAATGAGGACACCGCGATGCAGTGCTGTTTTTTTCGTCGTGCAACCAGGATGATAATGTCATAATTTAGGGTCATTTGATGGGACCAGCCATGCATTTTAATGTTGAACAGTATATAAACAATAGTTTAATGTCATGTGGGACTAGTCGGTATAGTTTAAAGTCATATGTATCAGACATATACATGAAAGATGAGGTTCAACAGGGAATGAGCATGGTGTGATAAAGCATACTTGACGTGAATGAGGATGAGGTCCACATCACACCCCACAATTCCAAGAGAGAACCCATGGGCCAAGGGGACTGGAAAAGGTTTTAGAATATGGGGTAAGAGGTAGGTGGGACTAGCTCCTTGAAGGGAAGTATGTGATGTGGTAATTGTAAACCTGACATGAAAGAAAGAGTAATCCCACACATGCCACATCACACGGTCCTAAAAGAGTTGGGGCCTAAAAGGTATAATAGAAGAGATAAATTAGTGGAACTCAAGATAGAACCAAAGATGAGATGTATGGACATTCCTACATATCCCATGGGAATGGGAATCAATCCGTACATAGTTTTAAATGAGATCTTATTTTATGGTCTTAGATCTCGGACCATGGAGAAGTGGAACTCTTCCAAGTAGGCGTAGACCTAAATCCAATTCCTAAGCCCACGTGAGTCAAAATTTGTGTGGGAAACAAGGGCAGAAAAGGTTTTTTTGGAAATTCCTGTAATGCACACCAAAGGTAAGTCAGTTTGGAGCCCCGAATGACACCTTATTGTGGCTTTGTCTTCCTAACGTGAAAATGCGCACTGAGGGATAGTTCTAAGAGTGTTAAAATTCCACTTAGACATGATAGGGTGGAAAATAATGTGAATCATGTAACCAACATTCAATACTTGAAGAGGTTGGTGTGACGATGGAGGATAATTTTTTATCATGTTTGAAACACAACATCCATGTCGTGGGGGCTGAAATGGGATCAACAAATGAGCATCGATCGTTGACCACATTCACAATGCGGGACTTGTATCGATTTTTTTTCTGAAACCCTCAAGGACGTTGTCCTGTAATGGTACGAGAGCCCTTAGGCCTAGAATCCATGCCATTTGGGGGTCCCTTAGGATGTGACATATAATGGAAGCCCAAATAAAGGGGAACACGAAGCCTAAAAAATGGGTGAAAGAATGTCCCGGTAGAATATGACATTCCAGTTTCTGAACCAGATTACTCCTGGGCACATTGTCAAATCACCGAAGAGGGTTGAGAGACCAAACATAGGGGTGGACGACTCAAAGATATGAGCAAATACCACTGAGGAGAGAGAGTTTTGTGGTGTTATTGTTATAAACCCAATGTGAATGTGGACATAAGGAGTATGAACCACACTGTATACCCCTCTCCTATAAGAACACATGCTAAGGGGCCAAAATGATAGGGAGGTTTATAAGAGATGGGGATAGACCCAAAAACTAGGTGTCCAGGAGGTCCTACGTATCCCATGAGGATGGGAATCATGTTTCATGTTGTTCTAGAGAAAAGGATGATGCAAATAAGGGCATGGTACCCCAACGAGGGATGTGTACAGCACGACGAGTAACCCGACATGAATGAAGACATAATCCCACACCACACCATAAAATCCTAAGTGAGGGCTTCAGCCCATGGCTCAAAAAGGCCAAGGGACCTGAGGCTGGGAATCCTAGCCAGCTGTAGCCATATGTCCACTCATGTAGTTATTTACTTATCATAGCTCCTAATACCATGAGAGCAATGCTTAGTGTGGGAAAAATGATTAGGATTAAGCTCTCCACATCACATAAGGGACCACCAGCTGGAATCACACTTCTAATTGAGATAGACCGAGGTATGGAGAGATAACGGAGCAGAATAAACCACTATACTCCATGTTTGGGACATATTAGGGTGGGGACAATGACAAAGGATGGTTAATCCTCAAGGGAGTTGGACTGAACCAATAGGAGATCCCTTAGGCTAAGTATCCATATTGTTTCGGGGCCCATTTGGATGTGAAATATAATGGAAATCCAAAATGGAAGGGATGAATATGGAATTAATATGTTTGTGCGGGATGAGACTCAAGGAGATATCTCAGAGTTTGTGGTTGGGACTACAGACAAAATGTCCGGGTAGTCATACATATCCCATGAGGATGATAATCAAGCCATATGTAGTTCTAGAAGAGCCATGCAATTTAAATTCATGCGGTAAGGACATGGGAGGAGAGAAGAATAAGGGAGGGAACATGGTGCAATCATCGTAACCCTGACATGAGTGGAGCTAAAGAATCATATATGATTCAATGTGGGATCCTCCAAAAGAACTATGCCCAAGATGGTATAGTCAAAGAGGAAACTAGGTATGGACTCAAGACAATATTTCTGATCATTCCAATTTATCTCATGAGGATGGAATCAATCCATACGTCGTTCTTGAAATGCGGTTTAACATCTTTCAGGATGACGTATAGTTTAAATTCTTGTAGGACTAGACAGTTTAAGGTCATGGAGGTCCCTAATGTAGTTTAGGGTCATGCGGTACCAGCACTTTGAGGCCATGTAGGACTATACCGTTTAATGTAATGATGGAACATACGTCTTAGGAAAAGTATTTCTTGAGGAACGTGGCATTGGTGGGAAGAGTTATACGCTCGCCATCCATGGTAACCAGGGAGTATGCTCCATTGGAGTAAACATTGTGAACAATGTAAGTTCCTTCCCATTTTGGCTCCAACATGGTTGGTTTCCTTCCTGGAATCATTGGTGTCTTCGAGGACAACACCAAGTCACCTTGCAAGAAGGAATAGAGGCGAACGTTTTTGTTGAAAGCTCTAGATATCTTGTTTGGATGCCTTTCCAGGTTGTGCAGGGCACGAAGCCTATTCTCATCGAACAGTTCTAACTCAGCTAGATAGATTTCATCCACTTTATCTGGCACATTCTGATCATAGACAGTGGTTCTAAATGAGGGAAATTGAAACTTGATGGGTAGGACGACCTCCTTCCCATACACCAAGGAATATGGGGTCACTAGGGTGGAATTATGAGTTGTCGTCCGGTATGCCTAGAGGGCATTGGGGAGCTTGTCTGGACAACTCTTCTTATTCTAGCCAACCATTTTATATAGAATATTAGAGATTATTTTATTGAACACCTTGATCTTTCCATTTTCTTGAGCATGATTGCAGGAGGTATGGTTAGAATGGATATTTTCCTTAGAGTATAATTTCTCCAGCTCAGCTTCTCGAAAGTTCGTGTCGTTATCGGTGAGGATGACGTGAGGGACTCCAAATCGATAGTTGATGTTAGAGCTCACAATTTCAATGATGTAACAGGCCTTGACCTCCTTCAGTGGAACTACCTCTTCCAACTTGGAGAAGAAATCTGCAGTAGTCAGGATGAATCTACACTGGTGAGCTATCACCGGTGGATATGGTCCCATGATATCGAGTCCCCAGACCGCAAATGGCCAAGAGTACTTGGTGGAGTGGAGAGTCTCTGGCAGCCGATGAATGAAGTTATCATGAATTTGGAATGTGTGGCACCTCTTGGAAAACTCGATGTAGTCATGGATCATAGAGGGCCAAAAATACCCCAGTCTCTGGATCTGGTGAGATATTTTTGGCTTGGTCTGATGGGCCCCATAAGAACTAGCATGAACCTCATGTATGACTTGGGAAATATCAAATCCTTGAATGAAATAAAGTAGAACCCCATCAAACTCACACATGTAGAGGATCTTCTCATGACTAGAACCATCCTAGATGTTAAACTATAATGTAAGATGTCGAATTTGCTCACGCTCAGCCCGATCTGCTGAGAGATTACTATTCCAAAGATACTCAACAAAGGGGGCTCTCCAATCGGGAGTCACTTCAATCACTGCATCCAAGGGAACAAGGGGTTCTTGACATGGAGCTGTCAGTGGTAATCTGGATCACCTGTAGGCCGTCATCTTTATCTAGAGTGAAAGAAGTAATGACTCTCTAGTGTACCACATGGATAATCAGATCATCCAGCTCGGGCTCCGCATGTGATGCAGCTAGGCAGGCCAAGGCATCAACTCGACCATTCTGAGATCAAGGGAAATTATTATCTTTTGCCTGAGATATGAATGGGGCCATTATCTGGAGAGTGTGTTCCAACAATGGTATGAGCTCTGGATTTCTGA
This sequence comes from Viscum album, assembly GCA_963277665.1. NCBI lineage: Eukaryota > Viridiplantae > Streptophyta > Magnoliopsida > Santalales > Viscaceae > Viscum > Viscum album. The sequence goes on from OY728140.1 coordinate 163,900,140, forward strand.
TGATGTATTCATCGTTGATCTTCTTGATGACTAGTTCAGAATCCCCTTTCTCATGCAAATGGGGAACTTCTATCTTGAGGGACAACTCGAGACCAGTAATGAGGTCCTGATACTCTTCCTTGTTGTTGGTGCAGCATTTTGACAAAAGGAATGAATATAAAAGAACGGTTTTTGTTGGGGTAATGAAGACAACACCCAGGCCTACTTTGTTGAGTTTGGGGTCAATGAGCCTCCTACCGGTGAGGCTCTGAGAAGCGCCATCGAATTTAATTTTCTTGCATGGCATGGCCTAGTCCACCGATATAATCACTTAATTGGGGAAATAGAGGTCTAGGGACAAGTTCGTAGGAGCTTTATGGGTAGAAAGGAAGTCTACCAACACTTTACATTTGATAAAATTCTAATGGATGAACTTGACATCGAACTGCTGGAGGATTACCACCCACTGAGCCAATTAGCATGTCAGCATGGGGCAGTTCAGAATGTACTTTAAGGGATCTACCCGGAACACCGGTTGTACCTCATGATGTTGGAGGTAATGCCACAATTTCTATACTATGAATACCAGCGCAAGGCAACTCTTCTCAATGGTGGAGTATCTGGTCTCCATATTGAGGAGCATACAGATGAGGTAGTATAGGTTGTTCTACATCCTTGCATTGTTCTTTTGGGAGAGAAGGGTGCCTAGAGATCATTCCAGGGCGGTCACATAAAGGACCAGTGGCTTTCCAGAGAAGGGTGGAATTAAGAACGAAGGATGAAGTAGATACTTCTTGATTTCCTTAAAAGTAGTCTAGAACTCCTCATCCCATTCATAGATGGTTCCTTTCTTCATGATCTGGGAAAAGGTCTTATACTTTCCAGCTAAATTCATGATGAGCCGGTGTATATAGGATAAGTGTCTTTAGAAGCCTCAAAGCTCTTGAATGTTTCTCGGGGGAGACATATGAATGATGGTCAAAATCTTCTATGGGTCGATCTTGATGCCCCTATATCTGACAATGAAGCCAAGAAAATTCCTAGAGGTGAACCCAAAGGCAAATTTCAATGGGTTTATCTTCAGGTGGCGAGAACATAGGAATAAAAATACTTTCTCAAGGTATTTAAGATGGTCCTGACGCTGGAAAGATTTTACCACCAGGTCATCCATATAACATTCCACCAACATTATAAGGATCGACTTAAATATGTGATGCATCGCCCGCTGATAAGTGGAACCAGTATTCTTTAAACCGAAGGGCATGACACGGTAGCAGAAAGTACCTTGTGATTCCCTAAAGGCTGTAGACTCCTCATCCTCTGGTTCTATTCATATCAAGTTATTCTTGGAGTACCCATCCATTAAGAAGAGGGATTGGAACCCAAATTTAGCGTCAATCAACAATTCCGTCACAAGAAGGGGAAAATCATCCTTTGGAAAATGATGGTTGAGATATTGAAGTTGATGCAGACTCTGATCTATCCAGTCTTCTTCCTGACTGGTACAATGTTGGTCAGCCATTTGGGGTACTGGACCTCCTTAATGAAATTGGCTCTGATGATCTTGTCAACTTCGGCCTCGACCATGGAATCATGGGAAGGGTGCATCTTCCTAGGAGGTTGCTTGAACCCGCGGTGATTTACGGGGAGATTGAGGAGGTGGACGGCTACCTGAGGATCTAGTCCTGGTATATTTTTATAACTCCATGCAAATACATAAAGGTGTTGTTTAAGGAAGTCTATATACTTCTTTTTCTCCATGAGGGGCATTGCGATACTGATCAGTGTGGGTTTCAGGTTTCCCTTGCTACCGAGGTTCACCTGTACCAATTCCTTGGTCATGGAAGAGATTCCCTCTTCAAAGGTTGGGGAGAATCCTCTAAATACTCTTCTTCACTTATGGAGGAGGGATCCTCAATGGGAGGTGTTTCTTCTGAGTCGACTGATCCTGACGGGAGGTCGGTACCGGCCTGAGTGGCAATGGACCCTGCATCGGGGGACTCATGTGTTGCCGTAACCATAGCGATGAAGGTTTTCAATCTGATCCCATCTAATCTTTGGACCAAGGGGTCACACTTGATGATATCAAAGTAATAGTGGCACGTCGTCTTGAACTGGTTAATTCCATCCAGACAAAACAAGAAAGTATGAAGTATTTCTGTTTCCATGGGGCATACATCCCGATACCTTATGGGAGTAGGGGGCTTACAGATAACCGATTTCTGATTCATATAATAATATGAGTTGATCATCTGGTATCACTTAGACTAGGGAATGTGTTCCCCCCTCATTCCAAAAACAATGAATCATTGTCCCTTGTCTAGGTTTTTAGCCTCCAATTTGTGTATTTCAAAGATGTATGTGTCATCTAGTTATGTCCACGGGTCGGTCGCAGCCACGACATGCTCAACCTTATTAGCCTGAATCTACTTGTCTTTGCTCTTGTAGTAGTCGACATACAGATAGCAGGCTTTACAAGAGGCAAAGGGAGATGTGTCACCTTGATGAATGCCCACTTGACCATTAAGGGATTACTTGAGGCACTAGTGATATGATTAGGGAACCACCGCATGCAGGTGGAGCCATGACCTTCCTATCAATGCATTGTAGGTGGTGTCCTGGGAGACAACCATAATTTTTTTACTGGAAAGTAGTCCACCGAAATTTGTCTTCAAGCAGATCTTGCTGACCAGTGTCTGTTCCATCCTGTCATAACCTTAGATTCTTAGGCTAGAGGGACTCATATAATCCTTGGACAACCCCAATTTTTGTAATGTCCTAGTCGGGATTAGGTTGATCCTAGAGCCATTGTCAACAAGACAGTATCGAACCTCCACGTCATTGAATTGGCCGGTGACGTAAAGTGGGTGAATGTGCCCCAGTATGGGAGAGCCTACATCTTCTCTAAAAAACGAGATTATGACTTGGCATTAAGCATTCTCAACCGCCTCAGCATGAAAGGCCTATGTGGTTGCTACCTCCATCTCAAACCGGAGGGGGCTTCTTAAAGCCTTGGTGAGGGACTCACGCATATCTGATGACAGGCGAAGGGCCTAAAGGATAGAGAGATTTTCTGGAATGCTGGAAAGATGTTTGAGAACATAATACTTCCATGTCAGGCATGAACATCTACTTACATGAGGTTGTTCTATGACAAGAGGTATGGTGGGTCCTACCGACTGGACCGGCGGCTGACTGGTACTAGGAATATCCCACGGATCACTAGTCGAAGCATGCGGTGTGACTACCGAATGGGGGCCAAATGACTGAGACCGTCCTAAAGCAGGGCATGGCTGGTCACGGTGCGATCTAGGTGGCTCTTCCTAATCCAACAACATGAACAGCGGTGATGGCGGGCTTGATGTCTCTATATGAGAAGTTTGTGTATGTTGAGCTCTGTGTTGGGCCTACTGCCTGGTTTCGGTAGCATGCACAACCTAGCTGAGAGTGCTGACTGAAGCACTCTGACAACTCATATATCCATAACTCCGTCGATGCTAATGACATCTGGGGACATTGGGATGATTCTCCTAGTGCTCCTCATCATCATGAATCTTGTAGGGATTTACCAGCTCTACGGTATTAACCGAGGTGTACCCCTGACTGTAACTTGAAGAGGCATCTACTACAGGATGGATCCTAGGAGAGATCAACATCTTTGGGGGCACGAAATCACTGAGAGTACGAGATGACGACGGAATATGCAGGGGACTTTGTTTTCCCTTGCGCCACTAGTATTTATTATTCTAGGAAGAGGGCAGTTGAGACAATGATGTAGAAGTAGTATTTGTGGCTTCTAAAGGCTATTGATGATTCAGGCGTGCACATATAACACTATGGCCTTGGGTGACTGTTTTACAGGCCATCCAGTCATCATACTTCTAGAACTAGTGATTATAAACCTGATGCCACTCACCTTCACGGTCACTACTGATGTCTGGCCTCACGAAGACGCATGCCACATGTGTCGAAGCTAGGACCAACTAGACTATATTGTTATCCATTTGGTCTTGAATCCATTCTTTGAACACATAGAACAATTTGAGGGTGTGCCCCAAGATCTGGTGGTAGGGGTAGTAATTAGGTAGATCAGTGAGTTTTTCCTCTTCTGGCCTCTTGCACTCAAGAAAACGTACAATCCCCTGCTCCAAGGAACTATGGAAGTAACCAGGGACTTGTGCCTCGCTGAACGAGTAGGTCTGGTTCATATTTTCCGTGAAGGGGGACCTTGGAGCCTGACCCTAATGAGGGGCTGGAGGAGCCTTCCTAGAATGTGGAGCTTGGTTATATCTCCTAGGTGGTGGCAGCGTATTGCACAGGGGCACTTTCCAATTTTGAGGTGGGTTCTGCTGGGCCGAATCCTGCACCTGAGGTGGAGGGCCTTTGCGAGGCTGTGGAGGCGGCTCTACTAGTAACAACTCTTGTTGCCTGGGGGCCTCTATTTAAGCCACTGCGGTGGTCTTGGCCCTGGAGTCCCTTCTCACAGGGATCACAGGAGGTAATGGAAATCACTGCATAGCCTCTTGTAAGGCTTCTTCTAGTCATTGGGCCTTATTATAGAAGTCTCAAAATCCCACGAGGTAGTTCTGGGTGATTAGAGAGGAGACCAGTTCGGCCTTGACATTACCTACGCACATTTTCAATAGTTTATCCTGAGTCATCAGCATGTCAAGGGAGTATGTGAGCCCTTGCCACCGGGTGAAAAAGTCTACTACGCACTCATAAGGCCTTTTATTGCACTTTAAGAGGTCTGCGATACTCGTCTTCCGAGTGGTAGAACTGAACTGGTAGAGGAATTGCCTATGGAGGTCCTTCCAGCAAGCAACTAATCTAATAGGGAGCTGGCTATACCAGACAAACGCCGACCCTTATAATGTCTGTATGAAACACCGGAGCTTGGAGGCTTCATGCTGTGCTGGACTTCCTAACATGGGTACACACCTTGAGATTAAGTGGTCCAAGTGTTGTGGAGGGTCCCATATCCCATTGAAAGGAAAAAATGTGAGATTACCAAAACTCGAGGGGTGATGGCATATCATCCACCCACATTGGATATGGTTTTCCATTAGGCATAATTTTCCACATGTCGTGTCTCTAACGCCTCAAGCCAGGTGATGAGTGACTCCATTGGATTATCTAGGTGGGGGTCCCTGTCTTGACGGGCATCCCTGACCACCAGTGCATTGGCAGGTTATTCAACATGATAAACAGGCCCAGCGGCTTGTGGAGCGGCTGGTGGCATGACCTGTGGAGCAGATGGGGGAATCTGGGCTGGGTCCCAAGGATTTTCATTCCATTCTAGAGGATTTGGTGACATATACCGCACCTCTTGCTATAAGTCGCAGCCTCAACCCTATCTACGTGGGCAGGATGGTCAAGGTCACCTGGGGGTAGTTCGGTAAGGGGATGTTGGGATTGCCCCTACTTCCCTGACTGAGGATCACTGTAGTTTGGCCATCACTCTATAGCGCATTCAGCAAGGAGTTAGTTGACCACCATCTTCTATTCTACGAGTTTCTGATGTAGCACATCCTTTTCGAGGTTGTCATTATCCTTTTTCACTGAACCAGATGGGTTAGAGGGTTTGATGACTCCGAAGAGTTCCTTTCCCTTGTTGGGATTTCGACTAGGGACTAGTGCCTATGTGGGCATAGGAATACCCAATAAATTTCTCTACTGGTGAGTAACCCTTCCCAAAATATCCAATAGTTGCGGCACTCCCTCAAGGGGTAATTCCCCATCAAGGAGATCACACCCATTCTTTCCCTATGATAGGTCATCCATGTTAACCATGACTCTTCCTAGAGGAATATCCTCTATATCTCCTAGAAATTGGGTTGGCGCTGGATGGAACTAAAAGAGAGGGTCGCATACTACCCCCAACCATGAATTTGAACATAGGGAGAATCCTCCTTGATTATCTTGTAGATCACTTTAAAGATCTGGATACATCGTTTTTAGAGGGTTATATGGTAGCCTCGTGACTCAGGGTGTTGGGCCCCAGGTAGTACAGCTAAATCAACCAAATGAAATTGTTGGATGATTTCTTTCAAGTGTGCCTGAATCTTAGGGTTGGTCAATCTTTGATGTCGAAGTCAGATATGAGTTCCCAGAGGGTCTTGAGAAATCACCCAACGTCCCCCTGGGTGAGTTCTTCTGGTGGCCTAAAATTTTGCACTGCAACTGGCTAGAACATCTCTAAGAAATGGTCCACTATGCGGATATCCCACAAGATCCTTGTCTAGATTCTAGGTCTAGCCCTTCATTGCCCCACTCATCTACGGGATGAGGATGGGGAACTGATAGTAGTACCGATGCAGACCGCTGAGATGGCAGGCTGGCTGGTGGATAATATGGCGATCAAGCTGACAAGCCACCACATCTTGGGCTATACATCGAAGATTATAGTGACTTGGCTAGAACATCATGGTAAGATAGTCTAACGACCGTAGTTTCTAGTGGAGGGACTATGGATACTAGTGATGGGTTACGCTACTGCTCCACCACCATTGGTCCCCCAGAATAGCTCGCAGTGATCTCTAATCGAGGTAGAGAGTGCTTATGGTGATGATGGTGGTGATTTCACGGCTACAACCTATGGGGTTTCCAAATGCTCATCCTCCTAGATATACCTACGGTGGGATGTGATAATATGAGGGACCTCACATTCTGTAAAAATGAGGATAATACACCTTATTCTTGCACTAGCCCTTGATATAGATGATCTAGGTGAGGGCTCCATTACTGAGTCATATTCTGCCTTAGAATCTTAGAAGCAAATGGGTTTTGTCTTAATCTGAAACTTTTTGGTGTTCTTTTTGTGGTGGCGACAACCCGCCCTCCTTCCCTGGGATGGATCTTTGGGACAGGGTAGATTTCTGGCACGAGGAGGTCCGTCGGCTATACTAGTGCTAGGGAGGGGAGGACTTCCTTCTGAGTGAGCTGGGGTGCGAGGAGAACCCAACAAAATATCAAAGGAAACATGGAGAGGACCACCGTGCCCACCGTGCCCACCGGTAGATGTGTGGATGGAATCTCCATGGGAAAATATAGAGTGGGTATGACCTCCACTGGAGCTGATAGAAGCACAGGTAGGACCTCCATGGTTTCTTCCCCTAGCAGTGTCAGCGTGAGAAGGGTCCTCATACTAGTTAAGCTGAAAATGGGTAGGACCTTCGTGTTGGGTGCTGGTGAAGTGAAGTTGTCCATCACTCCTCTAATTGTTGAGGCAAGGAGGACTGTCATCAGCAGCTGCAAGGACATGGGGAATCCCCCCATATTGGAGATTGACTGGATGCATAACATCTCTATATAGGTAGTCTGTGGTAGGAGGAATGACCCCATACCCAATGTAATGAGCGTGGGAGAGGCTTTCATACTAAGCATCACTGTCATGGGGAGGAACCTTGTTCGTATTGAAGGTAGTACGAGGCGAACCTCCATGCCGAGCTTGGATGTGGGGAGGACTAGCATTCTCCATGGTGTTTGTATGGGGAGGACCTTTGCACTGGGTATCGCTATCGCGGGTTGGTCCGTAGTAGGTTCTCCCTATGCCGATGGCCAAGAGGGTCGCCTAGCTTACCCATGCGGTAGTTGGGGCCTTGATCTACAGTGGGTATATAATTTTCCTTACTCATTGTGCACAGTAGGCTGATGATACACGTCAGTAGTGGCCCGATTCATAGCAGTTGCTGACATCGATGCCCCTTCGCGGTCGTTCTCTTCGGCCCGCGCCCGATACTGGTGTTGGGTCATCCAGACCAGGGACAGTGGTGCATGTAGATAGCTTACCTGCTCTTCTTCCCATGGGACTAGATGATGGCACTGGAGTGGCCTAGTGGGGGCCCTCCTTGGGGGCCCCTAGAATGGGATCTCAGCCGGGTTGGCCCAGATATCCCCAACCTCATCGGCGTAGGGGATGGATTCATCGAGATGTTCCAGGGAGAGGCTCCTAAAACGAATGTACATTGGGGTGGGGAGCAGTGGATCCCTGATCATCCCTTGGGGTCGATAGTGGTGATGAGGTGCAGATGCCTTTAAATACTGATGGTCCATATCCCGAGTCGAGATAATCCCCTCCTCCATGTATCGGCATACGAGCTCGCTTATCACCCTTCATTGTACAAATTCAGAATGGGAGATGGGGCATGGGTGCCTAGTGGATGTGGGTGTGGAAGTTGTTGTAGAATCAGTTGAGCCATGCAATATTTCTGTGTTGGAATTGTCCCTACCCGTGCGTCAGTGTGGAGGTGGCGATCTAGTTTCTGGTGTAGCATCTTGGTTCTCAAAAAGCAGGTAAATTAAGCCATTTGTGCTGAAACAAATAAATTGATGTCTAATTCCCTAGCATCATTCTATCTCCCATGGCTAGTAAGAAGGATCAACACTGACAATGTTGTAGACCGGGATGTCCAATGTTTTGACTACCCCAACTTCTGGTGAGATTCACGACAAGACCGATATTTTCATTACGGGACCCGACACTGGGTAACTGGATCCGGTGACACACTAATCCACTAATTTCTAAAATGCTAATAATATCCAAATTTAAGAGAATATCTTCACATTGGGTTCACTATTTCTATTTTTGATTCTTTCTTCGGGGCACAAGCATCCGTCTGTGGAGGATGTGCAGTTATTTCCCAGCATTCTCGCTTTCCAAAGGCAGACAACATCCATCGCTTATTCAGGGAATTTTTCTCCTTGATCAAAATGGGATGATGGGATTTCGGTTCCTCCTTCCGTGTTTTCCTCCTCAGAACTTATCACCTAATCCGGGTCTCCCTTACAGACTAAGATGTTGTTTGTGAAACTCTCCCTAATGCCATTTCTTCATGGATTCCTATTAATTACACTGATTTTGTCGGGACATTCCAAGGGATCTGGTTAGGGAATCAACCTTCAGTCGAGGGAGTAGTCACGTTGGACATCACTAGCATGTCTGGATACTGTAACACTATCGCTTTTGGGTTTCTTCCCCTTCTTATAGGGCTTCTCTAGGGCACAAAAGCTCGAGGCATCCCACGTCGAATGCAGGGAATTATATGCCATAGGAATGTATCTGAGGTTTTCCTCATCTTCCTATATTTAACACTGGGTATGCCATAGGTTTAATGTCTAGCGAAGATAGATCAGACTAATCAGAACAGTGACTACAGTGGATCAGATGGGTGCAACTATTGCAGGGAACACTGATGTTGGGGCTAACGCATGGTTAGCTACCCAATTGTAGTTAAAGGGATTTTGGAATGAGGTGGCATGATCCCACCGGGATGTGGTGTCCCAGGTAAGAATCAAGATAGATAATGGATGGTAAAGTGGAGTGGATTTTTAATGATATGGAGTCGACTAGAGGATAAAGATGATTTTGGGATTGAGCCTCGAAGAGACCTCCTATGTATCCTCGTGGCAGGGAATCAAAGTCCACATAGTTCAGGATGGGGGTATAGAATCAGGATGCATGTAGGGCATAGCGACCTGATGATATACTGGGTCTTATGCGTAGTTAGCAGCCTGAGGTTGGTCTTACTCCACTAGGACGGACTAGCGATATAGGCCCCAATAGAAGGGATGATAGTGGATTTCCATTGGGTTTGTGTTGAAAATGGCTTACAGTTGAATGGGGTTCACAACGGCTCACCATTGGATGTGGTCACAATGGCTTACCACTGGATGTGGTCCCAATGGCTTACCATTGGATGGGGTCACAAAATCTTACCGTTGGATGGGGTTGAACCTCATGGAGGCTTCCTGAGTACCTTACCTTGGCAATAATCAAAGTCCACATAGTTCGGGATGGTGGATGTAATTTAACATCGTGTAGGATGAAAAGGGGGCATGCAGTTTAACATCATGTGGGACGAAGGTGGTCTAGCATGAAGGGGGCCAGAACTAGTGCCTGTCGATCTTGAACACGAGGGAAGCTTCCAACATACCATGCCTTGGTATGGATCAAAGACCACGTAGTTTAGAAGAAGAGTTGGTCAGGACCAATGGATGGTGGGCTTGAACCTCAGGGAGGCTTCCTACGTACCTTTCCTTGGAAAGGATAAAATACCATGTAGTTCAGGTGTTGTGGAATGACGTGAAATGGTCGGAACTAATGGATGGTGGGCTTGAACCTCAGGGTGACTCCCTACATACATTGCCTTGGCAAGGATCAAATACCATGTAGTTCAAGTGTGGTGGACCGACGTGAAATGGTCGGAACCAATGGATGGTGGACTTGAACACCATGGAGGCTACCTACAAACCCTGACTTGGTTAGGATCAAAGACAACATAGTTCATGTGTGGTGGCCCGACGTGAAATGGTCGGAACCAATGGATGGTGGTCTTAAACCACGGGGAGGATTCGTATATACCATGCCTTGGAAAGGATCAAAGACCACATATTTTGGGTTGTGTGTTTGGGGATTACACTCTAGGCGGCCTAAAGGGGATGTCATGGTCGATGCTCACTCTAAGCCCACGTGATTCATGCCCAGTGTGAGAAACAAGAGGCATCAGATACCTGAATATCACATTTCAAAAGGTGCGTATGTGGGAATTGAGGTGGGGCTTACACATATTTAGTGGCCCAAGGAGGAAATAGGGGCTTACGCGTGGTTTTTGGCCTAGGGTGATAGAGATTGGGACTTACTCCTAGGTGGAGGCCCAGTGGTGAAAAAGCCTAGCGGGAGAGGGATTTGGCATCGAGGAAGAGAGGAGGAGCAGGGATGCTACCTCCTGTAAGAAGAGATAGGGGCTTACACCTAGGTGGTATCCCTTTCCCCACAAACAAACACCATTCCAATAAAAATGATATCATTCCATGTGAGGAATGATATCACTATTATGGAGACCAGTGGGCATAGATAATGTCTGAGACTGGGCACCCCATGTTTGAGGCATGGGGAGAGGCCAGAGTTTAACATCATGTGATGAGGATAATGGTGCTTGGAAATTTAACATCCTACAACTAGGAAGAGGTGGGTTCACTCCGCACCCCTTAGGACATACATAACAGATACCTCCCACCCCTTGGGGAAGGGAAGGCATTAGCAATTCTATGGTGAGGGGGTGTTATGGAGTGCTTCATTGGGGGTCCATGTTAGCATGGCTATACAAATAAGCAATAGCTGTTAGCATGCCTATGTGAAGAAGCATGAGGTGAAGCAACACAATGGGAAGCACTGCCCAAGGGACCTTGAAATTTCTTCGTGCAAACCTGAAGGGCCGCATGGGAAAAGGAGTTGCAAAGAAAAGGGGTTCATAGGTAGAAACCTTGTGACGATCTGGTGCTCCATTAAGAGGAGGGGCTTCACGAAGCGGTGTGCTTTGAGAAGTGATGTGTCCTAGACTAGGCATTGGGTATAGGTGCATATGGAAGGTGCTTTGCAAAGTGTAAAGGCATTCGCGGAGCAATGTCTCACAAAGAAAGGGTTCCCCGTGAAGCATGATATTGTAAAGAAATGTGCCTCGTGAAGCATAGTGACCATACCTTAGCATGCGGGTCACATGTTCATGAAGGGTACATCACAGAGTATAAGTGCTCTATAAAGACCCAAGTCCCATTGGGGATCTCCTTCCTTTGCGGAGGCCTGTGCGCTCTATGAAGGGCATACCTCTTTAAAGAGGGGCAGAATTCATGCAAATAGGAAGGCACTTCGAGATGCAAAAGTACCTTTAAAATCTCATGGTTCACAGAGTAGAAATGTCTTCGTGATGTGGGAGCTCAGAAGGAGAAAGTTCAGAGGATCCGTCCTTTGGGCTTGAGGGGAGCTCGGTATTTATAGGAAAGAGGTGTCGCGAAGCAGAGTCTGCTCGACGTGAAGACAGAGCTTTCTCTATGGCTGGTTCACGAACTTCAAAGGGGTTCAAAGAGAATCCCACCTCCTTGCTCCATGGCAGGTTCACAAACATCAAATCAGTTCATGGATCATCCCTCCTCCTTGTCCCATGGCGGATTCGCGAACAACAAATCAGTTCGCGGAGCATCCCACCTCCTTGCTTTGTGATGGATTCATAAACGTCAAATTGGTTCGCATAGCATCCCTCCTCCTTTCTCCATGGTGTCTTTGTGAAGGAGGAGCTTTTTACCGGCATGGGGCCCCAGGGGCTCTACGAACAGGCTTCATGAGACAGCCCCTAATGCTTTTCGTTTGTTCTTGGGCGTCCCAAATTTTGGCACCAACAAACATATAATAAGAATTTTTAGATATACTAAAACCAAGACACATGGTATAAAGGTAAAGAATAACCACTATATACCATCCCTAGGAATTATAATTTAATATTAAATGAATCACTCATCCGGGACACCACACTGATGAGTCTAATAGCACTCATGACTTCTGTCCAAGATATACTGCTCGTCGGGTCTCACTATGAGTGAGATACATTGATAGATCTAAAGAGTGATATGATACATAGATGAGGATCACATCCAGAGCCATGGAGTGATACCAAAAACTCAATTTGTATTAACCTGTTATGTGGAGTATTGATGTCCTTGTAGTTTTGGTAATGACGATACCAAGAACTCTACTTAGGGTATGAATATGAATAAATGATCCTGCTCTGGGCCTCTCAGGGGATTCCAAAAATTCTATCCAGGAATTACAGTTGAAGGGATTTTAGTCCTAGGAGTAGGAAATGATTTGTACCAACCTTCAGGGAAATAATAAATGGAACAAACCACAATGAAACTAGTCCAGGATATAGAGGAAAATAAGCTCAGGCCCTATAGAAAGGGGTAAATGGTGTGTAGTAGGGTCACGCGCTGTGCCGGTTGACCTCAGGTACTACTCATGTACAATGACCCCTTTCATTACACACTATGTCCTGTAGAAGATTGGTGCACAACTTCTATAAAGGTTACACACTATGTCCTTGAATTTAGGGTCCACCTATGTACTCTGGTCATGTGAGAATACATAGCGTCAGCCTATGTATCCTTGCCAGTATACCAGTACACGAGGTAGTCATTGTAACCAGTCTAAAACAAGCCCTATGAGGTGGAGTACACACCATATTTTAATCCCATTCACTCCACCCCATGTTCTTTTACCTACAAATGTACATGCTGGGTCGTTATGCAAGGGGAAACATGTTGTGTTTTAGTGACTACATGTCGTGTGTATCAGGTTTTCTAAAAACCCATCTTCTTCCTCTACGTGCCTCGTCTGATCATCCAGATCTCATTCTAGTGGTCTGTTTTCCACAAAAATTCATATCTAGGGTCTTTTTTCCATTTTAACCTCTAATTGATGGGTTTTGGTCCTTCAATCGGCTTAGAAATCTGATTCTATTCATTTTCATAAACCTCACTCGAAGAACGGGGGATTCCAAACCACTTAGGTCAGTCTATCCTCATTGTTATTGCACCTCTGTTGCATCATATCAAGTCTATATATTCAATCTCAGATCATTTCCCCCAGAACTGTGCATGAAGTGATTGATTCATCAGTTGGGTGTTGAACCATGATGAAAGTGTCACCCTAAATGAATAGGAAAAGAGGGAGAAAAATAAATAGTATAATTTAGAGGAACGGACCACGTTTGTTGTTCAATTTGGTTTGATCTATTTTCGTAATAATGGTAAATAGATTAAAAACAATCTCACATGAATTTTCACTCCTAAAATCCCACAAAATAATCCCATCCAGAAAATATGATCGATCCGCGAGCCAATCTGTTTGTAGATTAGTCTGTGTTCATCATAGGAATCAAGAATGCGATTGAAAATTGAAAAAATGCATCCTAAATAGATTTATATCACTCATTGATAGTGAATGGTCTTTTCATCATTTCCATTGGATATATCTAACAATATTGGTGTGCGCTAATCTTCAATCCTATATTTCATCATCCAATGCCCAATATAATTCTCTAGATCTCTCTCTCTCCATGACATCAGATGATTCAAGGGTTATGAGGATATACATAGACATCTAAAAAGGAATTTATTTAAATATAAAACCTATTTTTGCATAAAAAATGAAATAAAATATTTTTTCTTAAATAATTTTATTCATTTTAACTGTTTGTGATTACTTTTCTCAAATGGCCTGCGATGACCAATGTTAGGTTGAAACTATGGTAAAGCCGCTATTCTAAACTCAATGGTTCCTTCATATTTATGATTCGAGCACCCTTTTATATGTTATTTGACATTATCAATAAAACCATGCATCAGTGTTATTTAATATTTTAATACATTTCATGAATTTGTTTTGGGCACACTGGGCCTTAGAATCACACGTCGTCTCAACACCTAGTCTCAAAATTAATCGAAATAATATTTAAAAATAATACAAAAAAATTTGAGCCATTAAAAATATAGGATCACAAACACATGTGATTGATATCAATCTATATATGAAAATACATTGTGGATCAATGATCACATATAAGATATATAAATCTTATTTGATTGATATTGTGGGTGGATAATTCCTTAAAATATAATTTTTACACCCTTGGTTGAATTTAATTTTATTTTGGTTATGGATTATCTATTCCTATATATATCCCATATCAATTTTTGGGAGAAGGATATATCATTTTTTATTCTAAACCATCATATTCTCAAGAATCAATATAAATCTGATCGTCGATTGGAAAAAAAATATAATATGGGTTCTAATACCTAATAAAGAGGGAATTAGGACTGTGATGAAGTTAACATTGATGGTATTCCTATTGTATTGGAATATAACGATGTATTTATCCATGAAAAACTTGGTCTTCCCATAATGCATGAGGTTGAGTTATCAATAGAACATTTACATGGATCAATTTCTATCTCTAGGAGTACATATAGAATGAATCTCATTGAATTTGTGGAATTAATGAGCTAACTAATTTATAATTTGTAAAAGGATTTTATTTACCCTAGTGATTCCCCATGGGGATAAGTAGTCTAATTTTTCAAGACTAAATATGGAAAAATGAGTCGTTTCATTTACTATCACGAGCTTAACAAGATTAAAATTAAGAATAAATTTATAATACCTCATATCGATGACCTATTTGACCAAGTCATAGAATCTTATTAATTCATACAAATTGATCTTAAATCTGGATAACATTAATTAAGGGTCATAAGGGAGGATATTTAAAAGGCATATTTCCTAATGAGTTATGGAATCTATGAGTTTATAGTGATTTCATTCATGTTGACTAATTCCCTCACCATATTCATCAATATAATGAATAAATTATTTAAAGAATACCTAGATTAGTTTGTAGTTGTATTTATAGATGATATTTTCTTATATAATAAATGAATAAGTAAGATCATGAAAATCATGTGTGTATTATATTGATGACCATATGAAAGGATACTTTTTACGCTAGATTCACTAAATCTGAATTCTAGCTAAAAAGGTTTTATTATCGGGGAATATAATCACCAACAAGGGAGTATCTATAGATTCTTCAAAATATATATTATTGAAAAATATCTTACACTTACCAGTGTAGCTAAGATCCTAGTTTTCTTGGGTTAGAATGATATTACTGGCTCTTTGTGATAAATTTATCTCAATTTTCAAATCCACTAAACAAGTTAACATAGATAGGAGTAACATTCCTTTGGAAAGAGGAATGTGATGAAAGTTTCAAGGAAATGAAAAAGAGGTTAGTATCTAATTATTTACATACATTACCCAATAGTGGCTAAGGGTTTTTAATATATAGTGATTCCTCAATGAAGGGATTGGGTTGTTTCCTAATGAATAATGAAAAGTTAATTGCTTATGATTCACTCCAATTAAAGAATCTGAAGAAAAATTTACAAACGCATGATTTCGATCTCACATCAGTGATAATTGTATAAAATATTTTGAGAAACTATCTTTATAGATCATAGTTTTACATATATACTAATCATAAGATCTTGAAATATTTAATCAAACAGAATTAATTGAATATGTGACAAAGGAGATGGTTGGAATTGATAAATAATTATGACTAATCAATAAATTACCACATAGGGATAGAAAAAAAGGTAGTTAATTTTCTGAGGAGGAAAAACCATGCTATTCTCTTCGTGATAAGGATTGAAAAATGCCCAAAACTCATTGATTTTAAGAGGATGAATCTTGAAGTTGTAATGGGAAGTGATAAATCCTATAATTCATAAAAAACTACTTAACCTTCCATTCATGTAAAGAACAAATAAGAATAGAAATATGATGTATATCTATAGAAAAAGTTAGTGAATATTTTGGAGTTCAACATTGATAAAGATAGATTTATAAGGTTTTCAACCTGGATATGTGTCCCATCAAAACTAGAATTAAAAAGTAACTTTTTTTTGAATATTATCATTTATTTTCCTTGTATTTTGTTTTAGGAATCATGAATATGTATAGATATATGAATAAAATCTTATCATGGTATAATATTAAGGGAGAAATTTTAGAATACATATTATGAAGCTTGTTATTCCAGTAAGTCATGGTTGAATAAAAAATCTTTATTGCAATGTTGTAGAAATTACCCATGAAAGTATATAAATATAGAAAAATTACCATGGTATTCGTCATATGACTCCATAAAACTTCTAATGAACATAATGCTATTTGGGTTATAGTTGATCACCTTACAAAGTTAGCACATTTTATTTCCATCAAGTAATATTTCTCCCTTGACCAACATTCCAAGATAAACATTAAAGATATGGTAAGGATGTATTGAGTACCACTATATATTGTATGTGATTTGGATCCAAGGTTTAAATTGATGTTAACAAGAAGTATTCATAAATATTTATAGATAGATATAAGTTATAACCCTGCATAACATCCTCACATAGATGGCCAATTTGAGAGGACAATTCAAACTATAGAGGTATGTTGAGATCTTATTTGATTGATTTCAATGTATTTTAGTATCAAAACCTCCCCTGGTAGAGTTCTCATATAAAAAATTTTTATTCTACCATTCATATAGAACCATGTGTTTCTTTCTATAAAAAGTGATACAAGAATCCAACATGTTTGGATAAATATTGAGAGAGAAAGGTGATAGGTCCTGATTGTGTCCAAGAAATGAAAAATTAGGTTCAAACCATTTAGTAGTATTTGAAAGCCAAAAATTTTTAAAATAAGAGTTAAGTTAGACAATCATCGATGAGATCTGGATTTTTATGTTGAGGACAAGGTGGTCCACCAAATATATCTATTGAATCATATTATGAGATTTGGGAAGAAAGGTAAGATGTGCCCAAGATACATTGGTCCCTTAAAAATACTTGATCATCCTACAAATATGATCAATCTTATTGATAGTATGTTCATGGATCAGTCTGAATTCATCGTAGGAATCAAGAATGTGAAATAAAATAGAAATAATTCATCCTACCTAGAATCATATTTATCGCTTATGAAGAATGGTCTCTACAACACCTTCTTTTGAGATATCTTACAAGATTTTTGCACACCGATATTTGACCCATGATTTTTCCTACTGAAGAGAATTATTCATATCTCTATCTCTATGTCTCTAGAGGATTTAAAGGTTATGATGAAAACCCTAGATCTCTGAAAAATGGATTTATTTAAAGCGATAATATGTCATTGCATCACCACATCGACAAATGAAATAAAATAATTTTTTTAAATTAATTTATTCATTCTAAACGCCCATGATGAATTTCCACAAATATCATGTGTTGAGAAATGTCAGTTCGTACCTAGGGTAAATTCACTATTCTGAACTCAATGGTGCCCTTGAATTTATAATATGGGAACCTTTTTATATGTAATTACAGTTTTTAGGAAAATTGTGCACACGCTTTGTTTAAACTTTTAATATATTTTAAACATTTTTTTGGGGCACACCGAGGCTTAGAATAACACGTCGCATTAGTGAATAGTCTCAAAATTAATCCATAAATTATTTAATAATAATATATATAAATATGAGTCATTAAATTCTCCCAACCTTGTGTATTTATATCCCCTAAAATCCTGAACAAAGGTACTAAAACAAATGAGGGTACTGAGCATGAATCTAAGACTCTTGCACCAAAGTGATATCCTAGAGATTTATGTGAATCCATTAGAAATGCACCAAGGGAATCGATCACCAACTAATGATCCTCTCCTGCTGATCCTAAATTTACACTAGGTACATAGAAAAATTTGGCCATCCTCAATGTCCAGCTCACCCCAGTTGACGACGTGTGATGGGTCATGCACGTACCTCATCAAATTTAACATGTGGAAGACTTCATGTACCGATATAACTGTAGGGGTAGAGCTAAGTCATACACCAACTCTATGGAGTATCTGAAAATTTTTGATGAACCTCAAAGATAGCTTTCTTTGAGGACAAATCTCGGTAATCCACGTCTAGTTGAGACATATAGGAACAAATGACCTCCTTCAATAATATCCAAAGGAATTCATCGCCTAACAACATAAGACTTATGATGGTTCCATGAAGGCTTCCTCCATTCCAAGATGATTTGTACCCTTTCTATAGAAGCCCACACCAACTTCGTGCCAATGAGTGCTGACTCTCTTGGGTCAGTCCAGCAATGTGGTGACCTACAGGGTCACCTGTAGAAAGCCTCAAATGGTTCCATACCAATGGTGGAATGGTGGATATTGTTGTACACAAACACTACAAGTGGTAGGTGGCCCTTATTACTATGACCATGGTCTAACATTCAATCGAGTAGCATTTCCTCCCGAACTTGAATGGTTCCCTTAATCTAGTCATCATTTTGTTGGTGAAACACTATTCTCAACCATAACTAGCTCCCAAAAACCTCATGTAATCCCATCTACAACTTGAATGTAAAACAAGAATCATTATTTGAAACTATTGTTGATATAAATTCATAGATTCAAACTATCTACTACATGTAGAGGTTTCTGAATCTCTCTATTGAACTCTGCTCTTATATAGTTATGAAGTAGACCGACTTGGTGAGTCGATTCACGATCACCCAGATAGAATCATGTCCCATGGACATACATGGTAATTCTCTAACAAAATCCAAAGATATACCATCCCACTTACATTCTGGAACCTCAAGGGGTTGAGCTAAATCTGTTGGAACCTGGTGCACAACCTTCACTTTCTGACAAGTAAGGCATCGAGAAATGAACTCTACACCTTTTTCTTCATCCATGGCCGCCAAAACTGATGTAAAACAGCCCAGTACATCTTTGACACACCTGGATGTAACTCCAAAAGAGGCATGGGAAACTCCGTCAAAAATGTCTCTCGCGATGTCACCGTTACTGCTATATGTCCTCTTAAAATAATGACATGCTCCCAAAATTTTGAATATCCATTAGGATCATGCCCAATAGACATCTGAGCATATAGAGTCTCGTATTCAGTATCCTCAAGATGTGCCTATATGAATAATTTTAAGAGTGGAGGGGTTAGAACCATTGACTGGAGGTAAGCTTGTTCATCTCCATCCACTCATAATAACTACAACGAGGCCAACTGATATGATTCCTAATTCAATAAATGTGAACTAGATCTCTTGATGAGAGAATCTACTACCATGTTCCCCTTCCTAGGAGTATATAAAATCTCAAAGTCATTTCCCTGGAGGAACTCAATCCATCCCCTCTATCTCAAGTTGAGATCTTTCTGAGATAAGATATACTTGAGAATATTGTGATCATGGTAGATGGTAAACTACTCACCCATCAAGTAGTGCCTCCACTTCTTCAATGTGAAGACTACTACTGTTAACTCAAGATCATGTATCACATAGTTATTATAATGTGGTCTCATCTGGAATGAACCATAGATAATCATTGCATGCCTCTACATCAGTACACAACCATGTCTGGTTCCTAATTCATCGCATCACACTACATAGTCAACACCCTCCTCTGGAAATATCAAGATTTAAGTGCTCGTAAAAATTTTCTAAACTTCTGAAAATCCTAATGAATTTTCTCTTTCCCCATGAAAGGATACCCCTTTCGAGTCAAATCTATCATAGGTACTGATATCCTAGAGAAATCATGTATGAATCTCTAGTAATATCCTTCTATCCAGAGGAATCTCTACAGCTCTTTCACAATCTTAGGTGGATCATGTACTAACAAGGCCTCGTCGTTGTCTGGGTCCACTACCACTCCATCTATTGGGATAATGTGTCTTATAAAGTGGACCTCCTGAATCCAAAACTGTCACTTTGAGATTGTTCCATAAATCTATTTCACTCTGAGTTCATCAAGAACTGTCCCTAAGTGTCTCACCTGCTCCTCCTTGGAAATCAAGAACAAAAAGATATCATCGATGAAGACAAGCACAAAACAGTATATGTAAGGCTGAAAGATCCAGATCATGAGTCCTATAAACATTTTTGGGGTGTTTGTCACACCCAATTACATCTCTATGTACTAATAATGATTGTAATGACATCTAAAGGTTGTATTAGGTATATCCTCATCTCAAACTCATAACATGTGATATCCTAATCAGAGGTAAACCTTTGAGAACCATCAGGCCCATCTCAACTAATCATAGAGGTCATAAATCCTTAGTAGTGGGTACATGTTCTTCTTGTACACCTGGTTCAAGTGTCGGTAGTCCACACACAACCTCAAGAAATCTTCTTCTATTCCAGAAAACAAAATTGGGGCTACCCAGGGTGAAACACTATGTCTCATGAAGGCCTTCCTCTGCAATTTATCTAACTACACCCTCAGCTCTCCAATATCTACAAGATCCATATAATATGCTAGTGTAGATATCGATTTTGACTCGAGGTGAAAATCAATCCATAAGTCTATCTCTCAGTGGGGAGGTAAACCTAGAGAATCTTCAATAAATATGTTTGTGTACTTTAACACTTATGTAGGAAACTGAAAACTCATAACATCCATTGCACCAGGGGTCAGGTTATCCAAATAATGAGTAATCAATTTCACCCTCCTATGCCTAAGTCCATCTTAAGATGCTTTGGATTCATTTTCAACGAAAAAGGAAAACATCATTAAATCACTATGGGCACACCTCACCCTTCACCTAAAATAGTCAATATGGGCATGGACTGTAGATAACCAATCCATTGCATGAATGATGTCATAAGTCCTCGATGACACTACAAAGAGGGTCTAACCAAAACGCTTGACTCCAAGGGTCATGTCAGACTATCGTCATAAGTGTGTGGTCATTAAGTCTCATCCAGTAGGTGTGTCCAAGCATAAGGTTCGAGTCAATAGTTCAACCAAAATATCTAGGTCTCAAACAAGATATGTGATGAGAATGGAATGACTAGAACCTATGTCAATCAGTATGGTAGCTAAAGTAAAAGAGACACAAACTATACCTCAAATCATACCTTGAGCCCCTAGGTCATAAGCCTCAACTGCTTGTTGTTGTGCCCAACCCTATCCTCTAGCTCTCTGATCATGGAGTGGACCACATAGGGTTTGTGGTGGTAATAAGTTGAAATATTGACCACCTCCTACTACTATCCCATATCCTCTTCCACGTTTGTCACCCTATGAATTTTCCTGCTCCAATCGCTATCTCAACCTCGATGGTCTATATACTGTCTTCATGTCAGAAGCACGGTGGGATGGAAAATCTCAAGAGAGATGTCCCATGTATTCACATAAATAGAACTACATCTATATAGGATGAATGGACCCACCTTGTGATCCCTAAACAACATATCATTTATCCTAGGATCTCCTCTTGAAATGTATCCCATGTCTAGGTCCCTTAGACTGACATCAGCTCCCTGCTACTGAGGTCTCTGTTCCTTCTTTCCAACTATGGATTTTCATCAGCTTTGTATTCTCATCTATGAAGATTTCAACCACCAAAACCTGCTCAAGGACCCCCAGAATAAGTAAGAATTCATAGAGGGATGATGCTGGCTTGGATGTCTCTATGTAGACCCCACAGAATATTTTATTTTATTTTAAAAAATAAATCACTTTGAGGAAAAGTAAGAACTTGGAATCATAAAATGAAACCACATGGGTCCATTAGTGGGATAAGAAAAAAAACCTTTCTAGGGCTAGACCTGCCGAAAAAACACTAAAATACAACCCCTAAAAATAGTAAGTAAACTAAAAACGGGCAGGCTAAGGAATATTGACAAGGACTGAACCACCCAAAACCATCTGAACATAGCATGTTAGTCACTCTCTGCTCTCCACTACTCAATATCAACTCCATCACACACATCATCCTTCCTTGGGGCGCAATGCCACCCCTGTACTTGGGACTTCCCATCTAGGATCGTCATACCACCGTCTCTGGGAACAAGGATGAATTGTCAAAGAAAGATAGACCACCAGGAGAACCTCTTCCCCAACACCACTATCACTATCCCAAATCTCCCAAGAAACTCCTAAACTGAACAAAAGTCGGGTCATGCAAAGGGTGATAGGGAAATAAGAGCATAAGAGGACCACCAAAGTCAAAATAAAAAATTATTAGGCAAATACTGAACCAGATAAAAAACACAAAAAACACTAAAATACACCAGAACCATGATGGAGGTTGACCGATGAAAAGATATTCATCGACAACACTCCAAAACTGAAAATCATATGAAAAAAAATGATTCAAATCTAGAACAAAATGGAACACAATATTAGAAGGATAATGGGACGCCACATGCTCTAAGAATTCCTGAGGCCACTTCTTGTGGCCGTGTAATAACTAGGAAAGAAGATGATGGCCTTTCCAATTCTGACCCTAATGCAACCAGTCACCACCAAACAGAAAGTGGGATGTGCCATTAGAGAAAAATGGGTGAGGCCATCATGGCAGTGGGAGTGAATAACAGCAACCAGACTCATCAGAGGAGGTTGGATGATATTGAATGTTTACAGAGCTTTATAGGACATGCCAGACCGTGAAATGTGGGTTCTCGACACCACACCACGCAACCCATACCCCAACCATGCCATTCCTGAAGAAGAAATAAGGAAGGAGAAGGAACCCCTAAACCATTGAAGAGCGTTGGTAGAGAAACCCTAGGTCCCCACGGGGAGATCTCTCACACAACACCCTTTACGGGCTCATCCTACATGAAAATTATTTTATCTTACTTTGTAGACCTCTCTTAAAGGTCTGAGCACTGAAGTAATGATCTCAAACAATATCCATCATGTAACTGGAATGGTTGGTGAACCTTGATGAATCATCTTCCACTATCATGATACCCTACTGAAGTTGTAGAAGCTCCCAAATACACACAGATCTAAGTGTGACTAGTGAGAACTCCTCTTAGAAGAGGCTCTTGAACTCTGTCCACAAAATAGTCACTGCATTATAAATATGGATAGCTAAAATCCACCATCATCATGTTGATTCATATAGAGGCTCACCGCCAAGACCACCATTTGATCTCCCGGTGTCTAGACTATATAGAAAACTTGATTCACCACCTCAAGCCAGTCCTCAGATGCCTGAGGGTCAATATCACCTTAGAACCTAAGGGGTCTCTATCATTGAAACTCATAAATCATGATCAGCCTACACTTCTAATCAACTTTTACTGTCGGTACCATGTGATACTCTACAGGTGGCAGTATGGATGGTGCACCACCTAGAGGAAACAACTGGGAAATTGGTCCCTATATTGAAGCCTCGCCACTGAGGGGGTCATCCCTAGGAACAAGCTATGGAATCTTATGTGGTAAATGTCAAGGAGGAATCTTATAAGAAAAAAATGTGCACCATGGTCAATGAGTATATCTGGAGAGCTCACTTAAGGAGGACATGGAAATCACAACCAATTCCTATATAATGAATATACCATTATTGTTTCTTACATAAAATGTTCTCTTGCACCTAGTTGAAAAGAAGGTTATTAGATTTTTGGTGTATGGATACCTCGGCCACCACACCAACACTGGAGTACCTGGATTGAGTGTTGAACTTGAAACACTTAACACTCCTAGTCATATAGCACAACCTACCTCTTCTGATAACAATCGGTCATGACCCGTCCAAGATGTACTTATCGCCAAGTCTCACCATGAGAGAGATACACTGATAGATCTGAAGAGTAATATGATACAAGGATGAGGATCACAGAGAAATCCATGGGGTGATACCAAAAACTCAATTTGGATTAAATTTATAAGTCTAGGATTGATTTCCATGTAGTTTTGGTAATTACGATACCAATAAATCCACATAGGGCATGAAGATGAATAAACGATCTTGCTCTAGGCCTCTCAGGGGATTCCAACAACTCTATCCCAGAATTTATATTGAACGGATCGTAGTCCTGGGAGTAAGAAATGATTCATACCAACCTACATGGGAACAATAAATTGATCAAAATCTAATGAAACTTGTATATAATATAGAGGAAAAGAAGCTCAAGCCCTATTGAAATGGGTACATGGTGTGTAGTAGGGTCACACACCATGTCGCTTGATTGTAGGTACTACTCGTGTACAACGACCAATTTCATTCCAAATAATGTCATGTAGAATATGGGTGAACAACATCTAGAACGGTTACACACTATGTACTTGAATATGGGGTCCACCTATGTACACAGTTCATGTGCTAATACACAACATTAGCCCATGTATCATTGCTCGTATACTAGTACACGAGTTATTCTTTGTAACCAGTCTTAGACAAGCCATTTTAGGGGGAGTACACACCATTTTGGCATCCCATGCACTCTACCCCATGTTTATGTACCTCCTAGGGTACATGTTGGGTTGTTCTTCTATGGGACTCATGTTGTGTAGTCAGGACTACACACCGTGTGTATTGGGTTATCTAGAAACCCATATTCTTCCTCTATGTGCCTCATCCGATCATCCGTATCTCATTATGGTGGTCCTTTTTCCTCAAAACATCACATCTAGGGTCATATTTTTATTATAACCTCAAATTGATGGGTTTTGGTCCTTCAATCAGCTCAGAAATCCAATTCTATTCATTTTCATGCACCTCACTCAAAAAATGGGGGGTTTTAAACCACTTTGATCTGTCTACCACCATTTTTATTGCACCTCTGTTGCATCATACTAAGTCTAGATGTTCAATCTAGGATCACTGCACTAAGAACCACACATTAAGTGATTGATTCATCATTTGGGTATTGAACCTTGAACCAAAGTGTCACCCAAAATGAATGGGAAAGGATGGATAAAGAAAAAAAGAATAATCTAGAGAAATGAACATCAATTTTGTTCAATTTGGTTAGATCTATTTCTATAATAATGGTAAACAAATCAAAAACTATCTTCACAGTAATTTTCACCCATCAAATCCCACAAAATAATCCCATCCTGAAAATATGATCGACCTGTGAGGTAATCTATTTGGTGATTAGTCTATGTTCTTCATAGGAATATAGAATGCAATAGAAAATTGAAAAAATACATCCTACCTAGATTCAGATCACTCATTGAAAAATAATGGTCGCTACAGTGTTTTCATAGGAAAGATCTGAAATGATTGGTGTGTGCTGATCTTGGATCATAGATTTCTTTTTTTACTGCTCCAAAGGATTATCCAGATCTCTCTCTCCATATCTCTAAAGGATTCCAGGGTTATGAGGCTATCCCTAGATCTCTAATAAAAGAATTTATTTAAAGATAAAACTATTCATTGAATCAAAAAATTAAATAAAATAATTTTACTTAAATTATTTTATTCATTTTAATTGTCTGTGATGATCTTTTGTAAATGGCCCGCGGCGATTGATGTTAAGTTAAAACTAGGGTAAATCCTCTTTTCTAAACTCAACAGTGCCTTCTGATTTTTGATCTGAGCATCCTTTTAGAATTTATTCGACATTATCAAGAAAACCATGCATGAGTGTTATTTAATATTTTAATATATTTCAAACTGTTGTTCCAAGAACACTGGGCCTCAGAATCACACACTATCTCAACACTTGGTCTCAAAATTAATAAAAATAATATTTAAAAATAATACCCAAAAAATATGAGCTATTACAAATGTGGAATCACAACCACAGGTGATGGATATCAATCTATATATAAAAACACCTTGTGTCTCAATGATCACATCTAAGATATATAAATGTTCTTTGATTGATAATTGTGGGAGGATACTTCCTTCAAATCTAATTTTTATAACCTTGGTTTAATTTAATTTTATTTTTTTATGGATTATCTATTACCATATAGATCTTATACCAATTTTTTGGAGAAGTAGATCCCATTTTTATTCTAAATCATCAAATTCTCAAGTATCAACATAAATATGATCTCTAATTGGAATAAAATTCTATAATATGGGTTATGATACCAAATAAAGAGGGACTCTTGACTGTTATGAAGTTAAAATTGATTACATTTTTATTGTATAGAAATATAATGATGTATTTCTTCAGGAAAAACATGGTCTTCCCACATTGCATGAGGATGAGTTATCAATTGAACTTTTACATGGATATATTCCTATCTCAAGGAGTACATATAGAATGGATCTCATTGAATTTGTATAATTAATGAAGTAAATAATATATAATTTGGACAAGGATTTAATTTACCCTTGTGATTCTCCATGGGGAGAAGTAGTCTAATTTTTCCTGAATCAATATGAAAAAATGAGACATTTCATTGACTATCATGAGCTTAACAAGATTAAAATTAAGAATAAATGTCTTATACCACATATCAATGACCTATTCAATCAAGTCATATAATCTTAGTAATTCTTGCTGATTGATCTTAAATCTGGATAACATCAATTAAGGGTCATAAGGGAGGATATTTAAAAGACATATTTCTAAATGAGGCTGGGAAACTATGAGTTTATAGTGATTTCATTCATGTTGAGTAATTCCCTCACCATATTCATCAATATAATGAATAGAGTCTTTAAAGAATACCCAGATTAGTCTGTAGATGTATTTATAGATGATATTTTTTATATAATAAAATAATAAGGAAGAGAATGATTATCATGTGTGGATTATATTGATGACCATACAGAAGGATAAGTTTTATACTAGATTTACTAAATCTGAATTCTGGATAAAAAAATGTTATTATTTGGGAATGTAATCACCAAAAAGGGTGTATCTATAGATTCTTTAAAAAATATTTTATTGAAAAATAGGCTACACTTACCAGTGTAACTAAGTTCCTAGTTTTCTTGTGTTAGAAGGATCCTACTGGCTCTTTTTGAGAAATTTATCATGACTGTCAAATACACTAACCAAGTAAACATAATTTGGAGTAACATTCCTTGGAAAAGTGGAATGTGAAGAAATATTCAACGAAATGAATAAGTGGTTAGTAACTATTTCTTTACATACATTACCCTATATTGGGGAAGGTTTTTTAATATATAGTGATTCCTAAATGAAGGGATGGGGTACTTTCCTAATGAAAAATGAAAAGTTAATTGCTTTTGATTCACTCCAATTAAATAATCATGAGAAAATTAACAAACATATGATTTCGAGCTCACAACAGTGGTCATTTTATTAAATATTTAGAGATACTATTTCAATAGATAATAGTTTGACATATATACTAATCATAAGATATTGAAATATTTAATCGAATAGAATGAATTGAATATGCACCAAAGGAGATGGTTGTAATTGATAAAAAATTATGACTAATCAATCAATTACCACCTAGGGATAGAAAATAATGTAGTTAAATCTCCAAGGAAGAAAAACTATGCTATTATCTCCATGATGAGGACTGAAAAATGCCCAAAACTCATTGATTTTCAGAGGATGAATCTTGATATTGTAATGGGAGGTGATAAATGCTATAATTTCTTAAAAACTTCTCAACCTTCCATTCATATAAAGAAAAAATAAGCTTAGAAATATTATTTATATCTGTAGAAAAAGGTAGTGAAAATTTTGGAGTTCAACTTTGAAAAATATAGATTTATAAGGTTTGCAATCCGGATATGTGTCCCATCAAAACTAGAATTGATGAGGAATCATTTTGAAGATTCACATTTCTTTTCCTTCTATTTTCTTTCAAGAATCATGAATATGTATATATATATATATATAATATTATGGTGGGATAATATGAAGGGATAAATTGTAGAATATATATTATGAAGCATGTTATTATATTAAGTCATGGATAAAATAAAAATCTATATTGTTATGTTGTAGAAATTACCCATCCAAGTATGGAAGTAGAAATACATTACCATGGAATTTACCATATAACCCCCTAAAACTTATAAAGAACATATTTCTATTTAGGTTATAGTTGATCACCTTACAAAGTTATCACATTTTATTTCCATTAATGAATATTTATCCCTTGACCAACATTACAATATATACATTATCAATATGGTAAGGATGTATGGAGTACCACTATATATTGTATTTAATTGGGATCAAAGGATTAAATTTATGTTCAGAAGAATTTTTCATAATGATTTAGAGATAGATCTAGGCTTTAACTCTGCATAACATCCTTATATGGATGGTCAATCTAAGAGGACAATTAAAACTCTAGAGGTATGTTGAGATCTTGTTTTATTGATTTCAATGAATTATTAGATCAACCCCCCCCCCCCAGTAGAGTTCTAATATAAAAACATTTTTTATTCTAACATTCAGATGGAACTATATGATTCATTGTATAGTAAGAGATGCCACAATTCAACATGTTAGGATAAAGATGGAGGGAGGAAGATGATATTTCATGACCGTGTCTAAGAAATGAAAAATAAGGTTCAAAATATTTAACAACATTTGAAAGACACACAATGTTGAAATAAGTGTTATGTAGATAATCTTCAATGATATCTGGATTTTTATGTTGAAGACAATGTGATACATCAAATATATCTACCGAATCATGTTGTGAGAATTGGTAAGAAAGGTAAGATGATCTCAAGTTACATTAGTCCCTTCAAAATACTTGATCATGTTGGAGCTGTAGATTATCACTTAGAAATTCCTCAACATTTTTCCTAATTATATGGTTTATTTTATGTATCTATTTTGAGAAATTATATACAATATCCATTATGTGTACTAATCTCATAATTTTTTAAACAAGAACATGATCTCTCATGTGAGAAACTGTAATTCCCCGACCCCAGTTACCCAAAGTCTGTGCATTATTACATAACATTGGCATGATCACAAGGGATCAAATCCCAGAAGACCGATCAGTTTAGTATCCTTGGAAGTACTATATACATTAATAAGTTTTACATTGCATTAAATAATAAAAAACAACAACAAAATTGACTCCACTGATCACATTTATATCCCTTATACTATCCATACAGGTCAGTCATAATATACTTCTTCGAATCCTGGGAAAATAAAACATAGAAAGGGGTAAGCTTAGATGCTCCATAAGGATAACAATATAGTGGGAAACTTTATAAATAAGCATAAAAATTTAAGGTAATGTATAAGACAAAAACACAATCCTTTTAAACATAAAATTTAGCATAATATGTCAACGATAAATCAAATAATTCCATTTACTTATTAACATGCACATTCTACTAGTCAAATAATCACATGTAATATAAATATCCAATTTCATGAGGATGGAATGAATAATTCTGGACATCATAACCACATAGTTAGGGCCTCATTCTAAGACTACAAATAAGATCTTTTCAAGGCCTTGTTCCAAGACATTAGTTTGTCTCATGAGACTTACCGATGCATCGAGGAGCTATAGTGGGCTCCACCTGTCACATACTATGTCTAATGCATTCCTCATATGAAAAGGTTTAAACATAACATAAACATTCGTTTTAAAAATAGCATACAAAAATTCAATAATTTATCCACAATACATGAATGGTATAACAATAACACATCCATAGTCAAACATATCACAAAACCTTCAATACAATATGGAATATTTTTATCATAATATATCAAAATCAAACATGTTTAAAATACATCAAAGGATATTGACATAGATGAAATGAAAAATATTTGAAAGAAATACCTCTTTATATTTTGAAATCATTTAAAATCCATATAATTATAAAATAAAAAACTTATTTTTGAAATATTCATATAATCTTGTAAGGTAATCTTCGAAGGTGTTATAATGGTGGAAAATAGCTGCACCCACTATATAAGTTAAAAAACATTCTTTCCTTAATTTTTTTGAGAAGGTCGTAAAGGACCTTGTTTGGAAAATGAAAGAAAGATTACTTTATAAAAATCTTATAAAAATTCAAACAAGGGTATAAATAACTATAACACATAGTCAAGGATATAGTAAAAATGTTTTGAAATACATTTTATTAAGAAACACAGATGTTGATGATAAAGAGGTCCCAGTAGATACTCATGTATAAACAACCTTAGATAAGTAAACAGATTGTATAATTAACACTTAACTTGTACTTTTCCTTGATCGATGGTACGTTAAACTCCTGTATAATAGTTGAATCATTGTTGTTAAATTATACAAGAACCACATACATAAATATGATATCATATATGATCTTCTAATATTGATTTGTTAATAATATTTTAGTAGTTTCATCGTTTCGGGTGTTAACTGATTCATTTTCCTTTATATGCTTGGTTACGTAAGACAATTATTTTATGGATAGGATGTATTTGATTCATATCCAGAATTATATTAAGTTTCTAAAAATTATTTTTAATCATAAAATGAAAATTATTCTTGAAAAATTATGATGGGGATTGAATCTCATCGAGTTCGTGGAGACGGTAATCCGTACGTACGCACGAGCAACAATATCATTATATTGATGGTGAAATCGTATTTAATTTGATGGTATATCATATATATAGAATAATTAACATTTTATATTTATTATTTACATCAGTTATACTCATTATTATACCCATCTAAATAATGAAGTGTTTGAATAACAAACTACATCACAACTTGGAGACGGTAAGTTGTACGTACGCACTTATGGTGACATGTCATTCATAGGATGGATAGAAAAATGAATATGGTTGTACCATATTTATAATAACATCACAATATGTATAATTTATTCAAGTTATTATTTTGGTATTAAAACAAAAAATATATAAGAAGTGGGATAAGAAAATAACTATGAAAAAAGGTGGTGAAATTATTACATCTTCTAATGGTGTTTCCTTTTGAGTTGATCAAAAAGGCTCCTTAGTTTGCCGTTATGATAAACATAAGGATCTTAGATCAAATTGAGGGATTTTGGAAGGATATTTTGGTTGGTTTTGTCCGATCCAAATGGCTTTGGTGGTGTGATTTTGAGAGAAGGGGAAGTACCCTTTTATAAGAGAGGTGAGGGTCACTTTAGGAAAAATTTGAAATATTATTTTATAATAAAATTATATTTTGTTTATAATGGCTCCAAAATAATTTATTTAGAGTATATGGTGAGTATGGGTCTTAAAACTCTCAACCAGTAGGTTTTAGATATATTTAGGTCATTGTATTAACCTTATACTTTATATTTAACTCTTAGTTAAATAGTTTAACTTTTACCATGTATTCTTGTATTATTATAATAAATAGTTAATAAAATTTCTATAAAAATCCAAGAGAACCCCAAGTGTATCATTATTAATATATAACCTTATCTAATTCCTTTTTCTGAACTTTATATTTTTAGTAATATTATATCAATTAATAATATAATATTAGTTTTAAAAACTCATTTATGTCAATTTTGACACTATTTGATATTTTCTTTTTGTGAAAGTCATAAAAACTTTATTACTTTGAAAAAAAATAATTTAATAAACCCTAAAATGCCATATTAAGCTATAAAATTAGTGAAATTCATCATACATCTCAATTTACATTTATTTGAATATTTATAATATCAATTATTTTAATCCTTCATTAATAAGGTAATTACTCCATCATCATTGTATCATAAATAAATTTAATTATTTAATGTCTAAAAATTATAAATAAAATAACATTATGTAGAAAAACTTTTTATATTTATAATTAATATTTATATTTGAATTTATCCTATGTATAACCCTATATTAAGAATTGTTTAGTTATTAAACTTTGAATTTAAAACTTTTAAATCTTCTTTAAATAAAATAATAATAAATGTCATAATCTAATCCAAGTTGACCAAATGGATTATATTTTATTCCTAATGTTGTTTTTAGTTGAAATAAACTTATCCAATAGAATTATTACATGTGTTAGGTTAATAATAATATCATTTTATCTTTAATTACCCTGTTTACTTTTAACCGACGAAAATAAAAGTCAAAAGTTACTATTCACCAAAAATTATTTTCATCTTATTGAACCTCATTTTACTTAATGATGTTAACCGTGTCTCTGGTATTTTTAAAATTCAACTTACAGAAGTGGTAAATTATGTTTTATGCAAATTTGAAAATGCTTCTAGAAGATAGGTAATAGACTGTAAAAAGTTCAATAAAATTTTATATATCTAATATTATTATAAAATGACTCCAATTAATTACATTGAACATAAATAGGTATTATGTATCTATTTTTACCTAATACTAATTTAAATAAAATAACTAATTATTTAAATAAAAATTCATTTTTAAACAATAATGCAGTGTTTTTACTATTCATCAAAAATTGAAAGTTTTTAGAAAAATAAAAAAATTCACCCTAAGCTAATTTTGATATTCAAAATTAAAAAATAAAGTCCATTTTGAAATATAAAATTTATAAAATTTCAAAAAGTGGGTATTATTATTCATAACGGCTAGTTTGATTGGTTGTGGTGTGTTAAAACTCCAAGTTGTGTACAATGCAAGCTATTGTATTATTCAAAGGGAAATGTACAGTGGAAGCTTGGTGTGTTACATTCTCCCCTCCTTCAAATAATTTCTTCCTTTTAATTTCTAGAATATTACTTCATAAAATGATTTGGGTGGTTCTTCATCATAAGTTCCTTGGTTTTCCATGTTACCTCTTCCATCTTATGGTTTTTTCATAGAACTTTTAACAGACTAGTCACCTGGTTTCTCAACACTTGTTAGCTGGTATCAAAAATTCTGATAGGCTCTTCTCAATAAAACAGGTTGAGTTCCAGTTCTATTTTATTCATAGGTGAGTACATTCATTGGTTCATGCATGTATTTTCTCAATAGTGATACGTGGAACACATCATGAACTTTGGAGAGACTTGGTGGCATTTCCAAATAGTATGCTACAACCCCAATTCATTCTAGAATTTTGAAAGGTCCGATGTACCTAGGACTTAATTTACCCTTCTTACCGAATCTTATAACTCCCTTCAATAGATATAACTTCAATAAAACATGATATCCTACATGATATTCCAAATTTTTCCTTTGGTTATCAGCATAGCTCTTTTGCCTAATTTGAGCTGCTTTGATGTGGGTTTGGATAACCTTCTCTATTTTTATTGTTTCCTCAACAAGTTCTGGGCCTATGAGTTTTCTTTCACCAACATCATCCCAACAAGTTGGTGTGCAACATCTCATTCCATATAACACTTCATATGGTTCCATATAAATACTTGAATAGAAGCTATTATTATAGTAAAATTATACCAAAGGTAAATATTGATCCCACATACCATGAAAGTCAAGTGAGAAAGATCTCAACATGTCTTATATGGTTTGAATAGTCCATTCTGAATGTCCATCAGTTTGAGGGTGGTAGGTAGTGCTCAAACGAATTTCAGTATCCAAGGACTTTTGAAGGATTTTCTAGAATCTTGATGTAAAATGGGGATCATGGTCAGAGAAAATCGATAGGGGTACTCCATGAAGACTTAAAACTTCATTAATATATAGTCTTGTTAGACGTTCAAGAGGTAAATCTTCACTTATAGCAAGAAAATATGATGACTCGGTAAGACGATCAACAATGACCCATATTGCATCATTCCATCTTGGAGTCTTTGGTATCCCCATGAAAAATTCAATCATAATACAATCCTATTTCCACTCAGGTATGGGAATAGGTTGCATGGCTCCTCTATGATGTTGTCTTCCAGCATTCACTTTTTGAAAAACCATATATCTGGACACATAATTAGCAATATTTCTCTTCATGAACTCCCACCAAAAATGTTCTTTTGAATATCTATAAATTTTAGTGATATCAGGGTGTATAGAGAAATTGGATCTATGAGCGTCATCCAACAATTCCCTTTTTATATCTGGTATGTCAGGAACACAAAGTCTCTTCCCAAATTTCAAAATCAAATCTTCATATATGAATTCGATCAATATCCCATTTTTCCATCTTTAATTTTCTTTTGAAACTCCTCATCATTAGTGAGTGAACTTATTATCCTTTCTAGTAAAGATTATTTGGAAACCATTTGAAAAAGTATTGATGTTTCACCTTCCATGGTTATTCCTATATCCTTCTTTACTAGATCCATGAAAATATGTTTCCTTTCAACTCTCATATTATTCAAAACTCCGTGATCCTTTCTTCTAAAATCATCTTCCACCTTATTTTCCTTCCTCGGGTGGTAGTGGATAGTGAAATAATAATCCATGGGTAGTTCAAGCCATCATCTTTACCTCATGTTGAGTTCTTTCTGTGTGAAAATATACATCAAACTCTTATTATTAGTATAAATCTCAAATTTTTCACCATATAGATAGTGTCTCCATATTTTTAAAGCAAATATTATAGCTGCTAACTCAAGATCGTGATTGGGATAGTATTTCTCATGAATTTTTAGTTGTTGTGATGTATAGGCAATAACCATATAATTCTTCATAATGACACAACCACGTCCTTTCTTTAATGCGTCACTATAAATAACAAACCCATCATTCCCTAGTGGTAGATTCAAGATAGGATCATTGACTAGTATTCTCTCCAGTTCTTCAAAACATTCTTCCCACTCTTTTGTCTAAACAAATTTAACCCCTTTATGTGTGAGCTTGGTTAATGGGTCATCCAATTGGCCAAATTCTAGAAGAAATGCTGATAATAACCTACTAAACCAATAAAACTGCGTACCTCAGTTATACTCGTCATTACTGGCCATTCTTGGATTGCATCAGTCTTTGAATGATCGACATAGATTCTATCCTTAGAGATAATATGTCTAAGAAAATAAATTTCCTGAAGCTAGAATTCACACTTGTTAAACTTCCCATACAATTCATTTCTTCTGAGGGTTTTCAAAATAGTGCGCAAATGATTTTCCTGATATTCATAGCTTTTTTAGTATACCAATATATCATCAATAAACACCACTACAAAGTCATCAAGATATTCCATGAAAACTCTATTCATTAGATCCATGAAAACTCGGGGTGCATTAGTCATTCCAAAAGGCATTACTGTAAACTCGTAATGCTCGTACCTGGTTAGAAATGTTGTTTTCAAAATGTAATCCTTCTTTAAACACAACTGATGATATCCAGATCGAAGGTCAATCTTTGAAAAATATTGAGCTCCATGATTTTCTTCGAATAAATCATTAATGAGAGGTATGGGATACTTGTTCTTTATTGTTATAACATTGATCTCCCTATATTCAATGAAAAACCTCATAGATCCATCTTTATTCTTAACAAAAAGAACAGGGGATCCCCATAGGGAAACACTAGGGTTAATAAATCCTTTATTAATAAAATCCTATAGTTGTTTCTTTAGTTCCACTAATTCTATAGTGTCCATTCTATAAGGGGTCTTCGATATGGGCCTTGAACTAAAATTAAGTCAATGGAAAACTCAATTTCTATTTTTGGAGGATGTCCATGTAAATCCTCTGGAAACACATCAACATATTCTTGAACAATTGGTATGTCCACTATTTGAACATTTTTTTCCTCACCCATAGTTATTTCATTCTCTTCCTCCCAAATAATTTAATTTTGTAGATCTATTTGGGGTGGTTCTAGATAAGAATAAGGTGGTGATGTTTCTGCTCTAAAGATAAGGTACTCCTTATCATCAAAAAAAATTGTAACCTCTATCTTCTTACAATAAATTTTCACATCATGGTCTGAAATCCAATCCATACTGATTATTATATCAATTTAAATCATGGGTATTATGATGATATCAGCATATAAAGAACATTTATATGACCGAATAGGGACTAATTAACAAAACTTTGTTGCAATGATACTTCTTTTATGAGTTTTTACAAACAATTACCTTGTTAAATCAATTTGGAAATATCTAATTTTTATAGAAAACTTGGAAGATATGAAACAATGCGATGATCCATAATAAAATAATGCATTGGCTAATCTTGAGGAAATAATTAAATTACCTACCACCATGTCTTTCGGCGCTTCAATATCTGCAGCAGTGATCGCATATGCTTGGATTTGCTCTGTTGGACTTTTTTGAGGTAATTTTACTTGGCGCTTAGGACATTCATTTGCATAATTCCCCTTTTCTCTACAATTGTAGCATTCTACATTGACAACCTCTTTTTTCCCTTGAAATCATGAGCTTTGTGGCCTTTTCACCACACTTGTAATAGACTCCCATTCCCTTTAGGCAAGTACTGGGGTGTTTCTTCCTACATTTTCTATAGGATGGATATTTAACTTTTCCCTTCTTCCCCTTATTTCTATTTATAGATTGTTTAGCAGATCTTTTCTTCTCTTTCTTTTCTTTAATGTCGTAAGAATTAGAGAATTCTTTTTCTATCTTGATAGAACATGAGACTATATCTTCGTACGATGAGAATGTTTGCGAGACTAATACTCAACGGATAAATAGTTTTAACTCATCTAATAATCTATCAACTTTACTCCTTGGGTAACATATATAATCTATTGTATGTCTTGCTATCCTTGTAAAGTTATCGACAAACATTTCAACATTCTCATCCTCCTTTGGCCTTAGACTCAGAAATTGTCTTTCCATATCCACTCGATGGTCACTAGGAAAGTATTTTTCTAATAAAATATCTTTAAAATCCCTCTATTCAATATTTGAAACTTCTTTATCCTCCTTTATGTTTTAAATTAATGACCACCATTGATATTCATCTCTTGTGAGGTGATAAACTACCATGACAACGTTTTACCTTTCACTTCTCCCCAAAGCATGAAATATTTTATCTAAGGAACTTATCCATTGGTCAAATACAAATGGATTTGTAGTCCCATTGAACATTGTTTTTTGTTTCCTCATGAATCCTTCTATCATTGATCCTCTATGTTGTGTATTAGGGTGCTTCATACGGGTAAGGTTATTATTCATAACCTGAGTGAGTTGTCCTATTATGGTGATAAGGTAATTTTCACTAGTTTCATCACCAGCTCTACTATAATTATCTTGAGTAGGAGGGAAATACCTACATGGATTACGTGTGTTGATATGGTTTCCATTCCTTCCACTAGGTGCAATTTCTAAAAAACAGCATACACTAGATTAGTTTATGAATTGAAATACATAATTCCAAACTTGTAAAGAACTTAACATAAATTTAATAGTCTATGAATATAATCCATAATCATAAAAAAAATTCCCTTGAGGAGGTATATACTCATAAATCCTTCATAATGGTTTTAAAGAAAATGTGAATTATACTAAGAATATCTCCTAGGAGTTTCATAACCTAGAGTGTAGCAAGGCCCATTGTCATGTATTAGGATACCCCAGGTCATGCCCCAAACTCCTTTTCGGAGTTTTCACTCCTAGTTACATCTGTGCCCGAGCCGCCTCTGAATGCTTGTATCTAAACATGGATGTATTGCTTGGAAAACTGAAAAAAATTCTACATTACCAAAATTCTAGGAAGTTCTCCTATATTAATACTCAATGTTTATCTTATGGTAATGTTATCTAATCAGAGTTTTTCTACATCTAGCTTCCATGGTTTGTACTAAAATTCCTCTTATACCAACTATAATGCCCCGACCCCAGTTACCCAGAGTTGGTGAATTATTACATAACATTGGCATGATCACAAGGGATCATATCCCGAAAGACCGATCAGTTTAGTAGCCTTGGAATTACTAGATACATTCATAATATTTAAATTACATTATAAAATTAAAAACAACAACAACATTGTCTCCATTGACCACATTTATATCCCTTAGACTATTCCTAGAGGTCATTCATAATATACTTCTTCACATCATGGGAAAATAAAACATAGAAATTAGTGAGCTCAGATGCTTAGTAAGGATATCAATATCGCAGAAACTTTCAATAATAAGCCTAAATATTTAAGGAAATGAATAAGACTAAAACACAAGACTTTTAATCATAAACTTCAGCATAATATGGAAAATATAAATCAAATAATTCCATTTACTTATTCATATGAATATTTTAGTTGTAGAATAATCACATATAATATCAATATCAAATTTCATAATGATGGAATTCATAATGTTGGACATCATAAACATATATTCAAGGCCTCGTGCCAAGACTACAAATAAGATTTTGTCAAGGACTTGTTCGAAGACACTAGTTTGTCTCATGAGACCTACTGATGCATCGAGGAGCTATAGCGGGCTCCACCCGTCATGTACTAAGTCCAATGCATTCTTCATATGAAAATTTCTAAACATAACATGAACATTCATATTAAAAATAGCATATGAAATGTCTATAATTTATCCATAAGTCATGAATGGTATAAAAATAATACATCCATAGACAAACATATCACAAAACCTTCAATACAATATGGAAGATTTGTATCATAATAAACAACATCAAACAAGTTTAAAATCCATCAAACAATGTTGACATAGATGAAATGAAAAATATTTTAAATAAATACCTCTTTCTATTTTGAAACCATTTAAAAGTACCATAGTTATAAAAGATAACATTTATTTTGGAAATATACTTATAAGATTGTAAGGGAAGCTTTGAAGGTTTTATAATGGAAAAAAAGATGCACCCACCGTATAAGTTAAAAACATTATTTCTTAATTTTTTTGAGAAGGTCATAAGGGAAATAGTAAAAATGTTTTGAAATACATTTTTCTGAGAAACACAAATGTGGATGATAAAGAGGTCCCAGTAGATACTCACATATAAACAAACTCGGATAAGTCAAGATATTGTAGAATTAACACTTACCATGTAATTTTCCATGATCGAGGGTACATTAACCTCTTGTATAATAGATAAATCATTTTTATTAAATTATTCAA
Source organism: Viscum album (assembly GCA_963277665.1). NCBI lineage: Eukaryota > Viridiplantae > Streptophyta > Magnoliopsida > Santalales > Viscaceae > Viscum > Viscum album. The sequence goes on from OY728140.1 coordinate 163,939,146, forward strand.
GAACCACATACATAAATATGATATCATATATGATATTCTAATATTTCATTGTCAATAATATTTCAGTAGAATCGTCGTTTCAGGTGTTAACTGATTCATTTTCCTTTATATGCTTGGTTATGTAACACATGTTTGTTATGGATAGGATGTATTTGATTCATATCTAGAATGATATTAAGTTCGTAAACATTATTTTTAATCATAATATGAAAATTATTCTTGAATGATTACGATGAGAAATGAATCTCATCGTGTTCGTGGAGACGGTAATCCGTATGTACGCACGGGTGACAATATCATTACATTGATGGTGAAATAGTATGTAATTGGATGGTATATAATATATAAAGAATCAATAACATGTTATATTTATTATTTACATTGGTTATACTTATTATTATACCCATCCAAATAATGAAGTGCTTGAATAATAAACTACACCATGACGTGGAGACGGTAAGCCATACGTACGTAGGTATGGTGACATGTCAATCATCAAATGGATAGAATAATTAATATTGTTATACCATATTTATTATAATATCATAGTATATATAAGGTACTAGAGTTATTATTTTGGTATGGAAACAACAAAGAAATAGGAAGTGGAAGAAGAAAAGAACTCTGAAAAAAGGTGGTGAAATTATTACCTCTTCTTTGGGTGTTTTATTTTGAGTTGATCAAAAGGGCTCCTTAGGTTGGATTTCTGATAAAAGTAAGGCACCTAGATTGAATCCAGGGTAGTTGGGATGATATTTGGGTAGGTTCTGGCTGACCCAAATGGCTTTAGAGCTATGATTTTTGGGAGAAATGGATGTACCCTTTTATAAGAGATGTGAGGGTCACTTTAGGAAAATCCTGAAATAATATTTTATTATACAATCATATTCGGTTTATAATGGCTCCAAAAAGATTAATTAAGAGTATATGGTGAGGATGGGTCGAAAACCACTCAACCAATAGGTTTTATACAGTTTTAGGTAACTATATTAACCTTATCTTTTAGATTTAACTCTTAGTTAAATAGTTTAACTTTTACCATGTATTCTTGTATTATTATAATAAATGGTTAATAAAATTAATATAAAATCCAAGAGAATACAAGTGGTTCATTATTAATATAACTAACCTTATCTAAGTCCTTTATCTGAACCTTATATTTTTTGGAATATTATATCAATTGGTAATATAGTATTCGTTTTAAAAACTCATTTAAGTTAATTTTGACACTATTTGATATTTTGTTTTTGTGAAAGTCATAAAGTATTTATCACTTTGAAAAAAAAAATTAATCAACCCTAACGTGGAATATTAAACTAAAAATTTAGTGGAATTCATCAAAAGTATCAATTTGCATTTATTTTTATATTTATAATATCAATTATTTTAATCTTTCATTAATAAGTAATTACTGCATCATCATTGTATCATAAATATATTTAATTATTTAATGTCTAAAAATTATAAATAAAATATCATTATTTAGGAAATATTTCTATATTTCTAATTAATATTTATATTCGAATTTATATTTTGTATAACCCAATATTAAAAATGGTTCAGTTATTAAACATTAAATTTAACACTTTTAACTCTTCATTGAATAAAATAATAATAAATGTCCTAATCTAATCCAAGTAGACCAAAAGGATCATATTTTATTTCAAAGGTTAATTTTATTCGAAATAAACTTATTTAATAGAATTAGGACATGTTTTAGGGTAATTATAATATCATTTTTACCTTTAATTATCTTATTTACTTTTAATTGTGGTAAATAAAAGTCAAAAGTTACTATTTACCAAATAATATTTCGATCAAAATTTTACTTACTTATGCCAACCATTTATCTCAGATTTTTGAAATTCAACTAACAGAAGTGGTAAAATTAAGTTTTATGAAAATTTTCAAATTCTCCTAGAGGGTGGGTAAAAGACGGTAAAAAGTTCAATAAAATTTTATATATCTAATATTATTATAAAATGACTCTAATGAAATACATTGAACATAAATAGGTATTATTTATCTATTTTTACTTAATATAAATTTAAATAAAATAACTAATTATTTAAATAAAAAGTCAGTTTAAACAATAACGCATTGTTTTTCACTATTCATCAAAAATTGAAAGTTTTCAGAAAAATACCGAAAATTCACCCTAAGCTAATTTCGATATTCTGAATTCAAAAATTAATTCCATTCTGAAAAGTAATATTTATAAATTTTCAAAAATTGGGTATTAATATTCATAACAGCTACTTTGATTGGTAGTGAGGTGTTAAAACTCCATGTTGCGTACAACACAAGCTATTGTATTATTCAAAGGGAAATGTATCGTGGAAGCTTGGGGTGTTACACAAACAACTAGTAGAAATTATAGAATGAATAGATATGGTGTTTTGGAACAAGACTACTCATCTATTTAGAATTCTATAGAAAATATTAAGTTTGAGAAGCAAAGTTGGGAACCTGTGGGTGTGATGAGATAAATGTTTCCTCACATGTTTTCTTCTATGAAATGAAATTTTTAGGATTAAATTCTATTTAAGGTGGGTAAAATGTAATGAAAAGAGTTTTTCATCCATAAATAAATACAATGTTCAATGGATTCCTCCACACACAAAACTAAAACAAAAAAAATATAGATCTTTTTAAGGCAGCTACAGAATTAGATTTTATAAATAGTGGTAACATAATTAAGAAATATATATAGATAAGACCAATATAAAATAAAAATCACTTTGAATATCAACTCAACTAGTGCAACTAAAATCTAATGAAATTAATTTTATAAAATTTACATATTTTAAAGAAAAATATATTTTGATATAAATAAATAATTAATACAATATTAATTATTAATTTATAATAAATATAAAGAATAATAGATAATTTAATAAAATTTATTTTCCAATAAAAACATTTTCCCCTATATTTTATGATTTTAAATAAAAATAAAAATTATAAATTTTAGAATGTGAATTTGAAAAAAATAAGATATATTTTTCTATTTTCCTTGTTCATATTATATTGTTATTAATTTTTTATATTATTCCAAAAAAATTGTTTTTTAGGTGAATAGTGACAAATATAGTTTTTACAAATGACATGGATTTATGAAATTATTAGTATATAAGTATGAATTGGAAATTTTTGAATCCTTTTTACAAAAAAAAATATGAATTTTATACATTATTTTATAATTTTAAAAATGTATTTTATTCATAAATCTATTTTGGAAATTTTATAATTTACGTTAGAGTTTTCAGAATAAATGTTTTAATAGATTAAATATTTTGTATTTTAAATTTCATTTTTATCAATTTTAAAAATTTATAGGAATGTATTTAAATTTTTTAATCATTAGGTAAAAATTAAATAATAAATAAAATCTTATTTTTGGTCATAAAGGATAAATTACCAATGTAAAAACTAGTACTATGATGAAAACCAAAATAGTATAAATGAGTAACCTAAGTGGTAAAATTTCTAGAATGTTTAAAATATGTTTTTAATTGAGTGGTGGAATCATGTATCAACTTTATCACTTACCCAATCCATTATTTCTTAATTTTGGAGAAAATTTTCTTAAGAGTAACATCCCATCATGGAAAAGTTTTGGGTATTTACAAAAATGCCCTTCCTTTTCATGTATGCAAGGGGAACTTCTATCCTCACTTCCTTTCAAACCAATACCCACCTAGTTTATAACAAAATATATTTAAACCTCTCTTAAATATTCCTTGACGGCGTAATTATTTTCTTTAAATTTCAAAATATTATCCCTCATGTTTTAATACCTTCCAAAAATGACATAATCCATGGAGTGAGGTACAAGATTTTAACCTCTCTCTTTTTCTATTTATGTATGTGATTTTCTTCTCAGTCAAATTTGATTTCACCATAATAAAATTAAAAAATAAATATAATTGTAATACTTATATTTTATTATAATTATTTTACAAGCATTAACCACACTCAACCTTTCCATTAATAAAAATAAAAATGTGAATCGTGTATTGTGATGACTTCAGCAACCATGAATAAACATGTTTTATTCTCCTTCACTTCCAAACATGGAAGGTTTTAGTTTATATTTTATGAGAATATATTATGAATATATGTAATATATATATAATTAAACAATTTTTTATAACACAAATAGTAATAATCATTATAATATAATCCATCGATATCAGTAAATAACCCAAAAACTAGTTCATAACCTTTTCTTTTTCATGAAACATGACTAAAACTCTCATGTAATGGAATTATAAAAAAAATCAATATAAAAAATCATAAAGTATTGTTTGTTGTTTTTAAATGTTAAACCTTTGGGGAAAAATAATATCAACGCCTCTTTTATGAACTAGTTTAAAATGGTCCAGATTATTAGCACCCAATATTGAAAAGAGATTGTCACAATCTAATACATGAATATAATTGTAATTAATTAAGATCATAAATGGAAATGTATTTGAATAAGGTTCTAAAATTGATAACTAAGATGTTTTTATTCAGGAAACAATTGTTTCAATCACTTCTATGGAAGTCAAAGCTAATGATAAGCTCCTTTGTAACTCAAAATCCTTTCTTTGAGTGATACAATTTATTATTGAAATTCATTTTCCATGAATTTGAATTTTGAATTATGTTCTCTATTTTTTGTGGAAAAATATTTTTTAATCCAAATACATTTTTATGAAATTTTTTATTATCATTTTTTAAAAAACTGAAACTTTTTGAAAAGAGACTTAGAACTATGACTTTTACAATGATGAGTACAAAATGTTTTTAAAAAAAATCAGGTTTTGGTATTCATTATCTTCACATGATCTATATATAATGGATTTGTTTATTATGTTTCACCCTCTATTTTAATTAATTATTTGATCATTTTGGTTGATCAAGTTTTTTGTATCAAATGATTTAAAGCATGATGTTATTATAAACAATTTTTATGTTTTTTGAAACCAATTTTATTTCAATGTTTTGTTTAAAAAAAATAATTATTTAAATTTTTATGTTTTATGAAAACCATATTATAACCATGAGTTTTTTATTAAAATTTAATGATTTACATTTGTATGTTTAATAAAACTCATTTTATTTTCATGTGTTCTTAATGATGTTAAAATTTAATGATTTTTATTTGATACCAGTATGGATGAATGATGTATGCATCTTATATTACCCTATAATGAATTAGATAAGAGTTTATATATCATGAGATAGGTATTAATTATTACATATTAGTTTCTTGTAATCTTGGACACTTAGGGTGTGTCTCTTGAAAGTAATTTTGCCCTTTGAAAATGTTGTTTCCATAGTTAAAGGATGTTAATCATTTTGATATTATGATCTCATTATTAAAGGTTTTTGGTCAAATGATTCTAATCAATTTTATATATTTTATGTTTCCATGTTGATATTTTGTATATTTAAGTTCTTATTCCATGTACTTTGAATATCACTTATTTTTAATCATTATCACTCATGATGATATCATGTTATTCATATGATCATATTTTGTACTTATTCTTATGAACTAATATGGAGTTTTTGAGATCATAGATTTATTATGTTTTCATTAATTGAGTTATTTGTATGATCCTTACTAAAGTGATTTCTAGAAGATGTTATGGTATGGTTCCTTTAAGGGTAAGTGATTTAAATTTTTGTAAAATATGAAGATTATGTATTTAGTCTCAATAATACATTAAAGATATTGGTCATTTGTATATTATTATTTATGAAATTTCATGTTTATATCATGAAAAAGATGTAAAATAGAGGGATTTTTATCTTGGTTCTATATAGGAATCCCTCTATGGATCCTCTTTCAGGAAATAGCCTCTCAATCCAATGACCAACCCTCAGTGAAAATATGCTTCCTAATAGTATTAACACATAAAATGGCCTCTTAGTCTCAAAGGGGAAGACACGTAACATCAAACAAGGGAGATGGACCAAGGCCCATATTAGTTCCAATGTCTCACTTTACTCACCACACCAAAATATAGTCCAGCCTATGGTCATCCACATAGGATAAGTCACTACCAAGGGAAAAAAGAAGATCACTCTCATCCAATACCATAATACCTTTGGCTTAGAGGCATACCCACAGTCCTTAATGGTTTAGAAAGACCAAGTTATCTAAGTATATCCTCCCTACTAAGAGGCATACACAAAGTCCTTTTTTATGTTTTCATTCACTAAGTTATGGGGATGAGGCTTACTAATGTGATGTTTATGAGATGTTATAATATGGTTCCTTTAAGGAAAAGTGATTTAAATTAATTTAAAATAAGATGATTATATAACTAGTATCAATATTCACTGAACCTATTAGTCATTTTGATATTATTATTTATGAAATTTACTTTTTATATCATAAAAAAAGATGTGACATAAATTAATTCTTAGTTTGGTTCGCTATGGTCAACCTTATTGGGGTCCTAGGGGTCCATATCAAAGTAGGCGCATCCTTCATGGGAATCTCTAAGTCAGCACGTAATTGAATGAATCCCTCTTGGGATCCTTGTGGTTAATACATAAGTGGAGGTATCCATCTTGGTATCCTCATTCGTGAACTATTATTTCAATACATTGACCACCCCTGAGGGAAAACGAGCTTCCTAGAAGTATCAACACATAAAATGACCTCTTGGTCTCAAAGGGGAATCCACATAACACCAATAAAGGGAGATGTATAAAGGCCCATATCAGTTATAAGGTCTCAATCAATTGGTCTACTCACCAAAACCAAACCTAGTCTAGCCTATGGTCATCCACATAGGCTAAGTCACTGCCAATGGAAAAATGGTAGATCACTCTCATCCAACACCACAAAACCTTTGGCTTAGAGGCATACCCATAGTACTTAATGTTTTAGAAATTATAAATCATCTAATTAAATCCCTACATACTAAGATTCATACCCACAATCCTTTAGCTTATATGCATACCCACAGTCCTTAGGCTACATCTGGTAGACTCAACTCACAACACACCTCCATAATGGGGTGAAGAGAGATCCTATAATTGGGACACTACCCTCATAAGGTCCGGTCATCCCCCATTAAAGGTACAGAAGTCACAAAGTATCTCAAAGTTCAAGACCTATATACTTGGTGTCTGAGTAATCATGAATTTTTATAAGACCCCATATGGTCCATGGAATTTAATTTGATTTTCCCAAGGAAATCGATCAATTCCTGATTTTAATTTAATTAATAATTTAATTACACATAATTACTTGAAATAACAAAAGTGTAATAACATCTAGTGGTGAGCCTTCACACCTCATATATTATATAAAACATATAAAAATAATAAGTATATAAATAGATACCACATATCTCAATTTTAAACCCTTTTTAATTTTTTATAGTACTTGAAAACTTACTACTTGGCCTCACAAAAGCTCACTATGGATCAACGGGTCACTACCCGTGCTCCTGGGCACCTATTCCACACCAATGAGACAAAAATAAATATTTATAATGATTTATAATTAATTAATCTATTTTAACTGAAAATAAATTATTCCAAATTTCATATCGAATGACATTGTCTTGCCGAAACCCAATCCAAGGACACCTTAGGGGCCCATCTCGCACCATCTCTCTATATCAAGCGAAAACCCCAAAAAATGTATAATCAATTTTCAATCAAATTTAATTTCAAAAAAAAACATAAAACTCAATGTAAAATCATACCTTAACCAAAATAATGATAAGTGGTGGGTGGATGATAATATGGATCACCCTCTTCCATGGTATGGTGAAATCTTATTCGTATTTGGCCAATTCCACCATGCTTCTATAGAATCAGAATCAAATCCCTAATTAGATAAATAGATATTAGATCATAAGGTAGGAAGGGTCCATCAATGTTTAATAGAGGATAAAAATACCTCAAATATCTAAGAAACACCATCAAAGAAAAACCCCAAACCAAGGGGAAAAGGACTAATGAGGGGTGGTCGACCACTAGCAATGCAAGACAAAAAGAGTTGAAGGGGGGATAACCCATTTTAAAATGAAAGAGGGAAGGATTGTAATAATTCAATATTTAAAGAAATATAAGAGAAAATGGAGGCTAAAACCTAACTGGTGGATTCTACTAGTAGTACGTTATTTTACAACAAAACCACTAGAGATCTGGAAGCACATATCAGTTAGCTGGTGGTCTACTTATTTTTTTTCTATATCAGCTACCCAGGCCTCTATCAAGGCTAATCTAAGAACTGAATACACCTCAAAAGACTCATACCAATTCTAAAGACATTATTTGAAGATTTTATAACCCTTAGGATTCGATTCAAAATCTTAGTTCTCAAAATGACCAAACTAGAAAACTCCAAAACTACAAATTCCCTTTAAAATTTTCATACCCACACAAATAGAATAAATTACATGAGGCATATTTATGATCACTTTAGGCTAGTAACTATAGCATAGTTATCAAATTATACATCAATAGGAATGATTTTATCCACATATAAAATAATAATGAAGAGGCTACCACCCAGAATTCCTCATGTCCTCTCCAAATATCGAAGTGGCATACGTATAAAATCAACAATTTTAAAATCAAACTTATACCAAATGAGATGTAATATAATAAATCAAAACCAGAAATCCCATGAGTAATATTTAATTATAAGATAATACATATAACTAGTATATATAAGGAAAAATATAATGGTACAAGTGGCACAATTTCCAAGTTTGACTAAAAAACCAATCATGAAATAAAAGGAATACCAAAACCCATAACCATGACTTATGTTAATGTTCATCATTTTTTACCTCAAACATACCCTAACTATAATCTAAGAACAAATCACTATATAAAATTATACTCTTTATTAAATCTATAAAATATGATAGGTATGAGCATAAAATTCCCATTAGATATCCTCCCCACACTCTATGCATAACCTTTAAAAGTAATCCCATTTCATGCAAGTTTGAAATACAACGATGAAAATGTTCCTTTCATTTATGTTAAAAAAAATTAATATGTATCGATCATATGAAACAATTTTTTTTAAATTCATAGAGGTTTAAAATTTCAATATTATCAAATATTTTATGTTTTTTATGAAAAAGAGGAATTTCATGTAAGGGTAATTATTTAAAACATTACTTTGGAAATACCAATGATTAAGTTGTAAAGAAACAAATCCCACATTAATAAACATATAATGTTAAAAAGGAAAACATGAATTAGTTACATTTAATTTTGGCAGAGTAAATGCAACACCATGAGATTTTATTAAATATTTTTTCAAATAAATTTAATTTCATCGATTTCTTGTTCTACCCACAATAGTAAGTTCTAATAAACCAAAATATACTATTTATATTACAAATTAACATGGTATTTATGACCCAGATATTAAAAATTGCCTTATGAATAGAAATAAAAATATTAAATATTAATTATAGTAGTTTTATAGAAATAAAACATATTGACCACAAATTACTTAACTTTTGGTATGGTCATTAAATGTTTCAAAAATTCTATTTTCTCAAAAAATGATTTTATTGCTTTTTTTAATAATTAATAAAATTATTTTATCAAAAATATAGAAAATTAATTTTTAAAAATAAATTTCTTTTTTGAATCAACATGTCAAAATTTTCTTTGGGTGAATTTTTGGTATTTTTTTTGAAAAGATTATTATTTTTTATGAATAGTGAAAATACTAGTTTTTATTGAAAACTACATTTTCATTTAAAGAATTTATAAAGATAAATTTTTATTTAAAATTTTTTTAAAAGTAAAAATAGTAATATTATATTATAATTTAAACAATATACTTCATTGGAATCAATTTCATTTTAAATTTTGATAAAAAAACTATTTTAACCGTTTGAAACTTTTTTCTTTGAAAAGCCTCTTTTTCATCGTGTCTGTGGGATTAATCATAAAGTAAATTGGGTAAATTATATGAATTTAATTTTTAAAAATGGTTTCAATATTTTTAATAATTATAATTAATATTATCTAAAATGTTAAACTTAATTTTTTACCATAATGAAAAGTGAAACAGTAAAAGTTAATTACTACATTGGAGGTTAAAAACCGGTTTTCCAAGGGTTAAACGAAGAATATAATGGTTAAAATGACATAGATTAATTTTAAAAACACATTTTATAGAAATATAAAGACCTTATTTCTTCTATTAATCCTAATGATCCATTTGGGATCTGATTTTCCATGTGAAAATTGTGTGTAGAATTTGTTCTTTTAAAAAGTACTTATGTGTCCTATCACCCATTTATAAACGGGAACCTCAACTTCTCTCCTTTAAACACATCAAAAAATTGTTGGTGCATCCCCTAAATACAAAAATAACTTCCTAAATTAATTAATATCATCCATGAGTCCTTTTTTATCGTATATTTAACCTATTAAGGCTTTTGGTGACAACCAGAAGAAGTTGTCCAATGAAGTGGTAACGTCCTTAATTGAGGGGTATTTTTTTTCATCCACAAAATTAAATTATTATTAAACCATTATGATATAATAACCTAATTATATTAAATATAATAATATTTTTTTAAAGTTAGGTAATTACCTACAACCATATCCTCTTCCCTCAAATGGGAAACAAAATCATTGATCGTCTGAACGATAGACTACTGCCTCACAAACTGGTGGATTGTTTTCCCATAAACCACTTATCACGGATCCATATAATGATGAATATAATTTCAATATATATATATACTATTTATGGTATAATAATACTTATTTAATGATAATATCATATCCACTTTTCTACATTCCAATCCGTATAGAATATGATAAGGTCATTCGTGTGTACGACGATCTATTGCCTCGTGAAGCGATGTGATATGTTTTCACTAATGATTTGCATGGATGGTAATATGGATAAAATGAATAAATATATTTGATATATATTACATAAAAATTATTCTTTTAATTCAATATATTATCTTCCTTTATTTCATTTCATCTGTTAAAAGATGGAAGCAACGTTCATGCATTCATACAACATATCATATCTATAAACGGTGCATTTCATATTATATCTCTAACAATTTGGATTATTATAAAAACGTATATACGAAATATATATTATATTTATACAATTTTATAAATTATTTATATTATTAAAACATGATCAAAGTAAGAGGACTAAAAATACCAAATCACAACATACGTCGAAAACAAAACTGGTATTACCTAGAATGTGATTATAACAAGAAATTATTAATAAACAGGTAGGAAGGGGTCATATTTAACTCATATACGGTATTATATATTCAATTATAGTTCTTTAATATATGAATCATAAAATTATATTTATTATACAGCAGTTTTGAACATGTACAAAGGAAGTCGATACTTAAGGTGAGAAAGTTTGGTATCAAATTGTATTCTTTGTGACATAAGTTATGTTATGAACATAAATTATTATATGAGGGGGGAATACTACAAATTTGATTTATTATATCATAAATATAAATATTTTCATGATATTAAATGTTTCTTTTCATGTAATTATTTAATGGGGCCTACGATTCAAGAGATACCAAAGTGGTAATGCATTGATGTTATAATCTCATTATTTATCAGCATTGTTTATGATTATATTTTTTATGATGAAATATTATTATCTATTTCTAAAAAACAACATAAATTTTATTACCATATGGTTATTTCTAGAAAATACATTTTTTCCTTCCATTTCCATCTCTTTATGTACTATAGAGACCAAAATAATGTTTTTAATAAAAATCAACTTCATTTCTCACTTTAGTTAAAATATCTTTTTATTCGATATCCATTTTTCTAAAAATTATTTCAAAAATATTTTAACATTATCCAAAGGATTTATTAAATTCATTTTTATACATTTTTTCATTTTTTAAAAATAATTAAAATAATATTCATGTAATTTTCCAAAAAATTATTGTTTGGATTTTACCAAAAATGTGAAAAGAATCTTTGTTTTAACATGTGTGGCATGAACAGAAATTCCTTCCATTATGACCATTATTTTTTTTGAATATTAATTTATATTTTTTTAATTCTATTTTAAAATAAAACATTTTCCATGATATTTTATAAAAATTTTAATTTTAAAATGGTGATTTTTAAGGAAATGATGTTTTCATAAAGAAACGTTCTAAGAGATCTTAATTTCAAAATAACGTTCTATATAAGATGAAATCCTTTTAAGTTGATTAATATTTAATAGGGATATAATCCAGTGATAGCATATTTATTTTTTCTCTATATGGTTTATGTTTATGATGACAATATATTTATGGATCCCATTTATTTTCCATGGGTTTTTATGATAAAATGTTCTATGAAACCAACTTATTTTCATGGGTTCTCATATGATGAAAATTTTGTGATATTGTGTCCATTTTTGTATGAATTTATTTATGTGATGGGTGGGACCTATATCTACCTAAAATTCATTGAGTGGTGATTAAAATCTCCTAAGATAAACTATAATGGAATGGGGATTAAACCTAATTCATTAAGGGACTTTGTCTACTATGATGGTATTGTGTATGAAAATTAAATACTAATATGGTTTTGGGAGTGAACCCATTCTACATTAAGAGACTTGGAAATAATCTTTGACAGTAACTCTTGAAGTTTTTTTAAATAAATTAAAATTCTTCAATGGGTTTCATTTCATGCTACACCAAGTTAAAATTTCTTTATACATAATAATAATTTAATATTTCACTACCTGAAACACTAATATTGTATTGCATTATATGAAACACTATTTTTGTCTTATGCTAAATAAAATACCAAGTTACTTTGATAGCTTTTTTTACACACAAGATTTAGTATTACCAAACTACAATATATTATTAATATTATTATTTAATATGATATTTTTCACCTGGATTTCCGAATGGAAGGTGTGAATAGGATTAACTAAATTATAAAAATATTTTTTACACATGTTTATATAATTAATTATTTGGTGACCAATTAATTATATATAAAAATAAAATATTTTAAAAAAAATTAAATGAATCCTTTCTCTGAAAAACTATTTTAATTTCTTCCACTTTTGTGATTTGAATTTTTAAAAATAGATTCCATATTTGGAATCAAAATAATTTATAATTTCTAATAAGTATGACTGTATTTTTTACCAAAGTGATTAGTGAAATAAATTAAAATTAATTACAGTGATTAAAGTAAAAGAAAGATTACTTAGTTGATAAACTTATAATATGAGGTGTAAAAATTACCCAAAAGTTTCCCAAAAACCATTTTATAACCATAATTAGACCTTATAAATTATATTATATATATATATATTTAAATTATTAGAGCCACTTTACTTGGAAAAAATGTGGGTAGAATTATCTCTTTTAAAAATTTTATAAAAGTGTCACTCACCTTCCTTATAGAAGGACACCCCCTATCCCAATATCTTCACACATTCAAAACCAATTGTTTCAATCAATACCTACCCAATTACCCACTTTGATACTATAATCCTATAATCATTAATTTGGTCATAAATCCAAACATGGATGTCCTTTGGTGGAAACCAAACGGAGATACCTGAAAAAGAGGTAACGTTCATCAATGAACATTTGTGTTTCATTTCTTCCTCAAACCTATTAAATTATTTTTAAATAATTTTTATATAAAACCCTAATTATATTAAATATAATTATTTTATTTTATTTTGATTTTATGACCTAAAACCACACACACTTCCATCAAATGGGTTATGAAATCATCACTCTTCTCTATAGTGATCTACCGCTTTGTGAACCAATGTCGTTCATTTTTCCATCACAACCTCTCAAAGTTGAAAATAATGATGTATAGTTGATCCCCCAAAATAAGAATAATAAAAATCACAATGGAAGAACTACTTGAATATGGGTATTATTTTCCCCATGAAAGTATGGAAGAAGGGGATGGTAGAAAAATCATGAAGCCTCTGAGATACTCATGATCGTATAACCATTTCAAGGTCACATAAAGGACCCATGCATGGTGAATCACCTATGGATAATGCTATGGAGACATATTCAACAAACCTTTTTGCTCTTATGAAGCCCCCCCCCCCCACAGAAAACTAAATATGTGCCCCTAGGATGCATGGTTTTTCATTGGAAGGATCCTGAAAAACCATCCAAAATCCATTGAGAATAAAGAGGGATGAAATTATATAGGAGGAGACCCATAGTTATCATGAAGCTCATGCGCCAGGTCATCATTAAGAAGAATTAAATCCCTTGGTGGTATTTAAACAATCTCTCATGACCTCTAAGACTTCACCTGATTAAACAAAAGATATAAAGGGGAGGAGGTGAGAGGGGTTCATGGTCATATAAATACATGCAACACACACTCAAAGTGATCCACGGGATGCCACAAGAGCTCAGTGACATGACTACCTCACCTTAGACAAACCATATGGCCTGTCAGACTCGCCACATAGAAATTTCTCAAGAGTTTCAAAAAAACTCCACTATTCTCTAAGGATAGGTGTATAGACCTATCCACCACATGTTTGTGTACTCTCTATATGAACCATATTGTTCACATGATTCATCATCCAAAAATTGAGTAAAAATCATATATATTACCCCTTCCAACTTTCAAGACCAATGAACTTTGTAAAATAAAACAAAAGAGATGAAAAGTGAGGAGGTGATAGGTATTCAGGGTTGCTGAAAGACATTTGATGCATGCCCCTAAATACCCTCAAGGAACCATGAGCCCTCAGTGACACATACAACTCAACTCATGTGAGCCCTTTGACTTTTCATCCTCACTATATGAATTTTTTGAGATAACTCCTCGTCGCTTAAATAAAAACAGGCAGAATTTTTCCATGGAATGATCATATACCCCTGTGAGAACCATATTGGTAATGCAATGCATATCCAAAAAATAGTGGAAATACCCCCAATAATACACATGAAATCACACATGAATCCCAACCTTTTTTACATAAAAATGGATTAAAAGGGAGGAGGTGAGAGGTACTCGCTGTTGCTGAAAGGAATGTGACGCACCCAGCACACCCATAGCGTTTTCCTACGAGATACCAGGACAAGTCACTAAAGGTCTCACAAGTGTCTTTCCACAGGCATTTGAATCTTATTAAGACCCTCAAACATGTTATCATGAAAACATGCAGGTCCTTCAACACAACCACATGATCGAACAGATCTTTAATAATCAGAAATAATTAGATAAAGGATGCTTGATGAAGGAGACTTACAATCACTGAATATAAGGAAACACACTTGAAGCAATCTACTGTAGAGACTCGTGAAACTGCATGGCGTAAGGCCCTTTCACTGACTACAACGTAGACTTGCACTAGATACACCTGCAGAAATTGGTGTGTATCATCTGTGATGATGCATATAAATTTTCCACACCTACACAAATAATGGTTGGGGATTTTCAATTGACAGGATGGACAAGATCAACAGGATTCAACTCTCACCGTTTTTGGACATCTCGAAGAAAATAATCATGTAACCAGTGAGATTTCTATCAAGAAATATACCAGTGGTAAACTGGAGTAGTAATTTTATAGATGATTAGTTCTTTGCATGATCACTCGTAGATCACACGAAGGACTTTCGGCTGGACGTGCAAAGAACATAGGGCACATGCTTCAAATCATGCAAGACTCAAAGAAATTGACACTGAATGAAACCATGGAATTCACAATACAAGGGTTAAAACCAAGATCAAAGGTATAAGACTTAAGAAAAATATATTCTTGTTGGCCCTAATATGCTTCTTGTGAATCATCCAAGGACACTTGACAGCACTAGGACACATCACTTGAATCTTGCGACACTCCTTTGACATGCCATCTGGGACACAGGAAATACTCCAGAAATTTCAGAAAAAGTCACATGGTCCTACGAAGATTCCAATTTGATCTCATAAAACCTCTAGGTATGCCACAAAGGACTTGCGACATCCATCAGACACATCACCTAACTCATATAATGGTTCCTTTTCACATCATCTGAGACTCATGATTCCCTCTAGACATTTTAGCTAGGTCTCACAGTGTCTCCCATAGGTGTTAGAAAAGACAGGTGATGACTCTTAGATTGTTCCACACTGGCTCCCACGACACTATCCATCTGTGTAAAGCCAAGTCATGTGATGACCCCCAGGATGTGCCAACTAGGACTTGCGACGTCTTACAGATAGGAAGGTTAGATCACCAGGGCGTCCTTAGTGTTTAAGGCCCGACATAAAGGGAACTATGATGAATCTGATTCCTATCATATTTGGGATATATAGGCCACCTTCTGCAGAGTCCCGAGCTCCATCTTGATCATCCATTTTTGGACTGACATATGGTTCCCTTGTCCAAAGTAATAACATTGATTACTTGTTATCCCTTGTTTCTCACAAATGATCATGGATCACATGTGCTTAGGGAGATTCAATGGTCATATCATCTGCCTTATAAACCCTCATAATGGTATAGGTGAACCTCACCATGTAAGCTCCAACATAAAATGAACTTTGAGAACTTTGATTTCTGATATAACTGGGATATGTAGGATGTCTCCCTATGGCCCGAGCTCTATACCAAACACCCAAATACTGTTCGGATATACAAGTCACATACACATATTCCATGAGGTTGATCATCTTCAACCCCTTTTTTCTCACCTAGATCATGGATCACGTGCACATTAGAAGATACAATGAACACCAAACCGGCATTATAAATCTATGTATCGAAGGGAAACCCCAGTGTATAATCCTAGACATTAAGAGAACTATGATGAATCTGATTCATACCATACTCAGGATATGTAGGCCCCCTCCCTTTGAGGGTCAAGATCCATATTTATCATTGAGTGAAATACCAGTATCTAAGTTCCATACCCAAATCAATTCCATTATTTACATGATATCCCTTGTTCCTCACCCCAAGCATGGCCCACATGAGCTTAGAAAGTTGTGGTAATCATGAAATTTTCATCATGAGTCTTTCTAATGACATAGAAAACTCCAATATATATGTCGTGAAAAAATGATCTATGAAAAATCTGATTCTCTGTATATTTTGGATACATAGGATGTCCCTCCGAGGCCCAATCATGAAGGTGTCCTAGAGAACCCTTATGAGTCCTTCCACATGACATAAAATTGCATGAGTTAAATGAAGTAAAAAGGTTTTTATTCATATAATAACCAGGATATGTAGGATGCCTAATAATAACTCAATCTCATCCACAGAATATTAATCACCTTCTTATATGGGAGAACATTCTGAATCACTTGGTTGTATGGTTTCCGCATGCAAGAAGACACCTATTACTGGGGAATGAGGAAGAACCTAAAACACATACAGATGGAATCTCCCATGATATCTTAATCTTTTGCATATAAAAGATAATTGGACTAAAGTCATTTCATCAGAATAACCGATACCATATTGGGATTAAAAAGAGATTCACGAATATATCTTAAATATATAATAGATTCATAGAGAAGGCAAAAATTCCTTCTAAAAGGGTATGATGAGGCTGACCTCCCATCCCCTAATCCAATGTGAGTTCCTAAGAGTCTTTGGGCCTAAAAACTCATATGAATGTCAGCATTTAGAAAGTAGGTTAGTACCTAGTTATAGATTGGGGAAGAATTTTGAGTTTTAGGAAAAATGATAATGGAAATGTGATGAGTGAAACCCATTCCACACCATATTTTCCTAACAAAACTAAAACGGTGAACCCGGTTTGAATATATCCAATGAAAAAATGATTGGGTTATAATGTACCAGGAAACTTTTTTTGAATACACGATATGAAAAATAAATAAGACTGAAATAATGTTACAAATGATCCTCTACAACCAGGGTTATCATTAGCCTATCCTTGTTTTTATATGTCCAAATGAGTGGAGTGGACAAATCGATAATAGATGAACAAATGAGTTAAACATGCATATTTGATTGAGAATATTATTCCTAAAAACTACATTAATTGTTATCCTTGATCTTTTTCATCTGTATAATTGATGATACTGCTTCAGTATCTCGATTCAAGATGTTTTCGTCATCATCCAACATTAATTCTAGTAAATCATCCATAAATGAAACCTACTCAGCTCGTAAAATAGTCTCACCTACAGGGAGATTTCAACAACTGGTAGAAAATATGATGGTTTGAGAGTAACAATGATATGGTATTATCCTAACCATGGATGATTCTCTTGAAGTCCTTCAGATGAGACAGCGGGTGAGCCCGTATTATTTGAGGAAGGTTGCTGCAAAACTGGTGACTCTCATCACCACAACAAATATCTTTGAAAGCTTATCCCTAGATCAGAATAAATTCCACCTTCTGTATCTGAGGAAGGTAGACCAAGAAGCTGGATATGGTTCCCTTCAGGTTCAAGATCTTCCTAGGAGTGTTCTTGCTAACCACCATCACTGAAACCGTACCACCAATACCCCTTAGTCGATTTCCAAGTGTATCATTCGATACACAACTTCATATGATGCCCATGCATGGGCTATATGGAAAAATCATTATAGGAGAAATGAGTCATATATCCAAGAGATGGTGCATATTCCTACTCCCGCTTATGATGACTACCTACATACTCAAGCAGGAACCAGCCATCATGCTCATATCCCTCCTCACTCTGAACAAGTGTATAGGAATATTCTTGTAGCAAGCATGGGGGAGGCTCATATCGCTACCCATATATATTAATCCCATCAGAAAAGTCTGATGGCATAAGGAGCACATAATTGGTCACATATCCCAGCTTCAATAAAATACATCTTCCATTTTATCTTGGAGATGGAATATATGAATGATCATATCCCTGCACAAACTTTGCTAAACTTTCAATACATTTTAGCAACAACTGAAGAACTTAACTGGCATATTTTTGCACTATTATAGATGGCAGGATAGGCGCATACTTCTATCCCTATGACCAGAATAGTACAACAATATGATCATCAAGAACAAGTGACTGTACAGGAGAAAGTTTACACTATTGATCCTACCGGAGAAAATTATCAGCATATTCTGATAAAGGGTGAGGCATTGGATCATGATTGTATCCCCATTCCAATTAGGGACAACTATGTAAGAGTGGTGCATGCCTTGGGATAGGGAAACGTGCATGTGGAAGAAGTCCAGTGGCATATTCCAAAGGCCTAGGATCAAGAATATATCCCTATTCTAGCTGAGGATGACCATGTTGGAATGGAACAAGCCTTAGTACATGCTAATATTCCTATAAATGGATCCATCATGTATATTTGAGTAGATCATCAAAGTCAAGAACATATTCCTACTTCCACTGAAAAACGACTGCACCAACATCATTCCAAGGCAACATAAGAGAAGTCTCATTTTACTTCACCAATTTCGAAGGTCTATTGGCATATTCTTATGGGGAATTCATATTCAGACTAGACTCATATTCTTGATCCAATTGGAGCCAACTAGGTTAGAGAGGAAAATGACTTGGGGTAGTAGCATACTCATGCCAAGAAATACCATCTGTATATACCAAAGGCTCAAGATTGGGCTCATACTCCCATCTTGACTAAGGATCACCAAGTGAGAATAGCACATTCCCAAGGACGAGCTCATATCCCTATCAATAATGATATGTCTTATCTGTATATTCCAATATCTTCTCATTAGTGGGATCAAAAGCCCATAAAACCTGATAGTTGTATACATGTTCCGAAAATTGTCATACAGAAGGCATATACCCCTGCGCAACTCAAAAAAGAAGGTCTTCATACTCTGAACACGATTCAGAACATGGCCCATATTCCTAATATTCTCAATGTCAGTGTCCTTGGGGTCATTCAAGATAGATTCTCAATGCCACAAGGGTATGTCGACTCTTTTATCAAAGCACAAGTAGAATAAAATCGTTACCATGATAGTTCTCCTCATGGTAGTGTGGAGATGGATCATAGGGACTCTACTCTTGACATCCATTGTGGTCAACCTCTATATGGAAAAATCTCCCATGGGAAAGTAAATCCTCCCATTTCCTAGACACCTCCATTTAGATAGGTGAACCAAACCCTAACACCTTTTTATAGAGAGGTTCTCAAAACACTAGAATCAACCGTATATGGTGCCCCATCAACTTCCAGCGACACTCCATTCCCATAAATAGGAAACCATCAGAGCCATCTTCTATGGTCTGACCAGGTTAACGAATGTATGTTTTATGAGGAGGAGGCCCATATTGACATATGGAGAGATTTAGCTAGAAACATCCTCCCCATCATATTCTGGACCCTCTTTACTTCCATATATGAGATCCCAAATGAGCTAGAAAAGGAGTGCATTCTTTATCTATGCTAGAATATGTGAGCTAATAATAAGAAAATAAAGGGTTGATATATGACTTATAATAGATATGAGTATCACTTTAAGGAAATTAGGATACCCTATTTCCATATCAACCTACCTGGTATCTCCATAGACTGGGATCCAAAAGCCGAAAAAGCATAGTGCAAACCTGTAACGTGATTGGTTTCATTACATCATGACACTTTGGCAGCTGATCTCTGAAGATATATCAGGCATTCACATTTGAAGAAGGGTAAAATATGGATCATTACACTTCACCACTTCCTTGGACCAGAAATCCCCTCAGATATGAAATCCTAAAATTTTATAGCCTCTGGTGAGATCAAGGGACTAAGAAATGCTTGGGACAGTTGGTCACTGCAACAGAATTCCTCTTCTCCATCATTTCCTAGAAATTATGGATAGAGAGAAATAATACACAATATGAATTTAAGATAGGACCCTCAAAATAGTAGTAATACATTACAAACATGGATACCGAAGCTTTAATCACTCAGAAAACTTTTCTTGAGAATGGATTCTCGTCACATATCACCATCATACCCAACTCTAACATGAACAAAATTATAGCACATCAAGCGGTCTGCTATTATAGTTGTAGTATCATCCATCCAAGGGAATACCTAGCATATAGGGATTAGAAAATATATACCACTGCCTCCACCTCTCAAATCTTCAATTCCTGAGAGGATTTGGGATACATCGGTAGTAGCTACTAGTGTACACCAGCCTACTAGGATGGGGTAATTTATAAATAAATCACAATCCCTAGGTTCATTATCCCATGAGATGGCCTGGGTGATATCATCGATGATCCCAGAACAACACCACCCCGCTGGTATGGGGAATTTATATCATCATGTTTTTATTATGTGTCACACACATACTTTTAAAATAATATTATTTTATTATTTTATCGGACTTTGAAACTTTCTATCTTGCTGCAGGCCAAGCCTATTTGAAATCTTTCCATTTTGTTTTTGAATGAATGCTTTTCCCTTGACAGTATCTGGTGCATGGGAAGGGCGTATTCAAAGCCATGTGGCTTTGCCTGGGTCACCATAAGGCCTGCCCCATGTTCAAGACACATAAATAAAATGATTTTTAATGAGTTATTTTAATAATCATAATAATGGTAATTATTATTGTTATTATTTTCACCAAGTTTATTAATAAAGGGTAATTATTATTAAGTTATTATTATTAACATTCTATTAATTTTTTGAAGTATATTAAGTTTATTAATATCAAATTTATTTTGTCATAATTTTTATTATGATTATTATTAATAAATTTAATATTGTTCTTATTAATTTGTTAACAATTATTTTATCTTGTTACTATTATTATTATTTTTGTGTGGTTTTGTTACCTCTTCCTCCTCCAGCCTGTCATGACCCCCCCTCATTCCCCCTAACCTGCACTTTTCCTCCCCTGAAACCCTATAGATCGGCGGCTTCCACTTCCTGATCACATGCACCCTGCGACTGGTGGCCTCCCCCTCCTGCTCGCGAGACACCCTACCCATCGCCCAGCCTCCCCTTCCTGCTCACCCCCCCCCCCCGACCAGTGGCCTCCCCTCCCTTCGGCCACTCTCCCTCTTGCAGCCTCCCTCCGACGAGTCACCACTTGCGCCCCGATCTCCCTCCCTCTCAGACCTGTGTACCCCCCCCCCTATTCGAGCCGTTTATGCTCGTGCTGCTACCTCTTGAGCTCCCTCTCTGGTTCAAATTTCAACAGGCTTTCCACCAGATTCTTGATCTGGTCCTTCAAGGCTCTTTATGGTGAAATTGGCACGCGATCGAAGTTTTACGTCAGAATGTGATGTTTTGACACCAAAGGTAAGTCTTTCTGCATATAATTGTTGTTTTTTGAATTAATTCTCTTATTTGATTGATTTGGAATACTCATTTATTTGTTCACCTGGAGCGAATATAGTTTTACTTGAGGTTTAATATGATTTTGATGTGTTTAGTAGAATGTTTATTTGATGTGAATATTTTGATTTTGTAAAAACCCATGTTGAGCCTTTCATTGTTTTTTATAAACTTATTTGTTGGTTTATTATGTCTCTCAAGGGCTACAGAATCTGTTTTATCATTTTATTGATGTGCGTTTTCCCTTAGAAGATGTTTTTGAGTGGGTGTTTGTGTTCAAAGTCTTGTGATACCGATTGGAGTTGTTTTAGAAAATTATTAAGTGGTTTATTAAAACTTATAAAGTATGTGAAACACGTGTGGATATTTTTTTGGTGTGAAACTTGGTAATGTTTTATAAATTAAGAAAATTACTTATTTCATTGTACCAGTGATGAAAAACTAGTTTTTGAAATAATTTGATATGCGTTTGTTATGAATTGGTTTTTTTAATGTGAATTTGGGTGTACTTTTCGTGTAAAACCTTGGTGTGCCTCTTTTAGGTGTGTTATAAATTGTACAAATGGTTTGTTTAATTTTTCAAGTGGTGCAAATCACGTTTCTAATGGAACTTATGGTGAAAATGGGTTTGGGTGTAGGTTTTTTAAGGGAAATGCATAATTTGGCATGTTTGGGTTGTTGTGTTTTTTCTAAATGTAAATTTTAAATGGTTTAAACATTGAAATTCATGTTTTGGAATTGGTTCTAGTTTATGTGATGATTTGAAAAGGCCCTTGGAAATGGTTAAATTGATTATGTGATTTTCTTTTAATTTTTTCAATGGGTTTTATGAGTTATGTAAGTGGTGTGTCATTGGTGCAAATATTTGATGTGTTATTTTTAAACTTTTTATAGTTGTTTAAGTGTTTAATTGTTTTATTAAATTATTTGTATAGTGCGTTGGACCTCGCTATGGTGGTTTTGAGTTGCGGGTGTCAAGAACGCCTACATGTGCATGCATAAGGTAAGGCGTATATATATATATATATATATATATATATATTCTTTCTTTGTACATATTACCTCATGGAGTAGGGAATATGTACAATGAATCTAGGAGTATTTATATATATATGTATAAATGCATGTGCATGGAAGTGCGCAGGGTTAGTTCGAGTGGTCGTCGACAAATAACAGCATGTTTGAGGTAGGTCCCCTATGGCTATACCTTTAATTTTAATTTCATAATTGATTTATTGTTTTAAAAGTATGTTTAACAGTTATTCTATATACACATGATATGAAATTTGGTTGTGGTTTCTGGAAATGATTATGTATTTGTTTTGAAAATAGGAATGTATTTCTAATGCTATCTGTCTTAAGTAACCTTTTCTTAAAATTTATTTTTTAAGTGGTTTTGAATTGGTAATGTGTATTTCCAAAGGTGTTTAGTCTTTTTGGATAGTTAATTGTAAGAAAGTGTTCCCTTTATGTAATTAATCTCATTTGTCATCTTAAGAATGTTTTATGGAAAAGAAAAACCTCTCTTGAGGCACAGACCCTTTGGTTTTAGAAAAAAAAATGATTTTTATATTGAATGAATTATTTTGTGCCTAATTTAATGCTTATGAATTGTGTGATGTGGAAGAGGGGGAATGCGCTTAAGGAGGGATAATAGTGGTGAGAGGTTCAATGGGTTTTAGAAAAAGAAAAGTGTTATGTACATATATGTTTGCTTGATAAAGAAAACTAACCACCACTTGAAATAGAGCACAATGGGAAACCTGGGTATCTAGATGGGCGACCTGGACTAGTACTCTAAATGACACGGTAGGGGTTCATCTCAGTTTGTCTAGCAGGATTTACTCAACAACATTAACTAAACATATGAATTAATGAGGTTCTTGGTCTTCTAAGCCACATTTTCTGAGTGTCGTTGTCTTCTAAGCCACGTTTTCTGAGGGTCGTGGTTTCTAAGACACATTCCACCAAGGTACGAGGTCTCTAGTTTCCCACTTGTACAAGCTACCTATAGGGATTACCCATGGTTCTCATTTGCGACATGCTTCTTGTGATGTAATTTTCATTTCAGTGTGTTCATATTTGATGTCTTATTTTTGAAAACCATATTACAATCCCAATTGGTTTCTTTTAATTTTGAAATGTAATTGAATTCTTGGAACCTATTTTGAAAATGTAGTGGGAGTGAAATGCTTTACTTGGAAATGAAAACTCGTTACTTGATTTGGAAAAGAAGAAAAAAAATTATTTTATTATATCTTATTTTCAAAGTGGCATGATTGGATTTCTTACTAAAGGCAGGGAATAGGATGTGGTTATATTTTGGAATTCCTACTGAGCATCTCGGTGCTCACACCTACTTTACTTTTTCGTTGAAGGCTTCAGTCTTGGACCGCTTTTGGGAGTGAGTGTTGTTTTCGTTTCGTGGTGACCCACGGGGTCACCTGATATATGTCACATGGCTTTATTTATTCTTTTTTTTCACTGTCGGGTTGTTTGGTTCATTTTCTTTTTATTTATCTGCTTGTTCATCATATTATTATTTATCTTTATTATGGAAAAAAGTGTTCCCAACTGGTTTATTTTGATTCCCAACGCTAGTTTCCAGCATGTGGGGATCGTGAATTCCCTTCGGGCCATGTCACGAATCGGCTCGGGTGACCAGTTCAGGGTCTACCCGACCTAGTTTGTGACATTGTGGGTTGTAAAATCCCCAACCAGAGCCATTGGATCCTCAACAATTGGACCAATCATCCCCAACTATGGCCCGGAATGACCCCCACCCCATAGGGATGGGGGGATTTTTATCATCACCACCACCGTAGAAAGATTCAATTTTTTCTAGATTATGAGAAATGATTCAAAGGTCAGCATCCCACCTACCACGAGACACAACTCTACTGGTTGGGGCCCATTTGGAAACCCCAACAAGGAACACACATAAGATTAATATTCATAAACAAAAGTTGGAGGAAAATTTAGTGAATATGGTTAATCATCGCTGAGGTCACAAGCCAAAACAACCCAATAAGGCAAGGGTTCGAACAATGACCCTAAGGGATGATGTGATAAATCATCCTATTGCATTGAAATAAATGGAATGACCATCATTACCTGATATGCATTCGTGAATGTTTTCATTGTCAGCATGGAAGATATTGATCATGACATAAATAAAGGAAGTCACGAAACATATAACAACCCACAAGAAGAGGGTTACTTGAATGCACTGAATGAGTCAGTGTTGACTAGTAAGTAGAAATGACTCCAAAACATGGAAATTCTGAATATCGAGTTTCCTTATTATTGATTCAAAATGTGTTTTGACATTCCCATTGATCTTTTTGTTTTTAAAATCACAAATTACTTTTTGTTATCTATATATGTTCTTTTCCATCATAACCACATATGTTTTTTCTCATCATAATCACATATGTTTTTTCCCTGGTATTCATATATGTTGTTTTCCATCGTAATCACATATGTTTTCTTCCATCATATTCGTATATTTTGTTTTCCATCGTAATCATATATGTTGTTTTCCATCATAACCATATATGTTGTTTTCCATCATAACCACATATGTTATTTATCATCGTAATCATATATGTTGTTTCTCATCGTAATCACAAATGTTGTTTCTCATCGTAATCACATTACACATCATTATCACATTAAGCATTGTATCCATCTTATCTATCATAATCACATTACGCATCAAAATCATGTTTCTCATCATAACCATGTTATATATCATAATCACGTTACTTCTTGCGAAAATCTTTGAAGATACAAGATGTGAATTTCTTGTTTCTAGTTCTTGAATTTCAATATGTTCTTTGTATTGAATTATGCGACCGATCATTGTGATAACGATCAAGGGAATTTAGGGATAGGAAGACGGTGTTTCTGATCATTGTATCAAGGGATTTCAATTATTTTAAAGATAGAGGTGTTGATTACCTTCTTTATAGAGGGATTATGTGGATAAGAAGAAAGATGTGTCGATAGTCATAATGAAAGGCTTACTCAAGTGGTGGTAAGACAGACCTTTTATCCTATGTGAAATGATACCCTACTCTTTGGGATAAAAGAATTGTAATTCCTTTTACTTATCCACTAATATTTTTAATAGAAAGTGAATCCTTTTACTTACTCTTTATATTCATATTATTTTCTATTTTAACTATTTCAGTTACAATACAATCATAATATATTGTATTAAAAGATTATATACGATGTATGGTTGAATCATTTAAATTTTTTATACTCTGATCAGTGTATTAAATTCAAATACAATTGTTTTTAATAACCTGTGGTATCATATCATATCATATCCATCAGATCCAGGACCAATTTTATCATTTTTATTGTTTGTGAATTTTATTAGTTTAATATCTCTTGAACTATTTTTCTTCTTAAGAGTTTAAATAAAAAAAATTAAATCTACAATTCACCCCCCCCCCCTATTGAATTGTGTAATCTCATATACAATTACATCAATATTTCGATCCTACAATTGGTATCAGAGGAGGTTTCCACTGATTTTTTTTACTTTATTTATTTCAATCTGTAATATGGTTATATTTTTTTATAAACCCTTTGTTTATAACTACTTACTACACTAACGTGTTGAGTGGAAAAGTATTATTTTAGAAGATTGTACGAATGAATATTGGATCAATTGACAATATGAACCCAACTAAACCACCAATTTTACTATAGGAATGATTATGAGTACTATAGATATAAAATTAAGACCTTTATTGTTAATACTATAGTAGATAATTTTTTGATACTCACTGAAGATTACAAAATTCCATACAAAGAAGTCATAACCATTACCAACCAAGAGAAACTAGAATATCGACTAAATTACAAGGTACACAAAACTCTGTTATGTTCTATGATTAGAAATATATATAGTCAGATATCATCATGTGAATAAGACAACTGTATTTGAAATAAAATTCAATTCATACATTTTGGACCTTCTAAAGTGATAGAAACTAGAAGAGCTATGTTAAGAGCTGAATATCATGGATTTTTATTTCCTTATGGAGAACCTGTTTGCAATAGGAAAAAGTGATTCATGACCATAGTCAACAGTATTCAATCTATTGGAGAGAAATTCCTTGATGATAATGTTCTTGTGGACATGATAATTGATATAATACCCAATGAGTGGGAATCCAAAAGGACAACAATTCATTAAAATAGGAAAGTATCAAATATTACTCTTAATGAGTTCTTTAGAACTATTCTTCATAAAGAAACAAGAATGAAGAGAGATTTTTATTTAAATAAAGAGAACAATGGAAATGTAAGTGTAGCTTTAAATAATAATTCTAAATCAAAGAATTTTAAAAGGGTAACTAGATATAATATTAAGAAAGTTGTTGTTATATCTGAATCAAGTGACAGTGAACAGTATGAGAATGAATTAGCCAATATTTCTCAAAGGATAAACAAGATTGTGGGAATGAAATATTTTTAGTATAGATATAATAAGAATGATATAAAGGACAAGAAACACTCAGAAGTAACTAGTTATGAATGTAATATAGAAGGTCATATTAGGCTATATTGTCCTTTTCTTAAAAGAAAAGAAAAAAAGGATAAAAATTATTAAAGAAATAAGAAACTTTATTACATGTATAAGACTAATAATGTCTTAAAATAAAATGATACTTGGAGTTTAAGTGGTTGTGATTATTTAGAAGAATCTTCTGAATATGAATCTTCTAGTACAAAGTATATTGGTCGTATAACAATATTACTTATTGAAAATCATTGTCTTATGGCTAAGGTAAACAATATTGAATCTTTAAACAATATGTATTTAAATGAAAATTTTACTAATGAAATAATATTATGAATCTTAAGATAATGAATCTTACTAGTTAGAAGATAATACTATTACTTATTTTGAATAAGTATCCAAATTTTCCAAACTACTTGAGAATGAGAATTTCAAAATCAAGAAAAAACTTGATATGGGAAATTATATAATGTCTATCCTTATAAAAGTAGTATTAGATCTTTTAAAAGATATTTATTAGAAAACTCTTGATTTAGGAAATATTTCAAAAACCTTATGGAATTAAATTATGAAAAGGATAAAATTTCTATCAGCTTTGAAAAACATGTTTTAGAGAAAAAAATTTGAAACAAAAACAAATTACAAAAAAATTCTTGTGAAAAGTAAAATTTATTCATTAGAATAAAACCCAAAAAATATTCCATAAAGAAATATTTTTCAAATTTCACTTCTTGAAGGAATTAATTTGATAAAATATTTTCAAAAAGTCTTCCTCTAAAGAATAGTTCCCTAATTGGTTATACTCATTCAAATCCTATTATTATTCATAATTATTTTGTTCCACAATGTGATCCTTTTTTCACTAGGTGTTAATGTGGTGGAAATCGGGAAATAAATTTCTCCCTTAAAAAAACCAAATATTTAGAATTTCATAAAACTAACTTTAAAAAAATGTGTATTACTAAAGTTCTTTTTTCCAACATTTCTAGATCGAAACAAGTTTGGGTTCTAAAAATCTAATTATTTCATTTTTCTAGAAAACAAAAAATGTACCAAGAGAAAGAATATTTAGTACGTGGATAGTGGGTGTACTCGACATATGAATGGAAATAAATATTTATTTGAAAAGATCATTAAAATGAATAGTGTAAGAGTGACCTTCAGAGATAATGATCAAGGAAAGATAATTTGTATAGGTAATATTTTACTTTTATGAAAAGTTTTATTTTCAAATGTTTTATTTGTTAAAGTTATTAAGAACAACCTTATAAGCATAAGTCAATTATGTGATGAAGTTTACCTTGTGAATTTTAGGAATGATAAATTTTTAGATCACAATTCCAAAGATGAATTCATTATCTCTTCCCATATTCATGAGAATGTATACATGATTAACATAGAAAACATTAGAAGACAATACTTACCATGCTTAAGTGTAATGGAAGACCGATCTTGGTTATGGAATTTAAGGTTAGGACACTGCAACCTTAGAAACCTTTGCAAAGTCCCAAAGAAACAACTTGTTAAGGATCTACGAGATCTCAATATTGATTCTTAAAAAGTCTATAACCCTTGTTAATATGGTAAGCAATATAAAACTATCTTTAAATCAATTATTAAAGTTTCAACTACTAATTAATTATAGTTAGTTCACATGGATCTTTTTAGTCCTTTACAAACTAGAACGATTATAGGGAAATACAATGTATTTGTTTTAGTTGATGACTACACGAGATTTAGATGGGTCTATTTTCTAGCTAAGAAATTTGAAGCCTTTTCCTTAATAAATTTTTTTAGATCCGATGTTTAAAATGATAAAAATCTACCACTGATAACTATTATATGTGATCATGGTGGATAATTTTAGAATTAAAAATTCGAAACATTTTGTAATAAGAAAGGTATTACTCACAACTCTTATACTCTAACAACCCCTCAGAAAAATGGTGTTGTTGAAAGAAGAAATCATATTCTTCAGGAAATAATAAGAACCATGCTGAGTGAATACTCAATTGAAAAGAATTTATATGCTGAAGCTGTAAGTACTACTTGTCATACTATAAATCAAGTTTTAACTAGACCTTTTCTTAATAAAACACCTTATGAATTATGGAATGGCCAAAAACCTAAAGTTTCTTAGTTCAGAGTATTTGGATGAAAAGTATTAATATTTAATACTAAAGATAACTTACATAAATTTGTACCCAAATTCGATGAGTGAATCTTTTTAGTTTATTCCACTACTTCTAAGGATTATAGAGTTTTTAACAAAAACTCTTGTACTTTTGAGGAAATAGTGCATGCTAAATTTGATGAAACTAAAATTTTTGTTTTTAAAAAACTCTACCTACATTAACTGATGTTTTTTCACTAACTTATTATCAACCTTTGATTGAAAAGTCTTTGAAAAAGGAAATAATCAATAAAATATTTCTAAGATATTTACCCTATAAGACTTTCTACCTTATATTGGTGAACATGATTTACAAAACCCAAATCAATTCTTTCATAGGAATAATCCTAGTGATAATATCATGGATGATATAAATCAACCTGTAAGGACTAGAAATTCCTTGAGAAATGAAATAGAACATTTTTCCTTTCTATCCCAATTTTAACCTAAAACTTATAATGAGGCCCTAAGTGACGATAATTCGATTAAAGCAATGAAATATGAACTAAATGAATTTGAATGTAATAATGTATGGATCTTGGTTAAACGAACTAAAGAAACAACTATAATTAGAGAAAAATTGGTCTTTAGAAACAAATGTGATGAAAATAGAGTCATTATAAGAAATAAATCAAGACTTGTTGCTAAATGATATAATAAACAATATGGAATAGACTATGAAGAAACCAATGGTATAGTAGATATACTTGAATCTATTTGTATTCTATTATCCTTTACAACATTCTTTAATTTCAAACGTTTTCAAATGGATGTAAAATGTGCTTTTCTTAATGGATATGTACAAGAAGATGTTTTTTGTAGAACAAACTCATGGATTTTTAGACTCACACCATCCTGACTGTGTTTTATAACATACCAAATAATTATAGTCTTAAACAAGCCCCTGGAGCCTGGTATGATAAACTTGTAGGATTTATTTTACAAAACAATTATTCTAAGAGAACTTCATATCCAACTCTTTTTATTAAGGTGGAAAACAAAAATATTTTTATTGTTCAAATTTATGATGATTAAAATATATTCGGATCAACTCAGCAATCCCTAACCGATTCTTTTGTGAATCTCATGAAATATGAGTTTGAACTGAGTATGATGGGCGAGTTAACATTATTTTTAGGTTTTCAAATCTCTCAAAAACCAGAAGGAACCATTATATCCCAACATTAATATATCAAATATTTACTTAAAAAGCATGAATATGACAATTAGCACTCCAATAGGAACCTCAAATTCTCTTGATCTTAATAAAACTAGGAAACCAGTTGATCAAAAAAAATTCATAGGAATGATAGGAAGCTTACTATCCTTAACTTATAGTCATCCAGACTTAATGTTTTCGATATTATTAAGTGCAAGATACTGAGAAAATCCAAAATAATTCTATTTAAAAGCAGTAAAATGATTTTTTCGCTATTTAAAAGGAACTGCAGATTTGGGACTATTTTATTCTTCTATAAATGATTTTTATTTGAAAAGTTTTTTAGATTCTAACTTTGGTGGTTATAGAATGGATAGAAAAAATACATCCCAAACATTTCATTTATTAGGAGATTCATTAGTTTTTTAGTCATGAAAAAAACAACATTCTGTAGCACTTTCCACTGCTGAAGCTGAATTTGTAGCAGCTAGAAGTTGAAGTGCTTAAGTGTTGTGGATGAAACACACACTCACTGACTATAGCATGAGTTTTTTAAAAACTCAATTACAATGTGAAAATACTAGTGCCATCACTATAAGTAAAAACCATGCACATCACTCATGTGAAAAAATCCATAGATATTAGGCATCACTTTCTTAGAGACCACACACTAAAAAGGTATATTATTTTATAATTCATTTGAATGCAAAAACAACTTACTAACATTTTTCACAAAACCATTATCTTTCAATAGATTTGAATATATTAAACAGAATCTAGGAACGGTCACTATAAAGTAATCATTCACATATACATCTTGTTTAAAACATATCCTTACATTAAGTTACTCCTTTCCAAAGAGGGATTATACATGTAATTTTATCATTTTTACATTTTATAGGGTTTACATATTATTATTATTAAATTTTATCAGTTTAACATTTTATTGTCTTTACATTTTATCAGTATTACATTTTATTGGTTTTTTATTTTATCAGTTTTCAATTTTGTCAGTTTTACATTTTTTCGTTTTTACATTTTATTGATTTCACATTTTATCAATTTTACATTTTAATAGTTTTACTTTTTATCGGTTTCATTTTTATTGCGTTCATGGTTATTAGTTTCATGTTTTATCAGTTTTAGAATATTTTATCTATTTTTGATTTCTTATTAGTTTCATATGCTTATCAGTTTTAGATTTTTTTGTACTTAAGTTTTCATAATAATAGTGAACTGAAACCCATATATCTATTCTGATACTCTAACATGAAAACATTCAAAAACCTTATATTTTCCATTGTATTTAAAATTTTTTTTTTTCAATTCTTTCTTTTAACCCATAATCATATTTTTTGGAATACGATTTTTTTAAAAACCTCAAGAGTTCAAATCAACCATTGGATCTTTTTGATCTAATATTGACCATAAATTTATTTTTAAAATAACCCCACCAACCCATACCACATTTAAATCATTATTTTTTTTCAAAATTTATCATTCTTTATAAATAGCTATCACAATTCTTAATCAGAGTTTACCTCAGTTTTCATAATCACAGATGTCATTAGCTTTTGTAAACAGAAAAAACTCAGTGTTCGAGATTGATTCAGAAGTCTTTCATATCCAAGTCAACTACTATATCTCTAAAACAAATGTCTCCAAAAATATTTCTCTTCTATGACCTTTTGAGGTGAAAGGTTAGTTTGTTCAAGATTTTTATGAAACTTATGATTCTTCACTAAAAAGGATAATAAATTTCCAAGGATCAGAATCTTTGTGTTTTGAAAGACCTGAATCAGATCAGGATTTTGTGTTTTATGAGGAAGTGTAGCAATTATATAAAATAACGGAGATTGATAATGGACTCAAGATATCTTTTATGATATATTATAAGAGATATAAAACCTCAATAAAAATAATCTTATTTCCAAGTAATTATGTTAGATGGATATGCTCTTTTTCCATCCCACAAATTACAAGAACATGATGGAACTTTTGAAAAGAGGAATGCAGAGGAATATCTTTTTGAGATTCATTATGATAAGAGGAAGGTAAATCATCTATCAGCTAACACTCGTCTCATTTCCCTCTAAATGGAAGGTTTTCTAGTACTAATAAATGGTGATAAGAAAACTCTTAAAGTCTCTAATTTCTATGTTCTTGACTATTTAGTAAATATTAATATGTTTAATCTTATGGATTTTGTGTTTTTGACCATCAAGAAACATAAATATGGTGCAATAAAATCTTAGTTGATCATGTTTCACACCATCTTGAGAATGTTTTTGAAATAATTCTTATGTTTTTTAAATTTCTCAATTAAATCAGATCCAAAAAATTTCAAGGAGCCTCTTATCAATAAGGATATGATCAGGATACTCAAGTTATTATTCAACCTTGAATCAAAGATATTTTAGAAGGATCCATAAGCTGAGAAAGAAAAAGAAATAGTTGAAAGGAGCGAAAAGGTGTCAAAGTCATCCAAATCAACATCAATAAAAAAAGTTAACCAAGGCTACAAACCCCAAGAATTAAAAGAAACAAAAATCAATATTGGATAAGGTTGTGGATGAGTGGAGTAAGAATAAGGAAGAAAGGAAAGAATGTGATCCTCAATTCGGTTTGGACCATGCTGAAGCCCTGGATAAAAAAAATAAGAACTGAGGAAACCATAAAAGAAGAAGAAAATAAGAGGATAATGAATAAGAGAAAGTCCCAAGCTATTAATATTGATAGTCTTATAAAGATAGATGAGGAATCCAGAACTAGAATATTCATAAGGTAACCAGTTGTTCAAACTTGACTAGATCCAGCAGAGAAAGGGAAAGAGAAACATGAATCTGAACAATAAGATACACAAAGTATCAATCAAGGAACTTAAGAAGAAGAAGAAGAACAATTTGAATAATAACAATGAAAAGAAGAAGAATAATTTGAATATAATGAAGCAACAAAAAAGAAAAATATTTTATCAGAATCATCAGAAGCCCCATCTTTTAAGATTCCATCTCCTAATCTTCATCCATCAAAAGGAGTCTCCCAAAAGAATACTTCCAATAAAGTTAATAAAATCTCAGATAAATAAGAAGAATAAAAATCTAATAAGAATCAGAATCATCCATTTGAATTTATTATCACTAAAACTCATTTTTTAGAACTTCCTAAATAAAATAAATATACATATTTAGAAATGACAATCACAGTGAAGGGAATTCAATACATTGAACAAGCCTTGAATAGATTGGAAAATATTATCCCCTTCTTTCCGAAAATTGAATCCTTGCTAGATATCATTTTTGATAGTCATAATGAAAGAATGGATTCTATCAAGATTCTGATGGCCACATTTTCATATCGTAAATCCAATTTTAATGTATTCAAATAATGTGTTACTGAGCATATCAAGGCTTGTAACAAAGTTGTTAAATGGTCATACAACATTGATGATAATCTCAAGTATCATGTGGACAATATTAATGAATTTTTCAAGTGTGTAAATGATATAAATTCTATCTACCAAAATTGGGTCACTGATTTGAATGAAAAAGTAGAATCCCTTCCAAGACCGAGTACCTACAAAGGAATATATTCTGAAGAGATTGAACATCTTAAAGAAAAATTGGGAAATGTATGTAATGAGATTGTTTCTCTCCCAACTAGATTTTTAATCATAGAAAATTTTTACAGAGTTATATTAGAGGGTTAAAATTCCTAAGAAGTAAGTCTCAAATCATATGAAGTAATCAATCAACTTCATGAAGAAAGGCTCCAAAAACAAGAAAGGATTATTTTAAAATAGGATGTGAAGATCAAAGCTCCTCAAGATTCTCTTGAAAATTTGATGGAGGATATAAAAGTGTTCAAGAATATAAAAATCTCTATGTTAAACAAATTGGAAAAACAAAAGTATAAATAATTAATTTTTTGAACACATGTTGTAATAAAAAATTAATTCATTTCAAGTAATTTCTATTGTTTCGTATACTTTGTTTCTATAATTTCTTCTAGGAAAATAATTTCCCCCCTTTTTATTTTTGAAACTCACAAAGGGGGAGAATAATTTGGAAAAGAATAAATTTCTTTATATAGAATATTTTTTTCATAAAAAATAAAAAGGGTGAATACCTTATTAAGGGGGATAACTCACAAGTAAAAGTAAAGATAATACGATTATTAGAGATATTTTTATCCTAAGGTGGAATTATTTGTATTCACTATTACTATCAGAAGAGTTACTAAACTCAGGCCAAGATAAGCCTTTATTGATTCTTTTGTTTTTTTCTTTCCAGAAAGGGGGATATTATTGAGTCAAAATGTTTTTCCACTTTCCCATTGATATTTTTGTTTTGGAAATAACAAATTAATTTTTTTTATCCATATATATTGTTTTCTATCATAACCACATATGATGTTTCTCATCGTAATCACATATGTTGTTTTCTACCATATTCATTTATGTTGTTTACCATCTTAATATCATATGTTTTTCCATTGTATTCATATATGTTGTTTTCCATCATAATCATATATGTTGTTTTTTATCATGACCATATATATTGTTTTCCATCATAACCACATATGTTGTTTCTCATCATAATCAGATATGTTGTTTCTCATCATAATCACATATGTTGTTTCTCATCATAATCACATTATGCTTCATGATCACGTTAAGAATCATATTCATGTTATGTATCATAGTCATGTTACACATCATAATCATGTTTATCATCGTAACCATGCTATGTATCGTAATCACATTATGCATCGTAATCATGTTTCTCATTGTAATCATGTTATGTATTGTAATCATGTTATGAATTGTAATCATGTTTCTCGCCATAACCATGTTATACATTGTAATCATGATATGCATCATATTCATGTTATGCATCTTAACCATGTATCATATCCATGATATACATCTTATCCATGTTACGAATC
Source organism: Viscum album (assembly GCA_963277665.1). Taxonomy (NCBI): domain Eukaryota; kingdom Viridiplantae; phylum Streptophyta; class Magnoliopsida; order Santalales; family Viscaceae; genus Viscum; species Viscum album. The sequence continues at coordinate 163,975,240 of OY728140.1, forward strand.
ATACTCGTGAACTTCTTTGTACTTATGTATTACTCCAATACTGTATACATGTTTCTCATTATCCTTTTGCTCATACATTATATATTCATCATACTCATTCTTTCATAATTATATACTTGTTGTCTTCTAATCAAAATGATTTCATTGTTTTAGTTATATACTAATCAAAATGATGTTGTGTATTCTCTTTTATTTTAACCATTATAATGTCAGGTGTCCAAGTCCCTCTGAATTTTTTGAATAAATATGACCATTGAAATCAAATATGACTGTTAGACAAGAGACCTATAAATAGGAGGTCATTCGAACCAGAGAAAATAAGAATTGGATGACTGAATATACAAGACACTTTTGTGATTCTAGAGAGACACTGAGTAACCACTCTCTATCTTGGTGTGAAGAAACTTGAATATACAAGATGCAAACGACTTGTTTCTAATTATTGTTTTTCAATAAGTGATTTGTATTTCTTTGTGTGACCAATCATTGTGATAACAATCTAGGGCCTCTGAGGATAGGAATACGGTGCTTCCGATCATTGTATTGAGGACATTCAAGTATTTGAAAGAAAAAGGTGATGATTACCTTTCTAATAGAGGTCTTATATGGATTGGAAGACTAATGTTCTGATCATCATATTAAAGGGCTTACTTGGGTGGTGTTAGGAAATAAATTTTATCCTAGGTGAAAGGATAACCTACTCTTTGGGATAAAATAGTTTTAATACCTTTTAATTTTCCACTGCTTTTTGTAATATAAAGAGAATAATTTTATTTCCTCTTTCTATTCATATTATATTCTGTTTTAATTGTTTTAATTACAATACATTCTTTACATATTGTATTAAAAGATTCTATACATTGTATGGTGTAATCATTTACATTTTTTATACTTTGATCATTGTATTTAATTAAAATACAATTTATTTTAATAACCTATGGTATCATATATTATCATATCCATCCAATCTAGGACTAGTTCGATCATTTTTATTGTTTGTTAATTATATTAGTTTATGATCTCTTAGACTAAGTTTCTTGTTATGAGTTTAAATACAAAACTTTTAAATATACAATTCACCCCCTATTGTATTGTGATATCTTGTATACATTAACATATATATTTTGATCCTACACACCTCACTGATTGAATGCTACCAAGGGTTAGGTTACATCCACATCTTGATCACCTCCCAATCGGAGTGAGGTTTCTTCCCTGGAGAACTAATTGTCGCAATATAAAATTGAAATACAAGAACTTCGGAAACTTAATGAGGAGTTACTCAGGGGAAATATTCCCATGGGGTATCATCTCCAAGTATAGAGAAATGTTCTCCCTCAAGTATCTCATTCATTATTTAGGTAATATTGTGAATATCATATGGATTTGGGTGTAGGAAATAATCCCACATGCATGAGGAAGTTGAAAATGATTGTGACTTCCCTCCATTGCGGCAATAGCCTCTTCCCTTCCAGGATAACCGTTCAGTCCTAGGATGAATTGAAAATATATAGGGGTTAAAAATTAGGCCACCTCATCAACCCTCACCAATTCCCCATGGGTGGGAGATTGTATAGGCCACAGTTCCCCTATAGATCCTTATCATCATCGAGTCCCTAGCTACTTGAATGGAATACATAGAATGGTGGCACGTGCCTGTATAACCTGAAAGGAAACCATATCCTAAATGGGTGGATGATACTCCACCTCCAAAAAACATTTATTATTCCACCTTTTCTACCTTTTTTGGAATAGGTGATTCTAAACAACATCTCACATACTTTGTGTCCTGATGTGGGCCAATGATAGGCACTCAATATAAACAAGAGGCAACCTATCTAAGGTATTTTGTACCAACTCTAATAGGGCTAGCCTTCGTTTGGTATAGTAGTCTATCTACATGATATATGTTAGGATTGTAAGACCTTTATAATTAATTACATTACCAATTTAGTTATATTCTAAGTAAATCAATGATTGTTGACCTGAAAAACTACAAACAACACAAAAATGAGAGGGTGTTTGATTTCATAGCAAGGTGGAAGGGTTTAACCTATCCACTTAGAATCCATCTCTCACAAGATAAGCTGCTCAAAATCTGTACTGAAAATTTTATGGATGAGTTTTAAACACCCGTGATTCCAATGAAATTTTTAGGTGGATTCTGAGAATTTTCTGAAACTACACAATGGCTTGAAGATTCTATTCAGTGGACTCGGTCTAAAGCTCGACTCATTCCCACAACACAGGAAAAAAGGAAAATCAGAATGGAAGCTATAACTATCACTTGTAAGCTAGTAGTGGCACCTATATATATACCTAGGTAGGCTACAAACCACCCAATACCTTCTATCAAGATAATACAACCATGGAATCACCCTCTACCAACAGCACAAAGAAACAAGGGTCATACAGGATTTGAACAAGGGATGAATAAGGTGTACTACTTATAGAATGAATATTCTCCTAGTTTTTTCTTGGTAGCCATGGGAAATAATCTTCTCACACTTCCGAAACCTAGGAAGCACGATGAGTTCAACCTCACTGACTGTCTTGATTACTTCCCTTTACAATAAAGTATGGGTTATAATAACCCAAATTGTTTCATCTTCAAAGATATCAATCAAGGAATGATCAATTCAAAAAAAGTAGTGTTTTATAATTCCCCAGAGAAAGTGCCTTGCATAACTATGGTCCAACCAATATAAGATGATTATTAACAGAAGGTCCTAGCCTTACGTGCATGAAAATTCAACAACATGATGGTTTAGAAAAAATTTGATCGAGCCCACACAACTCTGAGAGCACAGTTTCATGGGCCAACAACAGCTCCACCACCCATGAAAGAGGCATCAGATGCACCTCCCAAAGGTGGGTGTAACCACCAGTGGTGGAATGAAATAGAATATTAAGATTCATATTCTACTCCAAAGAAGGTATTAACTCTCACTGATTTAATCCCTATGATATCGGAAAAATGGGAACCTCCCCACCAAATAGAATTCTTATCGAATGGAGAATTCATCATTGGCTATATCAACACAATAAACCATACAGACCCCTCCTATGATGATGAGTGTTCCCTCAAATACATTTTTACCACATATAACTATGTAATGAGAGGATGCATGTGCCGAAACTGAGGATATAGAGGAAAACACAAAGGTGGTCAGACTCAATATTCCATTCATGTACTGATGGAGGAAATATATGCATCTAAGACTCGTGGGAAGCACTCTAGTAGGCTCAAAAAAGATGAAGATGTTCCTTAGATCCCTCCACTAGTCACCTGCACATGATTGTATTGCATGATCACCTAGTTGTGGTCCAATCTGATCAATCCAATAAAAAATTGAGGCCGGTGAATCCTGTGCCTCTAGTATTATATATTACCTCATCCTAAGAACAATCACTCGGTCTATATACCTTAGATACTCTAGCTCTTGAACCACATACCCAATAGCAACCCAATATCTGGAAGCACTGACCTTTGGTGAAAAAATATGATGATCATAAATTTCTAGCTACAGTACCAATAAATATTTCGATGATGGAAGCACTCCATCTGTCAAAAGAACTCATGGAGGCACCTGTCGAAGCCCATCATAGACCAAAATAATTAAATATAGAAGTCACTACCACTGAAGTATATCGATTGGAGAATATTCCCTTAGGATTCCACGTTTCCATCTCTTTCATTGATCAAGATCGGGAGGAGGCCATCTAAGGGCGCATCAGACCCTTATACATTTCGGGTAGACTCAATAATGTTAATGTCCAAAGGGTGCTGATTGATAATGGATTAGGGATCAATCTTATCCCAGTTTGGACCCTCCGATGAATAGGGTATATAGAAGGGGACTTATCCCCAACAATTATAACCATCCATGGATATTAAAAGTGTGAGCAGGTACCCCACAGGAATATCAGACTTGAAGCCCAATTTTTGGATCTCACATATGATGTTGATTTCATGGTTATCCAATAGGATACCACATATAATTTCTATCTTGGAAGGCCCTGGAACTATATCCACCTCACGGTACCTTAAAAATCACATCAATGTCTAAATTACCCCATCAATGGAATGTTCTGCATACTACATGGTGGTAGATCCCCCTTTGAAGCTTGCATAGCTATATGTGCTAAAGAATATTTCTATAAGAAGGAAGGTAAGAGACCAGTGGTGATTGATGATATATGGGTTTCAACTCATAATGGATTATGGAATACCCCTATCAATCCATGGAGCATGCTCGGGGATGATTATGTGCTCCCCGTAAACATGTTTGAGGTAGTCGATCTGACCCCAGAGTTCTAAACCTCTATTTTCCTTGGAGACAATAAACTCTAGCATCTCTCTGTAGCAATTCAAAAGGAAAGGGATGTTTATGGTTCTTCTCATGGATTCCCTCACCCTAATAGTAATTCAGAGGCCCCCAAACTACCATATTTACCTGAATATATCTCCACAAACTCATAAATGAATGAGGATAATATCAGAAAAAATCCTTTGGTATTCGAAGAAGGCATCTCCACTACCATAAATGAGCTCATGAAAGTAAACTGAGGATAAAAGAATATCCACAAACTACTCTAATTAGTTTCTCCATTCCCCTAAAGAGAAAGAGATGTACATTGCATTTCTGAAATAGTATCTATATGTGTTTTCTTATAACTACACAAAAATTAATGGATTGAATCCATATGTGGCTACACACCATATGGGATTGCCCGATGAGCATTAGGGATTTAATCAAGCATCTAGGTTGATGAACCCCTCCCACGCCACCAATATATTTGAAGAATTTGATAAGTTTATCAATGACAACTATTTCCGAGAATAAAAATACCCGAGATGGATTTCCAACATCATCTCCATCAATAAGAAGAATGAGAACATTAAGGTCTTAATTGAATTTAGTGACCTTAATCGACATTTCAAAAAGTAATACATTCCATTACCAATCATATAACTCTTGATCGATGAAACTACTGGCTTCTAAGCCCTTTCCTTAATGGATGGGTACTCAGGGTACAATCAAATCAAGATGGTCTTTGAAGATAAAGAATCCATTGCCTTCAGAGAACCTAAAAGGATCTTTGGTTATAAATTAAATCCATTTGGATTAAATAATTTGGGAAACACATATGATCATAACATGCATCACATCTTTCATCCATTCTTTTGAAGGATAATCGAGTGTTATGTCGATGACCTAGTTGTTAAATCCTGAGAGAGATGTGATCACTTCATGGATATTCGAGAAATATTCAACAAGATAAAAAAACATAGTATAAATATTAATCCACTAAAATGTGCCTTTGGTGTGAGTTGGTGAAGGATCCTTGGCTTTGTGGCGTGAAACTACGACATAGAGGTTGACCCAGAGAAGACCAGTGCTATTTTTGCAATGTCACTCCCCAAGAACCTGAAAGAACTATGTGGACACCAAGGGAACCTCTCCTACATTCGGTGATTCATAGCTAACATGGAAGGAAATTATCTCCTCTTAACCGGTTTAATGAAGAACGGAGTCTCCAACCAATGGGATGATGATTTTTAGAAATCCTTCAAAATCCTCAAGTAGTACTTGACGCACTAACCAGTTTTGTTGCCTCCAGTGGAAGGGAGGTCACTCATCTTATATGTGGTGGCTATATAACACTCATTGGGTTTCATTATTACACATTATAATGATGTGGGAAGCAATAATAGTCTCTACTACCTTATCCAGACCATTATAGGTACTAAGGCTCATACTCTGATGTAGAGAAGAATTTCTTAGTGCTCATCTTCATAGAGAAAATTATGAGGCGCTACTTTCTGAACCACAAGGACCGCCTAGTCTCTCGCATTGATCTGATCAAGTATATCCTTGGTTGTCCAGTGTTAACCAGATGGTTTTCTTGATGGGAAATCATTCTATAGAAATATGGCATATAGTTCATATCTTAGAAGTCAGTGAAGGGGAAATCCCTAGTTGATTACCACGTAGCACATCCTACTGTGGAAAATTAACCAAAAGACACCAAGCTCCCTAATGAAGAGATATTTAATTCCCACGACACTCCACGAACATGGGGGGTACATTGATGGCACCTCACAGAGTCCTATTGGGACCATAATAGAGAACCTGAAGCTCAATCGGGTTGGCCAAGGGATTATATTTTTCTTTCCTAACAAATTAGTTTGGACCTACACTTTTTCACTATCTAAAGGCAACATAAATAATGAGGTAGAATACCAATCCCTCATCGCTGGTTTGGAACTATCCCTAAAACTTCATGTAGCATACCTGAACTTCAAAGTGGATTCAAAGATAGTGATAATGAAGGTCCATAGAGAATATTCCATAAAAAAGTAGGAACTAGACCCCCTCACTAGCTATGTCAAGGGATTAATGGAATAATTCCTCTTTGATCCCACCTTGTGTTATGTTCCTCAATCATAGAATTCTCATACCAATGCACTGGCCAATGCATCTACCGTCTTCGACAACCTAGATTAAGAAGAAGAAACCCTCTATATTACACATCAAATAATGGTGTCATCAGTCGATGTATGCGATATGAAAGTGATCAGCCAGGTCAGCAGCTCCGAAGAGTGTGATGAAACAATGACCACCCTTATATGGATGGATCCCATAATCACCTATCTTTGAGATGAGACTCTACCAGCATATCATGCCAGATGGGAACAGATTCAGAACCATGTAGTGAACTTCACTCTATAGGATGAACCAAATGGGAAAATAATACTCTATAATCATGGATTTGATTGAATTATCCTTATCTGTATAGAGGAAGAGTAATTTCTCTCCATCATACAGGAAGTACATGCAGGCTCTTGCGGTGCCCATCTATGCGGAACTAGTCTCTCCCACCATGTTAGAATATTGGGATATTACATTCACACCATGATATAGGACTATGTAGAATTTTGCAATAAATTTCATGCATTCCAGATCTATGAAAACTTCATCCATAAGCCTTAATAATTGATGCATATTGCTAAATATTCCTATCCATTTTCTGTTTGGGTGATGGATGTTGTGGTGACATATCCCCTAGCTATATATAAGCAGTTCAAGTATATCCTAACTACCACTGACTTATTTTCTAAATGGGATGAGGCAATACCCCTCAAGGAATTCAAGAAGAAGAATATAATCAACATAATGATGTCTCATATCATTACCACTATAATCATTTCTTTAATGGAATTCTCCTCAGGTGCATAGCAGATGAGTAAGTTCTCATCATTATGGATTATGTCCACACAATATCTTACAGTGCCTATCAATCTAGAACCAGGCTATCCCACCAAAATCAATAGGTCGGGATATTACTGTAAAACCATGATATCAGACTATGTGGAATTCACCAATAAGTGTCATAAATACCAGATCCATGAAAACTTCACTCATCAGCCCCTAGAATTGTTATATACTACTAAATATTCTTACATATTTTCTGTTTATGGGATAAATGTTTGGGGCTATATATCCCCTCCATAGCTAAGCAGTTCAAGTATATCCTTATTGCCACAGACTTTTTTTCCTAATGGGCTGAGGCAATACCCCTCAAGGAATTCAGGATGAAGAATATCATCTACTTTCTTAAGTCTCATATCATCATTGGGTTCAGAGTCCCTCACACAATATTTACAGACAACAACACCAACTTACATTCCACGGAGATGAAGAAGTTTTACCAGGAGTAGATAAATGAGTCCAATAACTCATCCCACTATCATGAAATAAAAAATGGATAGATAAAGGGATTCAATAAGACCTTATCAAACATAATCTAGAAGATTGTGAACAAAGATAAGAATTATTGTCCAAATAAACTCCTCCATGCTTTATGGGACAATTATACAACAACACATACTGCTACACAAGAAACTCCATACCCAACACTGTACGGGACCGAGGCAGTATTACCCATAGAATTCTATCTTCCCTAACCCCAAATATCCATTTTCAGATAGAACTAAGATGATGAACAATCATGAAAAATGGAAGGATGCGTTGGAATGGATAGAATACAATAGGTTGTGCACTCTCCACAACCTTGATGTTCACTAGAATCGTATTTCACAATTCATCAATAAAAAGTTTCACCTCCACTCATTTATTCAAGGAGAATTGGTATTCTCTCTCAGAACACCGATGATACCAGGAATGATGACCCCAAAATTAGAGCCCAAGTGGGAATGACCATACATTATACATATGTTCTATCATAATGAAGCCTATTTTATGGCCACCTCGGATGGGGAGCATGTCGCACCACTGACCAATGCGAGATTTCTCAAGAAATACTTTGTGTAGCTGTCACAAACATGGGCATCCATGTCAGAGTAAGCCATATCATTCTTCCTCAACACATGACATTAAACTATACAGAGTTTTTCATAGAAACAAGATGTTAAAATGCACAACCAATGTTCTTACTGCATGAAATAAAACTACACATATCCAAAACTTCCACTTCTTAGTCATATTGATTCACTTTCATCCTCACCACATGATGTCAAAATTCTTCGAAATCCTATAACTACATACTGATTGATTCCCACTTCCAATAGGATATGTAGGGACTCCAAGATCATGTATCTTGTTCTAGCCACTACATCATTCAAAATTCCCATGTTATACCCCTCTTTTGTCTCTAAATTATAAGGGAACCCATGCCACTTCTTGTTTCTCACATCGATCATAGCTCACATGATATTAGGAGTTATGGTTGGTGTTACCCTTACGTTAAAGGAGTATAGATACAAAAAAGATCCATCATGGTCATGAGTGTAAGACCATAAAAGGCCTACCATAAGTCCTTACTACATGATGTTAAATTGCACGGTCAATGTCCTTTCCATATGACATTAAATTGTATGTTCCTCCAAGAAATACATGTGGTTTTATTCTCATCCTTATGAGATACGTAGTGACTCCAAGGATTCAATCCTTGGGACCAAACATGTTACCCCAACCAATTCATGTTGATCAACTTTCATCCTCACTGTATGATGTTAAACTACTTGGAACTTCAAGAACTACTTGTGGCTTGATTCTCACTCATACAGGATACATAGTGATGTCTAGATCTCCAATCCTAGGCCTATCCATAGCTGTAAATGGAGATAAATCTGACCTTTATGTATGGATCATACCTATGCAGAGTATTTCTATTTCTAGAACTATGTGTGACTTGATTCTCATCTTTATGATATACATAGTGATTCCCAGACATTTAATCTTCGGGCCCAGCCACATCCATGACCCATTTTTGCCCTTTGGTATGATCCTTCTTGGAATGGTGCATAGTGTGGTTGATACTTCTTTGGTCCTCATTCATGTTGATTAACTTCATGGAACCACACCGCTCACCCCCACATTAGTAACTCCACATTATGATCTGATCGACATGACATAAATTGTCTACATGTGACACCAAAGCCTCTATATTTAGGCACATCCCCAATATTTCCACCATCCACGTTATCCCTCATTTCCTTACCACATGAAATTAAATGGAATATAATTATGTCCTTACTGTATGACATTAAATTTCCCAAGATGATGTCCTTACTGTATGGTGTTAAACTGCATGACAACATGTCCTTACAACATGAATTTAAACTGCACAAAATGATGTCATCACTACATTAATTTCAACTAAATGGATGCAATAATTTTTACACTACATTATATTAAACTATTTAGACCATCTCCTATTTTTTACTCCTCATCAAAGGAATGCAAGGGACTTACCCCGTTCAGTTAGAGTATGGGGTTCTTCCACCATCCTTTAAAAGAACCTCAAATCCATGTATTGTAGTTCATGTCTCAAGCATCTCAGGACATAGTAAGCCTTCCATGGACCTTGGAAGGATATCTGATATCAATAACCATTTTCATGAATTTTCATACATGCACATGGATCCTACATATGCACCTATGGCAGTCAACCAAGTGTGTCACTCTGAAAAAGGATATTCCAATTTATGTGAGACTTGACATCATCATAGAAGCACTCAACATCTCAGTGTGTCTGAACCAATACTTGTATGACTATCCCATATCATTACTCATGACATGAGAAAATCATGCCCTGATTTATGTCATTTCACTTCCATTCTTGAGAAGTGGTTGGAGTGCTCTTAACCCTGGGTATCCTAATTAACCTATTGTGCCACATCCTCCATGTTAGGTCCATGAAAGCCATGACCTTAAATTTCCAATGCTTTAGTCAAGATTAATGACCTTAAAACTCTATCCCATTGTGTTCCAAATTGTAGGACCTTAAATTACCAAAAAAAAAGACACAAAACTCATGAGGCCGAAAATCTGCTAAGGGCGACTTGAGAAAAAGTTGAGTCGCTTCCCACTAAACTCTACATCCTTAAAGTTTAGGTCAAAATTAGGGAACCAAAAAAAGGCACAAATATCATAGGGTCTATAGCCCTGATAAAGGACATGCTATGCTTGTTAGACCCACTAGTCCATGAAAAAAATAGGGAAATATTTGTCACATCGCCTCATCGTGAGAATATGTTCTCTAATAAGTGATATAACCTTTAGGGAATTAAAACACTCCTTGTATTTTATGTCTTTCAAAAACCATGCTTTGTGAGTTGGGGGGCCTCAAACCATCATGACCTTATGTTTCCCTTAGAAAGGATAACTGACTTTAAGAACCCTTTTTTGGATTATTCGTGCATTCCCATGGCTCCTGTATTTGTGCCTATGGTCGTAAACTAAATGTGTCACTCTGAACAAGTTCATTTCAATTCTCATGATCCCTGAAATCATCACAATAACACTCAACACCCTAGTGTTTATAAACAACTCCCTATATAACTATCCCATAGCATTATTTGAATTTGAGCAATCTATATCGTGATTTAAAATCCTCATACCAAACTATCCAAGAGGATTCAATATTCTCAGTGTTAAATCATAGTGTTTCATACTCTTCCTCAAGGGAGGACTTTGATTATTCATTTCCTATCCTTTGATGGACCACTTCTCCTGATTCAAAACCACATGGCGTAGAGATCGATCTTTATTTTAAGAGCTAGCTTCCCTAGAGTTCCAGAGCCCTTCTTGGATAGCTTTATTCTAAAATAAAACATCATTATCTAAATGTTTAAGTCCATGTAAATCATCCATAGACATTGGAAATAATTGAAGATCGTATTTTTCTTAGAAGCGTACCAATGCATAAGGGCCTTCCCCCACAAACTAAATAAATATTCTCCTTTCACGATAGGATCTTCGATCCTTGTGATCTTTTACAACACCAATATGGAACCTAGTATTTCAGAGTGTCAAGGGAAATACCCAGAATGTCTACACAATCTCATATTCATGGACTAAAACATCCAGGTTAGAATTTACACTACCACAAAATAGGGCAAGGGATGCGCTGCCCTTTATCAGTGCTAAACAGAAAGTGCTGATTAAGGGGTATTCCTTTATCAGCTCTAGTTAAAAGCGCTGATAAATATAACCTTTATCAGTGCTAAAATAAGCGCTGATAAAGGTATACCCTTTATCATTGCATTTTTTTCACTGATGAAAGGGAACATTTATCAGTGCTTATTTTAGCGCTGATAAAAGTAGTTATTCTTAATTTATATAAAATTATAATATTTATCAGCTCTAAAATAAAAGCGCTGATAAAACATCTCTTTATCAGCTCTTTTTCAGCGCTGATAAATATATGTTTTATCAGCCCTTTTATTTTAGCACTGATAAAACATACCTTTATCAGCGTTTTTAACTAGCGCAAATAAAGGTTCCAACAGTTTCTATTTAATAACCCCAATAGGCCCTCCTCTCTCGCACGCGGTAAAGCTTTCGTGGAAGCTGAACCAGGACCCTCTTCCACTGCGACTTCTCCTCCTCATCTGCGTCGCATCCTCGTTTTCCTCCTCCTCCTCGTCCTCATCCTCCTATTCCTCATCCTCCTCCACCACCGCCGTTGAGGTTTTCTCCTCCGTCGCTACCTCTACGCCATTGGTTTTGCTCCTCCACCGTGACCACCACTGTCTCCTCCGCCGTGACCGCTGCCACGACCACCGCTGCCTCCGCCGCCACGACCGCTGCTACCTCCGCCACCGCTGCCTCCACCGCCACCGCCTCCACCTACGCTGGTCAGTGTATGAGTATTTTTTTCTTCTCTTGGGTTAATATAAATAATAAATGATGATCCTTGAATGATTATGATGACTAATAGTTTTTTATAAGTTATTTGAACCTATGTATGGGTAGTTGGGGCAAGAGTGAGAGCCCAGGTGGTGAGAACCTTGTATTGTGGGTTGTTTTAGATAGTGGGTGTGTGAGAACCTATAGTAAGTGGTTGGTTTGATTCACTAGATGATGTGTGTTTTGAGGTGGGGATAATAGTGACATCCATGGTCTAAGGATTGTGTAAGAATTGATGTAAGGGGTTTTTGTGAGATCCTAGTGAACGTTAGTATGTGACTCAGGATGGTAGTGAGTTAGTGAGTTTTGGTGGTTGGGGGAGACTAATGAGTGGGTTTATCTTGGTTTTATGAATACCTTAGATTCATAAATCCATGGTATATTCTTTGAGATGAGGGATTGATACGTATTAGGTATTATCAAGTTGATAGAGAAGGAATGGTCATGCCTTGGATTTTTATAAGGGAAGAACTCTCTATTGTTGAGTTTTGGTGTTATGACTGGGTTGAGGGACATGATCATTTGGATTCCTAACCTTATTGATTTATATCATGGTTTTAATGTGACCATCACTATTGAACCAAGATGGATCGGTTTAGGGTAATGAAGCATGGGTATATTCCTTTGGTTTTAGAATTATGTTGGGTAACTGGTGATCGTGTGGTGAGTTTTGGCATGGTGTGATGTTAAGATTGGAAAAGAGTACCAGGGGTGTCCCATTGGAAATATGTGTGTTCCCCCTAATTTTTGTCAAGATTTATAGGTAGGATCATTGAGTTTGAATAGGTATATGATCCTACTCACTAGATACCATGTGTTGTGTTGAAAAGATTGTACCATGAAGTTTAAAGTCATGCGATTAGGATGTATGTGTTGTGAAAGGTGTGATAACATAGGATTGATCAGGGCTTACTCATTTGGGATATGCTATCTAGAATAAACTTGGGGATTATACCTAGTAAGAAGGACATATTAGTTAGGGCTTACCCATTGTATGTTCATCTTTTATATTTTAAAACGTCGGTTGAGCTCATTCTATCGAAGGTGGGTTATATAATTTCTTGTTATCTTAAGGTGTGTTTAACCATGGTGTGGGTTGATTTCGGTTTTAGTGGGTTCTTGGGGTTTGTGGGATGTGGTAAATGTTGTAATTGGTTTTAGATTATTTTATTCTCATGAGTTTCCCCTATTTTATATTTTATTTTTAGTTGGAAATATCCTCTATTGTGCGCCTCTCCTCTACCACAAACGCACCTCTGTCGTGTTCTTAACAACACCTTCACGGTGAGTTTTCTCCTGTTACTCATTAGTTTCCTCTTTTTCTCATGTTATTACTATTTTATATTGATGGTTATAATGTGAAATGTATGGGCTAAATGCCCCACTAAAAATTGTGGTCGTTGGTGGTCCTTGTTTGCGCACTAAATTAATTTCATGTATGTTGGTTCTTGTTGAACATTTGAATATAGAAATTGGTAATTTACGTATACTTGACTTATGAATGAGAACCCCAAGATGATAAAACTTCTGTGATAACCCCTGAATCAACAAACAAAATTGAATAAGGGATGCTTCGTAAAATCTAAAATTGTGATTGTTTGGTTTGTATGGTGTTGCGATTGTGAGCACGATTGTGTTTTTGTATGGTGTTGTGGTTGTTGGAATGATTGATATTCTATTTTTTTCTATGTTGTAGTTCTACCACCATTGAATATCAAAACAAACTTTACCCATTTCAATGGCACCACCACTTTGTTACTAGTGCAATTCCACTGAATCCTAAAAAACCACTTCTAGAAGACTCTATGAGACACTTTATGGTGTGAAGATGATGTTTTTCAGATTCTATATATTTTTAAAATACATTTTTTGTAGTATTTTTAAATGGAACATGCTTCACCATACATGGATTTCATATATATTTTAATGCCAGACAATAGTTATCTCTAAAATTTACACCACATGAATCATCTTCTGACTCAAACTTGGAATAAGTTTTATTTTAAATGTTACATGTCATGTGAACGTAGGTCACACACAATGTATCTCCAAGACTTATACTTCATCATAAAACCATGTACATTCCATGAAATAATGGTAGAACCATATGATATGTGTTTTACTTCACTCACACCATGTATAGATACCATAGAAACTTGATGTGCATAGACTATACACCCCTAGTGGTCATGTAAGGACTACACACCGTGTATTCAACAAAAATGTGATGCATAGCTGGTGAAGTGACTCATTTTGTATCTAACGTACACGCCTTTAGCTCAAGTTGTTCTATTTGTCATGTATTTTCAATGGCATCATGCAGTCTTTGTAAGACTAATTTGGAATTAATTTGATATATGTCAGATTAAATCAGGTATCTTATCTATAGACGATGTTCACCCAACTGGACACACCATGTATATGGATTTCACATGAGTTTAGAAATGGTAGTATATAACCAACCTTGACTGAGAACCCTACACATTGTGTATCCTTTGAACAAATTGTGTGCTATGTTAATTTTATTATTATTATTTATTTTTCACTTAGATGATAATATTTCACGTATGAGTAGCCCATTATAAATATCTTCTCATGTAGATCAAAATATTATGATTCCATAATTCATTGGAAATTGCACACGATGTGGTTTGGATATTTTAATTATCTTTACTCGGCTTGAGAGTTGACAAGTGACAAGTGAGATGTTTAGAGAAAATATAGAGTATGGTACTCGCCCATGTTTTGGTGAAGATTCCTCTATGTATAAGTTTTAGGTACTCCATGGAGATATACAAAAGACAGGGAACAGTCCCCCGTATATAGATAGAGTTCAAGTACTTTCACATGTTTTGGGGTAGGTTCCTCTATTTCATTGTAGAGGCATTTGTACCATGATTTTTTATAAAACCCAAACAATGCTACATGATTAATTAAAACATAATATTAGGAAAGTTCGAGATCGAACCCATAAAGACGATGAATATGAATAAAGAATATATGAATTCCAATCAGTTGACAAAAGAGTATGAAGATGGTGTGAAAAAGTTTATCAAGTTTGCAAGACATCATGCATGTGACCCTTCTTAAATCCTCTGTCCGTGTTTACACTGTTGTTATTCAAGATAAATTAGTCCAGAGGAGTTAGAAGAACACCTGATTTGTCATGGAATAGATCGAAGTTATACATGTTAGAATAAACACGGGGGAAAAATTAATGTAGGTAGTGGCTCGGATAACATGACATTTTATGGAAGATCTGATATGATTACAAGTGTGAACAGTAAAGACGATCATATGGAGGGTGTGATTATAGATGTGAATGATGATGAAGATCATATTGAGGAAATGAAAAGGATAGTTGAAGATGAACTTCGTGATTTCCCAAAATTGTTTGAGAAGTTAAATAGTTGTGCAAAAATGTCATTGTATGCTGGTTGCACTAAATATACAGCATTGTCAGCCATACTGAAGTTGTATAATTTGAAATCATGAAACCGGTGGAGTGACGCCAGTTTTACGGAACTACTTGCTCTCCTAAATGACATGATCCCAAAAAATAATGAACTCTCAAACTAAACATACGATGCCAAACGAATTCTACCACCGATGGGTATGATCTCTGAAAGAATACAGGCCTAACCGAATGATTGTATATTGCTTCGCAAGGACCACAAATCACTTAAAGAATGCCCAAAGTGTGGTGATTCTCGATACAAGAAAGATGATTCTAGTACTACGAAAGTTGTATGGTACTTTCCAATCATTCCAAGGTTTAGCCGCCTATATTGAAGTGAGGAGACTGCAGGACAATTGACATGGCATGTAGATACAAGAATTAAAGATGGGAAACTACGTCACCCGGAAGACTCTCCTCAGTGGAAGAGAATTGATCACGAGTATCCTGAATTTAGAAACAACCCAAGAAACATTCATTTGGCGTTATCTACAAATGGCGTGAATCCTTTTGGTTTTCAAAGCAGCAGTCACAGTACATGGCCGGTTATGTTGGTAAATTATAAATTACCACCATGGTTATGCATGAAACGCAAATACATCATGTTATATATGCTTATATCAGGTCCAAAACAACCAGGTAATGATATTGATGTTTATTTGGCTCTATTGATCGAGGATTTGAAAATATTGTAGGATTCAGGTGTTACGTTGTATGATGCTTACAAAAATCGAATATTTCACTTTTAAAGCAGTGTTATACGGGATGATAAATGTCTTTCCTTCTTGTGGAAATTTGTCAGGATATAGCATTAAATGAACTCAAGGGTGTCCCATTTTCAAACAAGGTACACAGTCAATTAGGTTGAAACATTCATCGAAAACCATGTTTTTAGGACATCATAGATTTTTACCCCAACGGCATAAGTACCGATCTTGGACAACATCGTTCGATGGAAGTTCAAAAGAACGTACAACACCGTCTCCACTAACAGGTGATCAATTGTTTGAGAAGTTAAAAGATTTGAACACTACTTTTGGTAAACCATTTTCGAAAAACCTTACGAAAACTGGTTGGAAAAAGAGATCAGTTTTTTTTGAATTACCATACTGGAATTGTCTATATGATGTTTTGCATATTGAAAAAAAAATTATGTGATAGTGTCATCGGCACATTGCTAAATGCACCCAGCAAAACAAAGGATGTAATTAAGGCTAGATTAGACATGGTTGAGATGGGAATACGAGAAGAGTTGGCACCAGTGAAGGGTGAAAAATGAACATTTCTTCCTCCTCCTGCTTACACTCTTTCTAGGTAGGAGATATATCAGTTTTTCAACTTCTTGAATGACGTAAAGGTTCTAGAGGGGTATTCATCAAATATCAAGAACATCGTGTCAATGAACAATTTAAAATTAAAGGGTGTGAAATCACATGACTGCCATGTTTTGATGCAAGATCTAATTCCTATAGATTTATATTGAATTTTTCCCAAGAATGTATGTCATACATTAACGAAGCTCTGTTTCTTCTTCAAAGCTATATGTAGCAACGTTATAGACCCGACGAAATTGCCAACTATGGAAAGAGAAATTTCCGTCATATTATGTGAATTGGAAATGTTCTTCCCACAGACAATTTTTGATATGATGGTTCATTTGGAGAGAGAGATTCGACTATGTAGTCCTGTACATTATAGATGGATATACCCCATTGAACGGTATATGAATATTTTTAAAGGGTATGTCAAAAATCGAAGTCGGCCAGAGGGTTGTATTGTGGAGCAATATATTGTTGAGGAAGCTGTTGAATTTTGTACTGAATACCTGTCTGGTGTGGAAAACGTTGGCCTACCGAAATCCCATCCCATTGAGCGACTTGAGGGTGAATGAATTTTAGGAAGAGAGGTTGTCACAATCAATATTACAGATCAGGAGCAGGCTCACCTTTATGTTTTTCATAACCGTTTCGACGTTGACCCATATGTTCAAACCCACAAACAAATTATTAGGCGTTTGAATCCATCTAGGGATGAAAAATGGATATGATATACACATAATTGACAGTTTATAGGATGGTTCTAGGACCATATTTTGAAGCAGTTAGATAAAAATCTAGACTCAATTTCAGAACGACTTTGATGGCTAGCCGGAGGAGCAAGTGTGTATGTATTATCTTACAATTCTTATGCAGTTAATGGTTATATATTCTATACTAATGAACATGATGAAGATAGTACCATGCATAATAGTGGGGTTACACTTGTGGCTGAGGTGATGCATGTTTCCGGTGCTAAGGAAAAAAATCCAATTTATGTGAATATGTCATACTTTGGCATCATCAAACGAATATTGGAGTTGGATTATATGAAATTCAAAGTGCCGATTTTTCAATGCAAGTGGGTTGATAATAGGAGTGATGTTAAAATAGATGAATTAGGATTCGTGAAAGTTGATTTCAGTAAGGAAATGGAGAAATACAAACCATTTATAATGGAATCACAGGCAGTACAAGTATTTTATGTTCCAGACCCTGCAAACTGAAATTGGTCAATTGTTTTTTTATCGACCAAAAAACTGAAGGGTTAGATAAAAGTTCAATGGAGGATGACCCTTTTATAGGGACTTCACAATCATTTCGCAGTGGTCCCAATGTAAGCGGCATTTTGTATGTCATGGGAGACCACAATGAAGGGATTTACATAGTCGATAGAGGAGTCAAATATCTTCATCCTTTAAAGAAAAAAAAAGAGTACAATAATCAGGTAATTTGTTTATTGTAATATACAATGTGTTATGTTATGTTATTATATGTCCGCTGCTGCTTTTATGTAATCTAAATTAAATGTTAAACCACTTCTGAAGATAATGACTTCTACACCTGCTGATGCGCCCAATCCTGAGGCACAAAAGGTCTCTCAACCACCTGTCGGTGGTCCCAATGTAGAGAAACAATAGGTTTCTCAACCAGCTACTGGTGGTTCTAGTGCAGAGCAACAACATGTTTCTTAACCTATTATTGCTGGTCCCAGTGTAGAGCAACAAAAAGTTTCTCAACCTATTTCTACTGGTCCCAGTGCTGATGCTAGTGCTCCGAAGAAAGATATTGATGATACTTCTGAGGAAATGGTAGGAAATGAAACCCTAAAAGCGCAAAAAAAACAAGAGTGCGGTAGTTTGAAAATGCTAGCAAATATCCTTAAGGAAAAAGAAAAAGGAATCAAATTTGAGGTGGGATGGAATAAGCGAGGCCAATATATTAACCCCAACAAAGCTATCTTTAGTAGCTACATTGGAATCGTCACTCAGCAATGCGTGATGATTGATGTATAGTTGTGGCACCATGTTGTCACCAATCTTAAGACACTAATGTGGGAAGAGATTATGGTAACATTATGATATCGTTCTTTTAATTTATTAAAATAAAATACCAAAACATTGACTTACTCATCATCATCCATTGAAAAGTGCATTTATAGTAGATGCCTCACACAAGGAATATGTATTAAGATTTACAATAAGTATTCATAGATTTTTCCACATAATTTTAACGAAATATCATCTTAAATATGTTGAAGGTAAAATCAAGCTGCACCCACCTCCTCTTTATGCACACTTGATATCCCAAGGAGCGTGGGACGCGTTTATTAATCGTCGTGGGGAGCAGATTTTTTAGGTATATTGTGTGGGGTAATACGTTGTTTGACGTTGCTTGTATTAATCACTTTGATTAACAATTTTTTATTTATGAAACAAAAACTGAGTGCTAAAAATAAAAAACGCCCAGCAGAACCAGCATACCCTTACCGTAAAGCAAGGTTGGGGTATGCTTTACTTGAGTAAAAATCGGTACGTATTTTAAATCTACCATACTACTTATATGTGACATAAAACAACACCATAACCATGTTTCTCTATTTATATGCAGATTGATGCATCGAAATCAAAATCCAAATCCATCTCACGCCATGTGCTATGGAAGGAGGCTCATGTAAATAAAGAGGGGATACTGATAGATGAAAACACACAAAAAGTGTGGAAAACATGTGTAAGTATGACATAATATAAATTTGATTTGTTTTAAATCGCTATTACAATACAATGACTACTTATTTTTCTATATTTTCTATCTGACATAGTCACAGGAATCAAAAACACCTACACCAGATGCAGACATACTTTCAGCAGCCTTGAAGCAGCCAAACCAGTATGGCCGTGTTAGAGGTGCGGGTTTTGGGGTGACACCCCGAACATATTTTCAAAAACAAAAACAATAGGATGATGAAAATGAAAAAATGGAAAAGCTGCAAGAAAAATTAGCTATTTTTTTAGAATAATTACAATACCAGAGAGAGATAATAGCAACATTGATGAGGGGAGGCAAAGAGAAGAAACAACTCAACAACAACCCATGCGTGATGATCCTGCCCCACCCCCACCAGCTTTGAGGCAAGCCATTCCCCTAAAAAACCTAACTTAGATGAGGTAATAAATGTTTTAATAATTGTATCTGTGAAATTTGATTCACATAGACACTAATACCTTTCCTGTACTAATATTCTACAGGGTAAAAATGACTGTGATTTATATCTAGAAACTCCCACCTATCGCCTTGTAGCGAGGGCTACGGTGTTCAATACGCAGAATGACATGCTACACAACAAACAGCTTCCAACAGATCATTTCAGAGTGTCAATTAATGTAGTTAATGAGCCGAGTGTCGAGCTACCTATTCCAAATGACGATGAAGACATTTATACATTTGAACAAGCTGTTGGAACATTCATCACATGGCCGTCAGTTCTTGTAAAAAAACATGTTGACAGGGATGTATACATTTCCAAGTTATTTTTCAAGTTGGACCTTTAACATTTAATGAAAAAAGGTCTGAACTGATGAATGTTATTATAGAATGACAAAGAGAAGGGGGTGAAACGAAATATCATCGCAAAAATATCTCAAGGATCAACTAACCAATTGAAACGTTCTACTGAGAGCACCTTCACCCTGCCCGTTTTATATCCATAGTTAATATCATTGCAAGCTCATGTGGATACACATTTGATAGACATCAATGCTCACACAGTTGTTTTTGAAAAAAATATATATGGAGAGGAAACATCAGATTTCATTAGTGTAAAAAATGTAAATGAAATCTTCAAGTATGAATGGCTAGGCGCCTCAGTTGTAAATGTATACATGAGGTATGTTTTCATGATTTGATTTTAAAAAGGCCGATATACTCTGATAATAATGACTAAATACATTTTATATTTTTTGAAAGCGTATATATGAAAAACAATTGAAGGTATTTCCCCATGAACAAAAATTTGGACTTGTTAGTCCTCACACCACCTCTTCAAAAGAAGAAATAGATTATGATAAAGAGGATACAATAATGTCATCCCTGCTCAAACCGTTTGAAAACAAAATTACATATGATAGACTCTTTTTAATACCAACGATTTAGGGGTAAAACTCTACAATTTAATCATGTCAACTATATTTTCATTTCTTTCTTTACTTATTCCTTTTAGTATTTTTAGGGAGCATTGGATGCTGATTGCAGTCAGTTTGGATACTCCAAAGATTTATTTTCTGGATTCAACGCATGGATATCCAATAAACCAATCACGCATGATGGTGTTTGTTAATTTGTAATACACTAGATCCAACATTTTAAAACAAAACATCTAGTTATATAATTTAGGTTATCTTTTAATGAGTATTCTGTTATGATAGGGTGGTGCATCAATATCATCTAATGCACGGAATGAATCCAGGGCATAAGGATGAGAAAGCCTACAAGATCTACAACTGGAAAAGTATCCGGGTATATAAAATAACATTGCACTATACAAACATATATCAAAACAAATTACATATTGTTGTCGATGTTTCTGTAGTGTCCAAAACAAACAAACAGAAAAAACTGTGGTTATTATGTTTGTAAATTTATGAAAGAGATTGTATATCATCAACAAAATAGCATCCCTGACGATGTATTTTCAAAAATAATTATGAGTTCATTTAAAATATTTATTAATAATTTGTGTATTTATATTTTTTCAGTACTACCATGACTGTTGCAAAAACTCATATTCATAAGATGATATAGATGTGTTTAGAAATGAATGGGCCACATACCTAATGAGAGATTGTACACAAATAGGATGATGGTGAATTCCTACTAATGTTATCCATATATGATCATCATTATCTCCCTTGTTAACACTTACTGAGCATATATGACCGCCCTTTATTTTGTTTTATATCCTTAGGTTATGAAGAATGGTTTTAGATATGATTTGTATTTCTAGTAAAGTACAACTCATTGGACTACACTGTTTGATAATGTGGAAGTCAACCGATGCATAGTCATTCAGTCCACTCACGAGCATCTTAAAATATTGATGGGAACCAATATCTTGTAATTTCAATTTTCTAATTTTAGTTTCCCTTATATGTGGTTGGGGTGTTTCCAGGAGGGAGGGGTGTCCCAGAGGGGGTGTGTCCAAGAGAGAGGGGGTGTCCAGATGTGACGTGTAAGAATTGACCACACCTCAATCTAACACATGGTGTGACCGGTATGGAAAAAAGTGTCTGATACTAGTTTTAAATTGACATTAAATTTAGAAAACAACAAAAGTGACATAAATAAAACTGAGAAACGCGTTCTTATTGTTTTGATACTTCATAAAAACGATCCATGAGTCATTTTTGACGTGTACAAATCGACTGCACCTCAATCCGACGCACGGTGTGACCGGTGTGGCTAAAAGTGTCTGATATCAGTTTGAAATTGACATTAACTTTAGAAAACAACACAAATGACATACGGAAAACTGATCAAAAGTGTTAGGATTGTTTTTATACTTTATAAAAACGGTCCATGAGTCATTTTTGACGTGTACGAATCGACCGCACTTCAATCCGATGCACGGTGTGATTGGTATGGCTAAAAGTGTCTGATACCAGTTTGAAATTGACAATAACTTTAGAAAACAACACTACTGACATACGTAATACTGATAAAACATGTTCACATTGTTTTTATACTTTAGGACAACGATCCATGACTCATTTTTGAGGTGTAAAAATTGACCGCACTTAAATCTGACGCATGGTGTGACCGGTATGGATAAAAGTGTCTGATAATAGTTTAAAATTGACATTAACTTTAGAAAACCACTCAAATGACATATGGAATACCAAGAAAATGAATTCGTACTATTTTGATACTTTAGGAAAATAATCCATGATCCATTTTTGAGGTGTTAGAATTGACCGCACCTCAATCCAACACACAGTGTGACCAGTATGGCTAAAAGTGTCTGATACCAGTTTCAAATTGACATTAACTTTAGAAAAAAACACAAGTTACATATGGAAAACTGAGAAAAGGCATTCGGATTGTTTTTATACTTTAGGAAAATTATCCATGAGTCTTTTGTGATGTGTACGAATCAACCACAACTCAATCCAACGCACGGTGTGACTGGTATGGCTAAACATGTCTGATACCAGTTTCAAATTGACTTTAACTTTAGAAAAAAACACAAGTGATATATGGAAAACTGACAAAAATCTTTAGGATTGTTTTGATACATTAGGAAAACGATCCACGAGTCATTTGTGAGGTTTCCGAATTGACCGCACCTCAATCTGATGCACGTTGTGACCGGTATGGAAAAAAGTGTCTGATACCAGTTTCAAATTGAAATTAACTTTAGAAAACAACACAAAAGACATACGGAAAACCAATAAAATGTGTTCGGATTGCTTCAATACTTTAGTGAAAAGATCCATGAGTCATTTTTGACGTATACTAATTGATCGCACCTTAATCAGATGCACGGTGTGACCCGTATGGCTAAAAGTGTCTGATACCAGTTTGAAATTGACATTAAATTTAGAAAACAACCCAAGTAACATACAGAAAACCAATAAAATGTGTTCATATTGTTTTTATACTTTAGGTAAATGATCCATGAGTCATTTGTGACATGTACGAATCAACCGCACCTCAATCCGACACACGGTGTGACCGGTATGGCTAAAAGTGTCTGGTACCAGTTTCAAATTGACATTAACTTTAGAAAATAACACAAGTGACATACAGAAAACTGAGAAAATGCGTTAGGTTTGTTTTGATACTTTATTAAAATGATCCATGAGTCATTTTTGAGGTGCACTAATTGACCGCACCTCAATCTGATGCACAGTGTGACCGGTATGGATAAAAGTGTCTGATACCAATTTCAAATTGACATTAGTTTTAAAAAACAACACTACTGACATATGTAAAACCAAGAAAATGCGTTCGGATTGTTTTGATACTTTAGTACAACAATCCATGAGTCATTTTTTGAGGTGTACGAATCTACGAAACCTTAATCTGATGCACAGTGTGACCGGTATGGCTAAAAGTGTCTGATATCAGTTTGAAATTGACATTAACTTTAGAAAACAACACAAATAACATATGGAAAACCGAGAAAATGCATTCGGATTGTTTTGATACTTTAGGAAAACGATCCATAAGTCATTTGTGAAATGTACGAATCGATTTCACCTCAATCTGACACACGGTGTGACCGGTATGGCTAAACGTTTCTGATACCAGTTTGAAATTGACATTAACTTTAGAAAACAACACTAATGACATACGGAATAACAAGAAAACACATTTGGATTGTTTTGATACTTTAGGAAAACGATCCATG
Organism: Viscum album; assembly: GCA_963277665.1. Taxonomy (NCBI): domain Eukaryota; kingdom Viridiplantae; phylum Streptophyta; class Magnoliopsida; order Santalales; family Viscaceae; genus Viscum; species Viscum album. The sequence goes on from OY728140.1 coordinate 163,999,642, forward strand.
AGTCATTTTTGAGGTGTACGAATTGATCGCACCTCAATCCAGCGCATGGTGTGACTGGTATGGCTAAAAGTTTCTAATACCAGTTTCAAATTGACATTAACTTTAGAAAACAACACTAATAACATATGTAATACCAATAAAATGCATTTGAATTGTTTTGATACTTTATTAAAATGATCAATGAGTCATTTTTGAGGTGTAAAAATCGATCACACCTCTATCCTATGCATAGTGTGACCGGTATGGCTAAAAGTGTCTGATAACAGTTTCAAATTGGCAATATGTTTAGAAAAAAACACAAATGACATGCGGAATACTGAGAAAACACATTCGGATTGTTTTGATACTTTAGGAAAACGATCCATGAGTCATTTTTTGAGGTGTACGAATTGACCGCACCTCAATCTGATGCACGATGTGACTGGTATGGCTAAAAGTATCTGATACCAGTTTCAAATTGACATTAACTTTAGAAAACAACACAAGTGACGTATGGAAACCCAATCAAACGCATTCAGATTGTTTTTATACTTTCTGAAAAAGATCCATGATTCATTTTTGAGGTTTACGAATCGACCACACCTCAATCCGATGCACGGTGTCACCGGTATGGCTAAAATTATCTGATATGAGTTTCAAATTGACATTAACTTTAGAAAACAACACAAGTGACATACGGAAAACTGAGCAAATGAATTCGGATTATTTTGATACTTTAGGAAAATGATCTAGGAGTCATTTTTGAGGTGTAATAATCGACTTCACCTCAATCCAATGCACGGTGTGACTGGTATGGCTAAAAGTGTCTGATATCAGTTTCAAATTGACATTAACTTTAGAAAACAACACTACTGACATATGGAATACCGAGCAAATGCATTTGTATTATTTTGATACTTTAGGAAAATGATCCATGAGTCATTCATGAGGTGTAAGAATTGACTGCACCTTAATCCAATGCACGGTGTGATCGGTATGGCTAAAAGTGTCTAATATCAGTTTGAAATTGACATTAACTTTAGAAAACAACACTACTGACATATAGAAAACTGAGCAAACATGTTCGGATTGTATTGATACTTTAAGACAATGATCCATGAGCCATTTGTGAGGTGTAAGAATTGACCGCATCTCAATCTGATGCACAGTGTTACCGATAAGGATTTTCATTAGATAAATAATCAGTATTTATTAAATGAGATAAATCATCCAAAAACATATTGATTTTACATTGTTCCCTTTAATTGTTATCAGAATGAAAACATTTGAGTTTATCATTTCCATATTCTAGTTTCACATTTCCATATTAATGTATTCTTTCATATTAATTTTTTAATTTATTTATTTATTATATTACTAACATAATATTGTTTTTCTTATATAGGTGAATTTTTTTCCTTGAGTTCGGATGCTTTGTTTGGAAATAAATACCGTGGACGACAATTTTTGAGAGAGGATCCCAAATATCAAAGAATGAAACAATAATGTTTATAACTGTTGTTGGATAATTGTAATTGTAACCATTTAAAACATTGTTTGAAATGTATATAGCAGTGTGTTTTTTTTTTGTATTCATGATGTTAAGTAAATGTATATAGGATTGTTAATCAAAATATTGTGTGTGGGTGCTGTTTTGTATAGGTGTTCAGGTGCTATTTTGTACAGGTGCTGGTGCTGGTTTCTGCAGGTGCTGGTTCTGTAGGAGCAGCTGATGGAGCCTTTATCAGTGCTATATTGAGCACTGATAAAGGACACCTTTATCAGTACTATCTTGAGCGCTGATAATATGGCCCTTTATTAGCACTCAAGATAGTGCTGAAAAAGGAACCCCATTATTATCTCTAGAAAAGTGCTGTAAATGCCGGTGAAGATAAAGGGGGGTCCCCTTTATCAGCGCTCCGAAAAGCGCTGATAGAGGCCCCCTTTATCAGCCCTTTGAAAAGCACTGATAAAGGCCCCCTTTATCAGCGCTCCGAAAAGCACTGATAAAGGACCCCCTTTATCATCACTTTTTTAGCGCTGATAAAGGCCCCCCTTTATCATCACTTTTTTAGCGCTTATAAAGGGGACCCCCCCCCCCTTATCTTCGCCGGCATTTACAGCGCTTTTCTAGCGCTGTTAATGTCGGCTTTTAGTGCTGATAAAGGGTCAATTTGTAGTAGGGTTAGGTGATTTGTACCCCAACTACCCAGGAAGGTTTTGAATCCCTGATATTCCACCATCATCAATATTTCCACCATAAATATTACATAACACATAGAAAAGATACCCGGCTTCATGGACCCTTTTCTTGACTATGAATACATGCTCAAGGCTCTTCTATATGCATTGATGGATTTCAAACCAATGTTTCACTATGAAAAATGATCATTCTGACCCTCATGAGCCACTACAACACCATGGTAGTATCCAGCACCTCATAGTGTTTTGGGTCCTTCCTGACACATCTGCACCATATCCCATGATCATATTGTCTAAGCTAGAAGAACTTAAACTAAATAAAAAGATGGTTTGTGTTAAAATTCCTTAATCTAAAGAAACAAATTGTCCGAGCTAAAATACCTTAAACTAAAGACAAACATAGTTAAATCTAAAATACCATTAACTAAAGTAATAGATAGTCTGAGCTAAAATAACATAAAATAAAGAAACATATAGTCCAAGATAAAAGACCTTAAACTAAAGAAACAGATGGTTCGAGCTAAAATACCATAAACTTGAGAAAAATATAGTCTGAGCTAAAAGATATTAATCTAAAGAAATAGATCGTCTGATCAGAAAGACCTTAAAATAAATTAATCTATGGTTTGAGCTAAAAGACATTAAACTAAAGAAACAGATGGTCTAAGATAAAAGACCTTAAACTAAAGAAATGGATGGTCTAAGATAAAATACCTCAATCTAAAGAAACAAATGGTCCGAGCTAAAATAGATTAAGCTAAAGAAACTAATGATCCATGGTAAATGACATTAAACTAAAGTAACAATTGGTCTGAGCTAAAAGAACTAAAACTAAAGAAACATATGGTACAAGCTAAAAGACCTTAAACTAAAGTTCAAGGTAATTACCGTGAGACCCGCTACATGGCTTTATTACGATCAAGATTATTTCCCTATATAAATAAAGACCTAATATTGGGCTATAAATAGATGAACGTCAATAGTAATCATTTCCTAAACACAATCTGAAGAGTTAGATACCCAGTGAAATGTCATGTTAAGATATGGGGGAGGTATAGAAGCATCATCTAGAAATCCAAACTCTAATAGTGGAATTTGATCAGATAAGGGGTAGTTCTGAATTCCTAATGAAAGGAACCTCTTAAAGACCTCATTATCAGTATGCACACGATTATGGGGATCTACATTATTATTCCTCAAAATCATGTCCCTTTAGTTGACCACAGTTGAAGAACATTAATGAGAACTATAATCCATTAGATAATAAGTAATTAGCACATGTCAGACAAAGAAAATGGAAAGTCTTGATAAAAATAAAGTATGACAAAAGTTTAGATGAAATCATTACCATCACATGACTTAGCAAGGTACCAGTGAACCATAAAGAGGGTTCCCTAATAACCTGACCTCTAGAGGAATTGCGGGGCATATAACCCCTGCAGAGCATGAGGTAAATTGCATGACCCCCCCCCCCCCTAAAGACTCGCGATCACATGACCTAAAACATGGTCACACGATTCACAAATTCTAGAATGATCGGGTTTGCGAGTCTCATGAAACCACTCGAGGAAACCAAATCCATCGCAACCGAAGTCTAAGGAATTTTGAAAAATCTACTCCGTGGTCTCGGAATATGAGCGCTTGAGTAGAAATAAGCCTTTCAAAAGATATTTTCCATGTACATTTCATGGTGTGGACATAAAAATAGGGTTCACGGTCAAGGTTCATGGCAGGATCTTATGGCGGGAGAAATAGTAGGATCACTCTGAAGATAGGCAACCAGTGGAATGAATTTTCCTCCACCTCCACCCCCCTATATATAGGTGGTTCTTGGGATGCGAAAGGTCACCTAGTAGACCAAACTTCACCCGAAGTACTATTTCATGACAACGTCAAAGGTTTTGGGGATCATTAGGTTTTTTTAGAACTGAGTCCGTATCCCCTCAGACATCGCTCCTGAGGTGTTTCATTTGTTGAAGCCTTCTAAATAAGCATTGGTGAAATAACAGGGTAATAAATACCTAAATATGGGTATTATTTTCCATATGAACGTATGGAAGAAGGTAATGGTTGAAAAATCATGAAGCCTCTGAGAAAATCAAGATCGTGTGGCCAGTTTAAGGTTATGCGAAGGACCTACACATAGTGAATCACCCATGGATAATGTCATGGATACCTCTTCAACAAACTTTCCTGCTCTTGAGAAGTCCCTCCAAACAACCCAATATGTGCCCCTAAGACGTATGGTTTTTCATTGGAAAGTGTCTGAAAAACCATCCAAAATCCTTTGAGAATAAATATGGATAGAATTCTAAAGAAAGAGATCCCCAGTGGTCATGAATCTCATGGAACAAGTCATCATTTGGAAGAATAAAATCCCTTGGTGATATTTAATCAATCTCACATAAACTCTGAGCCTTCTCTACATAAAATGAAGGAGATAAATTGGATGAGGTGAGAGGGGATTGCAGTATCTGAATGACATGTGACAAGATTCTCGAATGATCTGTGGGATGCCACAAGACCTCAGTGACATGACTGCCTCACCTTACAAAAACACTATGTCATGTCAGTATCACCACACGAAAAGTCCTCATGAGTTTCTAGAAAAATCTATGGAACTCTAAGGAGAGACACATAGACCTATCCACCACATGCTTGCACACTCTCCATATGACCCATATTGGTCATGCGATACATCATCAAAAAATTTAGTAAAAACATAGATATTACTCATTCCAACTTTCATGACCCCTAACCTTTGTAAAATAAAACATAGAAGATGAAAAGGGATTAGTCGAGAGGTACTCATAGTTATTTAAAGACATACAAAGTGTTCCCCTAACGACCTACACAACACCACGATCCCTCAAAGATACGTCAACATCACTTCATGATATCCCTTCATCTTTTCATCCTTGTTATGCGAAGTTTCCCCAACAACTTCATGGTGCTTAAGGAAAAATAGGCATAATTCATCCACAAAATTCTCATGCACCCCCATGCGACTCATATTGGTCATGAAACACATCTCTAAAAAATAGAAGAAATACCCTCAACAACACACAATCAATCTCTCATGAATCCCAAATTTTTTTACATTAAACAAAGGGGATTAAAATGGAGGGGGAGAGAGGTACTCATGATCTCTCAAAGGCATGTGATGCGCCTAGCACACCCGCAACACTATCCCATGAGATCCCAGAACAAGTCACCCAAGGTTACATGAGTGTCTTCTCATAGGAATTTGGATCTTTTAAAGGCCCTCGTACATGTCATCACAACAACTTGGAGGTCCTACACAACTGCATGATCAAACATATCTGTGATAATCATAAATATTTTGATAAAGGACACATTGAAAAAGGAGACTCATGATAAATAAAAATCAGGTGACATGCTTGAAGTAGTCCATGATAGAGACTTAGGAAACCTCGTGGCGTTGTGTCCCTTCACCAACTCCATCCTAGACTTCCACTAGATACGCCGCACAAATAGATGAGTATCATTGGTGGATATTCCTATAAATTCCCCACCCAAACATGATGAAAGGGTGGGGATTTTTGACCGACTGGATTCCTAGGCTCTACAGTATTTGGATCATGACTTCTACGGACTTCTCAGAGCAACTGATCATGCAACTAGCTAGCTTTTTTAGGTAATATACTAATGGGAAGCTAGAGTATTCATGCGATATACGTGGAGTGCTTCATGTGATCACTCATAGATCACACGAAGGACTTTTGGAAGGACACATGAAGAACATAATTCATGCCATCCAAATCATGTGAGACTCGAAGAATCTAATTATAAATGAAATAAAGAAATTTGTAATTCAAGGTTTAGAACCAATATTAGTAGCAGAAGACCTAAGAAAGAGACATACTTCCTAGCCCTCATGTACTTCGCATGAATCATCTAAGGAAACACGACAGCACCATGACATGTTGCTCAGATCTTAAGACACTCCTTCGACATGCCATATAGGACATGATAAATACTTCAAACATGTAATAACCTATCACATGGTCCCCCCATAGATTCCTCTTTGATCTCACAACCCGTTTAGATCTATCATCACGATCTTGCGACGTCCTTCAGACACATCGCCTGACTCATATAATGACACCTGTTAACATCATTTGAGACTCATGAACCCCTCTAGATCTATCATCCAAGTCTCACAGTGTCTCACAAAGATGTCATCCATGACATGAAATGCCTCTCATATTGTGACACATTGGAAATCGCAACACTATCCATATGTGTCAAGCCAGGTCATACGATGACCCCTAGGACATGCCAACTGGGACTTGAAACATCTTCCAGATAAAAAAGAAAAGATCATTGGGGAAGCCTCAGTGTGTAAGCCCCGGTATAAAGGGAACTGTGATGACTTTAATTCCTTCCATATTCAAGATATGTAGTCCACCTCCCTCTGAGGATCTATCTCTATATTGATCATCCCTGGAGGGACTAGAATATAGGTCCATTTTCCAAAGCAATTACATTAATTACTTATTATCCCTTGTTTCTCACAAATTAGCATGTATTACGTGGGCTTATGGAGTTTTAATGGTCATATCATCTGCCCTATAAACCCCTGCAATGGTATATGGAAACCTGACCATGTAATCCCCATCATAAAATGATATATGAGAACTTTAATTCTTTCCGTAACTCGGATACGTAGGATTTCTTCCTAAGGCCTGAGCTCTATAACAAACACCCCAAGGACTGTTCCAATATACATTTCCTATACCCATATTCCATGAGGCTGATCATATACTCCCCCTTGTTTCTCACCCCGATCATGGATCACATGGGCTTAGGGGATAAAATGAACACCTCACCAACATCATAAATCTATCTCACCAAGGGAAACCTCTTTTTTCAAACCCCGATATCAAGGAAACTATGACGAGTATGATTCCTTCCATACTCAAGATACATGTCCACCACCCTATAAGTCCCGAATTCATATTTATCATTTGGGGTGATCCCATCATCTAAGTCCCATACCCAAAACAATGACATTGATCACTTTCTATCACTTTTTTCACACACTGATCCTGGATCAAGTGATCTTAATGAGTTATGGTAATCATGAAATCTACATCAAGAGTCTATATAATGACAAAGGAAACTTGAATATATAAGTCCAAACTGAATGAACTATGACAAATAATATTTCCTCTATACTCAGGATACATATGATATCCCTCAGGGGCCAGAGAATGATGGTATCCTAGAGCACCCATATGATTCCTTCTACATGATGCAAAACTGCCTGGATTAAATGAACTGCGTGGGTTTTATTACCTGCAATAACCATAATATGTAAGACACCTCATAATGGCTCAATACCATCCTTGGAAAATTAATTTTCTCCTTGTATGGGAGTATGTTCTTAGGAACTTGGTTATATGGTTCCAGTATACAAGAATCTCCCTCTTACCGAGGAATGAGGAAGAACCTCAGACACATACAGATAGACTCACCCAAGAGATCTCGATCTTTTTCATAATAAAGATAATTAGACTAAATTTGTTTCTCCAATGCAAATGGTCCTGTATTAGGATTAGGAAGATATTAATGAACATGTATTAAATCTATAAGAGAGTCTCAGAGTATAAAACAGTTCCCCCCCAAAAGGATGCGATAAGCCCAAACTCCCATCCTCTCGACCAATACGAGTCCCTAAGAGTCACTGGACATGAAAACCAAGAAGACATATGCCTTTTGGACAACAATTTTTTAACTAGATGTGTATGGGGAACCATTGGGTGTTTTATGGAAAAGTGACCATGGCAACGGGATGAGTGAAACCCATTCCGTCCCACATTTTCTCGATGAAACCAGGAAATGTTGTTTATATATTATATATATAATATTTATGGTCTATTTATGGTTAATGATTTATTATATAACACATACCATCATGCTTTCCATTTTTTAGGAATATCATAATGTTGTTTGTTTTTACGACAGACTAACACCTTGTGAAGTGATGTGATTCATTCATGCTTAACATGGAATGTATCAATGATGGTTTAAATATAAATATGTGACATATATGAAAAATAAATGATACATTAATTATAATATATATATATATATATAATTAATTTTATTTCTTTCAATAAAACATGAAAATTGAAACAATGTTCATGCATATGTATGACATATCGTCTCTATGAACGGTGTGTTTCATTTCCTATCAATAAATTTCATAGATTGATATAAATACATATTTAATGAATATATATGATATTCATATAATGATTTACATTATTTATATAATTAAATCATTATCTAAATAAGATCACCAAGAATAAAAATTCAAAACATGTATGAAAAAACAAAGCGGGTTTTACTCAAAACATAACTTTAACATGGAAGGGTAATATAAATCCATAATAATATCATATATGATATTATATATATGAATATGGTGTTTATATATGTATAATAAACTTATATTTATTATATAGGATGTTTTAATGAGTATTATGAGAGTCAAGACTTATTGTAAGGGTATTTGTTGTCTTTCTTTTAGTTATGTGAGACTTATGTCATATTCACCACTCATTTATTTTTTGTGGTGTATATATTTACTTATGAGATGTTATATAATTAATTTCATTTAATTAATTATATTAAAGGTTTTAATTGATGTTATTATTTCAAGGATATCATGATTCAAAAGAACTCAAGCACTAATGGTATTTCCATCTCACTTTTTACTTTTGTTTGATACATGTTGTATTCACCACTACTTTCTTCTATGTGGTGTATATACATCCCATTAATGTATTATATGATTCTTATATAAAAATTTATTGGTATTTACATATCAATTTCATTTTCTATCATTCATGGCGTTTACATTTCTAAAGTTACCAAATTGGTAAAGGATTTATTGTCTCGATTTTCTTTCTTTGAGAAGTATATTATGATATGCACCAATATTTTTTCATGAGGTGTATATACAGCCCCTTTGAAATTTAACATGATGAATTTATCTATACTCATGATATTTTGAAATTACATTTTATGTTATTTCTTCATGGGAATTATGATTCAATATTACCAAATTTGTAAAGATTTATATGTCAATATCATCATTTAGTGAGACTGTTTATGATTAAGTCTCAAATGTTAAAATATCATGATATAACTCTTAATATTTCTCATGAATTTTCTTATAATCTTTTTATTCATGATATCTTTAAGTAATTGTTCCATTTTTCCACTCTTTAGTATTTAATATATTTAACAAAAAAAATTAAGAAAATCTGACTTTTTTATCTCTTTGGTTGAAAATATATATTCTTCAAAAACCATCTTTTCTAAAAATGTTTTCAAAGATGTTTTTAACGATAATTAAAAATATTTTTCAAAGAAAAGTAATTTGATAATATTTTATGTCTAAAAAGTTTTTTAAATTAATTTTCAATGAAAATGGTTTTCATAATGTTTTATGTTTAAAAAGTGTTTTTCAAAGCTTCCTTTGTAAGTTTCAAAGGATATTTTCAATGAAAATGATTTTGAAAATGTTTTATGTATAAAATTGTATCAAATTATTTTCAAAACATAATTTATAATTTTTAAAGTCCATTTTCAATGGAAAAAGGTTTTTAAAATGTTTTATATTTTAAAAAGAATTTTTCAAAGAGGAATGGATATTTCCCTCAAGAAATGTTTTAAATGATTTTTAAATATTACTTTATAAGTTTTCAGAGTGGTTTTAAAATTAAAAGATTTTAAAAATGTTTTATGTTATAAAAAGGTTATTTTCAAAGAAAGTTTATTTTACTTCAAAAATGTTCCAAGTGATATTCCAAAATCCTTCTCCATTTAAGATGAAATCCTTTGATATAATTTATGTTTTATTGGTGATATAATACAAGGATACCACTCTTATTTTATCTTTGAATGATTTATAGTTAAGATATTTTTTTATGAAAACCATTTCTCTTACGTGGGTTATACCATGATAAAATTCATGTGAAACCTGATTTCAACGATTATTCTATGATGAAATTATTATAAAATTTGTATCCTTTATACAGTTTATGATATTATGAAACGTTTATGATACCCTTTTCATTTCATGGGATATGATATGATTAATGTCTATGATCTTGTGGAACATGGAGGTATGATTTCATTATGTGGTGGGTCAGACCTATATCTCCCTCCATTTCATTGCGTAAATATTTATATATCTTGTGAGATAGACATGGCAGGAATGGGGAGTGAACCTAGTATATTATGAAATGTATGGAACAAGGATTGAACCTAGTCCATTAACACATGGATAGAATGAGGATTGAACTCGATATAGTAAAGGAATTTGTTTAATATAATGGTCTTGGGAGTGAAACTTGACTACTTTGATAATATATGGGGACCTATATTTTATATCCATAATGTCATGCATGGACCTAATTACATGTTAACAATGCTATGAATAAACCTGATTAAATGTTCACAATATTATGCTTGGACATGTATTCCATGTCTATTATATTAATTTTGGTCATGGTTTCAAGTCCATAAGTTTATGTGATGGCCTAATTTCATCCCCTTAACCTAATGAGTGAACCTATTTCTATTTATGCATGTTCATAATGTTATATTCTTATTTTTATGTCGTAAATACCAAGCCTTATTTCAATTTTATTCTCTCATGACTTGTGTTCTTTGATTTCCTTATGACTCATTTCTTATGAAATACTAATCTTTATGACATGAATTATCATGATGATCTTTGATATATAGGGTATGATCTTAAAATTTATGCTCATTTCTCATACCCTTATGCAATGCCCCAACCCCACTTACCCAGAGTCGGTGCATTATTACATAACATTGGCATGATCACAAGGGATCAAATCCCAAAAGACCGATCAGTTTAGTAGCCTTGGAAGTACTAGATACATTAATAAGTTTTACATTACATTAAATAATGAAAAACAATAACAAAATTGTCTCCACTAACCACATTCATATCCCTTAGACTATCCCTGCAGGTCAATCCTAATATACTTCTTCGAATCTTGGGAAAATAAAACATAGAAAAGGGTAGATCAGATGCTTCGTAAGGATAACAATATAGCAAAAACTTTCATAAATAATAATAAACATTTAAGGTAATGTATAAGACTAAAACACAAGCCTTTTAAACATAAAATTCAGCCTAATATGGAAATGATAAATAAAATAATTCCATTTACTTATTCACATGGATACTCTACTAGTTGGATAATCACATGTAATATCAATATCCAATTTCATAATGATAGAATGCATAATTTTGGACATCATAACCACATATTCAAGGCCTTTTACCAAGACTACAAATAATATTTTGTCAAGGTCTTGTGCTAAGATGCTAGTTTTTCTTATGAGACCGACTGATGAATCGAGGAGCTATAGAGGGCTCCACCCATCACTTACTAAGTCCAATGAATTCCTCATATGAAAATGTTGAAACATAACATTAATATTTGAATTAAAACTAGAATATGGAATGTTAATACTTTAACCACAAACCTTTAATAGTATAAAAATAACACATCCATAGTCAAACATATCACAAAACCTTCAATATAATATGGAAGATTGTATCATAATAAATCAACTTCAAATAAGTGTAAAATACATCAAAGGATGTTGACATAGACAAAATAAAAACTATTTGAGAAAAATATATCTTTCTATTTTGAAATAATTTAAAAGTCATGTAATTTTAAAATAAAACATTTATTTTGAAAATATTATTATAATCTTGTAAGGGAAGCTTTGAAGGTGTTATAACGGCCGAAAAGATCCACACCCGCTGTATAAGTTAAAAAACATTCTTTCCTAAATTTTTTCAAAAAGGTCATAAAGGACCTTGTTTGGAAAACTACGGAAAGATTCCTTTATAAACATATTATAAAATGTAAAAAAAGGGTATAAATGAATTTAACCCATAGTCTAGGAAATATTATAAATGTTTTGAAATACATTTTTAAGAAACATGGATGTGGATGATAAAGAGGTCCCAGTAGATACTCATGTATAAATAACCTCGGATAATGAAGAGATTGTAGAATTAACCCTTACCTTGTAATTTTATTTGATAGAGGGTATGTTAATATCCTATATAATAGTTAAATAATTGTTATTAAATTATACAAGAACCAAATACATAAATATGATATCATATATGATTTTCTAATATTGCTTTGTTAATAATATTTCAGTAGTATCATTGTTTTGGGTGTTAACTCATTTGTTTTCCTTTATATGCTTGGTTACGTAAGACATGTTTGTTATGGATATGATCTATTTGATTAATATTCAGAATGATATAAATTTCTTAAACATTATTTTTAATCATAAAATGAACATTATTCTTGAATGGTTATGATGGGGAATAAATTTCATTGCATTCGTGGAGATGGTAATCTGTACGTACGCACGAGCGACAATATCATTCTATTAATAGTGAAATAGTATATAATTGGATGGTATATCATATATAAAGAATAATTAACATGTTATATTTATTATTTAAATTATCTATACACATTATTATACCCATCCAAATATATAAGTGTTTGAATAATAAACTACACCACGATGTGGAGACGGTAAGCCATATGTATGCACGTATGGTGAATTGTCATTCATAGGATGAATAGAATAATGAATATAGTTGTAACATATTTATAATAACATCACAGTATATATAAGGTACTGGATTTATTATTTTGGTATGGAAAAAACAAATAAAGAGGAAGTGGAAGAAGAAAAGAACATTGAAAGAGGTGGTGAAATTATTACCTCTTCTTGAGGTGTTTCCTTTTGAGTTGATCAAAAGGGCTCTTTATGTTGGATTTATGATCAAGGTAAGGACTCTAGGTAGAAGTGAGGGTAGTTGGGAGGATATTTTATCAGGGTTTTGCCAATCCAAATGGATTTGGAGGGGTAATTTTGAGTGAAGGGGAAGTACCCTTTTATAAGAGAGGTGATGGTCACTTTAGGGAAATCTTGAAATATTATTTTATTATACAATCATATTCATTTTATAGTGGCTAAAAATAATGTATTTCTAGGATAAGGTAGGGATGGGTCTAAAACCTCTCAACCAATAGGTTTTAGATAGTTCTAGGTCACCATATTAACCCTATCTTTTATATTTAACTCTTAGTTAAATAGTTTAACTTTTACAATGTATTATTTTTTTATTATAATAAATGGTTAATAAACATACTAAAAAAGCCAAGAGAACTCCAAGTGGTTCATTATTGATATATATAACCTTATCTAAGTATTTTTTCTGAATCTTATATTTTTAGGAATATTATATCAATTAATAATATAGTATTTATTTTAAAAGCTCATTTATGTCAATTTTGACACTATTTGATATTTTGTTTTTGATAAAGTCATAAAAACTTTATCACATCAAAAACAATTATATAAAAAACCCTAAAATTTCATATTAACCTAGAAAATTATTGGAATTCATCAAAAGTCTCAATTTACATTTATTTGGATATTTATAATATCAATTATTTTAATCATTCATTAATAAGGTAATTACTGTATCATCATTGTGTCATAAATAAATTTAATTATTTAATGTATAAAAATTATAAATAAAATACCATTATCTAGGAAATAGTTTTATATTTCTAATTAATATTTATAGTTGAATTTATCTTATGTATAACTCTATATTAAAAATGGTTTAGTTATTAGACATTGAATTTAACACTTTTAACTCTTCTTTAAATAAAATAATAATAAACGTCCAAATCTAATACATGTGAATCAAAAGGATCATATTTGATTCCAAAGGTTGATTTTGGTCGAAATAAACTTATCAAATAGAATTAGTACATGTGTTAGGGTAATAATAATATCATTTTTACCTTTAATTATCCTATCTACTTTTAACTGTGTTAAATTAAAGTCAAAAGTTACTATTCACCAAAAATATTTTCATCTTATTAAACCACATTTTACTTACTGATATATACCATGCCTCTTGGATTTTTTAAATTCAATTCAAAGAAGCAGTAAAATTACATTTTATGCAAATTTGAAAATGTGCCTAGTAGGTGGGTAAAAGAAGTTAAAAGGTTCAATAAAATTTTATAAATCTAATCTTATTATAAAATGACTCCAATGAATTACATTGAAAAAATATAGGTATTATGTATATATTTTGACTTAAAATAAATTTAAATAAAATAAATAATTATTTAAATAAAAATTCGGTTTTAAACAATAACGTTGTGTTTTTCACTATTCATCAAAAATCAAAAGTTTTCAGAAAAATTCCAAAAAATCACCCTAAGCTAGTTTTGATATTCTGAATCCAAAAATGAAGTTTATTTTGAAAAATAAAATATTTAAAATTTCAAAATTTTGTTATTACTATTCATACCAGCTAGTTTGATTGGTTGTGGTGTGTTAAAACTCTAAGTTGCGTACAATGCAAGCTATTGCATTATTCAAAGGGAAAAGTACCATGGAAACTTGGGGTGTTACATTCTCCCCTCCTTAAAATAATTTTGTCCTCAAAATTTCTAGAATATTACTGCATAAAAATATTTGGGTGGTTCTTCATCATAAGTTTCTCAGGTTCACACATTGCCTCTTCCATCTTATGATTTCTCTATAGAACTTTTACAAGACGAGTCATTCGATTTCTCAACACTTGTTCTCTGGTATCAATAATTCTGATAGGCTCTTCGCAATAAGACAGGTCGGGTTCCAGTTCTATTTCTCCATAAGTGAGTACATGTGTTGTCTTAGGCATGTATTTTCTCAACAGTGATACATGGAACACATCATGAATTTTGGAGAGACTTGGCGGCATTTCGAAACGATAAGCTACAACTCCAATTCATTCAAGAATTTTGAAAGGTATTATGTATCTAGGACTTAATTTTCCTTTCTTACCGAATCATATAACACCCTTCCATGGAGATAGCTTCAAGAAAAAAAAGATATATTACTTGAAATTCCAAATCATTCCTTCGGTAATCGTAATAGCTTATTTGCCTACTTTGATCTTCTTTGATGTGGGTTTGGATAACCTTCACCTTTTACATTGTTCCCTCAACATGTTCTAGGCCTACGAGTTTTCTTTCACCAATATCATCCCAACAAGTTGGCATGCAACATCTCTTTCCATATAACACTTCATATGGTGCCATCTGAATACTTGAATGGAAGCTATTGTTATAGGAAAATTCTACCAGAGGTAAATATTGATCCCACATACCTTGAAAGTCAAGTGAGTAAGATCTAAACATGTCTTCTAAGGTTTGAATAGTCCGTTCTAACTATCCATCAGTTTGAGGGTGGTAGGAAATGCTCAAACAAAGTTCAGTATCCAGGGCCTTCTGAAGACTTTTCTAGAATCTTGATGTAAAATAGGGATCACGATAAAAAACAATTTATAGGGGTACTCCATGAAGTCTTACAAATTCATTAATATATAGTCTTACTAAATGTTCAAGTGGTAAATCTTCTCTTATAGAAATAAAATGTTTTGACTTGGTAATATGATCAACAATGACCCATATTTCATCATTTCATCTAGGAATCTTTGGTAGCCCCATGACAAAGACCATTATAATATCATCCCATTTCCACTCTGGTATAGGAAGAGGTTTCATGACTCCACTAGGATGTTTTCTTCTAGCCTTCACCTACTGAAAAACCATACATCTTGACACATAATCAGAAATCTCTCTCATTATGTTGTCTCACCAAAAATTTTCCTTCAAATATATATAAATCTTAGTGTTACTAGGGTGTATAGAGAAATTGGAGCTATGAGAATCATCCAACAATTCCCTTTTTAGATAAGGTATGTCAGGAACACAATGTATCTTCCCAAATTTTAAAATTCCATCTTCATATATGAAGTCCATAAATCACCCATCATTCACAGCTTTAATTTTCTTTTGAAACTCCTCGTCATCAGTCTGAGAACTTTTTATCTTTTTTAGTAAAGATGGATTGACAACCATTCGAAAAAGTATCGGTGTTTCACCTTCCATGATTATTCCCATATACATTTTTACTAGATCCATGTACATAGGATCCCTTCCAACTCTCATATTGTTCATAAATCCATGATCATTTCTACTCATAGAATTTTCCACCTTATTTGCCTTCCCCGGGTGGTAGTGTATAGTGAAATCATAATTGTTGAGTAGTTAAAGTCAGCATCATTGCCTCATGTTGAGTTCTTTCTGTGAGAAAATATACTTTAAACTCTTGTGATCGGTATATATATCACATTTTTCACCATAAAGATAGTGACTCTATTTCTTCAATGTAAATATTACTGCTGCTAACTCAATATTATGAGTGGGATAGTTTTTTTTATGAATTTTTAGTTGTCGTGATTCATAGGAAATGACTCTATCATTCTGCATAAGGACACAACCAAGTCATTTTTTGAATCTTCACTATAAATAACAAACCCATCATTCCTCGATGGTAGAGTCAATATAGGAGCATTTAATAATCTTCTCTTTAGTTCTTCAAAACATTATTCACATTCTTTTTTCCAAAAAAATTTAACCCCTTTAGGTGTGAACTTGTTAAATGGGTTTTCCAATTGGGAAAAATACTGGACGAAATGCCGATAATAACCTGATAAACCAATAAAACTGCATACCATAGTTATACTCGTCGTTGTTGGAAATTATTAGACTTCCTTGGTCTTAGAAGGATCAACGGAGATTTTATACTTAGAGACAATATATCCAAGAAAAGAAATTTCTTGAAGCCAGAATTTACACTTTCTAAACTTCCCATATAATTCATTTCTTCTAAGAGTTTTCAGAATATTGCGCTTGTGATTTTCATGATCTTCATATTTTTTTTATTATACCAAGATATCATCAATAAATAACACTAAAATATCATCAAGATATTCCTTGAAAACTCTATTCATTAGATCCATGAAAACAGAGGGAGCATTAGTCAGTCCAAAAGGCATTACTGTAAACTTGTAATGCCTACACCAAGTTCAAAATGTTGTTTTCAGATTGTCTTCCTTCTTCACACACAACTAATGATATCCATATCGAAGTTCAATATTTGAAAAATATTGATCTCAAGGAAGTTGGTTGAATAAATCATCAATGCGATGTAGGGGATACTTTTTATTTATTTTTATAGCATTGATCTCCCTATATTCAATGCACAACCACATAGATCCATCTTTCTTCTTAACAAAAAGAACAAGGTCTCCCCATGGAGAAACACTTGGGAAAATAAATCCTTTATTACTCAATCACTTTAGCTGTTTCTTTAGTTCCACTAATTCCACAATGTCCATTCTATAAGGGGTCTTTAATATGAGCCTTGAACAAGGAATTAAATCAATGGAAAACTTAATTTCTTATTCTGGAGGATGTCCAGATAAATCCTCTGGAAACACATCAACATATTCTTTTACAATAGTTACTTCCTCTATTTGAACATTATTTTACTCACCCAAATTTATTTCATTCTCTTCCTCCCTAATAATTGAACTTAGTAGAGCTATAAGGGGTGGATCTAGATAAAAATCAGTTGGTTACATTTCTGCTCTAAAGATAAGGTACTCATTATTATCACCAAAAATTGTAACTTTCTTTTCCCAATAAAATTTTGCATCATGTTCTAAAATTCAATCCATATCAAGGATTATATCAAATTCAATCATGGGTATGATGGTGAGATTAGCATATAAATAACATTTATATGCCCAAATGGGAACAAATTCACATAACTTTGTTGCAATGATACTTCCCTTAGGAGTTTTTACTGACAAATTCCTTGTTAAATCAAATTAGAAATATCTAATTTTCTAAGAAAACTGGGAAGATATGAAAAAATTTAATGATCCAGAATCAAATAAATCATTAGCTAAACATGAGGAAACTAATAAATTACCTACCACCACATCTTTTGGAGCTTCAACCTCAGTAGTAGTGATCGCATAAGATAGGCCTTTCTCCCTTTTCCTTTTTTGAGTTATGTTTCCAAGGTTCTTAGGAAATCCATTTGCATAATTCCACATTTCTCTATAATTGTATAATTCAACATTGACAGCCTCTTTCTTTCCCTTTAAATAACGATCTTGGTGGCCTTTTTCACCACACTTGTAACAGACTTCCATTCCCTTCAGGAAAGTAATGGGGTGTTTCTTCCCACAATTATCATATGATGGAAATTTAATTTTTCCCTTATTCCCCTTATTTCCATTTCTAAATTGTTTAGCAGATCTCTTCTTCTCTTTCTTTTCTTTAAAGTTGTAAAACATAGAGAATTCCTTTTCTTTCTTGATAGCACATAAGACAATATCTTAGTATGATGAGAAGGATTGTGGGATTAATGCTCGACGAATAAATGGTTTTAACCCATCAAATAATCTATCAATTTTACTCCGTGGGTTACATATATAATCTATTGTATGCCTTGATAACCTTCTAATGTTAGACTCATACATTGCGACATTCACATCCTCCTTTTTCCTAAGACTCTGAAATTGTCTTTCCATATCTTCTTGATGGTTATGAGGAAATTATTTTTATAATAAGCGGTATTTAAACTCCCCGCATTCCATATTTGATACTTCTCCATATTACTTTGTGTTTTGAATTAATGAACACCATTGATATGCATTTCCCGTGAGGCGATAAACTACCCTGATAAATTTTTCTCTTTTTCTACTCCCCAAAGTATGAAATATTTTCTATAAGGAAATTATCCATTTCTCATCTAAAAATTTATTTTTAGTCCCATTGAATGTTGGTGGTTTTTTCTTCATGAATCTATCTAACATTAATCCTCTTCATTGTGGTTTGGGGTTCTCTATACGAGTAAGGTTATTTTTCATAACCTAAGTGATTTGTCCCAGTATGTTGATAAGATGATCAGCACTAGTTGCATAACCATCCCCACTATAATTATCTTGAGTGGAAGGAAAATCTCTACATGGATTATGTGCGTTGATACAGTTTACATTCCTTCCACTAGGTGACATTTCTAAACAATGGCATACACTAGATTAGTTTATGAATTGCAATACATAATTCAAAAACTTGTAAAACACTTAACATAAATTGAACAGTTTATGTATATATTCCATATTCATAAAAATGTTTTCTTTTAGGAGGTATATACTCATAAATCTTTCATAACGGTTTTTAAAGAAAATGTGAATTATCATAAGCATATCCCCGGGAGTGTCGTAACCAAGAGTGCAGCAAGGCCCATTGTCATGTACCAGGATACCCTAGGTCAAGCCCGAAACTACTTGTTGTAGTTTTCACTCCTAGGTACATCTGTGCCAAAGCTACCTCCACCTGCTCGTATCCAGGAAGGGATTTATTTCTTAGAAAACTCACAAAATCTCTATATTACCACAATTCTATGATGTTATTCTATACAAATCTTCAAGTCTATCTTAGGGTAATGTTCTCTAATCAGAGTTTTTTAAATCTAGTTTCTAAGTTTGGTACTAAACTTCCTATGACACCAACTATAATTCCCCGACCCCATTTACCTAGACTCGGTGCATTATTAAATAACATTGACATGATCACAAGGGATCAAATCCCAAAAATCTGATCAGTTTAGTAGCCTTGAAAGTACTAGATACATATATAAGTTTTACATTACATTATAAAATGAAAAACAACAACAACATTGTCTCCTTTGAACACATTCATATCCCTTAGACTATCCCTGCAGGTCATACATAATATATTTCTTTGCATCCTGGGAAAAATAAAACATAGAAAGGGGTGAGATCAGGTGCTCATTAAGGATAAAAATATAGCAGAAACTTTCATAAATAAGAATAAACATTTAAGGAAATGTATAAGACTAAAACACAAGCCTTTTAAACTTAAACATGAGCATAATATAGAAAAGATAAATCAAATAATTCCACTTAATTTTTCACATAGATTTTCTACTAGTCAAATAATCACATGTAATATCAATATCCAATTTCATAATAATGGAATTTATAATTCCAGACTTCATAACCACAAAGTCGAGGCCTCGTGACAAGACTTAAAAAAATATTTTGTCAAAGCCTTGTGTCAAGACACTAGTTTTTCTCATGAGACCTACTGATGCATCGAGGAGCTATAGAGGGTTCCACTCATCACTTACTAATTCCAATGCACTCCACATATGAAAAGGTTGAAACATAACATAAACATTTGTATTAAAACTTGCATACGGAATGTTAATACTTTAACCATAAACCTTGAATGGTATAAAAATAACACATCCATAGTCAAACATATCACCAAACCTTCAATAAAATATGGAATATTGTATCATTATAAATTAACTTCAAATAAGTTTAAAATCCATTAAAGGATGTTGACATAGATGAAATGAAAACTATTTGAGAGAAATGTCTCTTTCTATTTTGAAATCATTTAAAATTCCTATAATTTTAAAAGAAAAAAATTATTTTAAAAATATTCTTATAATCTTTTATGGGAAGATTTGAAGGTGTTATAATGGAAAAAAACATCTTCACCCACCATATAAGTTAAAAAACATTTTTTACTTAATTTTGTCGAAAAGGTCGTAAAGGACCTTGTTCGGAAAATGATGGAAAGATTCATTTATAAGAATCTTATGAAAATTATAAAAATGGTATAAATGAATTTAACCCATAGTCTAGGAAATATTATAATCTTTTTAAAATACATTTTTAATAAACACAAATGTGGATTATAAAGAGGTCATAGTAGATACTCACGTATAAACAACCTCGGATAATGAAGAGATTGTAGAATTAACCCTTACCTTGTAATTTTCCTTGATCGAGGGTATTTTAACCTAATTTATAATAGTTAAATCATTATTGTTGAATTATTCAAGAACCAAATACATAAATATGATATCATATATGATATTATAAAATTTCTTTGTTAATAATATTTCAGTAGTATAATTGTTTCGGGTGTTAACAGATTCATTTTCCTTTATATGATTGGTTATGTAAGCCATGGTTGTTATAGATAGGATGTATTTGATTAATATCTAGAATGATATTAAGTTCTAAAAAATTATTTTTAATCATAAAATTAAAATTATTCTTGAATGGTTACGATGGGGAATAAATTTCATTGCTTTCATGGAGACGGTAATCCGTACGTATGCATGAGCGACAATATCATTCTATTGATAGTGAAATTGTATGTAATTGGATGGTATATCATATATAAATAATAATTAACATTTTTTTATTATTTACATCATTTATACTCATTATTATACCCATCCTAATAATTACGTATTTGAATAACAAACTACACCACGACATGGAGACGGTAATCCGTACGTACGCATGTATGGTGACTTTTCATTCATATGACGGATAGAGTAATGAATATGGTTGTACCATATTTAAAAAAATATCACAGTATATATTAGGTACTTGAGTTGTTATTTTGGTATGGAAAAAAAAGGAAAATTAAGTGGAAGAAGAAAAGAACTTTTAAAGAGGTGGTGAAATTATTACCTCTTCTTCGGGTGTTTCCTTTTGAGTTGATCAAAATGGATCCTTAGGTTGGCTTTATAATAAAAGTAATTACTCTAGGTATAATTGAGGGTAGTTGGGAGGATATTTGAGTTGGTTTTGGTTAAGAAAAATGGATTTGTTATTGTGATTTTGAGTGAAGGGGAAGTACCATTTTATAAGAGAGGGGAGGGTCACTTTAGGAAAAGATTGAAATATTTTTTTATTATACCATCATATTCAGTTTATAGTGGCCCAAAAATTATTTATTTATAGGATAATATGGGTATGGGTATAAAAACTTTCAAATAATAGGTTTTAGATAGGTTTATGTCACTATATTAACCTTATCTTTTAGATTTAACTCCTAGTAAAATAGTTTAGCGTTTGCCAAGTATTTTTGTATAATTATAATAAATGGTTAATAAACTTACTATAAAAATCCAAGAGAACCCCAAGTGGTTTATTATTGATATATATAACCTTATCTGAGTCCTTTTTCAAATCCTTGTATTTTTAAAAATATTATATCAATTAATAATATAGTATTTGTTTTAAAAACTCATTTATGTAAATTTTGACACTATTTGGTATTTTATTTTAGTGAAAGTCATATAAACTTTATCACTTAAAATAATTATTTAATCAACAATAACATGTAATATTAACCTATAAAATTAGTGTAATTTATCAAAAGTCTCAATTTACATTTATTTGGATATTTATAATATCAATTATTTTAATCTTTCATTAATAATTTAATTACTGCATCGTCATTGTGTCATAAATAAATTTAATTATATAATATATAAAAATAATAAATAAAATACCATTATGTAGGAAATATTTTTATATTTCTAATGAAAATTTATAATCGAATTTATCTTATGTATAACCCTATATTAAAAATGGTTTCGTTATTAAACTTTGAATTTAACATTTTTAACTCTTCTTTCAATAAAATAATAATAAATGTCCTAATTGAATCCAAGTGGACCAAAAGGATCATATTTTATTTCTAATGTTTATTTTGGTCGAAATACACTAATCCAATAGAATTAGGACATTTTTTGGGGAAATAATAATATCATTTTTACCTTTAATTGCTCTATTTACTTTTAACCGTGGTAAATAAAAGTCAAAAGTTACTATTCACCAAAAAATATTTTCATCTTATTTAACCACATTTTACTTATTGATATCAGCCGTGACTCTCAGATTTTTGAAATTCAATTTACATAAGTGGTAATATTACGTTTTATGCAAATTTTCTAATGTGCCTAGTAGGTGGGTAAAAGAAGTTAAAAAGTTCAATAAACTTTTATACATCTAATCTTATTATAAAATGACTCCAATGAATTATATTGAACTAATATAGGTATTATTTATCTATTTTGTCTTAAAATAAATTTAAATAAAATAAATAATTATTTAAATAAAAAGTCAGTTTTAAACAATAACGGAGAGTTTTTTACTATTCATCAAAAATTGAAAGTTTCAGAAAAATACCGAAAATTCACCCTAATCTAATTTTAATATTCCGAATCCAAAAATGATTTCCATTTTTAAAAATAAAATTTATAAAATTTTAAAAAGTGGGTATTACTATTCATAACGGCTAGTTTGATTGGTCGTGGTGTGTTGAAACTCCACATTACATACAACGCAAGCTATTGCATTATTCAGAGGGAAACGTACCATGGAAGCTTGGGGTATTACACTCATGTTTATTTTATTCTCATATATATCCTTTACATACCCTTAATAAGAATCTAAAATAATCCATTCTTATGTTTCTTTTCTCCAGGTTTCAAAGAATTGTTTTAAGTAGGAGTGTTAAATGGGAAGACCTGTATGGGAAACATTTCAAAACCTTAACTAAATTAGAAGATTGTGTTCCAAGTTTCTTAAGGAAATAAAATATTATATTCCTCAGTCATGTGTTTAGGTAATTTAATGAATATTAATCTAAAAAGATGTAATATCCATGTATGTGAATCATGGGTCGCTATATTGACTATGATGGAAATGATTTTATATGCTTAAGTGTATGCCAAAATTGAATTTATTATGCCATTTTTATTCTCTCATGGATCATTTTTTTTTACATCATTATGATCCATATATTATTAAATTCCAATATTTATGCGATTACAAAATATTATGATATTTTTTATAAAGGTTATGGTTTTAAAATGTTATGATCATGTTCATATACCCTTATACTCATGTTATGTGTATGTACCTCCCTTATTTACCCTTACTGAGCATCTGAGATCACGTTATCTTATATATATTTTACCTGGGTTATGATAAAACATATTATGTATGATTTTTAATATGGGTTATAGTTATGAAGAACTTAGTTTGGGATGATTTAGGTCACCTATGAACCCATTTTTTAGGTTTCCAAGTTTCTAAAGAAAGTGTACCTTTATAATCTTATGGATTGTGTTTTTTTTAATGTAACGAATGTTCATTAAACATTATGATATATATATATATGAAAATAATTGGTTTTCATAACTTATATCAGATGATAATATTAGTTAACATTTGGAAGCTAGGATGAGAAAACATTAGTGAAAACCCTTAGGATAAGCCTAAGTATAATGTAACATCCTAAATTTTTGGTAAGGAAGATATTGTTTGGTTTGACAAGAAATAAATATCTAATTGCATACTAAAAGTGGATGTGGTTATATCATAGAGATACCTATGGGTAAAAAATCTCAAAACTTCAGGGTTATCATGACTCGATCATTACCTAGTACACAACAATGGGCCTTACTACACATCGGGTTTGACACGCCCATGGGATATTCTTTGGTTATTTTTTTATGAACCATCATGAATGATTTTAATAAATAATTAAAACTAATAACCTAGTTTAAACCATACATTACATGTATTTAAAATAAGTTTTCTTGATTTAGATATCCTATAAATGATTATTCATGACTAAGTGTTTTCCCACTATGATTTTTATTGCTCACACTATGGTTTTTAGTTTTAGTTTAAGGATAGAACCTGAAGGAACCATGTTTCTGGTGAATGAAATGGAAAATATATTGATTTTATCCTAAGAAAAAAAGTTATGGTATATGAAATGAAAAATCTCATTTCTATGCTCACACAACTTTCTCAATATATGAATCATGCTAAACATCCAAATGAGAGAAGGACGGAACAACATTTTGCTGAGTCCTTTAGCGGGTAACACTCACTATATTTTAGTGGTTTTACTGATTCTATAGTTGATGAGAAATGGATCGGTACCACTGAAATGATATTTTCCATTCACCAGTTTTTAGAACATGAAAATTTCATTATGGTTGTCTCTAATTGGGAATGTGAAGTGGATCAATGGTGGATTCTCATAATGAATACCATCCAACATGATGAAATTGAATATATGGAGTGTGATGAGTTTAAGAGATTATTTTTAAATAATTAATTCCCACAAATTCATCATATGAAAATGAAGAATGAATTCATTGAGCTAAAGAATAATGATGATCAATCTACTAGTACCTAAAAGGAAACTTTTACAAGACTTTTGATATACACTTATGGAATTATTATCCAACCTGAAAGTAATGATGATTGATTATTAATTGGATTAAAACAATGTATTTGAAGGAAGTTATCCATATGGTACTTCATTAGCTATGAATAAATCATTTTATTTTCTCTCAAGGAGGAAATGGAGATTGAATTTACCCAGAAATAACATGGTTTTAATGAGAAAAGAATAGAGTTCAAAGAAAACACTCAAAAAATGGAGAGAAGAAGAGCTTTTCTTCATGATCAAAGTGTGGTAAGAAACATGCAAGAAACTGTCTTTAGGGGACTGGTAAATGTTTTATGTGTGTAAGGTAAGGTCATCAGGCAATCAAATTTCAATGTGATTAGAAGAAGTTAACTAATGATACCAGAGAAATATTTATAGAATGAGGCACCCACACACCAGTGTTTCAAATGTAAAGAGTATAGGGATTATGTAAACCAGTACCAAAATATAATGGTTAATAATTATTATAAATTTTAGTAACCTCTTAAGACGATGGAAAAGGGTAAATCTCATGAAATCACTAGTTTTTATGAGGGGTAAAATAACAACAAGGTGAAAGATACACTTACCATCCACTCTAGAACTGCTAATGTATTATTTGACTTTGAATATACCCATTGTTTTATATTTGATGATTTTTCTCAGGGTATAATTATTCCACAAACATTTTTAGTTGTATAATTATCATTTAAAACCCCTAATGGTATGATGATCACATCTCAAGCACATGATTCCTATCTGATAGATGTTTGTGGGAATGTTATTCTTGAAAATCGTATCATTCTTCCTCTAGTTGAATTTCATGTTATCTTGGGCATATATTTTATTTATCTACATTAATCCCACATCAATTTTTGGGTAAGGGAAATCACATTTGATATTCCAAACTAATCTATGATTTCATATTAGTGTGATGATAAACAGGAACTTCTGATAGAGATCCCAACCATTGTACGGGTTTTAATTCCTAATCAAAAGGTGTGTTTATCCTAGATGGTTGGGAATAAACTCAACATCAATCATATGCCTATTGTGTAAGAGTTTTCTGATGTATTTTTCAAAGAGTGGGTTATTGTTCCACTAAATTGTGAGGTTGATTTTCCAATAGAACATATACCTGGTTCCACACCTATTTCAAATAATCCTTATAGATTGACCATAATTGAGTTGTAAGAATATGATAATAAACACCAGGAGACTCTTGAAAAGGGATTCATTCGACCAATTTTGTCACCTTAGGGTGAACATATTTTCTTTGTCAAAATTAAAGATGAAATGATGAAAATTTTCATTGATTATTAGGATCTGAACAAGATTAAAACCAAGAACAAGTATTATCTACCTTGTATTAATGACTTTTTTGATCAAATACATGGAGAAAAATAATTTTCTATGTTTTTACTTCATTATAGATATCATAAATAGAGGGGGGGGAAAGAAGATATACACAATATAACATTCCATACAAAGTATGGAAACTAAGAGTATATAGTGATTCCATTTTGTTTTACTAATTCCCCCACTATATTAATTGATTTAATGCATAGAGTATTTATAATTTACCTTGATCAATGTTTGGAAATATTTTTAGATGATATTATTATCTATTAAAAGATAAATTAAGATCATGACAATCACTTGATAATTACACTTAATACCCTAAGGAAGGAGAAGTTATATGAAAATTTTATGAAATGTGAATTTTGGATACAAAGGGTTTTATTTTTGTGTTATATAATCTCAATCAAGGGTATATCGGTGGATCCATAAAAGACAGAGGATACTAAATGTTGGAGCAAACCAACCACAGGGACTGAGATATGAATTTATCTTAGTTTGGATGGATATTATCAACGGTTTTCTGAGAATTTATAATGATTTTTCTAATCTACTCACCATGTTAACTTTAAAGGGAACCAAGTTCCTTTGGAAAAATTAATGTGAGAAAAAATCAGGGAATTAAAGAGAAGATTAGTTAGTGTATAAGTTCTTACATTACCATATAGTATAGAAGTGTTTTTAATTTTTTGTGATGAATTCAATATGGGATTGGGATGTGTTCTTATCTATAATGAAATTTTTATAGATTATTCCACATGATAATTGAAGGTTCATGAGAAAAATTACCCAACTCATGGTTTGGAGTTAGTTTTGGTAATGTTTATATTGGAGATATGGAGGCATTATATTTATGGGAAGAATTATGATATATATACTAATCATAAAAGTTAAATTTATATATTTACTTTGAAGGATTTGATCATTCACTAGAAGATATTTTTATATCTGATTAAATATTATAACTTCTCAATGCATTAACAGCCTGGTAAAGTGAACGAGGTGTTCAATGATTTGATTCAAAAGGATTGTGCTAGGTTACCCATGATGAGGATAAAAAAATGATCTAATATTTATTTATTTTAGATGGATCGATATGAAAATCCAAAAGGAAGTGCAGAAATATTATATTTCTCAAATAAATGTTCAATGATCCATATAAGTGAATATTATAGCAGTGTATATGTACAATATAGAGCTACAGAAGATGGTGATTATGTTCTTGAGTTAGCCTTGATTTTGATGGACTGATAAGGTTCAAGAATGATGTTAGTATTACTCCCATGAAATATTTGAAGAAGCAGTTATTAGATGAGGCTCAGATGAATCTATTCTCTATTTATCTTGTAATTACAATGATTTATAGATATTTGAATGAGTATTTCTAGTGGTATAGAATGAAGAGATATATCAAAGAATTTTTATCTAGATTATTGATATGTTAGAAAGTTAATATTGAGAGGAAAAAGTCCAAAAGGGTGTTACATCCATTACCCATACTATAATGTAAATAGGAATATAACACTAATGATTTTTTTCATCGAACTCCCCAAAATGTCTAAAGGGGGAAATTTTATATGGGTTGTAGTCAATCAGCTTAAACATTCACCATACTTTATTATAATCAAAGAATATTTCTATTTGGATCTACATTCCAAGATATACATTAAGTAATTGGTAATGTTTCATGGAGTACCACATTCAATTGAGTCTGCTTGGGATCTAAGGTTTACCTAGAAGTTCTAGAGAAGTATTCTACACTCCAAATATTTGTTTTTGTATTTTTTCAAAACCACTTTATGGCCATGTGGGAACCACACAATTTCAAATAACTGATTCAAACACCACAAAAACACTATACAGAATTCAAAAAATTCATAAGAAGGTTGGGATAAACCAAATTAAAAATTCAAACAAAAAGAGGCACACCAAAGCCTCGGTCCTCATGAGATGCCAGAATCAACACGCCATCATCTCGGGACTCAGACCAAGAGAAGTCTTCTACAAACTCTTGATACATTGTTGTGTTTCAGCACTACGTATCATCATCATACAGATGGCTATTATAAGAGAACAATTAAAACTCTAAATAAAGTGTTGAGATATTGTTCTTTGGGTTTAAAAGGTGTCTACGATCAACAACATCCTCTATTTGAGTTTTAGTACAAAAATATCTTTCAAATGAGTATTCATATAACTCATTATGAATCCCTCTACAAAAACATGTGTAGAGATCCCATATACTGTAATGAAGTTGTAGAATGAAATATATTAGGACCGAAGATAGATAAAGAAATGGTTGATAATGTTAGAGCCTTCCAACAACCTAAAAAAGGAAGAACAGATTTGATAGAAATCCTATGTTGATAATCACCAATATGATATAGAATTTAAAGTTAGTTACAAGTTTTTTCTAAAAATTTCTCCATGGAAGAATTTTATGTTATTTCTGAAAAAAGGTAAACTAATACCTAATTATAATATTAACTTTGAAATTAATGTTCATATCGGGATGGTATCCTATCGGTTGGAACTTCCCCCAAACCACTCTCAAGTCCAATATGTGTTCCATGTATCTCTCATGAATAAGTACATACGTGAACCTTTGAATGTACTAAACTCAGAGTCTGTGCCACAATAGAATGATCCTTCTTATTAGTAACAATTGGTGGAGAATTTGTATTATACATATAATGTTCTATGAAACAAAACCCCTCACCTAGTCAATGTTTTGTGTCAAAACCACTACTCTGAGGAAGCAATGTTGGAACCTAAGTATGTAATGAGGCAGAAGTTTCTCTAGTTGTTTACACCAAAGTGAAGAGATTTTGAGGGTGAAATTCATTTTAAGGGGGGTATAATGTAACACCGTGAGATTTTATGAAATATTTTTTTTGAATAAATTAAATTTCTTTGATATCTTTCACTAAACACAACATTGAGTTCTAAGAAATCACAATATTCTATTTATATTACTATTTAACATGGCCATTATGAACCAGCCATTAAAATTGGTGGTATTAATAGTAATGAACACATTTTAAATATAAATTATAATATTTTTATAAGAATAAAACATTTTGATAAAAAATTGCTTAATTTTTTGTAAAGTCTTTATATGTTTCAAAAAATTTATTTTCTCAAAAAAATGATTTTATTGCTTTTTATGAACAAATAATAAAAGTAATTTTTAAAAATTTTAAAAAATTGATTTGAAAAAAATAATTTCAATTTTGAAATCAACATTTAAAAATTATTTAAGGGTTATTTTTTTGTATTTTCATGAAAAGATTAATTTTTTGATAAATAGTGAAATATATTGGTTTTTATTGAAAACTACATTTTCATTTAAAGAATTTGTAAGGCTAAATTTCATTTTAAAATATATTTAAAAATTAAAATTATTTCAATTATATAAAAATTAAACCAATATAGGTCATTTTAATCATTTTCATAGTGAATTTTTATATAAAAACTTTTTAATCTTTTGGATCTTTTTTCATTAGAAAACCACTTTTGCATCGCATCTACGAGTTTAATTTTAAATTAATTTATGACAATAATTTAAATATAATTTGTAAAAATGAATTAAATATTTTGAATAATTATAATTACTATTATTTAACAAGTTCAAATCAATTTTTCACTATAATTAATAGTGAAAACAGAAAAAATTAATTATCGTGGTTAAAGTTGAAAGGGGTTTACAAGGGCTTAAACTGAAAATATACGGGTTAAAATGACCCAGAAACATGTAAAATAATAGTTTTATAGATATATTTCGACCTTATAATATATAATGTTTTATTATGACCCTTTTCTATCCTTTTTTCCTGATAAAAACGTGGGTGGGATTTATTCTTTTCAAAAATTCAATGTGTGTCCTCTCCCCCACTTATAAAAGGCCACCACCTAACCTCTAATTTTCACACTTCCAAGACCCCTTATATCATCAAATACCTACCAAAATAACTTCATTAATTATATAAAATCATCCTATAATCCTTGTTTCATTCTAAATCATTCCTAGGAATTATTTTATTGAAAACTAAAAGAAGTCTTCTGAAAAAGAGGAAACGCCCTTAACCGAGTGTTTTATTTTATTTCTTCCTCCAACTACTTAAAATATTATTAAACCATGATGATATAATATACTAAATATCTTATATAAAATGATTTTTTATGTTATGGTCCTTACTTACAACTATATTCTCCTCAAATGGGAAATGAAACTGTTGATTGTGTGTATGGCGAACTCCTGACTTGCGAATCAAAGAAATTATTTTTCCATCCCCACTTTTCACAACAGGATATAATGATGTATATAACCTTTATATATGATATTTATGATATAATATTAATTCTTTAATTATAGTATCACATATAAATTCTTTCTTTAAATTCTGTAGAGAATATGATAACGTCGTTCGTGTGTACAACAGACTGCCACCACGAGAAAGCTATGTGATTCACTTTTCAATAGTTATTTGAATAAAAGGTAATAAGGATAATGATA
This sequence comes from Viscum album, assembly GCA_963277665.1. NCBI lineage: Eukaryota > Viridiplantae > Streptophyta > Magnoliopsida > Santalales > Viscaceae > Viscum > Viscum album. The sequence continues at coordinate 164,030,818 of OY728140.1, forward strand.
ATACATATATGTGATATATATCACATAAAATTTATTATTTAATGATAATATATTATTTACCATTCTTTCGTTGTATTCTTTAAAATATGGAAACATCGTTCATGCATACGTACGACCTACCGACTCCATGAACGACGTACTTCATATTATATCTCTAAATTTTATGTATAAATGTAAATAAATGTATAATGAATATCTATGATATTTATATCATGTTTAACATTATGGATATTATAGAACCATTATCAATTTAATATGACCAAAAATACCAAATCAAAACATATATGAAAAACAAAGTAGTTACTACCCGAAATGTTATTTTAACATGGAACTATTAATAAGTAGGTAATACATGGTCATGAGTAATTCATTTATAGTATGATATATTTAATTTTGGTTATTTAATTTATATATAATAAACTAATATTTTTTATATGGTAGGTTTAAATATGTATAAAGGGAGTCGAGACTTAAGGTAATGGATTTTTGTCTTAAATTGGCTTCTTAGGAAATAAGTTATGTTATCCACCTAGATTCTCCTATTGTTGGTATATAATACCAATTTAAAATATTATATCATTAATATAATTATTTTAATGATATTTAAATTTTCATTTTATTTCAATATTAAATGCAGCATATGATTTAAAAGATACTAAATTGGAAAAGCATTGATGTTACAATCTCATTGTTTATCGGGATTATTTATGATTTTGTTTTTTATAATGGAATATTATGATATATTACTCAATAACATAATGAACTTTATCATCCAATTTTTATTCTAATAAAATACATTTTTACATTAATTTTCATCTCTTTATGTAATCTAGGGACCAAAATACTATTTTTAAGAAAAATCATAGTTATTTCTATCTTTTACCGAAAACCCTTTCTATTCCATATCCAAGATTTATAAAAATGTTTTGAATTTTTTTTTAAATTACCCAAATGTTTTATTAAATAAAATTTTATGCACTTTTAAATTTTTTATAATGTGTCTTGAAGTGAATCTTCATATCATTTTCTGAACAATTACAATTTGGATTTTATCGAAAATGTTAAAAAAGCGTTGGTTTCAGCGTGTATGGAATGAATAGAATTTACCATATTAATGAAAATTATATACATTGAATATTAAATCATTTTTTATCAATTTTATTTTAAAATAAAATTATTTCTTGTATATTTGATTAATTTTTCATTTTAAAAAGGTGATTTTGATGAAAATTATAATTTCCTCAAGAAATTTTCCCAGTGATTTTTCTTTCAATATAATTTTCCATCTAAGATAACCTAATTTTATGTTAATTAATATTTAAAATTTATATAATCAAATGATACAATATTTATGTATACTCAATATGGCTTATTTATATGATGAAAAAATTTTATGAAACCCATTTCTTTTCCAAGGATTATGCGGTGATGAAATGTTCTATGAAACCCATTTCATTTCAGGAATTTTGATATGATGAATGATTTATGAAAAATATTTATTTTCATGGTTTTTTATATGATAAATATTTTATTATCTTGTGTTATAAATTTGTATTATTTTCATTATGTTATGGGTGGGACCAATATCTCCCCCCAATGCAATGGGTAAAGATTAGAATCTCGTGAGATAAACTAGACTAGAATGGGCATTGAAGCATGTTGAGTAAGGCACTTTTTCATTATGATAGTCTTGAGAGTGGACCTAGAATAATATTATGGTTTGGGGAGGGAACCTATACCACTATTATAGACTTGTAAATAATCCTTGACAACTATGGAAATGATTTTCTATATTTAAGTTTATACAATAATTCCATGTATTATTCCATTTTTATGCTCTCATAGAACATGTACTTTGATTCCATTATGATTAATGACTTATAAAATTTTAATATTTATTCCATGACCAAATATAACAATATTTTATATGCATAGTATGGTTTTCAAATGTTATGCTCATGCTCTTATATGCTTCCTCTCATGTTACTATTTAGTATCTCCCTTGTTTACCTTTACTATGAATCTAATATCACCCTATCTTGTTTTTATTTTCCAGAGGTTATAAAGAAATTTATTAGGTATGAAATTTCTATGAAAGGTGATAGTTATGAAGAACATAGTGGGAGATGATTTAGTTCACATAAAGACCAATTTTTATGCTTCTATGTTTCCAAAGTCATTATACATGTATGATCATTAGGATTTAGTTTTTATAATGTAATTATAGTTTATAAAAAAATTAATATCTATGTATGAAAATTTTGGGTTATCGTAGGAGAATGCTATTCATGAATATGAGTTAAATAAGATATGAATAAATTTATTACCGTTACAACTATCCTCACTTGGTAATTATTTACTTTTAAGGAAATAAAAAAACTCATTTAGGTTCATATTTAAAAGATAATAACATTATACCATAACAAGGGTGGAATTATCAATTATAATAAGCACCAAAATAAAACATATAATAATAAAGATAATGCAACATCATAGATTAACCATAATTAATTACCATTGTAATAAAAAATCATAACCATCATGGGAACACTTAGGATCTCTATAGATGATCATGGAAAACACTAAAATAGAATCCATAAAATTATAACATGATGCATTTAAAGTGCATAAACACCCATTTTTACTCTACCTAGATAGTCTAAGAAGAAAAATACCCTAAAAAGTTGTATTCCTAACTTAGGGCTATTATCTAGGTCAAAATCATATACTAGTTCAATACTCATACCTATATTTTATATATAGCTACTAAAGGTTTCCCATGAAATAAAAATGGAGTTTAATAGTCTATATTTAACATATAATAATATAAATAATAATAAATAGTAATAACACACTCTCACCTTTAATCACCCTTCATAGAATAATACCCTTTTTATCATGAATAACTGTACAATAACTATATCATCTAACCCGGATATATTTACCAATTAAAATAATTTAAATATCACAATTATATTTTATATAACCCACATTAATGGGATCACTTCAAGGGTATAAACTAAAAATTATTTAAAATAATAGAAAATTTTGTAGTCTTTTGAAAATATAATTATGGTTATCAAAAACCACATTTTAAAACACATCCAAAACCATTTTCTCCATTTGAAAACAAAAACAACTCAAGTGTCAATAATAATGGAAAATAATATAGAATTTATATAAACATGGAAACGTATTTTTTAAAATATATTAAAACATGATGTTAATTCATTATAAATTTTAATAAATTATTTTATAAAAGGTTCGCTCATTTAATTATAGAAAACTCATGTTGTAATTTTAGTAAAAATTCACTATGCAATATTTCCCTAATAGTAGTTTAAAACCTCAAAACATGAGAGATATTATTTAAAAAAATGAAAATTTTAGAGAGGAAAAATATTCTTTGAAAAATAATAAGTAGATATAATTAATTTAATTATTAAATTATTCCAAATTTTCATTGATAATAATAAATCACTTGTGGCTTTATGTTTAAAGGAAATGTATGGAGAAACCTAATAATAATTTTCAATCTAGTTAGATACAGTGTTATTCTTTTACAAAAAGACTAAATAATTCCTTAGAATACAATTTCACACTATAACCATAAGAAAGACCCATTGTACCCAATACATACTAGTGGTGAATCATTGGGTTACTATATTAGGACTTTTATTTTTCGTTTTTTATCTTTTTTAATTTTATGATCTTAATCTCGTGTTGGCAGGAGCAATTATTCATCCCACGACATGAATTATTTTACACAAAAAATCATCCAATTACAAGTGAATAATAATTTTATGGATAAAATGAACATTGATATTTTACTAAGTTCCCAAATGGGATAATCCAAGGAGTACACACCTATTTTGTGTTGATGTGACAGGAAGTAACAATACTCATGTTTGTATTTCAATAATTCACTATAGTTAACTATAAATCCATTGTCACTCCATATTATTTACTACACACACTTATTCTGCGAATGATAAATTTAATTTAAAGGATTTTGGGTCTCTTCAAGATCATTATGGTAAACTTAAAGTGTTTTCATCTGTAATTTCAAATATATTCTCTATGATATTCAATAATATATCTTTTTCTTCTTCTACAAATAGGATGGACTCGACTCCTCAAGGATGATGGTTGGGTTTGTATCTTTCCTCATACCACAATATCACTTCCTCTAGATGATTATAATAGAAAAAACTAGAATTATTTATTTCCATTTCCTTATTATACATCCAGTTATAGAAGTGTTAATATTTATCCTTCTTCACTTATGATTTTCTTCTTCAACATATTCTAGTTATTTTCACTAGAAATAAATCAATTATTTCTCCTTATTCTATTTAAAAATTAACCTATTTCCATAATATTAATAATCTCACTTCTCTTTATTCTGAATTCATATATTTCAATGAAGTTCACTCTATCTATTTTATTTTTCTATTCTAAAAATGATATAGAAATTTTGTGTATTCTCTCCTTCTTTCATCGCCAAAAATATCACCATATTTTTAGGTTATATAAATAAACTAGATATAAAGTTATTATCACTTAAATGGAAAATATACTAACATAAAAAATAATAATACCTTTAATTTTTAAAGTAAAAAATATAAGTAAACTATAGTCCCTTACTTAGATGGTATTAAACAACTAATAATAAAGGAAAGATGGGGGGAATGATATTTTCACTGTACTCAAAATTATCCCAAAGAATTTGATGAACATAAGTGTATAATTAGAATATAAAGAGAGTGATAAATATATTACAAAACCTTTTCAAACACTCTTTAAAGGTATAAGATGATTTAGAATGGGAGAACATTGAGTGATTTAAAGAGAAATAAACACATTCGTAGAAAGTATGAGCTTGTTGTTATAGATGATAAGTGTTTTTTAAAGCATCTAGTGGTCTATATTTATTTCCTTATAATAAATTGTAAACGATTTGGAATAATTTAGGTCATTAATTAATTGGATTCTACATTCCATGAATCTTGACCATAATTAACTCTAGGCACGCCTCAACTCCATTAAAAACAATAAACCCACCATGACTAGTGTAATCATTATGAAAATAATTATGATAGTATTTTATAATTATATAAGAGAGATAAAAATTATTGATAAAACCATCCTTTTTTAAAGACATTTTAGTAATTAAAATCAATTAAAAATTTCATTAGGAAGTTTAAAACAATTATATAAATATAAGTCAAAGATAACACAATATCCTCACATCTATAAAATTCAAAAATATACTTTCTATTTTTAATCATGTTATAATAATTATCTTTGACTAAAATTCCTTAAAAACAACAAAACAAGTTTTAATATTTTCATTTAGCATAAAAAATATTTTAAAAATATCAAAAATAATGAAAACAAATCAAAACAATAAAACCATTGTTTTTTGTTCATGCTATAAAAATATATGAGAAGGAATAAAATAATTAATAATAATAAGAAAAGATTTTAAAACAATTTAAAAATACAACACATATGATCTATAACATTAATATTCAACTATAAAATCATTAAAAATATTAAAACACATGAAATAAAGAGGAAACATATGAAAATACCATGAAAACTGTTAAAAATAGTAACCTAGACATGTTCAGATTAATGTATGTATTATTTTCATTATTTGTAAATATAAGAGTAAAAATATATAATAAATATAACGTAAAAATTAAAAATAAATTCAAATTATAAAGATAACATGCCCTGTGTAAGGTAATATAGGAAATTCTTGCGTGGTATAAGGGTATACACAAAATTCATGTACTGCATAGGAGTAGATTGAATAATGGTATCATGTATAAAGGTATCTAGTGTAAAGGCAAGGAATTAAAACCATGTGTTGTGTAGGGTTAAAATATATAGCTTTGAAAGTGTAACATAAACATGCATAAAGGTAAACATAAGTTTTAACATGCTATGTTAAGGTACAATTAAACTTACATGAGGGTAACCAAGGCATGTTTAACTGTAAGCATAATTATGTTCAAGGGTAACCTAGAAATGAATAAAGGTAATTTTAATCATAAATGAGGGTCAAAATAATAAATCATAGCTCATGTAAGGGTAAAAGTGAGTTTTGTAATGATAAGAAACTAAAATCAAAGCATGTGTAAGGGTACATAGAATTTTCATAAAGGAAAACAATAAAACATAAAGCTTGTATAAGGGTGCAAGGGAAGTGGTGTAATGGTAACTAAAAACATTAAAAAAACATGTGGTTAAAACCTATATTTTAAAATTTCACACAATGGTATGAAGTAATTTATAAAGGATATTTAAATGTTAATAAATATTTAGAAAATTATATTTTAAACAAAAATAATTAAAAATAACCATATTGAATAATAAGAATAATGAAAATAAAATATGAATAACTGAAAAAAAAAATTAAAAAAATATATTATAAATAAAAAAATATTGTTAAATGAAAAAAAATTAATATATGAAATTAATATTATAATAAAAATATAAACAATAAGAATGATTGTGATCGTTAATGTAAAATAATGGTGAGAAGAACAAAAAACTCCACCTTTTTAATGATCACAAATACTTGAATAAAAAATTTAAATTAATCAAGAGTAAAGAAGGAAAACAGCTCCCCCAAACATAACTCCACCTTCTTTGGGATAGGATAAAAAAAATAATCCCCCTATAATATTTTCAAAAAAAATCTATACATGAGGTTAGATAACAAATAGATAAAAATTAAATCTATAATTATCATTATTAATAATCTTTTGAGGGAGAAAAAAATGGAAGTTTGTAAAATATTTTAAAAACATGAAATAATTTAGAAGAGGAATTTAAATAATCAAATATATAATTTAAAGAAAAGTTTAATAGTTAAAATAAAACATTGAAAAATATTTTTTTTTCTTAATGATAAATATTTGTGTTTGAGAAAAAAAATTGAAAGATGATTTTGAAAAAAAAAATATCTCTTCTATTATTATTTTAGTATTAACAAGATTAGATCTCCCCCCCCCATAATTAATGAATTAGGAGAGTTTAAAGGGATCATAGCCATTAAAAGGGAAAAAATTATAATAAAGAGTTAAAAAATTATTATTTTGAAAAATTATTTTTATTATTAAGGATTAGTGAGGATTTTATTAATAAACCATATAAAATTCCCTAGGAGTGTCAAACCGTGTGTGAAGTAAAGGCCTACTCACCATGCCTATAAAAGAGAAAGGGTTTTCAAACCTCATCAAATATTTTTTGGGTAAATCCCTTGGAGAATCTATACCAGAACCACATCCACTTATTTGTATCCATATAGTAATGTTTAATCTAGTATTATACTCATATAAATTTTCCAAAATAATGAAAAAAATGAAAAAAAAAATTATTTTTTATAGAAAATAATTTTAAATCTATTTTGGATAAATTTTTAAAAAAATTGATTTCAAAAAATAAAAAATACTCATTCATTCCAGGATATTAACATATAATAATCACAAGCTAATAATACCCAAATAACCATAAATGATTTAAAAATGATCAGGAGAGAGGGGTTTCGTGAATATATCATAAAGTCAAAGGTTTCTACAAGAAAAGTCAAAAATGATATCACTATTTTGAAAATGAACTAATAGAAAATGGTGTATCAATTCAATTTTATTAGTGAGAAAGTTTTACATTGAATTTTTAGAAATACCAATCACACCAGTGTTGTCACACTTTATTGGAAAAAAAGAATATTTTAGCACAAAGTACACGAGAGTATGTTACATCCATGTCACTTGGATGAAAAAATCCCAATATCTATGTATTAAACTATTACTATAGAAAGAGAAATATATTTTTTCTTCTTACTAATACAAGATATAAGTTATTTTATTAATAGATGATAATTTCCGCTATTAATTTTCCTCTCTAGTTGGAATACACTAAAATTGACACAAAAAATGTTCAAAAGAGGGTTTCATAGGATAAATTAATCCTGTGTTTTTTGTTCCTTTCCAATAAAAAAATTATTTTTATGTATTTTAAATGTTATTCCATTAGATTAGATTAAAAATGAGCACAAATTCATATATTAAACATGATGTTCATATGGATCAAAGTAAGGTAATATAAACTTCCAATCATACATTGATAAAGCTTGTTTTTAAAAAATTTATCGACTTCATCCACCATTAGATTAAAATTTTTACTCATCAATTTTTTTATTTCTTTATCATGATCCTTGAAAAATTATTTACAATTTCACTAGTGAATTTAATCTTGTTTAAAAAATTTCCATCTGAATTTTGGGAAATTTTAAAACCAAGGAAGGATTTAAGTTCTCTCTTAAAACTAATTTAAAAATAATTATTAATTAAATCTGAAAATTCATTTCATGTATTTTATTTATGAGACCTAGAAATAACATATTCAACATAAATTTTAATGATTAGTAAATTATTTTAAATGGTTTTTATAAAAAGTTTTGAATCTATTTTTCCCATTTTGATTACATTTGAGTATAATTTCTCTATAAAACTCATTAATTATAACTATTTCCATGAATATTATTCAACATATATTCAATTCACTTTAAATCAATTCTTATATATTATCATCAAATCCAATATATAAAATAATGGTGGAAACATTCACTCCATTTTAATTATGTTCATAATATCTAATAAAATTCATCTTTTCTTTACACCTACAAAAACCATCAAAACCAAGTATGGATTTTATTTTCAACATATTGTATCCCCCTATTAATAAAATAAAAAGGCTATTCTTCCACAATCCTTTATAGCTATCAACATCATTTTTTAAAGGTTTCCTTTGTTAATTTCAATTCCCATTCTTTTCATAATACTTATTTCACCAATTATTTCAAGATATCTCATCACCTTAACATTATTTCAAAAATTATAGATATTGAAAAACAATGTTTTCCATTAATAATTACCCCAAAAACTCCTCATGTGATTATCATTAAACACTTTAAAACTTCCCTTTTCTAACTTTTCTTAATTCTTCAAATTCTTTTCCTCTCATGTATTAATGTTTCATCCATCCTTTCTAATTATAAATAGTAAATTTCACATCTTGGAAATTATTTTTCAATAAATCCTCTAATTATACTAAGCCTTATCTTAGTGTAGGAAACAAGAGTCGATGTTAAAATTTTCTATCAAATTCATATTATTCATGAAACATTATTAAACTCTTGAGCTACCACAACTCATGTGTACTCAAAAAAAATATCATAAAACCGTAAGAACATAAACATTAAAGCACATGTGTAAGGAATATACCACTTGAAATAAAAATTTGATACCACTAATTGATGATAAAAAGAGATTCCACTTAGAACCCATATCTTCCCAATCAGTGCAATGTACTTCCTTTTTCCAAATTAGGCTCATTATACATTGATCATTGATCACTAATTCCCTCTATCCATATTGACCACTAGACACCATAATTCATGATGATCCTAATTTTGTAAGAGCACTTCATATCTCTACTTATTCATATTATATCCTTCCTTTATTAGCATCATGGTAATATAAACAAAAAAAAATCAGATAATATTTTATATTTAGTTTATAAATAGATAAATTAATAACTCCATGAATATTGATACTCTAATAAATTGTTTTCTATCTCCATCTTTAATGATAAATATTTTTTAAAACATGCCTTAATAACTTGAAGGTCTTATAAAAAGTTTTTTAACACCATTTAAGGGAATGGAACTCAACCTTGGTACTTGGATCACTCCAAACTAGAATTGATACCAATTAAACTTTATTATCACAACATGATTACATAGATTCCATGATTGATTCTTCACTGTGACTGATTTAAAAACACTTCTTCATAGATTTCATATTTGGCACATATTTTATCTTATTTTTTTGTATCCATTTCCAAACTAGATATATTTCACTAAATGTTTTCACTGGTAGTGAGTTTACTTTTTTCAGTATGTGTATAAAAATTTAAACGTATATAATCAGGTGAATATTTAACTTTAGATTCACTATCATTATTTATCTTTCACATTTAAATAGCTCCATATTTTAATAAACATGCATTGTATATCCTCAATGAACTGTATATCCACCTTAAAAACAACATTTATTATATTTAATAATAGATTAAATTTAGAGAGGGTTACCTGAAGTATTATTCAAGTATGTAATGGTGGATAGAATATATAATAAAAACCTTTTATTTTAAACTTATTTTAGGTCTCCTTTTGATGATCAACAGTTGGAAAATTTTCTTTTTATAAATTTGAACCTAATTTTATTTTATTATATAGCTTGATGTTTATTAACTTAGAGAGAATCAATCCATTATAATAGTGATCTTTATTTAATGTAGTAACTCTACATATTTTTTCATGCAACTTTCTCTATGTAAGGACTGATCCAATGATCTTCTATTTATGATTTGTACTATATGATTATAACAACCTAAACCTATATCTTTATTATTCTCCATGAATTATAAGTGATTAAATTCTTCTGTATTCTTCTCTCTCAAAATAGTAACATCATATAACACCATGAATCTTGTTTTAATTGAACCAAATTACTCTTCCCTTCTTTTAGAGTTCCTTCTTTTCATAGGAATGTAGAGTCCTATCTTGATATCATTAATTGTTTTTATGGTGAAATTACATTAAAAATGACCAAATTTAGAACCAATATAAAACCTTATAATATAATTATACCTCTTGTGATGTTTTTATCTTGGTTAGGGTGACATAGTAGTATATTCCACTCTATTATTGAGGTATATAGTTTTTATTCAAACGAAAAAGTGTGTCTACTTTTCCTTAAATAATAAAATCATATTACACTAATTCAAATAGAAATTTTTTTATCAACTCTAACTATTTTTTCTTATTTTTCTCAGAATATGGTTTGGTTAAATTCATACTCCTAGATGAAGTTCTAACATGTGATACTTTAATATTTTTATTATTTGTTAAAGAAATATTTTTTTATTAGTCTATTTAATTTATAAGTTATTCCCCTTTAGTTGGCCTTCAAAATATTCAACCTAATAATACAATTCACTATAAGAAGTATTAACCTATTCTTCATTATATTCACTAATTAAAGTAAAAAATTAATTATGAATTTTATTATTTTCCAATTTTTCTTTTTTCAATTTACCAAGTTCCACAAAAAAGACACTTTTCACTTCATTTTTTTCTTATTTTTGTGATGGTTTCCTATAAATATATTATGATGTAACAACTTACATCACATCTAGATTTCAAGAGTTGAATGTTAACTTTAAAATATTGAATATCCTATTATTTGTTTCACCAAAAAACATTGGATTTACCACATGAAATCATTTCCTCATCCTTAAAATATTTCGGTGAACTAAAATATGTATCTTAAATTTTAAAAGGATTATCTCCTATTAGGTTAAAATAAAATAATAATAAATAATAAATTTTGATAATTTGATAATAATATTTAATTTCTTTGTATCCTTATTCATATTCTTATACCTTTAGTTTTTAGAGATGTTATATGCCTCTTTAATAAAATTCGCATCCAAATTATCCGCTAATTTAAGAACATAAGTTGAAACAACTTGATTATCATATTTTAATAAATATTTATTTTTTATATAGATCCTATAACTTTATCCACATGTCTATAAAAATATTTAAGTTAGATATATTTTTTAATATATGATCTCATAATGAATCATTTAAGTCTTTCCTAGTAGTGGAATCATCCTTAAAAACTCTATTGATCTGATTCCTACACTATTCCATGCTAGATTTTCAATATTATCCCATATAATAAAATACAATAAGGGAGACCAATATTTTTTTCAATGCATGAAAAAAAATCATTGATTTAGTTAAATGAGTTCACTAAAATATTGGATCCTTCATAGTTGAATTCTTTTCTAGTATAATATTCACAAATTAAATATGTTCAGGTTGAATAATATTAGAAATTTTTTGGATCTAACGCCACTTGTTGGGGCCTAATACACCCTTTGGGGGTGAATGATGGTGTTAAAAAATTAAGACTTTTATTTTTTCATTATTTATATTTTTTACTTTTACGATCCCTCTCTTATGTTGGTAGGAATTCATATTAAACCTATGGAAGGAATTATTTTATAATTGATATCACCCACTGAAAAGAGAATAATAAATATTGAAATATATTCAATGAAGACTATAATTTTACATTGTTCACCCAAACAAGAAAATATAAGGATAACACATAGATGATCCATTGATTATCAAGGATGAAATATTAATTACCATTTTATTAAAATAATTTTTAAGGTAAAACTATCGATCCATGGTCACTCCCTATTCTCTACAACATACACTACTTCTATAAAGGATAATGTATATTTATAGAAGTGAGTTTATCTTCAAGACCATCATGGTATGATCAAAGTGGTTTAATATCTAATTTCACATTATTGTTATATGATATTTAACAGGATAGAAAATTTATTATTTGAACTATATGGAGTCAACACCTCATAAATGGGGGTTGGGTTTATGTCTTAACTTGAAACACAATTGCACTTCTTTTAGATAATGATAACTCCAAAATAAAAATTATAATTTATCATTTCCTCATTCTACGATTAGGGGTAGCACTGGTAAGCTTCTATATTCTTCTCCCAATCCTTCCACCTTCAGTTCCTTCTAGTTGTAGAGACTATAGATTCATCCATTCTTTCTCTATATCTTATTTACCCAAAAACCTATTTTCACAATATGAACGTTCTAACTTTTGTATCTTCCTGGTTCTGATATGTTAATGTGGATCTCTATATCTCTTTATCTCTATCTATATCTAATTATTTTATTTATAAACCAATATATAAATTTAGTATTTTCACCGCTTTTTCTTTATAAAAATCATGATAATATAATATTACAACTATCTCCCCACTTTTCTAGAAATTCTTCATATAGAACTTGTATTTATGATCGACTCTAGGAATATACAATGAACATTTTAAAATAAAATTCACTCATATTGAGATTTTAGATAATTTCCAAGTGTTCTATTCATAATATTTTTCCATTCAACTAATTACCCTATTGAATAACTCCACCTGATTCAGACTTAAATTTACAATATGCTTCATTTTTCTTCTTTAAATCCAAATTCATCATGTGTGAATTATTTCACTACCTTCAATACTTGATTTATATAATTCTAAACATATCTATTTAAATTAAACTTTAACTTCTCTAAGTATCTCACCAAGTTACATTTATTTAAACAATCATTTTTATGCCCAAATAATCACATAATTAAAGCTTGTTTAAACATATATAATACCATGAAATCATATCTCTATTAAAAATACTCCTTTAACTTCAGAAAATATTTCAAAACATAACACATAGGCTTCACATTATTTTTTTAGATTCATAAAAACTCCCCAGAGTATTATACAAAGACACCCTTTCATATAAACTCGCATATTTCTTGTGAAAACACCTTTATTATGTACTATTTATGAACATGTTGTTTCATACAATAAATTAATTATATAAATCACCATGATCTATCATATTATATGAAAATATATTAGTTTTAATTTATATTTTATCGTAAATAATTAAAACCCAAACTCATGTAACCAGAATGTGAATAATGTGGGCTAGAGCCAAAAGAAAACTTAAGGACAGTCATTTTCTTCATTTTTGAGTGTATTTATATATGCCTGAAATATTACCACATAAATACATTTAACACCACTTTATTCCTCAAACTAAAACATGTTTTATTAGTTTTAATGTTATAACACAAACCGAATAAAATCCCTTAGGTATCTCTCTATACCGATAGTTCATGTACTTCCCCGTATATGCTCTCTTGGCCTTCAAACGTGCCAGTGCCAATTTCCATGAGCGATAACCTACACTCCTTATACCTATTGCTATCCTTAATAGTTGAATATTATTACTAATTCATTAGTTCCTTGATCTAAAAAACTTTTTATATATTGGAAATATTTTTCACCATCACTTTAAAAAAACATATCCAAAACAGAACTGTTCAATATATACATATTTTGTATCCAGGTCAAAGCAACACCAAGCCTTATTCATATATGTATTCTTATCCCATTAATGAAACTAACTAGAATAACTTCTTATTAAATTAAAGATATATTCATGCATCAAATTCATAACAAATCCATGTATCTATTTCAAAATTCCATGAAACATACCAATTCCACTATGTAATTCCCATATAATGAATATAATTTCTCCATAAAACTCTCCACTTGTAATCATTACCACAAAACTTATTAAATATAAATAAAATTGAAGTTCAATAAATTATTTTATTTTGAAAAAATAATACAATATATAGACTCATGGTTTCAAAAAATCCTAAAATAAATTTTAGAAACAACAAACCCTATCTTTCTATAACCTTCTCAGGCAGTGAAACAAATAGAAAAATGAAAAACAAGAGAAAAGAGGAGTTTTATAGGTGTTTAACTTGAATAATAATCACTAAAATAAGACTAAATACTATAGAGAGGCCAATATTAAGAGAGGGACAAGAGGGGAGACACCTGGAAATCCCAAGAAATTGAATAGGAGGAAAAAGGGGGTTAAAAGGTCTTAAATTGAGTGTGGGTATAACAATAATTTCATACTTAAAAAAATATAGGAAGTTATCTTGGTTTGGTCACATGTTTCGGGAAAATATGTGATAACCATGAAATAACAATGAGATTTTTGTTGTGTACCTCATATAATTAGACAGCATGGTTACTCCTAACTATACAGTAACCACTAAGATAACACTCTATATATGATTAAATCATACAATTCCTCATAACTGTTTGCTAACCATACAACATTTTTAAACTATAAATTTAATACTTAAGATTAGACCAAATATTTTATATACTAACCATATGTATAATTCATTCACATAGTTACTTCTAACACTGAAAAAATCATGCACCTCTACATGAACTAGAAATTATCATGTAAGGTTAAATTGAATGTTTTCTACTAATAGTGTGCCAACTGCGTGACAAAAAACATTTCCAATACTTAGATAAATTCCAAATCAGACTTCTCCAAGTCTATGGAAATCAATAAATTAATTAGTTAACAAGAAACAATAACACTACAGTGTGTAAATTTTCCCCACCTTATCAATTTCTATCTATATAAATTATTAATATAACAAGTTAATTAGAGAAAATATTACATTTAAATTCCTTATTAATTTCATTGATCAAAAAACCTATGGATCATATGAAATTCAATATAGAATGATATTAAAAAATTTATTATTACAAGAATCAGCAAAACTTTTCTAGTTATAACCAAAAATCATGTTTTTTCATTATCGATACAAAAGTCAAGTGTAAAACACATACCCAACACTTTAATATACAGGTGACTATAAAATATTCTACATTAGATTAACTAAAAAGGTGATTCAAAGCTAATAATACCTTGGACTATCATTGGGTAGGGTTGTTTTATGGAATTAAATACCTCCACCTAGAAGTCATGCATCACTTCATCCCCAATGAAATAAAGAAACAAACCGTGATATTTCCTTAAAAAAGTAAAAGATCATTTATAGTGGTCTCTCCACCATACTAAGAATTACTCTATTGCACTAATTTTATTATAAATTAATTACTCTAAAATATTCAATCATTTTTCTTTATCAATCAGGTGAGACAACATTAATTCAAAATTAATGACAGAAGTAGGATATAGAAATTTCCAATACACTTTTCATTAACGATTCAACATAACTATTATAAATCTTTACCAAAAATAGGCTTCATCTATTTTACAAGAATTAGATAATAAAAATTTTAATCATCAAAAATATGGTAACCTACTTTCTCTAGATATAATTTTAATCCAAAATAGGAAACTCCAAGTTGAAGATAAGAATGAATATATTTTTCAAAATACTAATATTTTATAATATCATTGAAAAATTTCCCAAGTAGATATTATACAATCTAAATGAAGTGAAAATCGTAATCTAAAACTAAATATTGTTTATAGCCCACCTCCACTAGTACTCCTCTTTGTATGGAAATGGATGTAGGAGTGACCCCAAATACTATATCTGATAATTCATGGGTTAGAAACTAGAACTGATGGTATTGAACATAAACATATGAGATTAATTACCCTCAAATTCCTAGGAAATATTATGAAAATGAGTAATAAAATCCATAATAATATATAAACCAAATAAAAATTCACTATATTTCACAAATTGAAAACAAAAAAGAAAAAATACCATACAAAAAACCTCTGAAAATATTGAAAATCCTACTTTATCGAGTAATGTATAGCTCAATCACCAACACCATCATACTAAATTCACTCGTAGAAAAATTGTCTTTAACATCGGTTTTTTTATTTTTGACGTTGGTTTTTAACCGACATTGAAGTCACCGACATAAAAAATATAACTTTTTACGTTGCTTTTTGTAAACTGACACCAAAAATCTATTAAATTTGATTCTTAGCATCAGTTTTTTAAAAAACTGATGCAAAAAAAACTCATTCATATCATTTTTGGTGTCAGTTTCCTTAAAAATTGACACCAAAAAATAAAAAAAAATGGCGTCGGTTCTTCAAAAAAACCGATGCCATAAATGAAAATATATATTTTTGGCATAGGTTTTCAAAAAAACCGATTTCAAAAGGTAATTTTTTTCTTCTATGTTTTAGATAATTTCCTAATCTTTTATTTGACTGGTTGTGGATCTAAAACGGAGTTACGGATCAAAATTTATGGTCGCCGGAAGTTAAACCTTTCAGTATTTTGATTGGCACAACTCATTTTAAAAAAATGATAAACATGAATTAAAATCATATACACAAAATGAAATAAAATAAACACAATACTTCGAACATATTTCAATGGTTTTAGGAGCATCCATAAAAATTATATGTTGTTTATAATCATATAACTTATATTTAGAAATAAGAATTAATCATCATTATATGAAAGCTAATCGAGTTGTTTAGAAATGAATGATAATAATAATAAAGAAAATAAATTAATAGAATATGTACCATGTTCAAATTAATGATTGAAGATGCATTGAAAAACCGATTGAATCGAAGAGGTTGAAAATGATGAACGAATGGGAAAAGGGATATATATAGTAAATGAAAATATTTTTAAATGCGTTGTATGGAAATGTAGGCGAGATTTTAAAAAGTTAAATGCGTGTTGTGAAAAAAATTGAAATTCTAATCCCATGTTACTCTTTGGCGTCAGTTTTGTTTGAAACCGACGCAAAAGAGGATTTACATTGGTCTTTTGGCATCGGTTTTTAAATAAAACGATGCTAAAATGCTAAAACATTTAAAAAACACACACTTTTTGGGTCAGTTTTTAAAAAAACTGACTCGAAAAAATAAAAAGAAACTTTCAACGTCAGTTTTTATGAACACTGAGCCAAAACATTTAAAAAAATACAATGTTTTAGATAATTCTTTAAGCTTTAATTTTACTGGTCATGAATATAAAACGGAGTTATAGATTAAAAGATATGGCCTTTGAAAGTTGAACTTCTTTAATACATCTCTTAGAGAAGATCAACTTCTGAAATTCGTAACATTTAATACGTAACTCTATTTTTCTCAAGGACTATTCAAATCGAATCTTAGATAATTCTATATAACATTATAATTTTTTTAAAATTTTTGGCGTCTTTTTTCATAAAAACCGATGGAATTTTTTTTTTGTTTTTTGTGTCGGTTTTTTTAAAAACCGACACCAAAACATTTTTTTTTTTTTGAATCAATTTTTAAAAAACAGACGTGAAAATTTTTTTCTTTTTAAATTTTTGGAATTAGTTTGTAAAAAAATCAACGTAAAAAATATATTTTTTTAACATTTTAGTGTCGGTTTATTTAAAAACTGACGCGAAAAATGTTTGTGGAGAATTTTTGGCGTCTGGTTTTCATAAAAACCGATGCCATTTTTTTTTCACATCCGTTTTTTTTAAAGCGACGCCAAAACAATTTTTTTTGTTTTTTGTATCAGTTTTTAAAAAAACCGACACTAAAAATTATTCGCAAACATTTTTTACGTCGGTTTATAAGAAACCGACATTAAATTGACAACGTTAAAAAACATTTTTCGACTAGTGATTGATATATATATATATATATATATATGGGTGTGACTGTAAGTATAATCTACAGGATACTCTCTATAACCTCTCAAACAAATTTAGACCAAGTATACAAAATCCCCAGTTAAAAAATAGATAAATCAACTCATTGCCTAAATAAGGTAAACTATATTTCAATCCCCCCCAATGATTTCTCAATGAGTAACAAATATAAATAGGTAACATAGTAAAAAATAATATACTGAATAAAGGTACCCTGATTTCATCTTCCAACTAAATGATTCACCCTAAACCCCAATGAATTGAATCCTAGTACTCTCATTCTCTCCACAAGTCACAATGAACATCCATGGAAACGCATTATAAACACACTATAATCATACATCCCAATAATCATTTATTAAAATTAAGATCCATCACAACTCATGTAAATGCACAATATACCTTAATCCCATACACTCTATGTGTAGGTACACATATAGTAACCATAATTCATTAATACCTGGATACATGTCTACTCTTTAACCTTAAGACTCCATAACCCACGTATACATGTATGCCATAACTGAGAGCCATCACTTCCCATATGAGCACATTTTCTATAATTGTAAGACATCATAGCCTCGATATTCTTACATTCACTTTGTATCTGGAAGAGATAGATAGAGGTAGGAGGAGTAGTCATCCATCTATATCCTCAATAAGCTGGATGTTAGAAAACAACCAGATCCTAGGTCCAAATATGGGCATTGACTACCCCTACTAATTTAGGTGGTAGAGTGTGAGAAATAACATAACATGATTAATATAACAACACATAACCATTCTTCGTAAAACTACATAGGAATTGACCTATTATTAACATCCCATGTGACAACCCATCTACTATTTATAAGGAATAGGATGCTAATACTTTTCTAACCACATATGCATCAAGTTTCTATATTATCATAGAACGTATTATAATAATCAATTAATACTTATTTATTGGTGCTAGAATGATATTTAAATTAATCATATAAGTTAAATTGATTGCATTAAACATTTTAATTCTAGCTACCAAATCCATGCTTGTTACCATATGATTATTCCATTACATTTACCAGTAATAAACATTGAATTTTTAATCATATTCCCTTAATCATATATCATAATATTCCAAGAAAAATTCCCAATTTAATTAATTAATTAATTAATTAATACATTCCAAGATTCGGATCACTTAGACATGTTTATTCCAAATTCATGAAGAAATATAACCAAAAATATTAGGCTATTAGTAACAACTAGAAAATAAATAGTAATTACGAAAATATATCGTCTGTTGGTGACCATCCAATTTCAATTACAAATCTTTCCAGACCATTTATATTATCCTTCCATCAACTTAATCAAACCACCATTTAAAAATATATCATTAAATCTCCTCATCGTATCAACCATATTGAGTTTTCAATAAATCTCAAAAATAGATCTAATATTCATGAATATATATAAAATGTGGAAAACATATTTCTAGTATAGGTAATTATCAATGAGAAAACAATAATACTTTAAGAAATTCATGAAAGAACATAACAAATAATTTTCAAACATATTATTCCTTAACTTACTAATTTCAATAATAATATATCATTTCTATCTTGATTAATACAATTACTTATGTGGAAATATCATGCAAAAATATTCATATTATAACAGCACTTATAAAAACAATAAATATTATGATAAAATGCTCAAACCATCATGTTATTATCTTAGAAAATTCTAAGAAAGAATGATGAACTCAATATAAGATTTATTCTTTTTCATCATTATCATCCCATATTCATATTATTATCAAATGTCCATACAATTTAAAAATAACAAATTTCAAATAATATTATTGAATATGAGGATAAATTTATATTTCATTCATTTTACTTATTTCAAATATTATTATCTTATTAGATTAAACAAAAATATTTACTAATTAGAATAAAAAAATGATTAACCTAAAATTGAACATAAATAAATAATATAAATTATAGGTCCCCTGCCTTGATATGTTTTTGTGTAAGAAAAAAGAGGGGTAGAGTTGTTCACAAAGACAAGATTTCACAAGGAAAATTACTAAAGATGAGGGCATGTACTTATATTAGGGAACTCTATATTCTCATTTGTTCCTCCATGATTGTCCATAATTTGATGGAATTCATGAAAAGAAAAAAATACAAGTTGTCACCTAATGTATTTATAATTCATATTCAAGAAGGGATGAATCCCCCTCTTTAAAACTCATTTAATCAAAACCTAATTTGATATAAAAATATATAGGTGTGATACACATTCATTATTCATGTTGTGAAACTAGAATACCCCAAAAATATTGAAATAGTTTAAATGGAATTTCATTTCAAAACAAAATATCTATTTCTTGTGGTTTTAAATTAATATTCATTATTTTTAATAATAAAATATTTTTTGGTCCAAAATGGAGGATTTTTAGGAGCTATAATATTTTTTAGAAGATAAAACAATTAAGATATTTATATGTTAACAAATCCTATATGTTTTAAGTAATTTAGAATAATTTGGTCCCAAAATTATTAATCTGGGTTTTTAAATAACAATGTTCTAACTATTATATATGAAAAAACTATATTTACACATGAATTAATTATTCTCACATACTAAAAGGTTTATTTTATATATGAATAAAATTACTTTTATGAATGAAAATATTATTTAATGTGTGAAATAAACTAATTTTACACATCACTGTGTGCTAAAATTTTATTCTTACATATCAAAATATTTCTTTTATAAATAGAATAATGACACATATGTATAAGAATATTACCTTTACATATTGAATAAATGACAATTATATAAAAATGTAAAACTCTTATATTTTGAAATTTGAGGAAACTCCAAAGTACATAAGGGTATTTTATTGGATGAAAGGTTAATATTTAAGGGGCATTTTGCAATAAAGGTAATATATAAGGGTCATTTCCATGACCAATACAATATGTGAGGGCCATCTTATACTTTTCCAATAATCATATTAAAACCCAAAAATGAAATATTACTTAAAATAAACACTAATTTACCCCAACCTCTAAGACTACAAAAAAATCCTTAGACCCCCTCAAAACATGATAAATTCCAAGGAATGGTTTTAGAAAAATATGGGCCCATAAATTACATTCCTCTCAAATGATTCTCATCCTCTAAAATCAAAGCCAAACCTTGGAATGAAAATGGAAAATGGGAAGATTATAAATAAAAAACAATACAAGATACCTCTCAAATAGGGATCTCACTATAATAAGAGCAAAACCAACTCAATATGAGAAATGGAAACAAAATAACACAACATTGTCAATAATAACATTAATAAATACAATGTAATGCACATTATATCAATTAAAAAATCATTAAAAAACTTGGTATATTGTGAACAGATTTGTGATTAACATTCCTATGTATACTCTTACTTAACACCATGCCTCCCCATGACCAAAACAAAGGGGACAAAATGCTTATGAACCACCTTCTCTTGGTTATCCTAAATCTAAATAGTTCATTCCTAAAACATTAAATCATATTCCACTTCTAACTCAACTCATTAAATAAAATTGAAAAAATCATGAATTTACTAAAGAAGTTGGTATTAATGGAAAACATATTGGATTCAATACACCTACAGGGGTAGTTCCAATCGATACACAACTAAACTGATGTGCTCAGATACAACAAATGGTCCAATAAATTGGGGTAAAATATTACTCTCATAAAGAAACCTTTACTTACTACAATGATAAGATACCTTAAAGAATAAATTAACATCAATAGTAAACTTTAGAGGCATCATCATATTGTCAACATGTAACTAATGATGATTCTGATATGCTTTAATTGACTCAAAAATCACCTAAACCATCTGTGTCATTATTTTCACCAATTATTTTCTAAAAATTTCTAACTCTTTGACCTTGAAACAACACAAAATTTATATACAAGTACTGGCATAGAATTATTTGAATGGTTATATACCAATGATATAGTGATTGTTATTATTATTAGAAAAATCAACAATGGGTAGGTGTTTCACCTACAAGACTTTAAAATCTAGAGCATATGAACTCAACATGTCTTTAATGGTATGGATAGTACACTATTTATGACCATACATATGTAGATGAAAATATATGATAAGGCATAGATGAGATCCAAAAATCATTTTGTAGAGTTATCCATGCTCAGGAGGTGAAATGGGGATCATGATCAAAGATGAACATCCTCAAAAGGGTACTGGATAGGGATATATTCAACACTTAGGGGGGATGTGGATTAGGGTTGGTGTCATAAAATATAGTTTAATTTTTATCCTATTTATTTTTAACCCTTTTAACTGTTAAGATGAATGGTTCTTTTATTCTCTCCTCTTACTCTCCCTCTTTCATGAAACACACCTAAACACACCCACACAAGAGGCGCAACAGATTTTTAAAAGGCTTAATAACCAATATGGGATGTATATTATTTGGTATGATATATATTCCTCTAAGATCACACTGCCCACTAGAAATTATATGTTAGTTTTACACTATAGTTTATCATTTATGTGTATCTCACACTCAGGTACATTCCATGCCTAACAATGTTATAATTTTAGGAAATAACTGAAATCCTTTCACAAATATAGACTTTTCAAGTTTTTTATATGTTTCCTTGGTCTTCATTTTTTTTCTCTTACATACACCAAATTATGAAATAAATTATTATTCATTTGAATATAATGTAGTTTATACAACTCTTCTTATATTTTACAAAATATTAAATTGTGTACTTCTCCATACTCTTCTTCCTCTTATGCACTTGTTACAAGATTATTCGTTTTTACTATGAAAATATAGAATAAAAAAATGGTATTTCTTCTTCCTAATTATTCTTGTTTTATTTTTATTAATTTCTCAATAATATTTCACTGGATATCCCTCTTATCTTCACAACTTTAAAACACATAGACTCATTAAAATGTGATAAGTTCCAGGTATATTAAACATAAAAGAATATTTCTTCTTAGAATTATATTTAATCACATCTACCAATCATATGTAACGTATTTGAAAACTTTTAATGCATATATATATATATATATATATATATATCATAGAATGGTTGTAACATCCATTATCTCCACCTTTATCATATCTTTATTCCTGTATTAACAAAATACCATGTGAATAAATTTTGAATCTCCATGATTATTGGAATATTAATATACCTACTAAAATTTTTCTTTTATTATCATGAAATTCCTGGAGAAAAAAATGATTTTAATCCTATTTCACTATTTGAAACAATATTTCTTTCTATATAGAACACATGAATATAGACATATAGAAACATCACAGCTTTCTTCATTCACAAATATCATCATTCTTCCTATTTTTATCTATAATACAAAAATTCATTTAAGCATCCTTTAAATTTTGGCATAAATCATACAGGAAATGATTATGGTCATAGATTCATTCGAGGAGATATAAATCACTTTGAAAATTCTTTTTCTTCTTCAAAACCTACAATAATAAATATTAATTGTTCAATATATTTTTTTACTTAAATTTCGGCATACTTGTTATAGGGTGAATGAGTTAAGTGAAAAAACTGATAAATTATAATAATTTATAAGTGATATGAAATTTAAAATATGTATGCTTCCTTAAAAGTATTTTTTTTCATGAAGTCACACAATAAATTCATGAGACATAAAATTCATATGTGCAAGACATGAAGCCAAGGTATATGATCATAAATCCAGATGATGCTCAAAGTCATATGATAATACATTTAAAATCGTATGATATTTTCTCAGTCATATAAACTCATTATTCCCTTATCATATGAAGTTATTTTTCATCCAAGATCTATTTTGTTATTTCAGTCTTCTTGGAATATCCAAGGAACCTACAATATGAATGAACTTCTATTTAATTCACTCAAGATGCTTCTGATTCATTCATATAACATCATTTGGATGAATTCACATAAACATGATCTTCTTTTAGTTCTCATCTTCTAACAATATTCACTATGATTCAACTTATTTTATTTGGATTTAGTGATGATATTCCAATAATGATTCATTATTTCATATTTATCTTCATCTAGTGTACTTACTATGTTCATTTTTTATTCATTATCATCTTCAATAGTAGAACTATAATTGAGAATTATGGCTCGATTCATATTATAAATTTTGAGGAATACATCCAAATATATATAATTATTTACAAACTGATAAATAATAACTTTTAATGATGAACAATAACACATTTAACAGAATACCACATCAATTTCTGAAGGTGTATTTTACTCAATTATCAATAGTAGTTCTCTATGGATATATTGATAAATCCCTTAGGTGATTCCCTACACTATAGGGTCACTTGTGTCACCCCACATGAGTTCATTATATTCTCTTTATCCTATGTTGACCCATAGAGGGGATATTCATTCATTTTTCCACTCTTGGATGGTTGGATCACCTTTGATATTGGTTATGAAGTCCCTTTAAGATAGTTTGGATAATCGGGTGGTTGGATGGTATTGAGTTATCCAAATTTTTTTCGTAACACTTAGTAATTACTTTGTTAAATAACCCAAAATGAGACAAAAAAACTCAATAACTTGCTTCTAATCTACCTTTAAAAACATCTTATTCTTTTTTTATTTTAATAAATAATTCATCGTCATAATCATCATAGAGATATAAAATTTGAATAATAAATTATCTATGGGACTTTATATCTTGAACCACTTTTTCCTTTAGTTTAAATGGATCTCCCATTATTACAAGAAAATAACATTTGTTATTTATCAATGTAGATGCTAACAAAAACTTTAAAACCAATCATTCAATATGGTAATTATAAATTTTTATTCACTTATAATAATAGAAAACATATTTGGAATGATTCTTCATAACATTATTTAGTCAACCAACTAAACTTAAAATATCTTATCATCACTTGAACACCTTTGTTTTATGTTGACATCAAGAATCATTAGAATCTTCATATTCATTAAAAATTGTTGAACACGGAAACAATATACACAAAGTGAAATCAAACACCTCCTAATTATTATTTTTTTATCAATACACACATAACATGATGTGTTAATATTTTCTTACTCAATTTATAATTTATTTACCTCTTTCTCAAAAAACATTATTTCATTTTACTCTCCCCCTATTAATAGGAAATAAAAATTATTTTAGATAAAATAGTACCATTCCATAATTTAGAAATGTTCCATAAACTATTCCACTCTAAGCATTATTAAGAGAAAATTGGTGTATAAAACAATAGGGGTTGATTTAAATTACAAGGATGTCTATTAACAAAATAATATAATACAAACTAAAATAAGATGCTCAATTACTTTATTAAAAGTTGTTCACTAATTTTTAGAAAGAGAAAATTTATTGATACCAATTTTGATAAAAAAAATTCATGAAATATATATACTTGATTTCATTCACTCACTTCAACACATTGGTCAAAAACATTAAAGTACAAATAGTTTTTATTTAAACATCATATAATATATCTTTATATTTTTTTAAAACTATCATTTTTATTTCATTGATTAAAAAAATTTACTCTTCAATATTAGATTCTTTTTTTATGTTACTATATATGAGATAAAGATAAATCATACCCCTTCCAATGACATTTGAACAAGAAGTTTCTAAAATATCCTAATATTCATGAAAGAATAATTCAGGAAGATTATTCACGATCCACTTCACATGTCTCCTCCTCAAGGAGATAATCTACATAACATTTATCATGGTGGGTCTTTTCAATTGATATAATTCGTGATTTTTTTAGTAGATGATTCACTAAATATAAATTCTTTCCTTGTGTTTTCCATATTATTAAAATCACACATCTTAGGTTCTTCCCCAAAGAAAACGTTTCTCCTTCAATTGCCTATATTTTAAGGATAAATACAACATACATTGGTAAAGCGAATAAGGAGTAAGTTTTTTCATATTAATGTGAATAAAAAAATTAGAATATTTTCTCAACCATGTTGCTCTATTCATCATATAAAAAAATATTTCTTTCAAAAATGATTTAGTTGTATATGGCATGGTAGTCATGAAAGCTTATCCATTCTATAGGAAACTTATTTCTTATTTGTCCTTTTGACCAAATTAATATTCAACTAAATCATCATATTCTTTAAAAAATCCTATTATGTTGGAAATATTGTAAATAAATTATTAATGGTGTGTCCATGTTTACTGAATAACCCACACAGATATTTTGAGATGATTCGATTGTAAGTGGTTAAACACCTATCATGAAATTCAGGGTCTTCAAATGGAATCCCTTATTTATATCTATCATTATCATTCACTTTGGATTCCTTTATTTTCTTTTCTTTTTACAAATCAGCAGGCCAAATGAATAAATAATATTTAGGTATATTGCAACTTTCATGGGATTTTACACATTGAATCTTTAGAGTGTTTTTTATATATTAGTTCCTTTTCATGAATCACTCTTTTTTACCTTCTTAGAATAGCTTTGATAATGATCAACATTTTTCTTGTTGTCCAATATTGGCTCATTATTCTTTTGAAACTTCTTGGGATTACTCTGGGATGAAAATTTTTACATCTTTTTACCCAAGGTTGTGTCTTATTTATTCCTAAAATTTTATATATTTATTTCAATAATTTTATTTTATAAATTCTTATATAATCATTAATTATTTATTTTAACACAAAAATTAAAAACATCACAAATATTTTCATGCATTTTAAATCTATTTAAAGTTGAAATTTATTTTAATCTGTGAATTTTGAAACTTCTTGGGACTTATCCACCTTTAAATTAGCATAATTTATACCTATGAAATCAATAGATTATAAAAAATATATATGTTCCTAAAAATGTTACAACTCAAGAACTAAAAAAATATTGATCTTCTTTTCTTTATTGTAATCTACCGATAATTTCAAGATCATGATCATGTTGTTTTTAAAAGAGCCCAGAACAACCTAAGAGGGGAGGGGTGAATCAGGGTGTCAATTTTTTTTTATAAAAGGATATATTGTGTTCCCACATTGGTATGAACCAGTTAAACCTTCCTAAAGATAAATTTAATAAAACAAACAATCACATGAAACGAGATGACACAACAATTTTACTTGGTTCACCACTAAGGGATAGTCCAAGGAGAATACACCAAGAGTGTGTCGGTAATACCAAAATCCACTAATCTTCACTATTTGTAGAGTAAAAAATGTTAGACATAGTCACTATATTCCAGGCTTATTTCATTTACAATATTTTAGGGATAGAACACTGCGTCCCTCAGAGCACTTTTGTCGAATCCCCCTTGCTCATTGTATTGGGTGAAGTCTCACTCAATTTATTTACATGAAGGTCTCTTAAATATATTTTCATGGAAGTATTTTTCTATTTCTATCATGATACTATACTTGCATTGATTTCTTGAATAAATACACTTTAATGCACTAAATTAACAAACCAGATAAACAAATAATTTTAGAAGCTCAACACTACACTTGCGTGGAACAACACTTTTGGCACACAACTATGTGGATTTTTGTATAAGCTAAATTTTTCACAACACTAAATTTCCATGAAAACCTTCTCTATCATGCAACCCTTATATGTTGTGAAACTACACTGTATGTTTCACTTGGTCTTTTAGAGAAAAAAGGAACGCTTGCACACAATTTTTACTCTCCACAATTCATTCATGAAAAACTCCCTTGCACGTCGAGATAATGGTTCTTCATTAGAAAGACTTCTTCCATCTTGAGTGAGGGGACTTTCATATTTATAGGTATTTTGGCGACCTTGAGTGCACAACACAAAAATTTCCCCCAGTCACGCTAGTCCATTCTCTCAATCCCCTGTCGTGCAATTCACCTTGCACGACAAATCCAAAACCTGTACCCCCTTCTTTCATTTGCTAAATTTTGTTGCACTAATCTTGAAAAACATATGGTGTGAAACTTTCTAAAAATCATTATGATTGGTGTGAAAATCACTTTTCCGAAACACTTTTCTCCATTCTCCAATTTTTGGACACATAAATTTGTAAAACACTAGGAAATAAAACCCCCTTAAATATTTTTGTCTACTTGAAATGTAATATCTCATTCCTTAAAAACTCTCTGATCTTCCAAGAGAGGATTTAAAACAATCACAATCCATTCTCCATTTACAGAAACGAAAAGACATGGTTCCAACAGTTTTTCATAATTTTTCAATATTGGATAGGATTATTTAAGGTAACCATCACTTATAATCCATATTTGATCTACCGTATACATTGTAGTAGGTTTATGTACAATTTTCATTATATATATTTCTATAGATTTTGTATTTAAACCTGCACTATTTATAGAAGAATATTTAACACAGACATTAAATTTAGGAATGTATGGTGAATTATTTTTTGAGCTAACTTGAGAGTGATCATTAAAAGATATAATGATGTTTTTTCAACATAGTATTATCCTATTAACATATAAATCCCCTATAGATAAAGTTATGTTAAAAACACCTCTATCAAAAACTTCTTTTATATACATGGTTTAAGAAATTTCAAGATTTTCAATCTTAATATTTAGTTCACGAAACTTCATATTGAGAATTTATTTCTTATTTTCAATATCCTTAAATATGTATTCAACCCCCTTAATGATTATTTCAACTTAATAATAATGAATCTTTTCCCTTTTTTGTAACAATGTTTGAAACACCTTGATCATCATGGATATGATATCCAACTATGCATCCTTAACATCAATGTTATTTTTAAAAGTTTTCTCTAATGCAAGGATATTATTTTCAAATATATTTTACATTTCATACTTTTAATTAATTTAATTGATATAATATTCTTAAAATTTGGAATAATTTTCTTCAAACACACATTTATAACTCCTTTAGTTCCAAATTTCTTTTAGATCTTCACACAATATTGAATCCTTTATTGTAAATACTTCTCCAATTATTATTATTGCACCTCAAGTTGAGTGTTTTCTTCATAATAAATTTCAAAAAATCCACAAACCAAAAAAAGTAACACTTTTTAAAAAAATATATACCATATATTTTAATGTATCAGTATATATTTCTTGAGAACTCGTATATATAAGACCATCCCCATAAATGCTTTGAACATATTGGGTATATTTTAAATAATAATTTTCACATACCTCATAATCACTTGAGTTTATTGAAAAATTTTAGGTAGAAGGGATATCTAATTCATTTGTTTACATTGAATCACCTATTTTTCTATTACAAGAAAAATATAAATTCTTTTCTTGGAGACCTAGAACATATTATTTTTTCCTCAAAAAGAAAATTGTATTCAGGATATTTTTCTGTTTATTTTTCATTTTCAACATAGCCTTAGAATATAATTACTTATTTATAGAAACAAAAATATAAATTTACTTTTCAATTTGGGTATTAATGGAATTAATTTTAAAAAATAATTATAAATATTCCCTTTAGTCTGAATTTTTAAAGAGATTCAAATCATAAAAATAGAATAACTTAAAAAATATAAAATCAAATCATAGGTGAACCATGATCTAATAAAAATTAAGATGGTTGATTAGGGATATATTCAACACTAAGGGGGGTGTAAATCAATATTGGTGGTTTTAAACCCAATTTACTATTTATCCTTTTTTACCTCTATCACTAATTAAGGTGAATGGTTTTCTTATTATCTCATCTTACTTTACCTATTTCATGAAATACTAAAATAGACACCCACACATGAAGAAAAAAATATTTTTATAAGGTTAACCTCCCAATATGATAGGGCTTGTCTTTGATGTGATATGGATTCCTTAAAGATCACATAATCCTCAAGAATCAACATGTGATATTTACACTATAGTCACCTGATAGTGTATGAGTGTTATTTCAGTACATCTTTATTTGGTGCATCCCACACTTAGGTATATATCACACCTTAAAATGTAAAAATTTTGGGTAAAAACTAAAATCATTTCACTAATACAAATTCTATAAGTTTTTTATCTTCTTCCTTGGTCCTCTTATACATATTATTTTATATGTATCACAATATCCAAGAACTTATTCTTCTTTTGTATACATAGTAGTGAAAAAAAATATTATCATTTTCATCAAAGTATGAAACTAAGAGCTTCTTCATCCTCCTCTTCTACTTTTTCTACACTAGTGTGATGATTCTTCTTTTATCTACACAAATTTGGAATGCACATTCTATATTTATTCTTACTTATTTTTCCCTTATTATTATTCATCATTTCATAGAAATACTATATTGGATATCTCTTTTCTCTTCACAATTCAAATCATATAGATTCTTTAAAATATAAACAGAGTGGGGTCTATTTTATATAAAAATATTTCTTATTATACTTATATTAGATCACACATAACAATAAAATATAACATCTTAGACAAACTATAATATATTTATATATATATATATATATTATATAATAATAGTTATATCTACATTTTTTATATCTTATTCTTGTATTCACAGAATACCACACTAATAAATTTTGAATATCCAAGATTATAATCATTTTAAAATAACTCCAAAATTGTTATCCTTTTATTATGAAGAGAGGAATAGAGACACAAATTCCAATATTACTATATAATTTATCAAAATCACAGACAGTTATGAATGAACTGAAAGAATACAAACACATAGAAACAAATGAAATTTCTTCCTTCAAAAATATTTTAATTCGTACTCTTTCTATCTAGGATGTCCACAGACATTTGAAACACCATCAAATATATGAATAAATCATTCATAAAATATGAGGGATTGGTGATTCCTATATTTCAAGGGAAAATAAATCTTCAAATTATTCTTCATCTTCCTAAGCTATAAGAATTAGGATAAACAAATCATGATGTTTATTTCCTTGATGTTATATTTACTTGGATGAAACTAAATATGTTCCCTGAAATAACTAATAACTTGTAAGACTTTATATGTCATGCAATGTTTAAAATATGTTCACTAACATAAAATTATAATAGTTATTAATTACATATGTAAAATTCCTAATAAATGAAATTAATACATGAAAGACATATAAATAAATTATTTTGGATATAAATTCATAGGATGCTTGAATTCATATGATAATCCCTTCAAAATGTTATGATATTTTATCAATGTTTTATAAACTCCACTATACCTTATCAAATGATTTTTTATTTCATATAATATCTATTATCAACTTTTAATAATCTGTAAAATTATGGTGCGCTTATAGTGTGCCTGAACATCTAGTGAATTGACTCGATCTACATTTAATGAAATTCACACACATTATCTTTCGGTAATTCTCATATTCTTATGGTATTCATTGTGATCAAAATTATATTCTTTCAATTCACTGATTATATTCCAATGAACACTCTTCATTTAATTTTTATCTTCTTATGATGTACTTACAATGTTCATTTTTTCTAGTGATTTTTATCCTCAATAGAAAAACATGACTTGAGAATACAAGCTCGACATGTATTCTGTAGTGTGAAAAATATAAATGAATATACAATTATATTTCATGCTCAATATATCATGGTTTTTATTGGTGAATAGTGTTAAATTTAAACAAGTCCCCCATTGGTTTCTTAGTGAGGATATCACTTGTTTATAAACATCGATTCATCATATACTCCTAATTAATCCCTTCGGTGGTGTCCCATACTGGTGGGCCGCTCATTCTACCCCTCATGAGTTTATTCTGACCTCTTACTCCAACACTGAACATTTTTGGGGATCTTCCTTCACTATGCCACTTCTGGTTGGTTGGATTGCCATAGATCTTGGTTGGTGAGTCTCTTTAGGATAGCCTGTATGATCAGGTTTTTGGATGGAATTATGTTTTCTAAATTTTTTGGATAATTCTTAATATTTCAATTATAAAATAACACAAAGTAATACCAATAACTCAAGAACCATATTCCATCCTACCTTAAAACTCCTCTTGTTATTTTTATTTTAATAAAAAGTTCATCATAACCTTCATTATAGAGATATAAATTTTTATAATAAATTCTCTATGGGATTTCAAATCTTCATACATGTTTTCCTTTGATTATAATTGGAACTCCAAGTATTCCAATATAAAGACATCGTTTATTTTTCATTAACTATAATGAAAAAACATTAAAATTAATCTTTAAATTCATGTATTATAAATTTTCAATCACTTAAATTAAGGAATAAATTATTGGTCATGTTTCTTCATAAATTTCTCATGTCAATAAACCAAATTTTAAATCTCTTTTCTTTAATTCAATTACTATTTCTTCAATATTTTAATCAATCATCATTAGAAACTTCATATTCATTGAAAATCATTGAAAACAAATAAAATATACACAAAGTGTGATCAACACTTTATAAACCCATCCATCCTCATTATCACCGCCATATACTACCTCGATAAGATTTCCACCGAGATTGACTACTTAATTTCCTATAAGTTGTCTGACTTTATCAAATGATATACCATAACCTAGATAAAATATTTTTCACCCTGTTTTTGAGGAAAATCATTGATGAAATCAATATAAATGTACTCCCACATCCACTTAGTGATATATAGTGGGTAAATCAACCCACCATGAATATGATGCAAATCCTTTACATTCTAGAAAACCAAACATTGACACACAAAAACTATGAGTGATATCTTAATCCTAGACCACAAAAATTGAATCCCCAAGAAATTATACATCATTATTGTACTAGGATTAACTACCAAGGGTGATATGTTGAACTCATAGAGAACCACCTCATGCATCACTAAGAAAATAAGAAGACTCCCCAATAGAAACACCATATAATGATAATCCTCAAACCAACCCTTAGGGGAATCACCACAAAAAATATTATTAATTAAAACACCCACCTTAGAATCCCCCAATTGATATTCTTTCATTAACTACACCAAGGATGAAAATATGGTCATCTGGTAGAGATACCCTCTACCATAAATCCCTTCCATTTCATCGTGCATCACTACATGTCCCTCTATTACTATCTATGTATATTTAGACTCACTAACAACATCACCACGTGACTTCATAATTAGCAGTTAATAAATAATATTCCATTTCCTCTGTGTGTAAGAAATATCAAAGTTTTAATCCCCTAATAATTACATGTATTGTAACTATCAAAAGTTTGAATCATTATGGGAGAATATGTATCATTGAATCTTATGACCTATGAAGGCCACAATGTGCTATGAGAAAGATTCACCAAAACATCAGGAAAAAAAGAACCTTGAAATGCTTGAGATTATATGTTGTGTAATAATGTTATTTATTTAATAACTAATAAGAACCATAGGATATGGATTATCTCTGTTCCATAAAAAATCAATTCAATCCAAGTCGCAAATAATCAAAGTAAACCTAAAAAATAACACCATCTGCTACAAGATGAAGGAAAAATAAAAAAAATCTCCTTCAAATACTCAAAATAAACCTTACATTTCCCAGTGCACACAAAATTTTGATCCTTGCTATTTAAAATTTTCATAGTAGTCATATTCTATGAAAACTAACACACAAACCTCCTATAATACCCTAAAATAACAAAAACACTCTAAACTCAATAAAATTCTTGTGGGAAACCCAAGAATCAGCCTCTTTGATCTTAAAATGATCCACATATACTACCCACTAAGATAAAACAATACTAAAAAATATAGCTTATGATCCAAAAACATACTATTCAATAGATTTCAAAACTGGTGATGATACTGAAGAACCTCTAAAATGGATTACAAATTCTCCCAATTCTCTTCTTCAAACCTAGAGTACATAATGATTCCATCAATGAACACCACTAAAAAATTATTCTTGAAATCATGGAATATAAATATCATGAAACTCATGAATATGGTGGTGTATTCATGAAACTGAAGTTCATTACCACAAACACATAGTTACCATAATGACATAATAAGATAGTATTTGATATATATTCATCCTTCACCTACATCTGATAATACCATAATAGAAAATCAAGCATTGATAATTATATTGTTCACACTAACTAATCAAATAGATCATTAATCCTCGGAAGTGGGTAGTGGTTCTTCATTGTAACTTGATTCAAGATATTATAATTGATACAAAGTCATATATTATCATTCACTTTCTTCATGGATAGGACTAGAACACCCCAAGGTGACACACTGGGGTGAATAACACCTCTATAAGAAATATCATCAATCTAAACCTACAACTCCCATATCTTAGAAGGTGTCATAATATAAGGAGAAATTGATACAATAGATAGATCCATATATGACTCTATCCCAAACTTAATCTCACATTGAGGGGGTAACATCACAACCACTTCTTGTAAAACATCATTTTACTCTTCCATGATTTTAGGAAAACTACCCACTAAACTAACATTATACTCAATATCATCTCACTTGTCATAGAGGATAAGGATTTTACATGCCACTGGTCCACTTATAAGTCTCACTCAGAAATGAACTTCTACGTTTCTAATGGGTTGATTAAAACTTAATATTTATAAAAAAATAATTTAGAAACCATATATTCATGATGACCATGATAGAAAATAAAAATCAATCCCAAAAATAGAAATAGAGAACTTTATAAATATACATACCATTCATTAAAGAATCCACTGCATCATCTTAGCCATTACCACATGGTCTTGAGATATATTAGTAGAGTAGGTTAAATCCTCCAAAAGATGTAGGTATCCATAGGTTGTTCTTGAATAATCCATCATATAAAAGTAAATTCTATTATATTCAAGGTTTACTAGTATCTCATTTGAAAAGAAGGAAGAGATAAGTGCGTAAGGAAAATGAGTTTCACCCAAGAATCGTGTTATTATCCCAAACACTATTATCAAATGGTATTGGTTATTATATAGTTTCAAGGTTATTCCTCTATGAGGCATTACATTAACTCATGTGTTATAACACATGAGTTAATGCCTCAACTCATTCATGAATAACCTACATAAATGTGATTCCACTATTGAATTACATCTTATATAGAACTTCATTAAAAAATAGACTATATGGTATAAACATTTGAATGATAATAATTTGTTATTCAGTATTATCTATCAGAATCCTATAATACATAGACCGAATATAGCCTCAATATATTCATTACATGCATACTATGTCATCTCCAAAGTATTCTCAAATAACTAATTTAGATTACTCTAGGTCCTATGTATTCTAAATTCACCACTTGATATTATTCTTGGACCAATGTAGCCTCTTATATTATATACAAAAAAGAATTTAGGTAATATCCCATTAAATATTCCACTTTCACTAAATCCAAAAATTCTTTTTGTCATTTCAAATTATATTAAATCTTATAAAAAACTTGTGAAATTGTAGACAAAAATATATTCGCATATATTTAAAAATACTTTTTTAAAGTTATCATTAACATCACATTATATCACATTTTATGTAACACATTATCAATAACCACCCAAAAACTCATTTGAATTAACATGAATTTTTTTAGAGTATCTCTATGAGTTAAACTAAATCCTCAATAAGAAAACCAAAAATTTTGACCCCATATGACTTTTTATAATTGAATACAAATATATTGGATCCAGAAATTTATGCAATGAATGTCCTATAGAAAATAATTAGTGTTAGTCAAGAAAAAAAGTGATATTAGGTTATCTCTATGAAACACGTGTATCTATATACCCATGTATAATAGTTACATCATGTATTTCTATGCATTCTCATTTGTTCCTTTTATCTATGATTGTAACGTCCTGAATTTTTTAAGAGGTATGGATACTTAATTAACTTTTAAAAACCTATAATTTTATTCTACTAATGATCTTAAGAGGCTATGGATTAGTTTAGAACCATCTGAGTCTCGTTCGTATCTCAAAGCTCCAAATTTTGGAGAGGCAGACTAAGCCACACAATTAGTGCACGGTTAGTACTAAACATGTGACTCAACCATATGGGTTCTAAAAAAACTATAGAGGGGCGCATGGTTAGTTATAACTATGAACCTCATGTTACACAACCATAAGGGTTTCTTCAGTGGGATGGAAGGGGTTGCATGGTTTTTCAAAACCATGCACTCAAGGCCACACCCTTAGTGACACTTAGGTAGTAAGAGAACGTGGTTAGAGTATAGTTTGGAAGAACCATAAACCATGAAAATGGGTGAAATATTAATTTTTACCTTGGATTCATTTAAGTTCTTTACCCACCTTTCTTCTCCCATTTTCATGCATGACTGTCTGGGGCTCTCCTATGGTTCCAACATAGGATTTGAGCTAGGTTTTTTTTCTAAGATATGATTCATTCACCATAAGTTTCATTAGTTAGCTACTAGTATTCCATTCATTCCTCTTTCCTATTTCCTTTTTTTACCTTTCCATCATCTTTACTATTTTGGATAAAACTAATATGCCCAATTTTTAGGTTATTTTTCTATTTTTCTGACTTCGCCCATTCTACTTTGAATATAAAGACAATAAATGATGAGGGTTCATCTAATAACCAATAGTTTGTGGTCTAGTTAATTTCCCCTAATGTCTTGTTTCTTTATATGGTGCACCATTTTTTCATGCACCAGACCCTTTCGGTGATGCCTCATAAATATATAATTAACAAAATAAAATGATATTTTCATTATTAGTGTCGTTCTATCAACCCGAGAATCAATGTTAGAGGAAAACCACCTCAACATGAGCTACCCCTAATGGTGTGCATTCCTTAAAGGGATAACAACCTCATACCTTTGAATTAATTTGAACCACCAGTTCAGGATTATTTAATTAAACCTTATGAATGTAATTTATTATGAATTGAACCTAAGAAAAATGGAAAGACATATGTAAAGAACATTGATCTTCTTATTATATCTTGAATTAACCATATTAAATTAATTGGTAAACATGATTAAAATGAAATTTTTTAATTGTATGAGTTTAGATCTAGCTATGACCATTACATTACACTATGCTAAGAGTAGTACAAGGGTCCTAAGTCAAGGATTCCTTGGACAAGATCATCTAGATTAGAAATTAGAAATTGTAATTTAATTGAAACATGTTGGGTGAGAAACACAGTTTATTTTATAGAATAACTTTAATAAGATTGTTGGTAGGATGCATTTACCCATGAATGGTACATGGTTCTCTAGTAGATTACCTTGGTCAGACTAGGTGGAAAATGTTTTTAATCCATTCCATGGGTGATGCCCAGTTCACAATGTGGTATACCATGGATAGGATCAGAGGGTTTTAACTATATACTATTTTGAGAGTGATACTTCCTTTCCCTATATATAACACCTTAGAAGGACTCCTACAGTGATGGTCATTATAGTGAACCTAGAGTGATAACTGAGTTCATTTTTATGGGATGCCTTGGATGGGCCTAAGAGTAAAAATAATTTAAAACATAAATAAAGGATGCATCTAAAAATATAAATAACAGGCTTTGGTTTAGTCCATTATTTATAATATATTTTTATTTGGTCCTAGTTATATATCCATGATCATATTCCATGAGAGTTATGAAACCACTTATTAGTATGTACAGATGCCTTGGGATTACTCCTAAGGTCTTGTATATTGCTATGTATCTATATATATGCACATATATGTCTATAGATATGTGAGGAATATATATATATACCTTATATATATATACATATATACATATATACAAATATAAATGCAGGTTGACATCTATTCAGAGATATTCGTCTTTGGCCAAAGTAGGTAGTGTCTGTCTGTTATCCAATGAGGTACCCAATCTGATGTGATTTATTTATTTACTTTCATAAATTTATTATTACCTTCACAATGATCATATTATATTCAATTACTGGTAGTTATAGATATATTTGGTGGTGGACTACTTAGTATATATCACAACATAATTGGTCCACTGGTCGATACCTTAATAGGCCTTATGAATGTAGGTTGGGACAGAGGGAAGCACCCATCTTTGGATGACAAACTTACTATCCTAGGATGGAGTAAATTTCTTATGATTATGATGCTAGTAGAGATTTATTTTTGACTTTTTATCTTTTGTATATCATGTTTTATATTCTTGTACCATATATCCTTTTTTACTTCCCCTTTTTATAGAAACATGACATGATTATCATTTTTGTATATGATATTGATTCATCTTCTGCTAGTTTATTACATGTGTATGGTTTATTATTTATGTTTTTGGTTATTTATTACTATTTATACTAATTTTCATTATTATACAACATTGTTCTACATGTCAATAAAGATGGTATAGTCTCCCCACTATACCA
Organism: Viscum album; assembly: GCA_963277665.1. Taxonomy (NCBI): domain Eukaryota; kingdom Viridiplantae; phylum Streptophyta; class Magnoliopsida; order Santalales; family Viscaceae; genus Viscum; species Viscum album. Next base: position 164,069,427 of record OY728140.1, read on the forward strand.
CCATAGACCCTCAATTTTATTTGGTAGCCTCTAGAATAAGGGGAGGCACACTTGAGGTCATGTGTCCAACCAAGATCTTTTAATTTTAAGTGAACTAGGATTGAGATTTTATTAAGTGGTATCAGAGGTCTTTTTAATTTTATCTTATTGTTTGGGTATTATATAGGAGACTAGGATCATGTTAGAATTTGTTAATGAGCCTGTTCCTAGGAGTATATAACCCATGTATTGGGGAAATCCAAATTACATGGGTTCAGATATTGATTTTTTGGTTTGTGCCTATTAAAATTGTACTAATTTCACTATTTGGAGATGCACATGAGTTATGACATTTTTTATTATTTTTATTTTTCCTTTACCCTTGGACCAGTAAGGCGGGGAGGTATCATCTCATGCATAATAATAGGGACCTAAGGATTCATATGTAATGTATATTCCATGCCATATTTATATTAATATGCACATTCCCTGTTACATAATAGTCATGTCTTGATAGTTTTATTTGAAAATTTTCTAATGTTTCATTCTAGGATAAAATAATTTGATTAATTAATGTTTTTGTATCAAACTAAATGGTGTTTTACCATATAGAATTATGTTGAAACATTAATTAACCAATTATTCTATGTTTGATCCATAGACCATTGGTTCCATGGGATAAAATGATAGATGATTTTGATTACATGAATTCCATTTTTAATTTATGAATCATGTACATATATAAATTAGGAATGAAAATTCATTTAATAAAATAATTTTATATGACATGTTGTATCCTAATACTGGATGTAAGAGTTAGATAAAAGTTATAGGACATGCCAATTCCATCTTATTAAGCTTATGGTTTTATAACTTGGGAATGGTGACACATCTAACTAGACTATGATATCTATATACACATAAATTAGTAAAAACTCAATTAAATTTGAATTCTAAAATAAAAATGGTTATCATTAAATGGTGATTCCAATTGAAAAGTAAAGGTTATTTTCCTCTATCCATTGCAATTAACAATCCATATAATAAAACCTATACTGTGTAATGTAAGACCTTGACCCTAACCTGACCTTAGTAATGGGTAATAGGCAGTGTCTCTTGTGAACCATGTGATATTTCTTACCAACTAAACCTTACTTTAGAAGTAGGTAGAAAGGTGTGACTATTCTATAGAATGTGGGTACCTATCCTATTATGATATATGTGATCCCAACTATGTTAAATATTATCTAAGGTTTTAATTTGTAAATTTTATATTTATGCCTCCATGATGTCCTTGAGTCATGCGCTAGAGGGTGTAGATGACTATGCTCCGGAGGTGGTAGACCTTGAGCCACCAATATTTCCTCTTAAATTTCCATATGAGGCACCTTCTAATACTCCTCAATAGGGGTCTAATGATCAGTTACAAGAGAGATTAATATGATTCATCTAGTCTATATAGGAAACTCTATAACCTTCCCCTACTATGGAAGAGTTGATGTGCTAGTTTTAGAAGCAACATCCTCCCACTTTCTCAAAGGATAAAGGTCCTCATAATGTTGATTTATGGATAAAGTCCATGTTATCCATCTTCAAGCATTTAGATATGTATCCAGAGTATAGGTTCAAGATTGTGACTTATATTCTTCACAATTATAATAAGCATTGTGGGGATATTATCACCAAGTCTGAAAAACATTGGGTTATAGTTTGGGTGGACTTTCAAATAGTCTTCTATGATTACTTATTACTTTGATACTAATAGAAGAATAATAATGGGAATTTATACACCTACATTAGGGTTCTATGTCTATGATATTTTATTCTTCATTTTTCATAGATCTCTATTATTTTCCACCAATAATTTTCAATTACAAGCTAACAATAGTGAGACAGTTTGAGGATGGGATTATGTAATCCATCCAATCATAGGTAAATGTATTTATGTTTTTCATCATTTCTGAGATAGTGAACTAGAAACCCATCACTAAGAAAAACCTGAGGGAAGTGGGTGGTGTGTTCTTGGGAAGTTTAGTATCAAGATAGGTATATAGTTGGTATAGTGGAAAGAAATGTCTCTTTAAGCTTGCTCGTAGAGAAAATTCCAGTCATATGACACACACTAACTATTATATGGCATGTGTCCATTGTGGTAGGGTGGGGAATAAAAATCCCTTGTTTTTGAAGGATTCAATTGAGTACTAATATTGTTTTAGGATGGAACACCTTCATCATTTTTACCAAAACTTTCCACCTGTACCGGGTTAGAAGAGATCTCCACATATTCCGCATTCAGGTAAAAGATATGTAGCTCCACATCAGAAATAGAGATGGAATACTACCATTCGATCATGATAAGGAGTTTTATGTGTTTGAGGTTTCCATAATTTTAATATATAGCACCAATAGAGTAGACCTGTCTAGGTTTTTCAAGTTGCATTTCATGGCCACAGATATGGATATAGATATACAATGCATCCTACTCCTTTGGAGAAAATTCCAGATCCTTCAACAGTTCTATATACTATTATAGTAGTCTTCAATTTATTTTCTAACTTGTTCGATATAGGCACTTCATATTCCTTTATATATGTGGAAATTATGGAAATTTTGAGCATAGAAATAGAGTTCTTCTATGGCATAATGACTCTTGAAACACCATTGGGAATCTGAACTAAGAGCACAGGTCAATTAATGGGATTACCCCTTAATATAGGTAGTGATATTTTTGTATGGGATATCATTATACTCAAGATGATGGGTTTCAATGTCATTCTCAAAATAGACTATTTTTTATATTACCATAATCGCATGGATTACTATTATAAGAGGGTTTCCATCACATCACCTGAGGGAGGGGACTATGTTCACAAGGTAAAATGGGATGTATAGGCAAGTAAAGATAGAATGGATCATTCACTACTAAAAAACTGGCTTTATCTATTAGTAGCTAAAAGTATTGATAATGATCCCCTTTTTCAGTGCTAGAAAAGGTGTTGTTAAAGTGGATCTCTAACATGGATTTTTTTAGCACTGTTAAAGGGGTCCATTTATCAACACTTATAAAAAAGCCCTGATAACCCCCCCTAACAGTGCTAGCAAAAAGTTCTAATAAAGGGGTCCCTTTATTATTGTTTGCAATAAAGTGTTGATAAAGGGGGTATTTATCAGAATTTCAAAAAAAGTGTTGCTACTCGCACTAATAAAGGTTATATTTCAAAAAAATCATTAAAAAAATATATAAATATATAAATATATATTTATACTGATATAAATATAATATATATATTTTTAAATATGTTTTAGATAAAGTTAAATAGGCATTTACACTTAATAAATAATATATTTATTGAAAATGGCTTATAAAATAAAAAAAATATTTTTAATTAATACTTTTTAAATTATTATCGAGTAATAATCATTTAATAATAATTAGAAGATAAAAAATCAAAAATAATAAATTAATATCTAAATAGGATGAAAATATAACTCGAACTTCAAACATCCATAACTTTAGTTCTGGGTGTCTCTTTGGGCTTTACCACATATAAAATCAAAGCCTATAAATAGATATATTCCCATGTAACCAGGGGAACCCATGTCATAATTGTTTAGGAAAAAAAGTCCCATAATTCCTCCAAAATTGAGTTTTTAGTTGGTTTACTCCAATTTTTTAATATTCTATGGAATTTCATACCCCTTTAGGGGGTTCTTTTTTCTCATTTCTAGTGGGGACTGAATTTTTTCCTAGGGATTACATTCATATTAATATTGTGGTTTTTAAATTTTATCATTTTTCATAATATTGTTTTATTTATAATTAATATATGTATATTTTCTTATATTAACTTTTAATAAATCACTTGTATAAATAAAATTATCAACATATTTACGTAGAAATTTATTTTTAAATATATAAAATAATTATTAATTATTAATTTTTTTAAAGTAAAAAATTATCCATTTTATTTACCTTATAAAAATGATTTCATATGTATATATATACCTATACAATTAATGTTTATATATAAACATGTTTGTTTCAATAATTAACAAATATATATGTATATATATATATTCTAATATATGTAAATAAATACATATTTTAGAAATTTATTTAAAACAATATCTAACCATTTTTTACATTATATATATATATAATGTTAATATATACATATATGTGTGTATTACTAAATAGATATATATTTATATTATATTATAGTTTTTATAAATGAATATAATATATAATATATTTAAATAAATATACGTATATACGTATAACACACACAAACATATATTTTATAAATTTATTCAAAATAATTATATATATATTCGACTAAAAAAATATATTTTTAAATATATATATAAATAAACAGTTTATCATTAAACAAGAAACAAAGCAACATGATGTAGTAGTAAATGTGTTCTATCTTCAAAGGAGAGATGCAGGGTTTGAATCCAGGTGGGTGTAAGAGGCTGGAAATTTGCAAAGCATATTGATAAAGGGGTGGTGGGGTGAAAAGTACTGATAATGGGGGTGGGGCACTGTTAAAGGGGCTATGGAAGTGATGATAAAGGGGTCAGTCTCATAGATATCCAAAAAATATGAAATTTTATCCCTTTTAACATTACTTTTTTTAGCACTACTAAAAGGTACCTTTATCAGTGCTAAAAATCACTATTATAGGAGACCTTTAATAGAAATAAAAAAGCATTGTTAAAAGGGTCCAATAATAGTGCTAAAAAAGCACTGATAAAGGGGTTATTTATCAATGATTTTTTTATCACTATTAATGGAACCTTTTAACAGTGATTTTTTAGTGCTAATAAAATCCTATGGATTTTAACCACACTCTGGTATTCAGTACTTTTTTAGTAGTGATAAAAGACTATTATAGCCTAGTTAAAGGCCTCCTTTGTAGTAGTGATTCGAGGATGGGTAAAGTGATAGCCTAGATAGTCATTCTATTTATGAGAGATCAAGGAATACTGATTATAGAATTCCCTAATATTTTGGATCATTTTAGGGACTTATTCCATGATGAATTTTCTAGGTTTCCTCCTATAAGAGAGGTGGAGTTCACTATTGAGATATTGATAAGAATGGCATTAGTTTCCATAACTCCTTCCAAGATGGAACCTATTGATCTTTAAGAAATTAAGAAGAAGATAGAGAAATTGTAAATTAAGAGTTTTATATTCCCCAACACATCAATAGAGGGTTTACCTGTCCCTTTCACCAAAATGGAAGACGGTACCCTCAGGATTTGCGTGGATTATTGTCGATTGAACTAGCTTACAATTAAGAACAGATATCAACTTCCTCTTATAGACAATCACTTAGACCATATCCAAGGAGAGATAATTATTTACAAGTTCATTTTGAGTTTTGTCTACTATCATGTTCATTTTAGGATATCAATCATACAACATACAATGTTCTAGAGCATATATTGCTTGTAAGAGTGTCTAGTTATGTTGTTTAGTCTTACGAATGCCCCAGTAGTTTTCATGGACATGATGAATTATTTTTTCAACCCGTATTTGGGATCATTTATGGTAGTATTCATGTATGATATCATGGTGTATTCTCATACTCAAAAAAATCCATTCCAAACATTTTGTGATCATGATTAATACACTGAGAGAGAACCTGTTCTATGCTAATATAACCAAATTCCACTTCTGGATCAACAAAGTTCACTTCCTAGGTCATATCATCTCAGATGCAGTAGTATTTGTTGACCCAGAGAAGGTGAGATAAGTGGTTTCTTAGTAACATCCCAAGAATTTTTTCAGAATACAATGTTTCTTGGGGATGTATGGATATTATACACATTTAATTCAGAACTTCCCATGCATAGTAGTGCCTCTTGTGGGATTGGATAAGAAGGTTTTTATGTTTTGTGGTTTGAACGATGCGAGAGATCTTTTCAGATTTTTAAATGAGGGATGACATCAACATTGATTCGAATTATTCTAGTGTTAGGTATAAGATATACAGTTTATTATGATATTTTAGGAATTTGTCTAGTAGAAGTTATGATGTAGGGAGATCAAGTTATAGTGTATGGATCCCTCCATATGAGATATCATGAGTTGGACAATCCTATTCATGACCACTAGCTGGATGTTGTGGTTCATTCCTTACACTATTCGAGAAATTATCTACTAGTATAATGGTTAATCATTTAAATAGGCCATAAAAGTATCAAATAAATTTCTAAATAATGTGATTTCAATCTCAGAAATCCCAGATGGGTAGATCACCTATATTTTTTTGACATTGAGATAACTTATACACCTGTAAATGGAAATTCAATAGCTAACACCTTGAGCTATAATACTCTATAGAATCTTGTTCAGGGGGCCATTAGTGAGTGCAAGTTGTTGGACCTATTTTTTAGATGCACTTATAGGTGTAGGAACCTCAGGGGAAACCTTTACTAGTATCGTTATCTAGGATATATTTTCTTTTATAGTAGGTAAGGATGAGATAGCTTTCAGATATGTATGTCCTAGTCTTGAGGGAGAGTGTCTTAGGTGATGACCCACCACCTATTTGAGTTATTGATGAGAATGAGATTATTCACTTTCATGGACATGGTTGGGTTCCAACAAATACCCAAGAAGAACTAATGTGGGGATATCATGATATTATTTAGTTAGTGCAACCCAATTTTACTAAGATGTATTAAGACATATGTAGTCAGTATCGGTAGAAAGGTATGAAGAAATAGATTTTATTTTTTATCAAATGGTGATCCACATATCAGAAGTTGAAGGCAGATCACCAGTGGCCTACTAAACTTGTACAACATCTATCCATTCTAGATTGGAAATGGGATGAAACCATTGTGGATTTTGTAACTGTTTTATCCAAATTCCCTTGAGTTAGTGATATGGTATTGGTGATTGTTGAGAGGTTGACATGGTTACACACTTTCTACTAATCAATGATACCTTTTAAGTATAAAATCTTGGAATGATTTACATTTGGGAGATTGTACGCCTTTATGGGGTTCCCCGTTCTATCGTATCGGACAGATATGTTCAATTTAAATTGTGGTTTTATAATGGGTTGTATAAGTAACTTGGTTAATAGGTTCTTCTGATTAAAACATAACACCCTTATACCAATGGTCAGTCTGAGAATATTATATGGGTGTTGTACATGCTCCGAGCATGTATCCTTGATTTTAGAGGATCTTGGAAAAAACACATACCACTCATCGAGCTCACCTATAATAAAATATTTAAAGAAACGATTTAGATGGATCCCTATAAGGACCAATAGAGTATATTGTTCCATTCACCCATGTGTTGGTTAGAGTTAGCTAAGGTAGTGCTACTAGGTCCTCATCTCATCCAAGAGACTTCAAAACAGGTTTAACTTATTCAAAAGTGTGTTGTTATAGCTTAGTCTAGGCAGATGTCTTATACCGATCATCATCATTGAACTTTGGAGTTTGGGGTGGGACATCGGTTCATTATGATTTTTTCTACAAGATGAGGTCATGAAAAAATTTAGAGATAGGGCAAGTTATCACCTTATTATGTTGGAACTTTCAAGATCTTGGAGACAGTGGATCTGGTAGCATATCGGTTTGATTTACCTTATAGGTAATAGGCTATGCACGACATCATCCATGTTTTATATATTTTTAACTATTATTCAGAACCATATAATTTGTTTGATCCTGTGGATATTGATTTAGAGGTATATGTGTCCTTTGGGGATCATTATGTGTGTATTGTTGATCAAAGCATAAAGTATTTTTGAGGAAGTTCAGTTCCTATGATATGAGTGCTATAGTGACATAGTTATTTATTGGATGATACCTAGGATTGGGAGGCTGAAGTACATTCCTAGTGGCTGAAACATTTCTAAGATGATGTTTTACCACACTCAGAAGGAAAACATGGTGATGAGTTGTTTTAAGGATGGTAGGTTATAACATCCTAGATTTTTAGAAGAGGTAAAAATACTTACTTTACCATTGAAAACATCTATTTTAATGTTTTTAGTGTTCTTAAGAGGCTAAGGTGTTGTTTGAGAGTGTTTTGGGATCATTCGGGGCCTAGAGATCCATATTTTAAAGAGATAAACTGAGCTTAATGATTAGTGCATGGTTAGTGCTAACCATGTGACTCAACCATGTGGGTATTGCAAAAAAATATAGAGGAGTGCATAAAAAGTTATAACTATGAAAATTAGGCCACACAGCAGTGCGGGTTTCTTCAGTGGGCTAGAAGGGGCCGAACGGTTTTTCTAAACCATACACCCAAGGCCACACCCTTAGTGGCAGTTAGGTAGTAAGGGTATATAATTGGTGCATGGTTTGTCCAAACCATGAAGCTGAACTATACAACCTTAAAAATGAAGGAATATACATTTTTTCACACCTTCATTTAAGATTTTTACCAACATTTAATCTCCCATTTTCACACATACACACTTAGATCTCTCTCATGATTCCTGCATACGATTTGATCTAGGTTCTTCATCTGATCTCAAATTCCTCTGTCGTCGATTGTGTTAGAAAGATACTGATAATCCCATCATTCTTTTCCCTCTATTCCTACAGTTACCTCTCCAACTTCTATAATATTTTTTTGTGAGATACTTTTCCCTATTTTTTAGAAATTTTCTTTTTTTATGATTTCTCTCAATCTAATTCGAATATGAAGATGATTATGGATAGGTTGTCATCTACCAGCCTAAGGTTAGTGGTCTATTTCTTTTCCCCAAAAGTGTTATTTTTTTATAGGGTGTGTCATTTCACTGTGTACTAGACCCTTTTGGAGACACCTTCTAAATTTCTTATTAACTGTTAAAATGATTATTCCACCCTTATTTTATTCATAGAAAATCGGGAATCAACTTAATAGGATGACCACCTCGTTGAGAGCCACCCCTAATGGTGTGACTTCATTAAATTCCTAAGATCCTCATGCCTTGTAATTAATTTTAACCACCAGTTTAGGTGTATTAAATTTCACCTTATGATTATATTATATTATGAATTGAACCAAGTGAAAATGGTAAGCCATGTGTATGAACCCTTTATCATTTTTTTATCTTGAATTAACCATATTAAATGAATTATCCAATGTGATTAAAATGTATTGATTCAATAGTATGAGTTTAAAGTTAGATATGACCATTCTTTTACACTAAGTTTATGGTGATACAAGGGTCTCAAGTTAAGGATTCCTTAGATAGACTTTTTGATCTTAGAAATTAGAAACTATAGTTGAATTACAACATGCCAAGAGAAATAGGTGGATACATTTATATAATACATTAGAGAGGCTCACCAAGTGGATGAATTTAATTTACCCATGAACGATACCTAGTTACCTAGTGGATTACCATAGATGGGCTTGGTGGGAAATTTTTCTATTTCATGCCATGAGTGATGCCCAGTTCCATATGTGGTATACCCTGGATTGGATCAGAGGATTTTACCTATATATATGCTGAGAGTGATACTTAGGTTCCCTATATAGAATGCCTTGGATAGAATCTTTTGTTGAGGTTCATTATAGTGCACCTCGATCGATACCTAAGTTCCTTTTTATGATATTCCATGGATGGTCCTACGATGCCAAATATTTTAAAAGATAAACTAAGGATGTATCGTCCAATATAAATAACATGATTGGGTTCAGTCTATTCTTTATACTTGACTTTTATTATGACCTAATTAAATATTCATGCTCATATGCCATGAGAGCTATGAAACGCCTTATTACTATGTACGGATGCCTTGAATTTACTCTTTGGGTCCTGATTATTGCTACATATCTATATACATGAACATATATTTCTATATGTATATGATTTATATATATATACCTTATATATATACCTTATATATATACCATATATATATACCAATATATATATGCAGGGTGACATCTGTTCAGAGATATTCATCTTAATCTGAAGCAGGTAATGTCACTCGAGTATCCCATCAGGTACCTGGTTTTATGTGATTTATTTATTTATTGTATTACATATATTGTTACATATACACTTCTCACCTTATATGTACTGAATAGATGTTCTATATGTTGTTGGTGGTTCCCTACTTAGTATATCTCACACCTTGTTTGGGTCAGCATTTGGTACCCAAATAGACCTTATAGATACAGGTAGTGACAAAGGGAAGTCTCTAGATTTTGATGCCTAACTTACTATCCTAGGATATAGTATGGGAGTAGAGGATCGAGCCTATTCTCATGATGCTAATGAATACAAATTTTAGTCTTTTTTATTTTTTATAGTATGTTTCATATGATTTTACCATGTATTCCATTTAATTCGCATTTTTTTAGAAACATGAAAGGATTATCATTTTTTATATGACACTGATTTAGCTTACACTGGTTTATTATATCTAGATGGTTTATTATTTCTACTACTGGTTATTTATTACTATTTCTATTGCTTATCATTATTTCATATCATTGTGCTACACTTTGATCATGAAGGTATATTATCCCCACTATACCACCATAGAACATCATAGTTATTCAGAAGCCTCTTGTATGTGGTGAGGTGAACCTGAGATCACATGGCTTGATCACACCGTAATTCACTGTTTTATTTCACCCTAATACCATTGTATTAAACTGATTTTTCACCATAAATTCCAAATGTAATATCATATTGAACTACATGTTTTATAGAATTATTTAATATTTATCACTGTTAAAAGGGTAAATTATACTTGTTTTGATATTTTCATTGAAGGAGGAGGTTATTTAGATGCCCCATAGAAGATCTAGAAAAAAATGGGCCAAACTGCATGGAATCCCATGGACATATATCCAATATTTTGAACATTATGAGAATTATGTGCCTCCAAATGGGCTTCAACTTTTTGGCCCGGTCCAAAACATCATGATATACAACTCTTCTCAAGGAACCCAAGCCCGATTCATCCATTAAGGGGCCCATTCGAACAATTCTATCCAGGGGATAGAATTTGCATGAAGTCATACATTTGGTTCGGTATTCTGAATATATATTCATTTTTAGATATTAAATGGGTTCTAAATTTTACATTGTGATATTAAAGATATCTCAAAACAACTTTTATCTTTTTTTTCCTGACTAGATAATGGCACATACTAACCCCAAATTGAGATTCCAGTGGTATCACCAAAACTGGGTGCTCAAAACCACATACTATCTTGGCTATAAAAGGGAACCAAGGGAACCTCATTTTTAAGTTCGAACTAGAAGCAAATATCTACCATTTTAGAGTCCTAGTGGAGTCTCTTACTCATCATAGAAGTTATGGAGGGACCTACCATCATAGGGGGATCAATAATGAAGAAGGAGTTCCACTAGATCTTCCTCCTCCTCCTGATGTTAAGCAAAGCGGTGGGTGATCATTGCGAGGGAGCTACACACTTGAAGAGAGAGTTTTGGCACATAATTATATACTATATTGGTGAATCTTGTGGTTTGAATTTTTCTTTAATATATATCCTAACTTGTTTTGATTAATTTAATTAAAATACATATTATTTAATAACCATTTGGTGTGCAATTTTAAGTGTGTGTCTTGTGCTGTTCTAATTTTACAACATAAGAATAATTATCTTTCCAAAACATTTGAGATTTTAATGTTCCATTATAAACATTAAATAATTCTAATGGGATGTAACTTGACTCTATGATTGTTATGTTGTGGTTTAGTTTTAATCACATCATTTTAAGAGGCTTGTGGTTACCCAAGATCATGGTTAACCCACAACAAAAGGATTACACTAAAACCTAATAATAAATTGAGAATGAGGAAAATTTTATGTTCTATAGTAAATTATCAATGGTAAATTATTTATATCATATTTTTTGAAATCCACTTGCTATTTCAACTTTATAACTCTTGAAATTAAGTTACTTTCTTGAAACTGTTTTCAAAACCACCCCATCTTTTAGTGATTTTTATTAAAAATACACACTCAAAACCTATCAACGCTCATTAAGATACAACCAAGGGTATTCCCTAGACTAAAAAATATTATTTAATTCACTATCAACTTGAAGTGTCGTTATATCATAGTCAAATTTTAGAACTGTTTCTAGGGAGCGCTTCAGTTTTTAGTGCATGTTTTTTATAATATTTTTGTAATTTTTGTGAATATTTATTTGTTTTATCTTCTAACTTTGCATATATTTATGTGTTCTGATTTATTTCTTGTGTAGTTTTTTTGGCATGATGCATTCTACTCTAAGAGACTTACCACCTTTCGAACTCTAACCATAGAGGATCCTACATCAGCGACACTGAGATGTACAAGACAACCCTTGGAAGGATGACACACCACTACTTGAGAATTTTCTAAACCCCTCTTATTCTAGAACCAAATTAGAAATTGAAATAAACTTGCATAAAAGGGATGAAAATAACTGTAAATTAAAATAACTAACCTCAAATTATGTTGATATCCCACCCACCTATATTAAAATATAAGGGGAGGCACCAAATTTTGAACTAAAATCTGGTCTAATTCACTTATTTCTAAGATTTCGTGGACTTTCTAGAGAAGATCCTCATAAGAACTTAAAAGAATATCATACTGTTTGTTATACATTAAAACCTAAAAATTTGGATGAATAACAAATAAAGGTTAGGGAATTTCATTTTTCATTAGAAGACACTGCGGAATATTTGGTTGTATTATGTTAATTCACCAATTAGAGGTTGGGCAGACATGAAACATATTTTTCTTGAAAAAGACTTCCCAGCATCTCAAACAAAAACTATACGGAAATAAATTTGTGTTATAATGAAATCTCAAGAGGAAACATTACATGAATATTGGTAATTATTTAAAATGTTATGTTCAAGTTTCATACACCATCAAATAAGTGATCAGCTTTTAATTCAGTGTTTTTATGAAAGTTTAATTCCTAATGATCGAAATATGATTGATGTTGTTGTAGGTGTTGAACTATTTGATAATACCCTAATTTATTCAAGAACCCTAATTGAGATCATGGTGCAGAACACTCAACAATTCGATTCAAGGTATAGTGTACCCATTTGAGGTGTCCATGAGGTGCAAAGTACTAAATTCGAGAAGAAGTTGGATAGAAATTTCAAAGAGGTAAGTACCCTTCTTCGACAACTTGGTATTTCCAAATGTAAATCTCAATATACTTCTCCCATCCATTGTGTTATACATTATTTTGATACCCACTACTCTGACCAATTCCCCCAATTGAGAGAAACTTCTGAGAGTTGTGAGGAATCATTTCCAGGACATCCCTATAACCAACCCTTTAGGCAATAATCATATTATCCATATAACCCTGGGTGGAAATAAAACCAATATTATAGTCATGGGGGATATTCAAACCAACCTCAACAAAAATGGAACCAACTAGGATAAAGTATTCATCCACCACCACAACCCAAAAATACTCAACCACCACAAAGGACATTATAACCATCCTATCCAAAACTTGAGCCTAGCCTAGAAGATATGATAAAAAAATGGATTCCAACAATATATAATTCCAAAAAACCACACAAGAATCCATACGAGACCTAAAACCCCAATTTGGCTAAATAGATAACTCTGTGGGGGAGGAATTCAAAGTCATGGGTTAGGTAAACTACCCTCTCAACCAGTAGTTAACCCTATGGATAAGGGAAATGTTAGTGAAATAACACTTAAGAGTGGGAAAAAAATTAAAACCCAAATTAACCCTCCATTAGAGGCATCCCCTCCTGAGGAAACAACCACCCCAAATTCTGAAAATTGTCCAAGAAAAGAAAATCCTTATCCTGAGAGAAGCCCTTACAAAGGAAAGAGTGTGTCTATTGATGAGTCACTTATCCCAACCATTCGTATTCTATTTACCCAAAGTTCCACCCAACATAGGAAACAAAAGTAAACTGAACATGATAAGGAAATATTAGAAACATTCAAAAAGTGTAGGTAAGAATTCCTTTGATTGATTCCACGAAACAAATTCCAAGATACACCATGTTTCTAGCAGATATTTGTACACACTGAAGATGACTTCAAGGTGATGAGAAGGTGATCTTGGGGAGGAAAATATAAACATTGAGAGAGCCATCACTTCCCACAAAATGCAATGATTTGGGAACATTATAAATTCCATTCACCATTGGGGAGTATTCATTTTCCAATGCTATGATTGATTTGGGGGCTTCTATAAATGTGATGGCACACTCCATTTACTCTTTATTGTAGGTCAAGGAATAGAATCCCACTGGAATTTTGGTTCAATTATAAAATCAGAGTATAGCCACCCCTCTGGTGTTTTAGAGGATATTCTTGTGTGGGTGAAAATTTTGATTTTTCCTCTTGATTTTTATGTACTAAAAATGGAAGTTTCTAGGATGAATGGACATACCCCAATTATATTGGGGATACCCATCATGAAAACTTCCAAAACCATAATTAATGTCCAAAATGGTACATTTTATATGGATTTTGGTGGTGAAATTTCCCACTTAAACATCCTTGATTCCATGAAGCATCCCTTAGAATAACATTCCTCTCTTTTTGTCAATTCAATTGATGTACTCCCTTCCCCTGAAAAATATATCTTTTCTTTCCCCTAATTCCCTTTCTGTGTTTTCAGCCTTGATTGAAATTCTATATAATGAATCATGCATTGATTTTTTGTAGTGTTCTAGAAACATTTCATGAATGTTTATTAATTGATGATTTCTTGAACACTGGGGATCACATGACCATCAACAATAATTTTATGCTTTTAAAAGCTCATTCCTCATCTGAGGATGACAACATTGAGAAGTTAGATGAGATTAGTGACCTATAACTTTCATACACACTACCATAAATCCAAAATCCCCCAAAACAATAACTAAAATAACTACCTCAAGATTCAAAATATTTATATCATGAGAATGGAAACAAGATGTTTGTCATCATTTCTAGTTCACTGCCTTCAGATCATGAATTATAGATGCTTGAACTTTTGAGGGAGTATAAACAAGATTTGGGAGGGGAAATTGCTGACATTCATAGTATTAGACAATCAATTTTCACACATCATATATTATTAAATTATGAGGCTAGATCAGCAAGGCAGGCACAATGCCGACTAAAACCAAACCTCCCAGATGTTGTTAAAAATTAATTAACAAAATTATTGGCTGATGGAATCATTTACATCATCATTGATAGACAATTGGTTAGTCCAGTTCAAGTAGTTCCTAAAATAATGGGTCTAATAGTAATAAAAAATGAAAATAGTGAATTGGTTCCAACTCGTGTGCAGAAGAGTTGGGATGTCTGTATAGAATATCACTAACTAAATCGATGCACTAGGAAGGCCCATTTCCCATTTCCATTCATTGACTAAATACTAGATAGGCCAGTAGGTATGTCTCATTACTATTTCTTTGATGGGTTTTCTATATACTTTCATATCCATATTACCCCCCAAGGATTAGGAAAAGACAACCTTCACTGCCCCTTTGGAACATTTTCATATAGGAGGCTGCCATTTGGTCTGTGAAATGCTCTGGTTACTTTCCAGCAACGCATGGTTAGTATTTTTTTGGATTACCTGGAGAATTGCATGGTAGTATTCATGGATAATTTTAAAGTTTATGTCCCCTCTTTTGATGAATGTTTGAGTAGTCTTGGTTTAGTCCTACATCACTATATTAAAAATAATGTTATATTAAATTATGATAAATTCTATTTCATGGTGAGAAAAGGTATAGTTTTTGTACATGTAATTTTTGGGGATGGTATCCAAGTAGATAAATTAAAATTAGATTTCATTTATTCCATATTGTTCCCTAAAAATGTATGGGATGTGTGGTATTTCCTAGGTCATGCTGGATTTTACTTTTGTTTCATTCATTACTTTAGTAAAATTGCACTCCCCATCTCCTAATTTCTCCAAAAATAAATAGAATTTTTTTTATAAAGACATTGAGGAAGATTTTAATAATTTAAAATAGAGTCTCACATCACCCCTGGAAATCCAACCACCTTGGTGGGATTTACAATTTGAGCTGATGAGTGACACCTCTAACTATACAGTTGGGGAAGTCTTATCACAAAGGGTCGATCAAGTTCCACATGTCATTACCTATGCCTCACATACTTTATACCCTACACAAAAAAACTACACCACAGCTGAGAAATAATTTCTTACCATTTTTTTTCCTTGGATATATTCAGGTCGTATCTTTTAGGGTCCAAAGTCATTATGTTCTTAGACCATGCATCCCTCTGATATCTCCTTAAGAAACCGGAAGCCAAATCAAATCTCATTCATTGTATTCTCCTTCTTCGGGAATTCAATTTAGAAATCAGAGATAAAAAATGATCAGAGAATGTGGTGGTTGTCCATATCAGTAGGATCCACCCATCCTCAGACATTGACTCATCCTCTCATATTCCCATAAATGACATGTTTTCAAATGATCAATTGTATCGAGTGCAATATGTTACTCCTTGGTATTCTGAAATTGTAAATTATTTGGTAGCATCTTGAATTCATATAGATTTTAAAAAAACCCAATAAAGTCATCTAAAACATGAGTCCCATTGGTATATTTGGGATGAACCCAACCTTTAGAAAACATGTAGTGATCAAGTCCTTAGGCACTCTGTTCTAGATAGAGAGTTTCAATCTGTCCTTATGTTCTACCATTCTCTTGCTTGTGGGGTCCACATTGATCTTCAATGGACTGCATGCAAGTTCTTTTATTCTGGTCTATTTTGGCCAAAACTTTTTTTGGATTCCTATGATTTCTGTAAATATTTTCCTCACTGCCAAAGAATGGGGAATTTATCTAAAAGAAATGAAATACCACAAAAACCTTTTATCTTCCATGAAATTTTCGATGTTTGGGGAAGTTAATTTATGGGACTATTCCCCAATTAATTTGGGAACCATTACCTTTTCTGGAAGTCGATTATGTTTTAAAATGGGTAGAACCACACACCACAAGGAATGATGATTCCAAGATTGTTGTGGAATTTTTGAGAAACTAGTTTTTTTATGTTTGGATTACCTAGTTTTATCATTAGTGACCAGGGTTCTCATTTCTGTAACTGAACAATGAAATATATTTTGCGTCGGTATGGGTTCGGGCATCAAGTGTTTTCTACTCATCACCCACAAACCCATGGTCAAGTCGAGGTGTTGAATAGAGAATTAAAAGAGATTCTTGAAAAAATGGTTCAACCCAACAGAAAATATTGAAGTCATTAACTCAATGATTAATTATGGTCTTGTCATACTGCTTTCAAATCTCCCATTAGAATGTCAACATAAAGGCTTGTTTTTGGGAATATTTTTCACCTACATGTTCATATTAATCACCAGGACAACTGGGCCATTAAACAATGAAATTATAGTATTTGTGGTTCATGTTCTTAAAGGAAGTTATAGATTCGGTAGTTGAAGGAAATGTGTAGAGATGCATATGGGTACTCTCGGATTTATAAAGAGTGAACCAAGGATGTCCACAACCATATCATCCTTCATCATCAGTTCCACATTGGAAAAAAGGTCCTCCTTTACAATTCAAGTCTGAATTTTCATTCTTCATTCTCGCTGGTTTGGACCATACACTATTACTAATGTCTCTCCATTTGGTGTTTTTTAGGTTCAAAATGAAAAAACCAATCAAACCTTCACTGTCAAAGGGAAATGGATGAAGCACTTTCATGAAGCCCTTTCGGAGTCCCGGATGGAGGAGCTCAATATTCAATGTAACACTTCAAGCTTCCATGGTATGCTCCTCTTTGAATAATAGAGCAGCGTGTGTTGTACGCAACCTCGAGTTCTAACACACCGCGACCAATAAAAGTAGTCGTTACGAATAGTAATACCCACTTTTTGAAATTTTATAAATTTTATTATTCAAATTGGACTTCATTTTTGGATTCGGAATATCGAAATTATCCTATGTTTAATTTTTGGTATTTTTCTGAGAATATCCAATTTTCAATGAATAGTGAAAAATACTTAAAAACAACATTTTTAATCAAAATAATTTCTAGTGATAAATTATAATATTGAGTGATTTTAAAGTATAATTAGAATATATTTTTACCATTTTATCCAATGGTGGTCATTATAATTAATTTCACTTTGAAATTGGACATAAACAATTGTCAATCTTTTGATTGATATTCTTTTTTTTAAAACGCTATTTGTTGTGACAGCGGGAATTAATTATTAAATTAATTAATTCAAATTATATGTTTTGAATTTTGTAAAATAGACATAATTTTTGAATTATGAATATCAAATTTATCTTAGGGTGAATGTTTGGTATTTTTCTGAAAAACTTCAATTTTAGATGAATAGTGAAACCACTAAGTGGTGGTTTAAAAACTGATTTTTCGTTTAAATGAAATTTTACCACCTCTGTGATTTGAATTTTAAAAATCCGACATACATAATTGTAATTAGGAAGTAAAATTTGGTTCAATGGGATTAAAATAATTTTTTGTGAATAATAACTTTTATGTTTTATTAATCGCGATTAAAGGTAATTAGTGAAATTTAAGGTAAAAATGATATTATAAAAATATGAAAATATCTTGAAACTTGTCCTACCCTTATTGGATGACTCATGGCCAACCAAGAAAATTCATGGGTCAACTTTGGGACCCCATGGAGCCACTTGGGTAAGAAAATGACATTAATAACTTTTTATTTAAAGTAAAAATAAAATTGTCACAAACATGTGTAGTTTTACTAAAACAATTATTACATGAGGTTATATAAGTTAACTTTTCAACTATAAATATTCATTGGAAAGATAAAAATATTTCCTACATCATGGTAGTTTTTTTATAATTTTTAAATATTAAATAAATTAAATTTTTCATAACACCGTGATGATGCAACGATTACCTCATTAATTCACGATTTAAATAAAATGTAAAGATAATGTAAAATCTAAGACATACACTTTTAAAAAACCTATTGGATGAGTATATTTCTAACCCTTATCACCTTATCCTAGAAATATATAATTTTTGGACCTTTTAAATCAGAAAAGCATTTCATAATAATGTAGCATTTCATTACTTTCCAAGAGTGGCCCTCCTCTCCTCTTATAAAAGGCCCCCACATATACCACCTTATTAACACCTTAAAATCCATTTAGTTCGGCCAACCTATGCCCAAATACTCTCTCAACTTCCATCTCTTACTCCTAGAATCCTCAATTTGGGAATAATCCTTCCCAAGGAATCATTTGTCTCAAATCAAAAAAGATTTACCCGATTTTAAGGTAATGTCTTCTCTTACGTTGTTTTGTTTTATTTTGCTTCTCCAACCCCCTAAACTCTTTTTATTATTTTATTTTGTAAAAACACCAGTATCCTCAATATAATTGTATTTTTTTATGAAAGTATTTTATTTACACTTACACACACCTTCGTTTAATGGTTAAAGAATATACTGTTTCTGTGTGTGGAGAAATACTGCCTCACGAAACGATGATTGTTCAATATTCTTTTAACACATCTAATGGTGGAAATTAAGATGAAACTATTTCTATATATGATATATATTATTTTTATGTTTTTTTTAGGCTTATGTATTTCTCATTTATGGCATACCTTTATGATTTCCATTATGGGTAAACGCGATAATTTCATTTTAGGAAGTACGGACTACCACCCCCTCAAAGTGATTTGAATCGTTAATGCCATATGTGGGACGTATAAAGGATGGATTAAATGATATTATATATGATATTATACTGGAATTATAATACACCTTTATATCATTATTATTTCATTCCATTAAATACGAAATATAAATGAAAGTAGCGTTCATGCATACGTACAGCTTACTGTCTCCATGAACGGTGCATTTCATTTCTTACCTCTAAATGTTACCTAATATTATGAATGAATGTATATAATGGATATATATTATATATATGATATCTAAATCATGAATATAATTCTGGAGATAATGTATATTCTACCACATAAACAACTTGTAATTATAAAAAGTTTATTTTTGACTCAAGTACCAAAGATCGACAAAACGACCGTTATTAACTTAAATAATTACATAATGTTCATAACATGGTAATAATTTATATAAAAGGAATAATGAACTTGAAAAAGGTTCTTAATAAATTAGAAATTAAATCTAGTTTATTATTCAGGAGGTTAAAGAACGGTCGAGTGAAGTCAGACACGAGGTAAGGGAACTTCTTAACCCAATTTCTATTCTTTGGGTTAATCTCCTAATTTCAAATTATGTCATGATATTATTATGTACTATCTTGTATTTGTACTTTATTTATGTGTACTTATAGTGAATATAAATAATAGATCTATTTTATTTAAAAAAAATGATCTTTGTAAGGGACTTCATCTCAATGTCCTTTCATTAAGGCGTATTTTGTTTTATACACAACTTTCTTTTATACGGTGTATAAACCCCTTTGACTTTTACTTTTATTCAAAAGGAATATTTTTTATACGAATAGTTTTACTAAACGAAAAAAGGGAATGTTTTTTTTGTTATACGTATGCAGTGACAATGACTTTTCTGCCGCCGTGACCATTATTTGAGTTTCGGCTTCCTCCACAAGCCATAACTTTTTTTAAATGAAAAAATAAATACCAAGTTTTAATTTTATTTTATTTTGGTATTGAAAATGGTTTTGAAATTTTTTTTATTATATCAATGTGTTGTATTGATATATTCTGATTTAAATGTGTAAATGTTATGTTTCCTTTATTAATGTTTTATGTGATACGATTATGTTATGGTTTATGATATGTTTAAACCTGTTCATATGAGGAATGCATTGGACTTAATAAGTGATGGGTGGAGCCCGTTATAACTCCTAGATGCATCGGCAGGTCTCATGAGACAAACTAGTGTCTTGGCAAGAGGCCTTGACAAAATCTTATTTTTAGTCTTGGCACGAGGCCTTGGCTACGTGGTTATGATAGTCTAGCATTATGCATTCCATCATTATGAAAGTGGTTATTGATATTTCATGTGATTATTCGACTAGTAGAATATCCATGTGTGTAAGTAAATGGAATTATCTCATTTTACTTTTTCCATATTATGCTAAAGTTCAAGTTTAAAAGGCTTTTGTTTTAGTTATACATTTCCTTAAATGTTTATGTTTATTTAAGAAAGCTTCTTCTATATTGTTAACCTTACTGAGCATCTGAGCTCACCCCTTTCAATGTTTTAATTTTTCCAGGATGTGAAGAAGTATTTTATGAATGACCTATAGGGATAGTAAGAAGGGGATATGAGTGTGGTCTATGGAGACCATGTTATTGTAGTTTTTCACTTTATGATGTAATGTAACTTTTATGAATGTATATAGTGTTTCCAAGGCTACTAAACTAATCGGTCTTTCGAGACTTGATCTTTTGTGATCATGCCAATGCTACGTAATAATGCACCGACTCTGGGTAATGGGGGTCGGGGTGTTACAGTTGGTATCAGAGGTAGTTTAGTACTAACTTTGGAAGATAGATTTAGATAAACTCTGATTAGAGCACATAGACCTAAGATAAACTTTGAGGATTAGTATAGAAGAACTTCCT
The DNA here is from genome assembly GCA_963277665.1 of Viscum album. Taxonomy (NCBI): domain Eukaryota; kingdom Viridiplantae; phylum Streptophyta; class Magnoliopsida; order Santalales; family Viscaceae; genus Viscum; species Viscum album. Next base: position 164,091,009 of record OY728140.1, read on the forward strand.
AGAATTTTGGTATTATAGAGATTTTGTGAGTTTTCCAAGAAATACATCCTTGTCTGGATACGAGCAGGTAGAGGCGGCTCTGGCACAGATGTACCTAGGGGTAAAACCTGAAAACACCACTTTGAGCTAGACTTGAACGGGAACTGGTGCACGACAACGGGTTTTGCTGCACTCTTGGTTACGACACTCCCGGGGGATATGCCTAGGATAATTATCATTTTCTTTACAAACCATTATGAAGGGTTTATGAGTATATACTTCCTCAAATAAATTTTTTTTATGATTATGGATTATATCCATAAATAGTTCAATTTATGTTAAGTGTTTTACACGTATGGAATTATGTATTTTGATTCATAAACTAATCTAGTTTATGCCATTGTTTTGAAATGGCGCTTAGTGGGAGGAATGGAAACTGTATCAATGAACGCAATCCGTGTAGGGATTTCCCTCTTGCTCAAGATAATTATTGTGGAGATGGAGATACAACTGGTGCTGATCAACTTATTACCATACTGGGAAAACTCACTCAGGTTATGAATAATAACCTTACTCGTATGGAGCACCCTGGTCCGTAATGTGGAGGACCAATGTTAGACCGCATCATGAGGCAACAACTGCCAACATTTAATGGGGGTACAAATCCATTTGTAGCTGAGCAATGGATAAAATCCTTAGAGAAAATATTCCATGCCTTGGGGAGTAGTAAAAGGGAGAAGGTTGTCATGGCAGTTTACTGCCTCACTGGAGATGTCGATCAATAGTGGTCACTGATTCAAAACACAAAGGAAGATGAAGAAGTATCAAGTATGGAATGGAGGGAGTTTAAGGAAATTTTCTTAGAAAAATACTTTCCACATGACCATCGAGCAGATATGGAAAGGCAATTTCTGAGTCTAAGGCAGAAGGAGGATAATAATGTCGCAAAATATGAGGCTAACTTTACAAGGTTAGTGAGGCATGCTGCAGATTATATACGTAACCCAAGAAGTAAGATTGAACATTTCTTTGATGGTTTAAAACCATTTCTTTGTCGAGCTTTAGTATCACAATCTTTCTCAACATACGAAGATATAGTATCGTGTGCTATCAAGATAGAAAAGGAATTCTCTAAGTCTTATGACAACAAAGTAAAGAAAGAGAAGAAGAGAACGATGGAACAGGAGATAGATAAAGGGAAAACGGGAAAGAAGGATTTTCCATTATGCGATAATTGTGGGAAGAATCACCCTGGTACTTGCCTAAAAGGAATGTGAATTTTTTATAAATGTGGAGAAAAAGGTCACCAGGATCGTGATTGCAAGGTAAAGAAAGAGGATATCAATGTTGAATGCTACAACTATAGGGAAATGGAAAATTTTGCAAATTAATGTCCTAATCTTCAGGGAAACTTACATTAGAAAAGGCCAAGGGATCAAGGACAATATTATGTTATTACTACAGTTGAAGTGGAATAATTAATGCATTGGTGCTTTTGGACTCAAGGATTATATTCTGGTTATAAGAATAATGTGATATATATAAGGATTTTACTGCAGTACTTGTTGTTTCCATTAAGGTTTTAATATGATGAAGGTAATCATATTTTTGTATGTGACAATAATAGAAACTTTACTTTGTTTGAGGAATCTGATGATACAATTGATTTTGGAATTTAGAGACCTTTTAGAGAAAGTCTGGATGGGGGTATTTTGGATAACTATAAAGGTTGGAATGGATTAAGTTGAATTTTGGATAGTATTTTTTAAGTTTAAAACATTTATGAAGATTATTTTTGGAATATTATAATACTATAGTTTTAGGAAAAGGACAACCTGCAGGTTCGGGGATAACCCGTCGCGTCAGACAAAGTTGTAGGAATCGAACCCACAACCATAGTGTGACAGGCCTTTATTACCTACCACTAGCCTACAGGAAGTCCCTGGTTACTAAAAAAAAGTTTTCCTAATCTAAATGGTATGTGTTAATATTTGGAACCTTATACAATTATGATAAATAGAATATTTTGAGTTCTATTTCCTTTTGGAGTGAATGATGGGTTTGTGGTAAAAATTTATTAAAGAATGAAAGTCTACATGACAAGTAAGTATATTTCCTTACGTTCTTAGTAAATCTCCTAAATAAATTCCTCAACTTTATGAAAGGTAACTTAAAACAAAAATGTTGTCGGTTAACTTTTCCAATTGGGGAATCAACGATCGTTTAACCAATCACAAGACTGTGATTTTCTTGTAGTTAACTTTCTCCTAATCCTGTTTTATACAACTCTCCATCAGACCTTGATGGTTTGTTTTTCCTCCATATCCATATTTTCATAGAATCCTAGTATGGGCTATCTCGGGTGACCTTTGTACTTCTATTTCTTTATTTTAATGTTTTATTTTTATTAATATTATTTTCGATGTGGGTTTTCCACAAAGGTATTTTCTATTTTAAACCTTTTATTTTCAAAGAAAAATTTTAAATTGAAAGGATGCAATTTATTGAAGGAGGGGATAATGTAACACCCCAAGCTTCCATGGTACACTCCACTTTGAATAATAGAGCAGCGTGTATTGTACGCAACCTCGAGTTCTAACACACCACGACCAATAAAAGCAGCCGTTATGAATAGTAATACCCACTTTTTGAAATTTTATAAATTTTATTATTCAAATTGGACTTCATTTTTGGATTCAGAATATCGAAATTAGCCTATGTTGAATTTTTGGTATTTTTCTGAGAACATCCAATTTTCAATGAATAGTGAAAAAATACTTAAAAACAACATTTTTAATCAAAATAATTTCTAGTGATAAATTATAATATTGAGTGATTTTAAAGTATAATTAGAATATATTTTTACCATTTTATCCAATGGTGGTCATTATAATTAATTTCACTTTGAAATTGGACATAAACAATTGTCAATCTTTTGATTGATATTCTTTCTTAAAAACATGTTATTTGTTGTGATAGCAGGAATTAATTATTAAATTAATTAATTCAACTTATATGTTTTGAATTTTTTAAAATAGACATCATTTTTGAATTCGGAATATCAAATTTATCTTAGGGTGAATTTTTGGTATTTTTCTGAAAAACTTCAATTTTAGATGAATAGTGAAACCACTAAGTGGTAGTTTAAAAACTAATTTTTCGTTTAAATAAAATTTCACCACCTCTGTGATTTGAATTTTAAAAATATGACATACATCATTGTTATTAGGAAGTAAAATGTGGTTCAATGGGATTAAAATAATTTTTGGTGAATAGTAACTTTTATGTTTTATTAATCGCGATTAAAGGTAATTAGTGAAATTTAAGGTAAAAATGATATTATAAAAATATGAAAATATCTTGACACTTGTCCTACCCTTATTTTATAACTCATGGCAGACCAAGACAATCCATGGGTCAACTTGGGGACCCCATGGAGCCACTTGGGTAAGAAAATGACATTAATAACGTTTTATTTAAAGTAAAAATAAAATTATCACAAACATGTGTTGTTTTACTAAAACAATTATTACATGGGGTTATATAAGTTAACTTTTCGACTATAAATATTAATTGGAAAGATAAAAATATTTCCTACATCATGGTGTTTTTTTATAATTTTTAAACATTAAATAAATTAAATTTTTTATAACACTGTGATGATGCAATGATTACCTCATTAATTAATGATTTAAATAAAATGAAAAGATAATGTAAAATATAAGACTTACACTTGTCAAAAACCTATTGGATGAGTAGATTTAGAACCCTTATCACCTTATCCTCTAAATATATAATTGTGGGACCTTTGAAATCCGAAAAGCATTTCATAATAATGTAACATTTCATTACTTTCTAAGAGTACCCCTCCTCTCCTCTTATAAAAGTCCCCCACCTCTACCACCTTATTCACACCTTCAAAGCCATTTGGATCGGCCAATCTCTACCCAAATAATTTCTCAACTTCCCTCTCTTACTCCTAGAAGCCTCACTTTGGGCAGATTTCTTCCCAAGGAAGCCTTTGTCTCAAATCAAAAAAGAGTTACCCGATTTTAAGGTAATGTCTTCTCTTACATTGTTTTGTTTTATTTTGATTCTCCAACCCCCTAAACTCTTTTTATTATTTTATTTTGTAACAAAAAAATTATCCTCAATATACTTGGATGTTTTTATGAGAAGTATTTTATTTACACTTACACACACCTTCGTCTAATGGTTAAAGAACATATTGTTTCTGTGGGTGGAGAAATACTGCCTCACGAAACGATGATTGTTAAATATTCTTTTAACACCTCTAATGGTGGCCATTAATATGACACTATTTCTATATATGATATATATTATGTTTATTTTTTCCTTATTCTTCTGTATTTCTCATTTATGGCATACCTTTATGATTTCCATTAGGGGTAAACGCGGTAATTTTATTTTAGGAAGTCGGACTACCGCCCCCTCAAAGTGATTTGAATCGTTAATGCCATATGTGGGATGTATAAAGGATGTAGTAAATGATATTATATATGATATTATACTGTAATTATAATACACTTTTATATCATTATGATTTCATTCCATTAAATACGAAATAGAAATGAAAGTAGCGTTCATGTGTACGTACGGTTTACCGTCTCCATGAACAGTGCATTTCATTTCTTACCTCTAAATGTTACGTAATATTATGAATGAATGTATATAATAGATATATATGATATATATGATATATAAATCATGAATATAATTCTGGAGATAATGGATATTCTACCACATAAACAACTTGTAATTATAAGAAGTTTATTTTTGACTCAAGTACCAAAGATCGACAAAACGACCGTTATTAACTTAAATAATTACATAATGTTAATAACATGATAATAAGTGATATAAAAGGAATAATGAACTTGAAAAAGGTTCTTAAGAAAGTAGAAATTAACTCTAGTTTATTATTCAGGAGGTTAAAGAACGGTCTAGTGAAGTCGGACATGAGGTAAGGGAACTTCTTAACCCAATTTCTATTCTTTGGGTTAATCTTCTACTTTCAAATTATGTCATGATATTATTATTTCCTATCTTGTATTTGTACTTTATTTATGTGTAATTATAGTTAATACACATAATAGATCTATTTTATTTAAAAAAAAATTATATTTGTAAGGGACTTCGTCTCAATCTCCTTTCATTGAGGCATATTTTGTTTTATACACAACTTTATTTTATACGGTCTATAAACCTCTTTGACTTTTACGTTTATTCAAAAGGAATCTTTTTTATATGAAGCGTTTTACTAAACGACAAAAGGGAATGTTTTTTTTGTCATACGTATGCGGCGACAATGACTTCTCCACCGTCGTGACCATTATTTGAGTTTCGACTTCCTCCACAAGCCATAACGTTTTTTAAATGAAAAAATAAATACCAAGTTTTAATTTTCTTTTATTTTGGTATTGAAAATGGTTTTGAAAGTGTTTTTATTATATCAATGTGTTGTATTGATATCTTTTTATTGAAATTTAGAAATCTTATGTTTCTTTTATGAATGTTTTATGTGATACAATTATGTTATGGTTTATGATATGTTTAAACCTGTTCATATGAGGAATTAATTAGACTTAATAAGTGATGGGTGGAGCCTGCTATAGCTCCTCGATGCATTGGCAGGTCTCATGAGACAAACTAGTGTCTTTTAACGAGGCCTTGACAAAATCTTATTTGTAGTCTTGGCACGAGTCCTTGGCTACGTGGTTATGATAGTCTGGCATTATGCATTCCATCATTATGAAAGTGGTTATTGATATTGCATGTGATTATTTGACTAGTAGAATATCCATGTGTGTAAGTAAATGGCATTATCTCATTTTAATTTTGCCATATTATGATTAAGTTCAAGTTTAAAAGGCTTTTGTTTTAGTTATACATTGCCTTAATTGTTTATATTTATTTATGAAAGCTTCCGCTATATTGTTATCCTTACTGAGCATCTGATCTCACCCCTTTCAATTTTTAATTTTTCTAGGATGTGAAGAAGTATTTTATGAATGACCTTCAGGGATAGTCAGAAGGGGATATGAGTGTGGTCTATGGAGACCATGTTATTTTAGTTTTTTACTTTATGATGTAATGTAACTTTTATGAATGTATCTAGTGTTTCCAAGGCTACTAAACTAATCAGTCTTTCGAGACTTGATCTTTTGTGATCATGCCAATGCTAGGTAATAATGCACCGACTCTGGGTAACTGGGGTCGGGGCATTACATTCAATAAGAATTCTATGAATGAAACCCAGTAGGTTTTATCCTTACTTACCACATTCTTTTTTATTATAGTGAGAATAATTCACAACTTAGGTGTAGGGTCATGTGTATATTCTTGGGTTAGTTAGAAATTTTCATCATCTTTCTTCTATTTCTCTTTTTAGCCTGCAAAATAGTATTGTTACTTTCCCCCCTTTCCCTCCCCCTCACCTTTGTTTCGGAATATTACTTTTTTCTATTCCCACTATATCATGTAAAATGATGGCCATTTAATCATGGAAGTTATTGAAAATTCATGTGTAATTTCCATATTTCATGTTGTTTTATCATTCAAAAAAAATCTTTTGAAATGTTCATTTCAGCAACAATTCAGTACTTTGGTGTCACTTTATCTTGAAATTTTGTTGTTTGTAAATGATATAAATGGTTTTATCATTTTGAAACCTTTGAGAAAAATGGTACCATTTATATGAATAGTTTAAGGTAAAATTGTTTAACGTAATCTCTCCACACATCTTTGTACCCAACCATGAAGTGTGAAAATTTCTTACTTAATGGAAGGTAAATATAAGTTAGGTTAATTTTTTTCTACCTTCAAAATGATTTTTCTATATGTTCATTCCTCATCTGATCTATTTCACTACTTTACCAGATTGACCTATGCATGTGTACCTATTATCTGAGTGTTGTACGCCCTAAAAAAGGTTTGTGTCTTGGATAGGTCAAAGATCACCCTTACTCAACTTTTTATCGTGTTATAAATATTACAATTAGTGTTGTGAGGAGATCAAACATGGGTTGAGGTAAGAGTGTGAGATTTGTTCCAAGTGAAACTTTTGAAAAAAAATAACAAATTTGGGGAGTGATGAAATGTACAACATATTGGGATATCTAGGTCAAGAGCTTATGGTTTTACTTCTGGGAATTCTTAAGTGAGTGGGTCATGAAATTTTATTTCAAAGCATGTGGGGCGGTTCGGTGGAAGGGATCATGTAAGTAGACATTTTTTAAAATAACTTATATTTACTTGATAAAAAGTGAAAAGAATATAATTAAGTGGTTGTCACACACACACATGGAGAATTAGAGACATGACTAACTTCTGAATTATTTTATTCGATTGGTATCATGCATCTCTTGGAATTTCATTCTGATACAATTTTTAAGACATCTTTTTGTTTAATCACAGAGAATAACTCCTCGGTGTGATTTTTTCTTTGATAAAATTTCTATTAGGAATTAAATTTTTGTTGAATATTAAATCTTTAGGAAGTTATAAATATCTACATGCATGATTTTTTGGAAATATGACTTTTCCCAGGAGTGAAAATGTTTAGGTGTGGTGGTGTGATTGCATTGCAATTCACTGATCTATTTCACCCTAACACCATTGTATTAAACTAATTTTTCACCATAAATTCAAAATATAATATCAAATTTCAATTCATTTTTTATTGAATTATTTAATATTTATCACTGTTAAAAGGGTCAATTATACTTGTTTTGATATGTTCATTGATGGTGGGGATGATTTAGAGGCCCTATAGATGATCTAGAAGAAAAATGGGCCAAATTGCATGGCATCCCATGGATAGTTGTCTACTATTTATCACATTATATAAACCATGTGCCTTTAAAAGGTCTGAAACATTGTCGTTTCCTCCAAAAAGTCATGGGATAGAACTCTTCTCGAGGAACACAACCCTCATTCATCCATTATAGGGTCAATCTGAACCATTATGTACAGGGTACAAAATTTGTATGAAGTGAGAAGTTTGGTTCGTTATTCTGACTATATATCCATTTTTAGATATTAAATGGACTACCAGTTTAAAATTTTTATATTCAATAAATCTCACAACAACTTTTCTCTTTTTTCCAAGTCTAGATAATGTCATATACCAACCCAGAATTGAGACTCAATTGGTATCACCAAAACTGGGAGCTCAAAACCACTTACCATTTTCTCTATAAAAAGGAACCAAGGGAACTTCATTTGTAATTTCTAAACTGAAGAAAATATCTGCTATTTTGGAGTCTTATAGGAGTCTCCTCCTTAGCCTATAAGTTCTTGAGGAGCCTATACTCATATTGTAATAAATAATGAAGAAGTAGTTCCACCCGAGCTTCCTCCTCCCGATGTTGAGCTCAGCGGTGGGTAATAATTACGGGGGAGATACACACTTGAAGAGGGAGTACCAGCACATAATTATCGACTGTTTGTGTGTATATTTTGGTTTTAATTGTTTTTAAAATTTATATTAACTTTTTTGTATGCATTTAATTGAAATTAATTTTATTTCATAATCAATTAGTGTGATATTTTAAGTGTGCACCTCGTGTTGTTTCGATTAGACAACATAATAATATTTTTATTTCACAAAAATTTGAGATTTAAATGTTTCTTTATAAACCTTAAAGCATGATAATGGGTTGTAAATTGACTACATGATTTATATGTCAATGTTTATTTCTAATCGCATCATTTTAAGAGGCTTGTGGGTACCTAAGATCTTGGTTAACCTTCAACCAAATGATTTCACTAAAACCTAATAATCAATTAAGAATGGGTTACTCTTCAAGTTCTATAGTAAGTTAGAAATTATAACTTATTTTTCACATATTTTTTAAATTACACTTGGAATTTCAACTTTATAACTCTTTAAATTAGGTTACTTTCTTGAAACTGTTTTCAAAACCTCCCCTCTTTTAGAAATATTTATTAAAAATACACACTCAAAACCTATCAACAATCCGTAAGAGACAACCTAGGCTCTTCCCTAAACTAAAAAATCTTCATTACATCGCTATCAATTTAAAATTTAATGACATAATGGTCATGGACAACCAATTTTGGTTACTTATAAGTGAACTAGGTACAGGAAGGTATAAAGATATTATGTGACCTTGGGACATAGAGTATTTCAATCCTCTATAGACAACTAATATGTTATTGATTATCTATATATAGACTGTCCATGTTTATTAATACATCTCATTAAATTCACCTACGTAGATTAGAACATCACATACCCCTCATCAAAATATATAAGAACATAATATGTACTATCTTGGTATGACCACATTCTTTTAGGTTATCTAAATCTAGGACCCAGATTTCAAAATCATCAAATTATTGGAAAAATACAAACATTATTAAGCTTCAACTGATAAAATGATCAATAACATACCCAACCACCCCCTGATTTTCTAAATCACTTTTGACTTACATAGGAAAAGGTGTCAAAGTTTTAAGGTTCATATGATAGGTATCTCACTAATATCAGGTAATAGAGACTGAATATGATTCATGATCCCCTAGTATAACAAATAAATAGTGTATGAAACTCTATATGGTATACATCATGTTTAATCCAATGAACAAAAAGAAACCTCTCTTTTTTTTATTTTTGTCTCATGATCGTATTTCATATCTCTATATGATAATCCTACTCATGCTAGCATTACCATTTCATCATAACCTATAAAACTATATAATAAAAATCAATTATGTATAACTCAAAATCATACTTTTATAGGTCAATTATCATTATACTTCATGAAATATAAATCTATATACACATTTATGTACCCAACATGAATGAATTACAAATTATATATTTAACTCTATATGATACAATTTATATTCTTAAAACACTTTTAAGAATACTTAACAAAAACCAACATAAAAAATGGTCTATCATATCATATATGATAAATTTATAGACCATACTTATGATTTATTCACATTATATGGTTTTTTTAACACATTAAATCAATATAAAAATTATTTTTATATCCCTATATAACCACCTAATAATACCCTCCCACTAAACACTTTAGTGAGAAACATATTTGAATAATGAATGTTTGAATAATGGTGAAACTTAGGAATCATATCATAAATGTTCAATTCCTTGAAAAATTATAAATCCTTAACTCCAAAACATCAAATGTTGTGATGTAAACATCTATTTTTCTCTTAGAACTCTTTTTAAGTTTAAAACCATCTTCATTGGAATCATATTCCATTAAAATTTATCCTTTAAATAATGTAACTATTTACATTATTTTTTACTATAAAATTTTAAAATCCTTTAGGATAATGTGAAGTTAACTTTGTTTTATGTATATAATCCTTTATGAAATAATGATCAAAAAAATCATGGTAACTTAAATGTAACCCATACATTTATATGACACATATCTTAAAATCATTAGGATTTTATGTTGAAATCACATTTACTTTTCACTCATGATATTTTTTTGTTAAAATTTAACTTCTCTAATTTCAAACGCACTCCCACTAGCCCCATCGACACTATACTCTCTCTGTAATATCAATATAATATACATAAACTATTTTTTGTAGTAAATAAATCATATTTCCACTTAGTAGGAACATTAAAAAAACTACTGTAATGATATTATATATAATATTCTATGTGTTTAGAGAATTATCCTCTAAAAATATGAATTTATTATAATTTTCAATTCATTGGTGGCAAGAACATCTTCCCTCATTTTTTAAAAAAATTCACCTTATTTTAGATAGTATTTTTAATCCTTGTCTCATTTAAAAATATTTTATATAATATAATGAATCAAAAACATTTATTGAAAATTATCATCACATTCCATTCATAAAAACAATTTATTAATGATCAACTTCTCTTATCATATAAGATAAATAATATAATGATATACAACCTTTTAGTATCCATATAATCTTGATATATTCCTTCACATCTAGTTCTATGATATAACAACTCTTTATTTCATAATTTGAATGAAAACTATAATATCTATAAATTCTTCCAATTATTTCTAACTCTTTTATATTTAAAATACTCGTAAAGTGTTATTTGGTTTCATATACCCTTCAAAACTAAGGAATAAGATTCTATAACTGTGATACCTGACATGTACATCCTATGGGTTTTCTAGAAAAAACCCTTCAGGTATCTTTAACAAATCCATCATATGAAATTAATACTCTTTCCTTCTAATAACATCAAGTTTTGAAGACCCTATCTATATACTTGAAGAAGCATTGTAAGTTTATCCAACAATATTTTATTCTTATGGTTTAAACTTTTCTCTAATTATGCTATATATACATCACTAGAACCAAGACATCATATACCCAATTCAAATTTTCTAAAAACATAGAGACTATCTGGTAAAACTTTCTTGAACTCAATAATATTTTTGAAGCATTTACATTGATGAAAATAGGATGAATCCCTTAACTAGAATAATACATAAAAAACATTTAGTCTCTATAGGTTATAGAAATGCTCAATTGTACTATGTATCCCCAAAATACCCAATAATATTTAGTATGTGAGACTAAAATGCATTATATCATTTTTCATTTAACACTTTTAAATATTTAAGTGAGTCATTTAATGATTCTTATAATCCTTAAGATTAACCTATTGAATAATTTCAACACTTGGTTATTGAGGAATATATGGATCCAACACATAGTATTTCACCTCAATTAATATATTTTCTTATATTCCTAGTCTTACGAATTTCTTACATTAAGCTTATCATTTCAAGGACTGATCATAATGTAATATTTGATGATGATGATGATGTTATTTGTTTACAAAAAAAAACTTTTTTCATATAAGTTTTATGTTTTTTAACCATTTAATAATGATTTTTTAAATGGTCACCCACTATAATAATGAATCATTTTACAATTAATCATATATATTAGTATTCCAAGATCCATATTTCGCTATACAATGAGTCTTCTTCAGTGTTTCTCTCATAATTTACTTATTTTGGTAGGGAAACTTCTAATTATAATAGTTATGATTCATGGATTGTTTAGTGTACAAATATTTTTCCATGTCCATCATATGGATAATTCTTAAATTTATTCCTATTGTAACATAATATCATTAGGGTCTCTAATGTAACACCATCGGTTTACAACATTTTATTATTTAATATTGTTTCTTTTATAGATGGATTGGGACGATTTGTTAGTATTGTTTGGAGAAGAAAGTGGTTTAAAAGTTGGAATATATCTACATGATATTTTTCATGGCATCAGTTGTTATTCACAATGTGAATAGTTTTTAAGATGATTCTATGAATTTATTTTAGGGAATAAATAGTTTTATATGTATTTTTATAATGATGTTTTATGAGTTATTTTCCATGTGAAATGTTATTCATGATATGAATGGGTTTTTGGAATTTTAAATATAAATTGACTTGAATTTTGGAATATTTGGAATCTCGAAGGTTCATATCATGAATCTCTCTGTAACACCATGAATGATGTCAATTCTATACAATTTATTAATTTTAAGTCCCCTTCATCGCCCTTTTTTTTAACTCATTCCTATAAAATCTAGGGATCTATCTAGTTGGTTTATGGTTATCCTCACTTTATGGATTCTGGTTTTGGAAAATGTTTTGGAGTTCAATCATGAAAATTAAGAGTAATAGAAGAAACAATTCGGATTTTTTAGATCTTTTAAATATACCTCATGTATAATTTATTTGAGGTAGGTGTATTTTCCCTATTTCTACTTTATTTTAAATTTTTTGGATCATTGATTTATAAAATATTTTCTTATTAAATTGAAATGAAATTATAATGTTGATACAATTCTAGATTATACAATTTCAGGTTTTTTCTTAAAACATGGGTTGTGGTTGAAACCCACAAAGTATTTTATGAATTGATAAAAATTGTTTTATAAAAACAAATAAAGTTTATATATGTGAACATGGAATAGTATAGTTGGAAAGTGTTAATATTTGTATTGTATGATGCCTTATTAGAAGTGATTTGGTACTCGGTTTGAGAATAGAGGCATAGGGGGAGATACTATTAATTGGTTACTTAGTGAAGGACGAATATTTAATCGTGATCAAGGGAGATGTAATTTGGTATGCATGGGTGTATTTTTATGAGAACATTGAATGGGTATGATAAGTTTGTTGAAAAGAATGATTTTTATGTATCTGAAAGCTATATTTTTAGTAAATTGCTATTAACATTTCTGCCATCCTATTTTATATTCAAACTATGAAAAAATATTTTAACTAAATTGATATTTTATACAACTATTTTATAAAAAATGTGATTTAACATGATTCTTGTTTTTGTGGAGTGTGAGAAAAGTTTCAAGGGGTTTTCTAATTGTGTATGATTATTCATCCTTGAAATATAATCATTTGTGTGTATATATACACTATTTTCTATGATATAGGAAAGGGTAATATTTTTTTCTCTAGTGGTGCTTCTTGATGTAGCCATCGTAGATGTTTGAGATAGAGCTTAGGAGTTGTCAATTTTTTGAGGGTCTGTAGTGGTTCCACCTCTCTTTCTAAGTTTTTCTTTATGTTAGAGTATTAGTTGTTTTAGTTTTATTATTTCGACTGTTACACTCATTATCTATCTTTTTATACATTGATTTATCAATTTTACTTGTTCATAATTTATATGGTCATATTGAGTTTGTTTATTATATAATTTCATGTGTGGGTTTAATTGGGTATGTAAAAAGGGTAGACCATTCCCCCTCAGTATTTTTAAAACCTCAAAATTTATTTTTTAATATTTGGTATTAAATAAATGTTACCAAAGGTTAGTAGCACATTCACCTTTACCCATTCTAATAGGTTAGGGGTGGGTTTTTAAAAATGGTGTAATTTTGATCAATCTGGTAGTGAAGATGGTAGGAAGAAGATAGGATGCATGAGGAATTGAAATTTATAATATAAAAAGATGTATACAACTTATTTATGATTAAATTCATGTCAACATGGTGGTATGAGAATAAAATGTGTTCTAAAATACTTCTAAGAAAGTCTTCATCTTATCATCATGGGTTTTTTTATGATCATTTGGTATCATTCATAAGCAACGATACTTCCCACTAGGATTTCATTATGACATGATTATTTTATTTCAATATTATAAAATTATGATTTTTATTATTTTGAGATGATATATGATATAACCCTAAATAAATAATCATTAAAATAATTTATTATAAATTATTGATATGGTTATTGAAAAGAAATGACACTAGTGAGGAGAATGAGAAACCATAAAGAGGGTTTCAATGACACCCAAACATTTTATGGTATGACCCTTCTTAAATTTAATTTCTTCAACATCATTGGTTTCACACAACACCAAACTTAAATGAAAAGTGATAAACAATTAAATATCATTTTTTTAAATGACCTTTATAACCTAGAAATTTAATTGGTAGTAATGAATAGTATTATGAAATTTATATATTATATCATATGTTTCTACAAGAATGAATTTGATTTTACATATTAAAAGGCTATATTTTTCTAAAATTAGTTTAACTACCTTATAATAGTTAACTTGTTTTAAACATAATTTTTCCACTTCTATTAATTTAATTTCAAAAAATAGACATACACAATTTCAATTAGTAATATATTTAGAGTCTGATAGGATCAACTTTATTTTTTGGTGTATTGTAACTTGACCCTTAGGAATATTATTGTTACCCTTATAAATAGAAATATGACCATTATTAATAGTAGATTGGCCCAATTAATAATAGCCTAACCCAAGATTGTATAAATAAAATTTATTCATCTTATAAATGAAGGTATGATATAATCATAACATATTATAAGTAAATAAATATTTTAAAAAGTATTAAATAAATTGTTGGTAAAATTTTTAAGTTATAAATATTTAATTATAATTTTTTAATTAATAAAATGTTTTAAAAGAAATCTTATTAATATAAAATGTATTCATAAATTAAAATTTTTTTTCTTATTATTTTAGGATAATTTTATGATACCTTTTTAAATTTTTGAAAGTGTTATAAATTAAGTTATAGATTTAAAATCTATATTTTTTGAGTAAATGATTGTTTTGATTAAAAATTTAATTTTTCATGTTTAGAAAATTATTTTCAGAAAATGGAGTTCAATTTAGAATTCTAGATGTTGAAAAATGTTTGGGGTTAATTTTTGAGCTTTTTCTAAAATACATGGTTTTTTGTGAATAGTAGAATATGATAATTTAGGATAAATGCTAAATACTTGAATTATGGAGACATAGATGATGTATAGATGATATACACACCCTTATTTAGAAATCACATGAACTTATTATTTTATTAAGTAACAATAATCAATACTATTTCTTGTCTTGATTAAAATAATAAAATAATGAGAAATCACCCCTCTCCTCCACTATAAATACCACCTCTCACCCCTCTTCTCCTCACATATATAAGACTTGAAGCATGTAAAAATTATTCCCAAATACTATTCCCTAGTATCTCCCCCATGTATAGGAGATCTTGGTCTTACCCAAATACCAAAATCAATCCCCTAAAAGAGGTTCTCAAGGAGGAGTATTTAAGAGGTAAAACCTTCTTCCTTTTCCTTTTCGTGTGTTTTCACGTTCTTTTCTTTTTTTATTATCTCCTCACCTCCTCTATCAAAATTATAATGATAACTATAGTATAATATATATATATATACTATAATTATATCATATTGATGGAATATCCTTACTCAAACTCATTTATCTCTCCCTCTTTTATTTTAAAAATGAAATCATCGTCTAGGAGGTGCCAATTTACAACCTTTGTAGACGAGAAATTTTCGTACATCATTTTCTCCTTCAAGGATGGTAATAAAACCATTTTATGGTTAAATAATAATATAATTTATCTATTAAAACCTTTCTTATGTTCTGGAAGTAACATATTTACATAATACTAAATGATAAAATAAATTGAGTTTGTTATGATCAATAACCCCCATAATAATGCAAATAAACATCACTAAATTTATTATCTAATGATTCATCCCCATACCATATAAAAAATGATATATATAAGAATTTAAATTTTTTTATTTTCATTAATATCATATAAATTCCATTTTTTTTGAATTATATCCATTCTACATGAACTTCCATACTCAAATACTAGTATACTGATTTTAAAAACCAAGGAAACAAACTCTCCCAAGCAATACAGTTGTATCTTATAACTCGTCAAAAAGGCCTTAAATGAACTCCATAAAATTATAATAAATTAAATAAATCTATATAAGGTTATTAATTAAGTAATTAATGGATTTAAATTTATTATCCAAGATTTTAAGGTCTATTGAAGAACACATTCGGACATATGGTAATGGTTTCCCATCTCACTTCCATTTTAGTGAGATATTCCTTATTCACCACTATTTCTTGTGTATGATGTATGTATACTTACCATTGACATATAATATCATGAATATATTTATTTTAATTTTAGTAAATTTATAATTTTATGATTATTAATTATGGGTAATACCATTTGACTGATTACAAAATTGTAAGGGATTCTACCAGAACCCCCATTTATTTCTTCGGGTTATTCTTTCTCTACCTTTACTCAAATGTAATGCTTATTTATTTTTTAATATTTATCAAAAATACTATTTATATGTTAAAAACTAATATATATATATATATATATATCATATCATCCTTATTTTATGAGTATATACATGTTTTAAAATGGTTCCCTTCTCAATTCTTCCCAATAAACAAGCATGATTCAAGGGAATTTCTCAAATTCTTACCCATTTTTGGGTGAACTATATAATATATTTTAATCCATAATTATTTTTATAAAATCACAAAATTTATCATGAAAAAATATCTTGTTTCATTTCTTTTTTTAAGAAAAATATCATTCCTTTCCACTTTAAAATCTCTTTAGTATTTTTCTCATACCGTACTAAAATGTTTTATTTATAAAGTTTTTTAAAAATGATTTCTACATGATTTCACTTCAGTGGGATATCATTTATGACTAAAATATAATTTCAATGTCCTTACCCTTTATTTTCTGGGATATAAATGTTTATAATATTTTTTTATGAAAAATAAAAATGATTTTCCAAAAGAACTATTCTTTCTAAAGTAAAAATGGGGTTTCTCGTCTCACTTTTACTTTTTTTATATATTCCTTGTTTACCACTTATTACTTATATGTGGTGTATGTACTACCCTTTTATATATAATATCAAGAGTATCCTTATTCTCATGATATTCTAATGGATTATGATTTGAATGATTCAATGTGGTATCGGACACATTGGAAGTTTTGAAGATTATTTCCTCGATATTTTTTCAACGGTCACATTTAAAAGTATCTTTAAATATGTCAAATTTATTTATTGAATCATGTAATTCATTGAGGTTCATATCTTATTATATCATATAACATATTTTTTGAAGGTTTTATGATCATTTTTACTAAGTATTTGTTATTTGATACCATTCATGGTTTATGGTTAAAGTATTCACATTTAGAATGCTAGATTTTCAATGATAATATTTATATTGTTTATGTTTCACCCATTTCGTATAAGGAATGTATTGGAATTATTAATTGATAGGTGGGGCCTGCTATATCACCTCAATTCATCGGTATATCTCATGAGACAAAATATAATTGTGTATTATCAGAGGTCTTACCCTGGTATTTTCAGAAGTCTTGGTCGATGCCTCAACAATATGTTTATGATGTTCCGCATTATGAATTCCCTCATTATGAAACTTGTATTTGATATTTCTTGTGATTATTCGACTAGTATAATATCAATGGTTATGTTTTATCATGTAATTATTTATTACTACTGGTAAATGGGTCAATCCCCACGTAACTATAACCACGGTTTATAAAAATTGTGGGTATAGGTGTTTTTTATTGCCTATACCAACTGTTTTATTAAAACCGAGGGTATTCAATACCCAATTTCAACCCACAATAAAGATTCTCCCCCTCACTCACTCTTTTCCCTTGGGCTCCCCTTCCTGAACCCTCACCTCCCTAACCTTTTCCTCTCTAGCCCTCTCCTCCCCTCCCTAACCACCGCCTCCGTGTCCTCTCCTCCCCTCTCTGACCTCTACCTCCCGACCATTCGACCACCACTTCCCAACCCTCTCCTCCCCTTCCCGACCTCCACCTCCCAGCTCTTCCTCTACTCCCGACCTCGATATCCTAGCCTTCTCCTCTACCTCAACATACCAGCCTTGGCCTCCCTACCCCCATCCACTCTCGGTTTCATCGCTTTTGGTGACATCTCCCCTCCCCCCTCTCGGGTCCCTCTCCTCTGAAAACGTCCCTGTATGATTCATTGCATCTAGGTTTGGAATTTATTCTCCTTGGTTTTTATTATTTCTAAACTAATAACTTATTATTATATCAATAGACTCAACCATTTGACTACACAATTTCTATTTTTCATTATTTATTTAATAAATAAGCATTCATCCTAGAGGTAAATTCTACTTCCTCAAATTGTTATTGCAATATAATTTTTTATTTACAATGTTTTATACCATTACATTTTGTTCTTTGGATATAACCAAAAACACTACTAATTTAGGATCAAGTTGTTGAGGTCTTTTATAATATTCCCTTCCCACATAAACATTCCCAGAAGTCTCCCATATGTTTCTCCCTATTTTATGATCCATAAGTTATATCATTACAGCTGATTATTCATAGTAGTGGAAGTAAAACTTTCATGTATTTCCTAGCTACTTGATCCCCTATCATTGAATACAGGTAATTAAGAGATTGGTTTTTATTTTCCATTGGTAGAAATTTTCTCTTTTTAGGTCACCTTCCATTATTGTTCTACCATGTAACCGATTCTATCTGTACACATTTAAGATTCCTTGGTTACCAAAGATGTCTATTTTCACCCTGTTGAAGCCCCAAGTCTTGGTAGTGCATTACCTCAATATAAAATTTTTAGAGATCCACATTTTCATGATTTTTTCTTCTACCAAACTCATATATAGTATCATTTTAATACAATTTTCAATGAATAATGTACTTCATTAATTTTCACTACCACATGATCCATATTGTTACCCAAACTAATGATGTAGGGGCCATATTTTCATATTTCCCGTGATATATCATCAGTCTCATATTGTGAAGACCGAGGTTCCTCTCCATTGAACATTGAAAAATATGGTCAGTTATTGGTTAAAATTGGTTCCTAAATAATTTCAACCATATTTATTTCCAATTTTGAATTTAACTCTAGTGTCTTGTAATCATCAACTACAACTTACCACTCATGATACTGCTCTATAATCAAGTATGGACCTTTATTGTCGAGTTGTAGTTTATTCTTTAGGTACCAAGAAACTCTAGTGAAATACCTATAAAATTACACCATCTATTTCACATCATTTTCCCAGTGCCTGTGTCGATGAATGACGTTCTCCACCACTTAGGCCATCTTCTCTTCCAAGACATTCAATTCTTCTAGAATTATGAAAACATAGTATAAAAACTACTCCAACCCACCAAGATAGAATTCATAACTCATATATATCTTTTATTGAGTCCCCCATCCCATTATTGATCATTAAAACTCCATTTTGGTTCTTTAATTTTCACTATAAAGGATATATTATACTATAAAGAAAAATATTTGGGTCCATACCTTCCACAACACCAATAAAACCCTTGAAATATTTAAATTTCCGGTTGATACAAGAACAATCCAACTCCGTGTTCTAGTTTTCATGATGTAGTGTAAGCCTACTCCAAAAGTGAAACAATATATTGTATCTCCACACATGGGTGGCTCCAAGATTACTTCAAAACTCATCGGCTACATACTCATGCATAAACTTATCATGAATACTATATCCAAGATACAATGACCCACATTTAATCTATATTATCCCCACACATCCCATAAACTATGCATTCCTATTCTATATTCCAATATCACTAAACATAGATAACCCTTATTTTTTATTGAAACCATAGGTGTCTCACCCTGTCAAACCATGAAAACAAAAACTCATAATCATATCATCATTTTATAATTCAACTAGAGTTCATTCATAGTCTCACAATTATTCTAAAATCTCATTATAGGGCCATGCACATAACCACTTTTCCATTGAAAATTGTAAATTATTTCAAAACACTAACTCACATAGTGTATTCATCTCAATATCACTAGGTATCTCCATATTCCTAAACCCAAATACCTCCAAGAGTGTTATTACCCATGAGAACTAGACATTCTATCCATTATAAATATAGCCATTCTACCTGACATGTATTGATGTCACCTAGGCTAGGAATCTGAATGAGACTTCCCATCCTGAAACCATCCATAAGGATGAAAGAACTAGCACATAAGTACTTATCTCAAAGAACCCAAGTCACCTAACACACCTATCAGAAATACATTGTTAAATTTGTGTGAATTGATATCATAAACTGATGTTTTTACTTATGCCTCACACAGATAAATGTTTCTAAAAAATGTCCAACCAGCCTTATGGGTTACCCTCAAGGGTTATAATGTACTAAATTCCAAAACCTGATTCATGGTAAATAAGGTAACCAGTCTCTCAAACATACTCCACACATTATGCCTAAAAGTGGTCATAACTATGGGTTGCACTTATCCCCATCTCAAGGTAATAAGGAATTTAACATTCCAAATACTTAATTTTATGTTTCGACCACCCATTTAAATCAATTTTGACCTACCCACTCATAGGTCAAGGATAAACCAAGAGTTTCCCAAGTAATCACTACACATCTCAAAACAAGCTCACTCACATTGTGACCTATATAAAAATTCACTATAGTTTTAGAGTCTCAGCATCATAGGGATACCACATAACTCTGTCACTCTTAATATCAGCAACCACCCATACATAGGGTGCACATATAGAACCCACCATGTCACCAATATATATATATATATATATACATATATAATTCACAATTATTTTCATTACACTTTAAAATTTTATATTAAACCAAAAATTCCATAATAAGGGCTTAGATAAATGAAATTTTAATGAAATAATATAGATAAAAACACCTATAATGTTGCACTTTGAATTTTATTTTATATGGTGCCTCATAATAATAATGATAAGGAAAATAATAATATACTTATCCTTTTAATTTTACCCAAAACTTCATATCTAATCCTCAGTTAAAAAATATTTCAATTACATTTTATTTAGGAAAACATTATTTATGTAATAATTGGTATTTTGTTTAGTTAGAACCTTCTGATAATCTCTCCAAGTATTCATAGAACATGTCTTTTATAATTTATGGGATTTGATATGTAAGATGAAACCATACACCTATATGAAAAAAACATATAAATTTTCTCAAACACTTGAAATGACCAACTTAAGTCATATTTCACGTAAACAATAAAATTATATCATGCACAAGAATCATACATGCTAGATAAGATTCCTAAACACACCTCTTATTGTCATACTATGTAGTGAGATGAATCCTATAAATCCTTCACCTCATAATAAATTGTATCACATATGGTTAAATAAGATCAATTATTTAATCAAATAGTATAAATAGAATTTTATTCCTATATAACATGGACTTTCCTCATACATGGGTTAGCTAGTCCCAGGGAAAATCTCCATACCATGTATCGACACATTATTATTCCATTTTATACCTTTCCAAAATATTAAGACAATAAAAACTCTAATAACATTTTACTAGGTCCTACCACCACATACCACCAATAGGGTCTTGGACCATTGGTAGATATAATACCCTGAGAATGCCTCCCCATATAATGGAGCATGCTGACTAATAGTGAGGTTGTCAAGTAGTAGAGTGGGATGACTATACCAACATATTAGATTAAAAAACATTAGAAATAAACATACTAATATAAACTTATGTAAATAATACATTTAATGACACAATGAAATGTTTCAATAATAATCAAAATAATTTTTGCAATAAAAAATTAATTTTATGCAATACATTTAGGTAGTCATAATATAACTGGAATATCAGAAGATAAAACTATGAAATCTATGAAAAATGGTTATGAGTATCAACCTGGACCCAACACCCATTATTATTCCTAGAAACCATGAAATCATAAACATCATATGCTTTCCCAAATCTAAATATACAATATAATATTGATAATAGCTCAGGTGCCCAAGTTCCATGGTAGAAAGTGCAGGGTTTTATTATAACTCGATAAGACTCCAAGAAATGGTGTCCCTAAAATTAAAATTTAATTTTTTTTCATTGATATGTTATTTAATTATCAATTATTGATTATTTGATTAATATTTGATAAATTTATAATTTAAGTAAAAGTTTAATAAAAATACTACAGATGCCCGGTCTTTACAATGAAACTCAACATCATTTTGCATCTACTTTTTTCATCACTGGAGAGTCTATAGTCATGGTATATGTTAAATCGTAAATGGTAACAATATTAAAAACCAAGGAAACCAAGGGAATAATAAAATGAGAGAACTCGGATGGCTCAATAGAGCATTATCTCTCAATAAAACTCATATAATATACAACGGGGTGAGGCTTTCCATTTTTCAAAATCCATTATTCTAGTCTAAACTCAAGAAACCATACTTGACATTTAGAAGAATGGTAGTATTATAACACATAGCTTATAATATAGGTATTACAACCAAATAGATCAAGTCTAATCTAGTTAACTCATCATTCAAAATTAAATGAGGGTATTCCATAAGAATAAAAAACATTAATCAATGACATTTGATACATAAGACATTACCTAAATCCCAAGGGATATTCCCCTAGACATTTCACTTCAATTACCCTCATTTTCATTTCTTATGAGAACCCTAATCACGGTATATGTAAAATTTAGTGTTTGATATTAATCTAATAATGTGTATTTTATTTTTCAATTTATTTTAAATTCATTCATTTTACCAAAATTACCTTTTCCTTTTTATGAGTCTTGTTTTGACTAGTTCCACATTGTATGCAGTAGGTGTTTCTAGTTAATTATTTTATTAAAAAATTCATAAAGTGATTTAGTTTATTGAATTAATCTTCTAGAATATTTATACCAATATTTGATACCCCTTATTTTTTTATAAAAATTATCTAAATGATTTTTATTTTTAGAGATGAAGTGGTTTTCTTTAAATGTATTTTCCCTCATTGAATTAAAATTTTACCCATGGAAAATATTAAATTAAATTAATATGGGGATCATTTAAAATATTTTTGATGATGGGTGAATGTTTTTATCTCTCCATTTTTTTAAATGAAATAACCCATGTTTAAGGGTGTGTTTTAAGGTTAAAAGTTTATTTTTTTATGTTGCACCTAAGGGAGGAAAAAAATTATCTCTCCCTTATTTCAAATATAATGACACATACAACTCTATCGTAGACATGGAACCTTTCTTGGACCACTATGGTTTACCTTTTTTATCATCCTTTTATAGGATAGAGGTCTGAATTTTATCTCCAATACTGAAAGGGTTGAAATTGGATATAAAAAATAAGGCACTTGTAATACAAATGTGAATTAACTATTAAGTTTTTATGTTCTAATAGTTTTATTTTCTATAGTACGCATCCATTTTTTAATTATGGATTACATTTTTTATTGGAAGATAACTTTTTTTCTTGTTATAGAATGGATAAAAGATAGATGTATCGTACCGATAGGATTTCAAACACGTTTCAAAATAATTTGGAGAAGTTTTTGAGATTTTGTATTTGAAAATACTTCATATGGAGGTTGTATATAGTTTCTATGTTATAAATGTATTGAAAGACCATGGTTAAGCTAGGAAGAATTTAGCTACCTTATAACAAAATTTATATTTCAAAAAAACTATTATGTTTGGTATCACCATGGAGAGATGAGTCAATGTTCTATTATTCATGAAAAAAATGAATGCAGTGGTGTGGAGAATTTTATATTTGATCAGTTTCCATTTGTGCATCATCCTGAGAGAGATGGTATTCCAATGAAATATAAAAATTATATCAATACTCATGATCAAAATACTAAAGATGATTTTTATAGAGAGAAAATTGTATTGGATGATGCCAGAACTCTAGTATATCAGGAATGTACTAAAATGAAAAAGTTGGATTTTTTAATGTGGTTATAACATGGGAAAACAATGTATGGAATTTCTAATACCACTATTGAATATATTATTACATTTTTTTTAAGTAATTTCTTCTTTATGGTATAGATATTCCCTCAAATCATTACAAGGAATAGAAGTTAATTAAGAAACTTGGGTTTGATTCTAATAAAGTCCATGCTTGTCTGAAAGATTGTAGTTTATTTTGGGAGGAAACAACTGGCCATAATGAATGTAAAAAACATGGTATATCTCAGTGGAAGAAAAATGTAGATGGAATGCCATCTCATGTGGCACAGAAAGTCATGTGGAACTTTCCATTTATTCCCTGACTTCAAAATATATTCATGTCTGTGAAATCTCAACCAATATGTGATGGCATGATACTGAGAGAATTAAAGTTAATGATGAGTTGGTTCATCCTGTAGATGGATTAGCATGGTGTACATTTGACGAAAATCATCCTTATTTTAAATCTAAGGTGTGTAATGTCAGTTTTGGTCTATCCTGTGATGGTTTTAATATTCTTGGTCAGATGCTTACAGCTCAAAACATGTGGCCAGTTTTTATTCATGTTTATAACCATACTCCATGAATGTGTATGATAAAACCTTTCACTTTCTTGAGTATATTGATATCTAGACCTTCTGATCCCAGTAATTATATAGATGTATCTTTTAAGCCTTTAATAATATAGTTGAAACAACTTTGGTATTTGGGTGTGAAGACATTCAATGCTTCTTTAAAGAATACGTTTTAGATGTGTGCTTCCCTTATATGGACCATAAATGATTTACCTACTTCTGGAATGATGTATGGGATGAGCATGAAGGGAAAACTATCATGTCTTGTTTGTATGAATAATACATGACTGATAAGGCTTAAATGTCATTGTAGTTTCAGTTTCATGGGGCATCAAAGATTCTTTCTAATGGATCATTAATATAGGATGAATCTTCAGAGGTTTGATAATACTGTTGAGATTAAAAAACCACCTCAACGTATTCCTAGAATTGATGTTCTTAATGAATTGAAAATTTTCATTTTTTTATTAGGTAAAGGTCAGTTGAAATCAAAAGGAATAATTTTGACACTGAAGCCACTTACAATTGGAAAAAGTATTTTTTTTTTAGTTTACATAATGGTTTACCAATTTGTTACATCGTTGTTTTGAAGTAATGCATATTGATAAAAATATATGTGAAATATTTCTTGAAATTATTCTGAATATCAAGGAAAATACCAAAGATGACTTCTGATCTCATCAGGACTTGTTGGATTGGGGTATTCGACTAGAACTGCATCCTGTGTGTATCGGTGAAAACAAATGGAAAGTTCCTTTTACTTTTTTTGTGATGACACTGTTAGAGAAATATCAATTTCTGTAAGTATTGGATAATATCAAGGTTTCTGATGGCTATTACAACAACATATCTAAATGATTCAATAGTGTATATGTGAAACAAAAATATCTATAAACTCATTATTTTCACATCCTTCTTTATGAATTTATTCCAATAGCAATTCGGCATTTTATATCCAATAATGTAAGGGTGACAATGATTCTCTCATGCCATTTTTTTAGATACCTTTGTTCTAAAATGTTATCCAAGTCATTCTTGATAAAAATTTAGTAGGAGGCACCATTAATTTTATGTGAGATGGAAAATATTTTTTCTCCATCCTTTTTCACTTGCATGTTGCATTTAACGGTTCATATTCCAACTGAAAAACTTATTAGGGGACCAATTTATTTTTGGTGGATTCATCCTACTGAAAGAAATATGTGCACAATGATATCATATGTCCAAAACAATAATTATCCTGAAGGTTCGATTGTGTCAGGTTATCTGAATCAAGAATGTATGTATTTTTTTCAATGTATTTCTCTGATGTCACCACAAGGCATAACCGACCAATGAAAAATGAATATGACCAGTATGGGGAAATTAAGCCCTCATTTCCATCTCTTCTCCAAATAGGAGGAATTTTTTGGTGTTATACATTGGCTACATTGAGCCTTGAAGAGTAGAAGATGGCATATTGCACAGTCTGGTTTAACTGTGGTTTGTTTGATGACTATATAAAGTATATAATTTGGATATTTATATGTTATATTATATTATGAAATTTCACATATACCTTACACTTTTATTATCATTTTATGTAGGTAACATAAAAAAATTATAAGTAGAGTTCATTGATATTTTCCTTTGAGAAGGAGAGAGGCTTTGCATGGACTATAGTTTCCTATTTGGTTGAATTCAAATGTATTACCATTACTTTAATTAGCTTAAAATATAGATATACATTTAATTTTATTATTCATATATATTTTTGGTGTTGATTTTACCTATTGACTCGGTTTCTCAACAATTAATAGATTTGTCTTTTGGTCCTAATTTATTGGTTTGTAAATGAAAATCTTTAATAATCAATTGGTATAAATTTGTTACAACGGATCAAGTGGTGAAAATGAGAACACAACATGATAGTGTTATGTTAACTTCTACAATGGATTATTATGCCAGTGTATCAAATAGTCAGCCTCAATATGAAGATGTGTATTATTATAGACTTGTTGATAAAATATTGTTGTTGGATTACTACTCTCAAGGTATAGTCACTATGATGAAATGTAAATGGTTTGATTCGATGAGATAATCGCGTACATTTATTGATGATTGTGGATTCAAATTTATTTATATGAGTTGATTCTTGCATACCAATGAACCATGCATTTTGGAATCAAGTACTAAACAAGTTTTTTAAGTGAAAGATCATCTGAGACCTGATTATGTTGTCATTAATGACGTAATCTCCTAACATATTTTTCATGATTCCGGTGATGAAATTTCCACTATTGACACCCCCATTAGTGTTAGAAAAAATATTTAATTTGATGAATCAAATTGTCCCATTGTGAGAGTTGATGTTGAACTTGAAGTAGTGATTAATAATATATAGAAGAAATCATATATGTTCATTGTTCATTTAGTTTACATTGACATGATTTTCTCATGTTAGTATTATTATAATTACATTAATTATGTTTTAGTTTAGAATGATTTTTTTTTTCTGGTTTCTTTTCATTAAATAATATTTATTTCAATGTACAAAACTTGGTTTAAATCTTGTTTTTAAAAAAATTATAACATGGTAATGTAATTTTAAAAACTGTGTTAGTCATTTCCTTGAAATAATTTGTACAATTAGTAATTAAAAGAAGTCAAATCGATTCCTCTCATGAATTTCTAATTGATGTAAGTTGTATGCATGATTTGTAAAAACTATTTCTAAAAACATTACATTTCATTATTATGTAGATTATTCTAAATACTATAGATGGTCGAAGGAAGTGACTATATGATCCCGATCGACTGGAGCATGAGTGTGTGTTGCCTCATTCACTTCCATCATTTAGTATAATAATTATAATGGTTTTCTTATACATTATATAATCTCAAGTTAATATTATTTATCAATTTTTTTAGGCACATTCAGTTCCACTGGATTTGACTCCTAATACTATTAGCATGGGTATGAGTGGGTATACTCATAGACCTAGACGAAGCACCCATCATACCCGTTTTCACACTGAACCACTAGAAAACATCCCTTCCCCCACACCTTTTCATCCTCCTCTTGAGTCTCTAGGTATGTTCTTATCCATGCCTCTATCATTATCTTAGAAACCCTATTATTAACATGCTATGTCTTTTCCACCTTCAGGGATGACCTCACTAATGCCTCTATCATCTCATTTTCCCTCTTCTTCCCATACGATGACTACACCAACTCAACTAATCTTTCCACCTTTACTATATCCATATCTGATGATGTATCTCCCATCCTACAACCCATATGATTCCATGTCTACACCACCTATAATTCCTACCATCCATCCATCATCTGATGAGTCTGTTTCATTTTCTTTCACTCTAGGGTATGAAGGCCACCCAAAGCATGCAATGTAGCAGACACTTCCTACAAAGGCTGCTGAGTCAAGACAACCCAAAGATCCATCATGGTCTATTGAGAAGCATGTAAACAGTTTTTTATTATAACTATTCAAATTATATCACTTTATTTTTGTCATGTTGTACCATGACTTAATTCTTCTCCACCCCCCCCCCCCCCCCATTTTTCGTATTCAGTGGGATCTTATGCTAGGTGATGTGGGTGCACTCAGATGAAGGAAGTTTGGAATTTCAAGACACAGCTAATGGTGGATTAAAATCAACAAAATTGGATGGCAGGTCCAAATGAAATGCAATGTAGAAGTTTCATGGCCACTTTGGGAAAGTATCACAATATCATTCTGGTGTAACCGGTGTCATGGAGACGTATCAGTAAATATATCAAAGAAAATTCATTGGAAAAATATGGGTAAGAAAATTTTATAAATTCATATCTATATTATGGTTGTATTTAATTGAAATAACATGTTTATTGCATATTAGGTTTAACTTTCCCGGCAGAGAAGCTGCTAAGACTAAAATTTTGATGGATGTTGGGGAGCTGTAGCGCTCATAAAATAATGAGTTTTATGTTGGTTGGAATATTAGGGTTGGTACTAACTTAGAGGGGGTACCCATATTCCCCAACTGTCTAAAAAATAAATATGAAAAAATTATTGCACATTAGAAGACTGCTAAGTTTAAGTTAATCCCAATATTTAATGGTTCACATATAAAATCTAATTATTATTACTTATATTAGAATTTTTTAGAAAGTTTCAGAGAAAAACATGAAGAATAAGTATTCAGTGACATATTTGCACACATTTGGGCGCACTACAATGCCCGATCATGAAATGCACTCGGTACTTTAACCTGGTATTGCGATGTTATACAGAATATTCTACTAAAAATATTATTGAATATACATATAATATATTTTTTCCTTTCTTATATATGGTTCTAATCTTGATTTGTGAATTTCTCATTTGCAACAAGCTGTATTGGGCATCTAAGGTTCTATACCTCAGGCCAAATTATTTTTCCCTAGTAGAAATAAAAAGGATGGAAGTGTAGTAAATGCACGGACATAAGATAAAATTGAAAGGTTTTTTACTTATATTTTAAATATTTATAAAAAAATCAAAATTTAATAATCTTATAATTTTAACAGTCTACCTTGGAGGCCCTCGATGTTAAGGAAGATGACAACTTCGGGCCACATGATCATTTAAGTTAGGTATTAGGCAAGGAGCACCCGTGGAGAGTACAATGTCAACCAAGGAAAAAAATAATCCCCTATAGGTATTGGTCATCATCAGGCTCATCTCAAGCCTCCTAGACCTCTGAGCTATAAATATCTCATTCTAAAGTATCTGAGGCAAAGAAAATAGATTTAGAGGAGCATGAAAGAAGTAAGTTGATGACCGAGAATTTCATGAAATATATGGCAGTTTTGAGTTAGTCTCTTCCATCAGAGGTTGTTTCTACTTTTGAATCATATATCGAATCAAAGATATCTTTAAATAATGCATTAGGTGATGCCAATGATGGTCTTAGTGGCAATAAATGTGGTGGCGATTGAGTTGTTGGTGGTGAGGATGTTGTTAAAGCATCTTTTGCTGATAAGGTTTTTGTCGATGTTTCCAAGGATGACGATAATGATAATAGTGATGATGATGATGATGATGATGATGATGTTCATGGACATGGGTATGTAAATTTTGGTTATGGGGGGGACATTAATCCCCTCCATTTTTTACTTAGTATGGAGACTTATGTATGTACCTTAAGAACTTGAATTGAAATTTTGTATGGATGAGAATGGTTAATCTATTTTCTTCTGAAACTTTTTGCATAAATTTTTGTATGCATTTACATAAATCTATGATTAGAATACTTAGTCATGAATATGGGTAAGTGGGTGAGGAGTTTATCCTAATTCTATGTAAAGTTATTTGTGATGTAGCTTGGATATAACCATATGGTGCAGTTTCCCTAGTCTTATTCATATAATTCCTATTTCATTTCTATACTATAGTATATTGTGCTTAAATTCCATATGAGGTTAATTTATTTAACACATCACAAAGGATCTCGATCAACAACATGAACGGGTTGAGCTACCATGGGTGAACTGAACTACTATGAGTGTAATGACCTAAATCATTACAGGTTGTAAAATTCTCAATGGAATTTTGAAATTTCCATTTTTAGATGGTTTTTTTTAGAACTGGGAGTCAAAACATTATTTTGAGAGTTTTAAATCTTTAAAATAATATTTTTGGGTGGGGTTTTTGGACCAAAAGGTGACTTGGGGGTTTCAGGAAGCAATAGAGAAAGGATGGGTGGTTAGTGTGTTTTAGTAGTGGTATCAAGTATTTTTGTATATTCCTCTTCTGTGTTTAAACCCTCATTATCTATCCTCTTAATTCACTTGGTTTTATTTAGGAATTCGATGTCAATACCACAAAATCATAATAGAATCAACCAAAATGGATGGGGTTTTATACACCCTACTTAGTTTCCATCCTAGGATGACGTCTTCATGCCACTGTTGTCTACTTTAGTGAGGTATGTCATAATTGTGATTTTTTGAATATTTGTAGCCTAAATTAAACTAATTTAGTGAATGATTGAGTTTTTTTGTTATGGATTTTTCTCAGGTTGGTGATGGGGTGTGTTGTAAACCCTTTCGTTTGGTCAGTCGAGGTCTCGGTGGTGCAATGGTACTTTTTGAGTTGTTTGGTGATTATTCCACATTGTTTTAAATTAATTAATTAATTAATTTTTTATATAATTAATTATTAATGTCATGTGTGAAAGGTATGAACTCCGGTGGATGTACATGCTTAGGTGGGGAATGGATGGGCTTGAACAAGGATTGATAGTGGTTGGAGATGGTGGTAACTCCTTGATAGAGGTAGGTGGTCCCTTTAATGTTCAATCCCAACCTGCACCCCCTCCCAACATGTTTCCCCCCTTCCCCCTCCCAACCTGTTTCCCCCCTCCCTCCCAAATTACACCCCCCTCCTCACTCCCAACATGTAACCCCCTCCAAACCTATCCCCCCTCCCAACTTGTACACCCCCTCCCCCTCCCCCCTCCTAACCTGCAATCCCCCACCCCTCCATCCCAAAAATTCACCCCCCCCCCACCCAACCTACACACCCCCCTCCCTTCCAACCTGCAGACCCTGCCTCCCCCTCCCAACATGTTTCCCCCCTCCCTCCCAACATGCCCCTCCCTCCCAATCTACACCCTACCAACCTTTCCCCCTATTAGAGTTGGGGCCTAGAACCAAATAATTTGTACTTTATTCATTAATAAATAAATTATCATATCTTGATTTTTCTTCTACATGATAATTCATGTGATAATTTCCTAAGGACAGTTGTTTCACCAAAGGGTCATAGTGGATCCCTACTATGATGAGAACTCGAAAGAGCCATAACACTATTCTTGAATATATGTTCTATGGTCATATGATGTTATTTGAGGGACATAAATAATAAAATCCATTAGATTTGAGGACTCATAAAACATTGAGGCACATTTTCATGGTGTGTACCCTTGGTAATATCCAGGAGGATATTATGAGAACAAGACCTACTAGTCAGAAATCCACATTTCATAGTGTCATTGGATGTTCCTATCTGTGGATGTGTGTATTGGTACTTAGACTTTAAGATCATTATTATTGGGTATTTCAATTTTCATACTTAGATATACTGAAGAAAATTGTGACGACACACTATTTGAAATGAGGAAGGATTTGTTGGGTGTGTCACAAGTAATATTGCATTAATAGATAATGAGAGAAAAGATTTGTCCCTTCTATTACATAAAAAAGCTGACATTTCAGGCCCTTTGGTAGAATTGATATAGCCTAAATAAATCCATTTCAATGGTGAATAATGGTTGATTTCAATTCTGAAAATTAAATGAATGAATAATCAAGAACATGGGTCGATGGAACTAACATGCAACCCGCTGGATTCATGATATCGAGACAAAGGGATTACATTACATGGTCAGGGTTCGTAGGAGGTGACATGTCATTGTGGCATTAAATTCTTCCTCTATGGGTGCCTTGGTATGTTTCTAGACACTAACCTTGGACTTTAGGAAGGCTCCACCTAATACCACTGGGAAAGAGTCCGAGAGGGTCACACACTAAGTGTGTCCAAGTATCTCAGTTAAATATTCATTAAAAAGTTGAATAAATATTATTCCTGATTTTGGTTTAATAATTATTCAAGGATGCTTGATCGCATTTATTTTGACACTGGTTATTCGAGAGAATATATTGTGAACAAAATAATATATTTATTACTGAATAATGCAGTGATATTTATTTAATAAATAAATAGTCATTATTCAAGGTCTAATAAATGTGGTGGAGGAAATAAAGAAAAATGAAAAACAAAAGTACACGCCATGTATATTAATATATACCCCCCTGTAGTTTTTCTAGGGATTTTTGAGAAATAATATTATTTAATTAATTAAATAATATTAGGTGTAATTTTTTTGGGTGTATTCCAAGTAATAATAATAGTCAAATGTTATTATTAGACATGGGGTATTACTAAGAATTAAATGAAATGAATAAGTTCTTTTGGGTAATTAATTCATTTTATTATTATAAGTATTATAAATCACAATCACATTATTCTCATTAATCCTAGCCATTATTTTTGGTTGTGCACAATGGATCTGGAAAAATCTCCATGGGCAAGAGAAAATTCCTTTCCTACAAGAACTCTCTCAAGTTATGAGAGATATCCTCCTCCAACGGATAAAGGAGAGTGCTTTAGAAGTGGATCTCAAAGTGATCAAAGGCAGACATCGCATGTGAAGTCTCTTCTGCACTAGCACTCGGAGATCCCTTCAGTGATGTCCAGAGATATGTGGAGCACATCTGGATCACCGCTAGAGGAATCCTACACTTGGATTCTGTGACGCAACGAAAGATCACATCAGATCATGACCAAAAACATCAATGGAGAGATAATTCCATAAAGGTAATTCTTGTATTTTAATTAAATTAATTTTATCCAACTTATGATGATCATCTCTATGGTTCTAGGACTCCCCTATTTTCTTTCGTTCTTCACTCTATTATGAAGATATGATGTTTTATCATCGTGATGGAGCTCGGATTGATCATTGTTAACGGAAAATATTAAAGTTGGGTACACCCATCCATGTGCTTCTACTACGCCCAGAACCTAAAAGTGGTATCAAATGGATCATATCGTTGATTATAATTATTTATTTTTTTGTTGATGATCTATGCATTTAATAATTTAGTTATTTCAATTCAAGTTAATTGTTCTGTAAATCTGAATCTTGAGATCTATTCATCCTCTTTTGTTTCTCGTTCACTATATAGAAACGATACTTTCTTTTAATTTTGATTAAAATAAAATAGAGGATCACATCTAGAGGCTTCAAAGATTCTTGTCTGTACAACACTAGAACACACAGTGTGTATTCAGCAGTACACATTGTGTAGTCAAGGTTCAATGCATCAGAATGGTACGCCAAACCAAGACGTGTGATTGGATTTATTCTAAGTCTTAATGACTCCATGTGTTGACTAGGAATAGGTGACACATGGTTTTCAAATTATACTATGTGTGGCCCATAGGACATGGTGTGTAGACCCTTCGGGTTAGGGTTGGACTGTGTACCCCAAACACAGCTTTCCTGGCTAGAGACCATGTAATGCAGACACTACATAGTGTGTGGCCCACTGTACACACCGTGTACTCTAAATATTTCCAAAGTACATCTACAAGACGTATCCTCGGGCGTGTACTTCGGATGGACGGTGAACGATAGTACACGCCGAGTAGTATGAACTACCTGCTATGTAATCATCCAATTTATGCAAATTTATTAAAATTTATTATAATATTATACAAAACCTAGAGATGTGTACCATGGTGTGGGTGTAAAGATAAGGCACAACACATGATAGGTGTTTTATATATATGTGTTTTTATTTTAACATTTTCATAATGTTCATTTATACTCATTGGGTAGTTATGAAATGGATTCACTAGGTTACCTCCAAAGAACAAGTTACGTACAAAGATAATTTTAAATACATTTATTTTTTTAAAATTATGATGGATGAAAATCTCATGAAAATTCATAGAAAAGGTTTAATATAAAAGGATTGATTAATTAAAGGTAATTAATTTATTTGAGCATGATTTATCCTAAACAATAATGATTAAAGAATTGAATGCAAGTTTTATTTATGCATAAATATCATTGAATACATGGATGATCATGATCTCGACCAAGACACTTCGTATGTGGATGGTTTCTTTTAATTTATTTAATTAAATTAAATTTGTTAGCCCGAGATCCTTCTCCTCATTAATATGTAGGGATTGTATGTCCAAGGTTTCTTTTATGTAAAACCCCTTATACCCCTCACATGTGTGTCTGATAAAAGTATATGTAATGGATGGAGCTCCCAAGTTAGTAGTGGCAGCTCAAGTTAGGAGCCAAGTTGAAACCAATCCAAGGAGATACAAAGGTGGATAAGTGGAAAATTGTAAACACGAACCCAAAAGGTTCAATGTTTTTCTCCCTTAGTTCTTGGGTTAGCTTATCAACCTCTAGATAAACTAACCAATAGAACAATATTAGGATCATACCATTTATTTTATATCTATCATTTGCATGGTTTATTTATTGCGGGTGTGTTGTCGCGATCACACAACTAATTAATTAAACAAGCATGCAAAATGGAACTAAAATAATATTGGCTTATACGTAAATATTATCTTATACATGGTTAATCACTTAAGTATATCTCACTTAATATTAACAAGCATGTATGAAAGATGATAAAATGGAAATTTACGTATAAGGATAAAATCCCTCAAAGAAATATTAAATCAGTATAGCCTTCCATAATCATGGTTAGAATCGAACTATAGTTCAAAGTGCTTGACCAACCCTAGTTGGGGTGCTTTCAATTATCATGGAATTATAATTAATGGTTTCGGGTTGACTTGACTTGGTTCACATCAAGGGTTTACCACCACAGCAGGACTTGGTATGACCAAGAGGAAAAGGTTGAGGAAATCCAAAATAAAAGGATTTTAGGATTGGGAGTCCACACAGTGGATCAAGGAGCTGCGAGTTAATGCAGTTGGAATTTAGAATGCCTACCTAAAACCTTTTAAGATGCTTGACCAACCCTAGTTGGGGTAACGCGAAGGGAAATATGGATCCTTGCCACTAAAATATTTAGGCAACAGAATATTCTGAAGTCAATGGTGAGGACTATTGGATTTCAATAAAACAGTGGGAGAATAAAAAGTATTAATTTATTTATTTGTCTTATTTTTATCATGATAAGGTACTAAACCTTTGATCATGTTAATTTTTAGAAAAAACAAGAAAAATGACACCAAACATATCATTGTGAACCATACTTATGTAGGAAAACCTTCTCACGAGCACCAATTTCCAGGAGTGGTAGAGGCGTTTACGCATCATCCTTCGCCATGAGAGGAAATTGTATGTGATGGGGGAGCTTATCCTTATTGATCCTAGAAAAGATGCTAGTGATGTGGAACTATCTCTCTATTTAAAACATATGGATGATTCCATATATGTCCAATGTTTCATGCTATCGTCCATGTCCAATAATCTCTTAAAGCAACATGAAAACATGGATTCATATAACATGTTGTCTCACCTTAAGGATCTCTACTAAGAGAAGCCGAGAAAGGAGAGATATGAGATCTCCAATGCTTTTTTTACAACTAAACTTGGAGAGTCTGCACTATATGGGTCTCATGTAGTCAATCTTATTGGCTACATTGAATGCCTGGACATTTTAGGGATTAAGTTTCCATATGAGTTGAGTACAAATAGTATCATATCATCACTTCCTAATACCTTTTATAGATTTATTATCAACTACAACATGAAAAACAATGGGAAGAGTCTATCAGAACTTTTGACCTTAATTCTCCAGGTATTTAAATACATGGGGCATGAGAAACTCATAGTCCTTGTAGTAAATAAGAAAAAGAAGGACAATGTTAAGGGGACAAGGGTTTATAGACGTCCTGAAGCCCCCGAGCATCGTCCCTCCAAGAAGGGGAAGATCCAAAGGCAGGGAAAGGAATGGGAGGCAGTATGGTTTTCATGTGTCAAGCTAGGCCACTGGATAAAAAATTGCACCCATAAGAATGGGGATGCTAAAGGTGTGTTTGTTATCAAGTGTAATCATTAAAATTCTACACATTGGGTATTAGATATAGATTGTGGGGATCACATCTGTATTCAAATTCAAGAACCAAGTATATTTAGAAATATTTATAGAGGAGAGGTGGATCATCGAGAAACCAATGGTGCAAGGCTAGCTGCGTTAGCCATTGGTGATTACCATCTCTCATATCCAACTGTGATTCTTTTGGTTTTATATAAGTATAATTATTTTCCTAGTTTTACAAAGAAAATAATTTTTGTATTGTAATGGCCCGAGTTTTTGGGGTCCATTACTTTGTGAAAATCTCATTTTGGGTTTTCTGGTCTGGGAATCACGGTGGTGTAGGCCTACCAGTAGCCTTAGCCTACCAGTAGCAGGCCTACCGGTAGCTCAGTCTACCGGTAGCCGCAGCCTACCGGTAGCTCTGTCTACCAGTAGCTCGGCCTACCGGTAGCTGCAGCCTACTGGTAGCTCCGCCTACCGGTAGCTGCAGCCTACCGGTAGGTGTAGCCTACCGGTAGCTCAGCCTATCGGTAGCTGCAGCCTATCGGTTGATGCAGCCTACCGGTAGCTGCAGCCTACCCGTAGTTGCAGCCTACCGGTAACTATCACCCACCGGTAGCTCTCAGCTACCGGTGGCTCTGGCCTACCCCGCGGGTTATTTCCAGTAACGCTCCCTTTAGCACAAATAGGGTTTTAAACCCTATTTTGACCTATTTGAGTGTGTTTTAAAGACCTGTAACGTGCATAATAGTTTTAATTAAATACTTAACCAATTAATGAGTCAGTTTAAACCACCCGACCCCCATTAATGACGAGTGGAGCCACGTGGTCAACCCACGACCCCCGTGCCTTACGCGGTTTCGCGTTTTTACCTCAACTGTCCATGGCTCTTATAAACTAAGGGTTAGTCGTGGTTTCTCCTTTCCTCGATCGCGGCTTTTCACAAATATCTTCTGGTGCATCGGGCGCGCCGCATCGTTATCCGTAAAGTTTCGTGCCCGGCCTAAACGTCGATCATCTATCAACAAGTAGGGAATTTCTCCTTCGTCTCTCTCTTTTGTGTATCATGCGGGGTGGGCGTGTTTCTATTTTGTAGAATTGGTTGAACCAGACTTAAATGAAGATAATGAACTGGTTTAAGAAAAGTGGGGGTTGTGATCGTTGATGTTGTTTTTATTATGACCATATTTTTGAGTTGTGATGGCTTATGCCTTCTGAAAATCGAGGTCGTTGGTGGTCATTGTTTGTGCACTAATGAACCCCTGCTGATGTTTTAAGTGACTTGTTTGTGGTTGTAAACCCCTGCTGTGAAAAGTAAATTGGTTAATCACGTATATCTGGCCAAATAAATTGAAGCACCAGGATTAATCCTTCTGTGATAACCCCAGTTAAAACACATGAAAATTGAAATCATGGAGTGTGTTAAGTCGTTTAAATATGAAAATACCAGCATGGCCCTGACTTGTGTTGGTGGTGGTATTTTGTTGTTTTCTTTTACGGGCCGATTGCTGGAGATGTGGGAGGGGATGGGATCCCATGTATTTATACTCTCGGTAGTTGTGTGAAATTGGGGATGGGATCCCCTGTTGGTATGGATTTGGTGATTGTGAGTTTTAAGACCAGGTGGGTACTTGTTTATATCACAAATTGGGGTGGTATCCTCTGTTGTTGGGAACCGGGTGTGGGAGTTACGGTTGATGCTTGACTGTTCACTTTCCTGGACTTTTGCCTATGCCTACTAGTTGCCCAGTAGTGCTTAAACTTAATTAAACATTATTACTGAACATGAAACAAGAATAGGACAAATGGGTTTTGTTGGCGAGGGTCGTGACTTGTGACTTGGACGTAGTGGTGTTGTTTTTTGTAGGCTGGTTATAAAAACCTAAACCTTGGGTGAGTGCTTGTTACCTATATCTATACTTTGTAGTTTTTTGTTTCTTATTCGCGCCCCACCCAAGTTGAGAACTTAGTGCTGAACACCCCCATCTCATGGGGGGGTGTTTTTCCCAACACTATTATTAGTGGCTGGTTATTAGCTCCTTTCTGCTCCCTTTCCCGGATAGCCCAAGTATCTTTGGGTAGGCTTTGATGGCCTGAGGTCCATTATTATCCCAAGAACCTTTGGGCGGGGCAGTGTGACGGTTTTCCAGGTGTGTGCGGCAGGTGGTTTCCCAAGCGTCTTCGGGATGAGGCCCAGGTGTCTTCGGGCGTGGCAATGGATCTTCTAGCCCAAGTGTCTTCGGGCGTGGTGGTAGTTGTTATGGCCTAGGTGTTTGTAGGCATGGTTACGTGTGACAGTTGTGGCCCAGGTGTGTGCGGGCGGGATTCGGCAGTGGGACTGCGTGTGGTTGTGGCCCAGGTGTGTACGGGTGGGTGTGGCAGTGGGACTGCGGTGAGAATGGCGGGATTGGTCCAATGCATAGGATGTCTCAATAACCAGTGGGAAAGTGGCGTGGGGTACCCAAACATCGATGTGATCCTATTATATATATTACATGATTTGCGTTATTTGGGGAGTGTGCCCTGGTGAGACTTGGGTGGATATTTTACCTTGATAGGTGTTTAGTTTACTCCTTTTCTCACGGGACTTTAGCACGTTCCCCCACTTGTGCACGAGAGTCTTTGGTTCTCCCTACTGAGTGTACTTGTATGATCACCCTACATATATAAAACTGCTTTCAGGTTTTCAGGAGGACTTCGGGGATTGCACGGGACTATACTAGCGTGGACCCTCGGGGCAGTTGCAGCTGTTGTTTTTCTTTCTTTGGTACTTGCCTTGTAGTCACCTTCTGTACTTTGTGGTTTTTACTTTTGAAACATTCATGTGGGAATGGTTTACTTTTGGTTTTACTTTTCTTTTACCTTGGTGTTGTTGGGTTTCATCATCTTATCTCCCGATCCTATAAAACAAAAAGGGGTAATGCCTTCCATTTGTGAGAAATTTCTATACCCTTGGTGCTAGTCGCCACTCCGGGACCTATTGAAGGCGGGTCTCGGGGGTCATTATCTCTCCTTCAACTTAAGGAAGGAAGGGCCTAGCAATCTGCTGACTCTACCCTCCTTTTTGGTGAAGGCGGGTTGTGACATGTATCATGATTGGATGTGGATGGATTTAATTTCAAGTTTAGCAATAAGGGTTGTTTCTTTTATATGAACATTTCATATTATGGTATGGTGCATTTAAATAATGGTTTGTATGTATTAAATTATAAAAACCATGTGTTGGCAATCGATGTGGAAAAAACTCACATAACTCATACAACACCTCGTTGTGGCATCACCAACTTGGTCATGTAAATGATAAGTTCTTGAAAAAGCTCTGCCAAGATGGTTATTTAGACTCTACGAGATAAAACCACTTGATAGATTTCATGTTGGTTTACAAGGTA
Source organism: Viscum album (assembly GCA_963277665.1). Lineage (NCBI taxonomy): Eukaryota > Viridiplantae > Streptophyta > Magnoliopsida > Santalales > Viscaceae > Viscum > Viscum album. The sequence continues at coordinate 164,130,826 of OY728140.1, forward strand.
AAATGACCAAACCGCTATTCAGTGGACAGGGTGAAAGGGCCATAGAGCTTCTAGGATTGGTATACACAAATGTTTGTGGACCATTTCTAGTAGAAGATAGAGGTAGATATTCTTACTTCATTACTTTTACTGATGATTTCAGTAGATATGGATATATCTACTTAATGAGGTATAACTTAGAGTCCTTGCAGAAATTTAATTAATTCAAGAACGAATTATAGAATCATCTTGGTAAGAAGATAAAGAATCTTTAATTGGATCGAGGTGGAGAATATCAAAACCAATAATTCATCGACCATTTATGGGATTCTGGGATTCTATCTCAACTCACTCCTCTTTATACACCATAGTGGAATGTTGTTAGTGATAGGAGGAATCGCACCTTGTTGGACACAATGAGTTCGATGATGAGTCATGCAGATCTTCCATTATCCTTTTAGGGATACGCATTACAAAATGCAGCATATACATTAAACGGAGTACCAACTAAGGTGGAAAATGTAATTCCCTTTGAGTTATGAAATGGAAAGAAACCCATTTTGTCGCACACACATGTATATGGATGAGAGGCATTTGTTAAGGCCTTCTCAGGCAACAAACTATAAACCTATGGCATGAGGTGTATCTTTATAGAATATCCCAAAGAAACTAAAGGATATTACCTATATAACCCTTCATATAAGAAAGTGACTATTGATAGACAAGTTGTCTTTATTGAGAGGGAGAACATTCTTAAAAGGGATAGTGTGACCAAGATTTACTTCAATGAAGTTGATAGTCAAGATACATAGGAGTTGGTACAAGAACAAGTTCTATAGGTCCCCATGGAAGAGGTTCTAGAAACACAAGTACTACATAGGATCTCAAGAGAGGTAAGGGAACCATATAGATTTGTTTTCCTAGTCACCGAGGATGGTCAATCGTTATTTTTGGATAATGATAAACCTCTCTCCTAAAAGGAAGTTGTACAGAGCTTAAAAGCTACAAGGTGGCAAGAAGCTATGAATTCGGAGATGGATTCCATGTATTAGAACCGTGTCTGGGTTTTGGTAGATGAGATTGTTGATGTAAAGCCTATTGGATGCAAATGGGTATTCAAGAGAAAGTTGGGCATGGAAGGTCAAGTTAGCACCTATAAAGCAAGGTTAGTGGCTAAAGGATTTAGAAAACTTCAAGGAATTGACTATGATGAAACCTTCTCACTAGTTTCCACGTTTAAATTTATAATAATCATAATTTCCATAGAAACTAACCATTACTATGATATTTGGAAGATGGATGTCAAAACAATATTCTTTAATGGGAAACTTTAGGAAGATGTCTATATGACAAAACCAGAAGGGTTTGTGACACTAGGTGAATCCAAACAGGTTTGAAAATTGTTGAAATCCATTTATGTATTAAAGAAAGCATCCAGTTCATGGAAAATTTTATTTGATGAAGCCATAAAGTAATTTTATTTCATTATGAATGAATATGAGCCATGTTTTTATAAGTGGTTTAATGGAAATGTGGTCATTATCCTAGTATTATATGTTGATGACATATTACTTATTGGAAATGATGTACTAGTATTACATTCAGTTAAGGATTAGTTGAACAAGTGTTTCTCCATGAAGGACTTAGGAGAAGCATCCAACATTGAAGGGATCAAGGTCATTCATCATAGATCCAATAAGTTTTTTGGACTAAGTCAGGGAACATACATTGACCAGATAATAAAGATATTTAGTATGGAATAATCGAAGAGGGGATTGGTTCCGGTGTCACATGGCCTATGTCTTTCTTAGAAAATGTTTCCTCATATACTACAGGAGAAATATGGGAGTAAGATCCTATACGCTTTGGTTATAGGATCCATCATATATGCCATGTTATGTACCAGGATTGATGTTACCTATGCACTGAGCAGGGTAGGTAGATATCAAGAAGATCCAAGAGAATAACATTGGATTGTTGTTAAGACTATCCTTAAGTATCTGAGAAGAACTAAAGATATGTTCCTAGTATATGAAGGAGATGAGGAGCTTGTCATCAGAGGGTACACTGATGCTGGTTTTCAGACAGATCAGAATGATCTAAAGTCACAATCATGATATGTTTTGTGTCTTAGTGGAGGATCTATGAGTTGTAAGAGTTCAAATTAGTCATTTGTTGCCAATTCTATAGTAGATTCCGAATATATAGAAGATTCTAATGCAGGCAAAAAACTATTTGGATTCAGAACTTTGTTCAAGAGCTTGATGTGGTTCCTAGAAGTAATGATCCTATCATAATGTATTGTGATAATACTACAGTAGTGGATCTTGAAAAATAACCAAGGTCACATCAATGGATAAAGCACATTCTCTACGAGTATCACCTCTTGAGGGATTTCTATCAAAAGGGTGATGTTTTACTGAGCAGAGTGTCCATAGAAGAAAATGTGGCAGACCCAATGACTAAAGGCATATCTCAGCAAAAGCATGAATATCATGTGGGAGTTAGGAGGTTAAAGGTTGTTAGAAGTTGTCTCTAGTCCAAGTGAGAGTCTGTTGTATTTGGTGGCCTAGAACCAATTACTTTGTACTTTTATCATTAATAAATACCTTATCACATCCTGATTGTTCTTCTATGTGACAATTCATTTGGTAATATCCTAAGGATAGTTGTTTCACCAAAGGTTCATAGTGTATCCCTACTATGATGAGAACCCAGAAGTGTCATAAAACTATTCTTGAATATATGTTCTATGGATATATGATGTTATTTGAGGGGCACAAATAATACAGGCCATTAGGGGTGAGGACTCATAAAACATTGAGGCACATTCTCATGGTGTGCGCCCATGGTGATATCCAGGAGGATATTATGAGAACGAGACCCAGTAGTAGGAAATCAGCATTTCATAGTGTCATTGAATGTTCCTATCTACGGACGTGTATATTGGTCCTTAGACTTTTAGATTATTATTGAGGTCTATTACAACTTGCACACTTAGATTTATTGATGAAAACTATGAGGAAACACTGTTCTCGGCAAGGTAGGATATGTTGGGTGCATCATGAGTAATAATTCATTAATAGATAATGTGAGAAAGGATTTTTCCCTTCTATTCCATAATGGAAGATGATATCTCATGACCTTTGATGGAATTGATATAGCCTAAATAAATTCATGGCCATAGTGAGGAATGGGAGAGTTCAATTCTGGAAATTCAAAGAAAGAATAATTGAGCACATGGGTTGATGGCACTATCATGCAACCCGCATGATTCGCGATATCGAGGAAAAGGGATTAAATTACATGATAATAATTTGTAGGAGGTGAAACATCATTTCAGCATTCACTTCTTTCTTTATGGGTGCCTTGGCATGTTTCTAGATGCTAACCTTGGACTTTAGGCATGCTCTGCTTAATTCCACTGAGAAAGAGGCCTAGAGGGTCACACACTAAGTGTGTCAATGTATCTCAGTTAAATATTCATTTAACAAGATGAATAGAGATTATTCCTGATTATGGATTAATAATTATTCAAGAATACCTGATGGAATTTATTTTGACACTAGTTATTCAAGAGAATATATTATGGGAAAAATAATATATTTATTAGTGAGTAATGCAGTGGTATTTATTTAAGAAATAAATAGTCATTATTCAAGGTCTAATAAATGTGGTGTAGGAAATATAGAAAAATCAAAAAAAAAGTACACACCGTGTATATTAATATATACAGGCCATTTAGTTTTTCTAGGGATTTTTGAGAAATAATATTATTCATTTGATTAAATAATATTAGGTGTAATTTTTCTAGGTGCATTCTCGGTAATAATAATAGTAAATTTTTATTATTAGACGTGGGGTATTACTAAGAATTAAATGAAATGAATAGATTCCTTTGGGTAATTAATTAATTTTATTATTCTAATTATTATAAATCCAAATTATATTATTCTCATTAAGCCTAGACATTCTTTGTGGTTGTGCACAATGGATCTGGAAAATCTCGCATGCCAAGAAAGAATTCCTTTCCTCCAAGAACACTCTCAAGTTATGAGAGAGATCCTTCTCCCCCAGATCAAGGAGAGCGCTTTGGAGGTGGCTCTCAAGGAAATCAAAGGTGGACATCGCATGCGAAGGCTCTTCCGCACTAGTACCTGGAGATCTCTTTAGCGATGTCTAGAGATATGTGGAGCATGTGTGGATCACCACTAGAGTAAGCCTATACTTGGATTCTATGACGTAACGAAGGATCACATTGGATCATTACGAAAAACATAAACAGAGAGAGAATTCCATCAAGGTAATTATTTTCTTTTAATTAAATTAATTATAAGTAACATATGATTATTCTATCTATGGTTCCAAGACTCCCCTATTTTCTTTTTTCTTTCATTATATTCCAAAGATCTGGAATTTTATCATTGTAATGGATCTCGGATTGATCATTATTAATGGAAAAAATGAAAGTTGGGTACACCCATCCATGTGCTTCCACTACACTTGGAACCTACACCCCCCTCCCAACCTGTATGCCCCCCTCCCCCTCCTAACCTGCATCCCCCCACCCCTCCCTCCCAAAATTCAGCCCCCCCCCCATCCCAACTTGTACACCCCCATCCCCCTTCCAACATGTTTCCCCCATCCCTCCCAACCTGCACACCCTCTCCCCCTCCCAACCGTTACGACTTTTAATTTTGGATGGTATCTTAGATAAAAATATTAGGATGTATTGATTAAATATTATATATATTTTATATCAGTGTAATTTTTTATTTTCAGCATAGTTGATATGTAAATGTGAAAAAACATTATTAAAATTATTTTAAAATAAATGAATTGTTCTGATAATTGTAGATGAAATAATTATTTCTATTAAAATTCATGAGTTAGGGAAATATATATTTAAAAATCATTATTAATGTTGTAGTTAGTAATGAATGTTTTATATAAACATAAAAGTGTTTGTTTTTTGGAAGTATCTTCATATTAATGGATTTAGACAACTAGAAAGTGGAACTCCAATAGATATTTTAGTTTTATAAGGAAAAATAGTAGGCAATCAGTGGTCAATATTGTTGTGGTTAGAAGAAACCATGTGTCTCACAAAACATGAAAATTGAAAAAGTAATAAAAAAGCATTGAAACATGAAAATTGAAATTGTGAATGTAACAGAATAGAGATTGTATTGATACCATGAAAACATAACAATATTTGTACACACATGGCTTCATTAGAAAAATTAAGGGTGAAATTTATAACAAATAGAAATAGTTTTTAACAACATCTATTGTGCCCTGTGAACTCATCTTCATCATTCAGTGTACCCTGTTATGACATGTTGGTGCCCTACGGACTTAGACTAATCCCTTTTGTGCTCTTCCATGCCCTGTCATGCCCTACGGACTCAGATTTTGCCCTTTTGCGCCCTGTGGACTCAGACTCTCTTCAACTATTTTACCAGTACTTGTGGATTTTGGTTGATAGTAATGTCATTCCTAGTTTGAAGTTAATAATAGCTTAAAAAATGGAATATATGTTTAGTGTATAGTCTATACTCATCAGAAATGATAAATTTGTTCCTTATATGTGTTCATACACATTTTATATTAATCTTATCTATCACTACTGTGATTATGTCTAATAAAATGAACATACCTAAGAGGTCCCTAGATCATTGTAGAGGCAATTGAGTCTATTATCCTTAGTGTTGAGAAACTCACTAGGAATGTGGATGGAGGAAATTTGGAAGATATTTTTGTTAACTTCAATGAATATTTTAATTCAAAGCTACTGATAGTTCATTCAGTGAATTTTCTAAGAGGGTTTCCATCTGTTGATTCAAAGAATAGGGCTACTGCAGAAAGGGCTCTATTGTTCACAGAGGGAGCTAGGACAGGGATATCTGTGACGTTTGAGGAAGCTGGTGGTGAGGATTTGGTAGTTGTATACAACTATGGGTATTTCTAAATGGATGTAAAGGATTCTTTATCATGTGTGCTACCTTTTTCTGATTAAAATTAGTTAGACCTTTAATTGGTCATTGAGGTAGTGTATGTGGTGGAAAAGGAACATGTTCTTGTGGGAGTGTGTGCAACGATCTGTGTCACTGGATATCTCACATCCTACTTGAAGTCAGAGTTGGCCAAGTATACTGAAGGTTGTGGATCAACTATGCTACCAACTTCCTAGAGGTCCTACCATTACAATGCTTATAAGGTTAAGCCATGTTCTATAGGTCCACCTTAACAACAAGGTTGGTTTTCATCATGGGGTAGATGTTGGGAATGGTGGTGAGGGATTCCATGAGAGGCATTGTGGCGTGGGTATTTGTAGAATTGGTTGGGGTTGCCAGTGATTATGGGGTGTGGGGATATCCAAGTGTGGGACTGAGCTATTAGGGTAGTATTGTACTTGAATTTAGTTAATTGTTAGGTTACCAGTAGCAGGTAATAGGTAATAGTGGTTGAAGTTATAAATACGGGAGATATTAGATGTGGGGTATAATGATGTTTGGATTTCAGATGGTGTTGGAAGGATTAGATAATGGATGTTTATGCATTTGATGAAAATAATTAAAATCAAAGATTAAATATAATATTTTGTAAAAAAAATTATATTGATATAAATAGATTTAATGAAATTATAAATTATTTTAAAATACAAAAAAACACAAACTAAAAGAGAGAACATAAAAGAATCTTTGCATCCAGGTATACCCAAACATGAGGTCTTCAAGTTAACCATAAATGGAGGAGATACACTATATGAAATATGGAACATGTTTCTTGTATATATGCAATTTGAAACGAACATTTTATTTTGATAGGGAAATAAATTTGAACTAATATTATTTTTTTCAGGTTTCATGTTTTGAATAATTATAGAGGATTTGTTGAACCGAACAATCAATAGCGATTTAGATGAGTGATTAGTACCAAATTTTATGTTCTCATACCTTCATCATCAATATTTTATTCTTCCCTTTTTCTTATATTTTTCTTTATTGTAATAATTGTATTATCAAGTTCATGGGATATTGATGATGAATTCCATAATGAATTGATTATTTTTTCAAGGATCCAAATAGTATTCTCACTTTGCTTGTTATCATTTTTTTAAATTTGGTATCAAATTTTATGTAATTATATAGTAATACATATACATGTAAAATATTTTCAATTTTTTTATCTTTTACATTTTATATTAGGTTTTTTACTAATCTTTTTGATCTTCTATCTCATAATAATGATTATAGTGTTAATTTCATGTTCTAGAAATTAAAATGCAGTGCAGATTGGTATGTAATTTTGGACTTTTATGCTCGGATTAATTTTTATTCATGATGATTGTAACATCAGTTAAACTATATTTTGTTATCATAATTTGGAAACTTCTAGCATTAGTAATGATAATTTAATGTCAGTTATGTTTTAATAAGACAATTTTCATTTGTAATGTTGATTTAGTTTTAGTTTTTATCACATTTTCTTGCAGTTTTCATTAGTTATGAAAGTTCAGTATTCGGTTTTATCATACATAATTTTTGTTATCATTTGCAATGAAGGTTCATAATTTTAGTTATTTTCATGTTCTCGCAGTTAGTATAAGGAAATGAATATGGCTATGAAATCTTGGACATTCAAAATCGGATTAATTTATTTTCTTACACTTCAAAATATAGTTTATTCTCTATTTTGTTATCATAATTTGGTTATTGTTAGATTTTCATTATATTAGAAGAGTTAACATAATGAATTAACTCTTATTAGTTTCCTTCCATGTCCTGATAGGTAATATAATGATTAAACTCTCATTAGATACCTTCCAGTCTTCATATCTCTTCCAATCTGCATTCTCAATATATTCTTTTCTTTCCCAATATCTTTTTTCTCGAATCTTCTAGAAAAACTAATACTCAATTTCCAAATCAATGAAAATATATTTTGAACATCAACATTTAATCAACATAAAATGTAAAAATGATAATGGTTCAAACATACCATTGCTTATAGTAAAAAAATGTTCAATTTTACACCAACTGAATCCCTCTACTCAAATTAACAAGTCAAACTTCTGGTTCTATTCTATTTGTACTTGATCCAATCCATAGAATATTTTATTCATTTTATAGACCAAAATCTATTTATCATATACTAGTAAACCTATCAGTTTTTTTCATGTAGATCTCATCTTCAAAATCACCATGAAGAAAATCTATCTTAACATCCATTTATTACAGATAAAAATCTTCTGATTCCAACAAAACTAAAATTATTCATATTGTAGAATGTTAAACTACAGGTGGAAATATTTTTGAGAAATTTAATCCTTTATTTTATTAAAACCCCTTCATTACTAGTAATGTTTTCATATTTTCCTAACAGCAAATTATTCCTTAATATAGTAATTCCACATGTTCTCAAGTTCTATTTTACCCTCTGGAAGTTCAGTTATCTCCCATGTTCCATTGAACTTCAATGAAGGAATCTCTTCATTCATGGATAACTCCCACTATTTTCAGTCACTATGTCTAACTACTTACTATGGATTTGTAGGATCTCCTACATCTATTAGAATAACAAAGTTCAAATCATTCCCAAACCTTTACACTGGTCTCTTAATACTAGTTTTTATCCTTAAATGAATCAGATAAACTAAAATAGTTGGATCTTTTTTTCGAAACGTATATTAATTACCAGTTCAAGAACTTATAGGTCCCATACTTTGAGTTCTCCCACTCAAGATTTAAATGTCATTGAACTTTTTTAGTGTTTCTAATGTTCCATTCTTCTAATGTTACATTCCTTCTTTCTAGAAGAAGTTCCAAAAATTCCCTCAAGTGTACTCACCTATGTTTTTCATCCATATGCACTTCAACTTCTACCCATATTCTATTTTTAAAAGTTATTTACTCTGAATAAACACTATAAATACATCATAAGTATAGTTTAAGAAGTATATAAATACTTTCATAGTAGCATCATTGATGAAAGTGATAAAGTATAGGAAACCCCCATAGGGATAAAATTGTAAGGTCCCCGAAACATCTAAGTATCCAATCCCAAACTTCATATTCTTGGGATTCCAAACGTCTAAGTTGAAAGAAATTTTTTCATTCTTTCCTAGCATAAAAATTTAAAACATTCCAATTCCCATATAATCAACATGATGTTTTATTTAAATACAAGTTGGAAAAAGTAAAAAAACAAAAAAGATATCAGGTAAATAGGGTTGAACACTACAATTAAAGGAGACATTCAAAAGTCAACAAGCATACTAACCAAACATTAACAAGGATTTCACATAAAAACACATTTGTGTATAATGAAACTTAAACAATGGAATTTGTATCACTCGTAATCCTTGGCCATATATTAGCACACTCCTTCCCAATTGGCTTGGTGATGGAAGACCCTTTCATATCACCCTTTGGGTTCACTATGACACCTGAATTATCTTTAAAATAGATGAAGGCACTATCCTTTCAACGCCATGGATTTCACTGCCAGAAAATGATGGTGGGAATGACCTTTTTGTGAATATTAGGCTTCCCCTTCTTGATGGGGTCCATCACCATGTCCCCAACGCAAGCAGGTGGCAACCAATTGAAAAACCCCTTGATCCCCTTCATAGATATTATGTAAAGGTTATTGACACCAGTGTCGTCAGCACAATTCACAGTGGATGCCATAGGAAACCCTAGAGACATTCAGAACTTGTTTCTAGTAGATCATTTGTGACCTCAATTCTACATCCTAGCCTACTAAACAAAAAATGCCACCATTCCCATATATCAGTATTCAATATTTTTTTAGAATTTTAGAACTTTTAAGTTCTTATCATTTAAGTGTCTGAAATTATAGTTCCATACTTCTTGATCATTAGAATTTTTACTTCCAATAACCTCTACCCCATCTAAATTTTTATTCATATATAGGGTCATAACCTTTAATCCTCATGAAAATTTATTTGACACTCAGGTAACATTACACACCTCATTAGAAAATTCAATTCCATTACCAACATCATCATGTTTTATAATGAAAATTAGATTTCTTTGTGGTCTATATTTTGTGTAACTACTTCTATTTTGGTCTGTATTAGATGGGAATGATGGTAGGGAATAGGAATCAGGAATGCGGGTAGCAACTAAAATCAAGAAGAAGCCAAAAGGGGGTAGTTTCTACTACCTAGGGGAATCACCTATACCCACGGTTCATTGAATTGTGGGTATATTATATTTTGGTATGAATATATACCCATAATTCAAAAAACTGTGGGTATTATGAAAGTTTTGGAATCACCTATACCCATGGTTCATTGAATATTGGGTATATTATATTCATGTACAAATATATTCCAACATTTGTGAAAACCATGGGAATAGATATATACCCACGATTTTAGTAAACCGTGGTTATTATGAAATCTCCCTCAGTTATACCCATGGTTTTGTGAAAACCATGGGTATAGAAAAATCCTTATGCCTTAGGAGCCCATGGTTCATGAAACTATGGGTATAGGTCAATTTTCTAGTAGTGTATTCATATTTTATTCTATACATTTTATGCTCAATATTATGTTCTAATGGCATGTGTTCTTTAGTTATTCACCATGCCTTATTATTTATGCTTATGTTTTATTACTTACCCTTACTGATCATCTGATCTCACCCCATTCTTATGTTTTATTTTTCCCCAGGATGCGAAGAAGTATATAATGAATGACTTGTTAGGATAATATAGGAGTTGTAGATTTTTCCAAAGGAATTTATATATTGTATTTCCTTTCAAGTTATAATATGAAACTTGTGTGTGTATCTGGTTTTCCAAAACTAGTAAACTATTTGGTCCTTCAGGATGTGTCTTCCTTGTAATCATACTAATGTAATAAAGAAAGGCATTAGCTTTAGGCAACTGGGGTCAGGGTCATCATAGTTGGTATCAGAAGAACTTTAGTATAAACCTTGTAAACTATATTTAGAAAACATACATTCCGAAACATAACCCTAAGATAAAATTTGATGATAATAATATAAGAACATCTTGATTTTTTTAAGGTAGAGACTATGTGGATCTTCCTTGAAATGAATCCCAATCTAGATACTAAAAGTGGATGTGGTTATGGAATATATGTACCTAGGTTTAACAACTCTAACAAGGTGTCACGAACTTGACCCAGGTAACCTGATACATGACAATAAGCCTTTCTTTTCACTTGGTTTGAAACTAATGGGGGATTTCATTAGGATAAGTATCATTTTCTTTAAAAACTATTATAAGGGATTTAAAAGTAAAAATGTCCTCAAAGAAACCATGTTTATGATTATGAGATTAGTTACACATAAAGTTTTCAATTTATGTTAAGTATTTCACTAGTATTGTGATTATACATTGTGTTTCATAATGTTATGATATAATATAGTGTATGAAATTATTTAAAAATGGTTCCTACTAAATGGAATGAGAACCGCATCAATGTACATAATCTAAAGAGTAATAATGATCATTTCTTTGATGGGTTTAAGACAGTCTTTTGAAGGTAACTAGTCTCTCAAACATTCACATCACATGAGGAGATAGTATCATGTCCTAATAAGAATAAGAAATAGTTTTATAAGTGTTATGGATTTGGAAGGAAGCAAGAGAAGAAGAACACAACTGGAAAAAAGATAGATAAAGGGAATAACATAAAGAAGTATTTTCCCACTTTTGATAATTTTGGATGGAAACACCTTTGTATATGCTTAATAAGAAAATGAGTTTACTTCAAATGTGGAAACAAAGGCCACTATGCATGTGATTGTAAGGAAAGAAAATAGTTTTTGAATTTTTAATGCTTAAACTACAAAGATATGGTATACTACACAAATCAATATCCCATTCTTCAAAGGAATATACCACACAATAAGATAACGGATCATGGTCAAGATTATGCTACTAACACAGATGAAGAGGAATGATTGATGTGATTATGTTTGGATTAATGATTATTTCATTTGAGTATTTTATCAATTATTTACTAGTTATAAGAATTATGAAATATATAAAGATTGAATTTCAGTACTATTTCATTAAGGACTTGAAGTCGTATGTTAAATGGTACTGAGAAAAATGTTTTGGTATAAAGTTAAGCATTCAAAAACACATGGTTAAGGGAATGATAAACCGTAAAATGTTCATAGTTTTGAGATAATGATGTCATATAGAGAGATGATTGATATGGATAAAGTAAATTGGATTGTATAAACAATAATGGGAATGATTCTAAAGTGTTGGATCATGATCTTATGTAATGATTAACCATTTATGAAATGGTTTAATTTGATCATTGTATGAGATTTTAGAGGTTAATGTATTACTTCACCACATGATGCAACCTATGCTAAGAGATAAAGTATAGATAGTTTGAGGCAGAAACAATGGATAATATTGTGTTTATAAAATAGAAATGTGTATTTATACTCTTATGAAGTGCAATAATTCTTCAACTCTAGGAAAAGTGTCTTCAAAAAAATGTTGTCCTATTATCATAATTTTTATGATATAAATGAAATTTTTCATAAATGTGGTTTATGGTTTTATGATGAATAACTTTCTAATGACCATGTCCTCTATAATTCTCTATCAGAAATTGATGGTTATATTTCTCTTTCATGTCCATATTTTCATGAACTACTAATGTTCTCCTACTCAAAATCATAATTTTTTGGTGACCACCTCAATTACCTTTACCGCTTTTTAAGAGGATATTTTATTGACCCTATTTCTGATGTGGGTTTCCCACAAATAAATTCTAAAGTTTCAACCTTTAACATTTTAAGTGAATTTTCAAATTTTGAGGTCATAATTTATTGAAGGAGGGGAGAATGTAAGACCCCATGATTTTACAGTATGACCCTTCTTAAATTCAATTTCTTTGACACCATAGGTTTCACACAACACAAAACTTAAATGAACAATGATAAAAAATTAAATATCATTATTTTAAAATGACATTTATAACCTATAAATTAAATTGGTGGGAATGAATATTATTATGAAATTTATATATTATATAAAATGTTTTTACAAGAATGAATTCAAATTTACATATTAAAAGGGTATATTTTTTAAAAAGAAGTTTTACTGCTTATAATGGAGAACATGTTTTAAACATAATTTTTCCACTTCTATGAATTGAATTTCAAAAACAATACATAAATAGTGTTGAACAGTAAGATATTTAGAGTCTGATAGGATCAACTTAATTTCTTGGTGAATAGTAACTTGACCCTCGGGGATAGTAATATTACCCTTATAAATAGTAATATGACCTTTATGAATAGTAAATCAGCCAAATGAATAGTAGTCTCACCCATGAATGTATAAATAAAATTTAAGTATCTTATAAATGAAGGTATGATATAATTATAACATAGTATAAGTAAATGAATATTTTAAAATTTGTTAAATTAAGTGTTGGTATTTTTTAAGTCATAAATATTTAATAACAATTTTATGACTAATAAAATTGTTTAAAAGTTATTTATTTAAAATTTATTTAAAAATTAACATTTATATTTCTTATGATTTTATGTTAATTTTTTTAGACCTTTGTTAGTTTTTGAAAGTGTTATAAAATCAGTTGTAGATTTAAAACCTATATTTCTCGAGTAAATGATAGTTTCAATTAAAAATTAAATTTATAATATTTAGAACATTTTTTTTATAAAATGGGCTTCATTTTTTAATTATATACATCAAAAAATGGTTTAGGTAAATTTTTTATATTTTTCTAAAATATATGAATTTTTGGTGAATAGTTAAATACGATAATTTAGGATAAATGTTAAATACATGAATTATTGTCTCATATATGATGTGTGGATAATGTAGGAACCCTTGATTTGAAATAACATGCACTTATTACTATATTTAGTCACAATAATAAACACTCTTTCTTATCTTGAGAAAAAAGAATAAAATAATGAATAGAATATTGATGAATCACCCCTCTCTTCCCTATAAATACCACACCTCACCCCCTCTTCTCCTCACACATCTATGTGTTAAATCATATCAAAATTCTGCCAAAATATTCTTCCCTAGTATCTCCCCCCATGTCAAGGAGCTCTTTGTCTTAACAAATTATGAAAACAAGTCCCCTTAAGTAGGTTCTCACAGAGGAGTGATCAAGAGGTAAAATCCTCTTCCTTTTCCTTTTAGTTTCTTTTCAAGTTCTTTTCTTTAATTATTCTATCCTAACCTCCTCTATCCATATGATCATGATAACACCAGTATAATCTATATACTATAATTATATCATGTTAATGGAATATCCTTACTCAAACTCCTTTCTCTCAATCTTTTATTTTAAAAATGAAATCATCATTCAGGGGGTGTCGATTTACAACCTTTGTGGATGACATATTTTTGTTCTTCAATTTCTCCTCCAAGGAAGGTAATAAAACCATTTTTATGGGTAAAATAGACTATAATATATGTATTACAAAATTTATTATATTTTTTAAGTAACATATTTACATAATACTAAACGATAAAACAAAATGAGTTTGTTATGATAAATAAATGTCATAATAATGCAAACAAATATCACTAAGTGTCTTATCTAATAATCCATCCTCATACCATATTAAAAAATGTTATATATAACCATTTACACTTCTATACGATTATTAATATCATATAAATTCAATTCCAGAGAATTATACCCATTCCACGTGAACTTCCATACTCAAATACAAGTCTATCGATCGTAAAAACCAAGGAATCGAACGCTCCTATGCAATAAAATTGTATATTATAACTCATCAAAAGGGCCAAAAATGAACATAATAAAATTATAATAAATAAAATAAATGTATATAATATTATTAATTAATTAATTAATGGATTTAATTTGATTATACAGGATGTTAAGGTCAAGTGCAGAACACATTCAGACATAAGGTAAGGGTATTCTAATCTCACTTCTATTTTTGTGAGATATTCTTTATTCACTTTTATTTCCTATGTATGATGTATATATAATTATCATAAATGTATTGTATCTTGAATATAGTTTTTTATGGTATTCAATGTTTCATTTGACGATTATTAATTTTTGGTCATATGATTCGATTGATTACAAACTTGTATGGGATTCTACCTAAACCCCTGTTTTTCCTTCTGGTTACTCTTCCTTTACATTTAGTCAAATGTAATTCTTATTTATTTTTATATATTTATTATAAATCCTGGTTATATGTTCCAAAATCATATATATAGATCATATAATCCTTCTTTTTTGTGGATATACATGTTTTAAAATGGTTCGCTTCTCAATTCTTCTTGATAAAAAACCCGATTTAAGAGAATTTCTTGAATTCTTAACCATTTTCTAGTGAACTATATAATATATATAAAGACATAATTATTTTTCTTTATTATCATGAAAATATATCTTGGTTAATTTCTAGGGTTATTAAAACAAACTTTTCTTTCCACTTTAAAATCTCTTTAATATTGTCCTTAAACCGCACTAAAATGTTTTATTTCTAAAGTTTTTTTAAAAAATCTTTTTACATGATTTCACTTTAGTAGGACATCATTTATGAATCAGATATAATTTAAATGAACTTAACTTTTATTTTATGAAATATAAATTTTTATAATCTGATTTGATGAAAAATACAAATTATTTTCCAAAAGAACTCTTCTTTCCAAATTAAAAACCGTTTTTCTCATCTCACTTTTAATTCTCTAAGATATATTTATTATTCACTATTTATTACTTATGTGTGGTTTATGTAATAACCTTTGATATATAATATAAAGAGTCTCTATATTCTCATGATATTATTATGGATTATTATTTTAATTTTTCAAAGTGGTATGGGACACTTTGGTGTGTTTGAAGATTGTTTCCTCGAGAATTTTTCAATGGTCTCATTTAAAAGTATCTTCAACTATGTAAAATTTCATTGTTGAATCTTGTGCTTCATTGAGATGCATCTCTTATGATACCATCTATCATATGTTGTTTAAGTTTTTGGGATCAGTTTTACTATTAATGTGCTATTTGATACCATTCATGGTTTATGGTTAGAGTATTCACATTTCGTATGATAGTTTTTCAATTCAAGTGTTTATGTAGTTTATGTTTCACCCTTTTCATATTAAAAATTTATTGGGATTAGTGAGTGATATACGGGGCCCTATATAGTCCCTCGATGCATCGATAGGTCACATGAGACAAAACAGAATTGGGTATTGGCTGAGGTCTTACCCTAGTATTTTCAGACGTCGTGGCCAAGGCCTAGATGATATGTTTATGATGTCATGCATTATGTATTACCTCATTATAAAACTAGTATTTGATAGTCTATGTGATTATTCTTCTAGTAGAATATCCATTGTTTTTTTATTATGGAATTTTTTATTTATATTTTATTCTGGCCATATTATGATCAAGATTATGTTCTACTGGAATGTGTTATTTAGTTATTTACCATGAATTATTATTTATACTTCCATTCTGTTACATACACTTACTGAGTATCTAATCTCACCCCTTTATTAAGTTTTATTTTCCCCAATATGCGAAGAAGTATATTATGAATGACTTGGAGGGATAATCTATGAGTTGTGGATGTTTCCAAAGGATTTTATATATTATTTTTCCTTTCAAGTTGTAATGTAAAACTTATATATGTATCTGGTTTTCCAAAACTACTAAACTATTCAGTCCCTCAAGGTGAATCTTCCTTGTAATCATATAAATTTAATAAATAAAGGCACCAGCTCTAGGAAAGTATGGTCTGAGTCTTTATAGTTTCATAGATAATGTGGTTACACATAAAATATAAGTAAACCAATATCTTACACCGATTTTTGTGTACGTATTCCAAACTATTGGAAAGGGACATCAGGATAAGGAACCTCGTCATGTGAATCACTCATCATAATTGAATAAATAGAATCTATTGAATTTTTAGGGTGATTTGAGACTCGATTATGAGGTTTTATGGATGGGTAGGATTTGTAGAATATTTAAATTCCTTGAAACACTAGTTGAGTTGAATATCAAGCTAGTAATGTACATGCTTAAATACATAGCATTATAATGGTGGGACTTAATTATTCTAGTGAAGTTGGATCAGGTTCTTACATGGGAGTGGTTTGAGGAGTGTTTAAATAAAAAGTTCTATCCACACACCAACCAGCTTGAAAATATGATAAAAATATTCTAGTAGAAACAAGTAAGAATGTTAGTGACTGAATATGCTACTCATTTCATGAACATGGTTTTCTTCACACCAAGGTAGATTCTAGTGAAAGGATGAAGGTGTGAATATTCAAGGTAGTTAAACAAACTAATATTATCTCTAAATTAGTCATGTTATGTATTTATAATTATATAGATATAGTGAACAAGGTTCTGGTAGGAAATGGATATTGTATGTAACCCTACTAAAAGGGAAACATTCATCTATTCAAGCATAGGTGGGAACTCTAAATACATGGAATAATAAAAGAAATAGAGAGATACCCCCAAGGAATTAGGTAAACTGATAATTAGTCTCCCATATTAGTCTCTTATCCATCATGTCACATTAATGTTCCCTGTTTCTTTCAGTGTGGCTCACTTAAGCATTATAAAAATAAGTTAATTGAAATGCCATGAGATTTTCTCAACTATATAAAAAGAGGAGTTATCATAAAATATTTCATTAGATATCTAAATCCAATAGGATAAGATATCATGAATTGGTCTTATATCTCCCACGCTAAATCGAGATGATCTCATCATAATAGTTCTCTCCCTTAGAATTAAATAAACCAAGATGAATCGAGGAAAACCTTGATTTTCTAGTTGTCCCCCACAAAATGGGGGAATGAGCAATTATTTTGGGAGCTGATCTAAAGGTATATAGAGTTTAATAGGCTATTTCAACTGAGAAAATAGGTCCCTCTATGGTTTTAGGTAGCATTCTTCTGAACTCAACACATATTAAAATATTTTTTATATTGGGGCATCAAATTATTTTCTGTATTCTCATGTGGGTAAATAATTGTTCTTGTACATGTAAATGATACCTCATGTCCTAAAAATCAAAACATATCTCATTTGGTGGGAATACATAGGATTCAAGTATCCATATTCCACCATTATAATTTATTTTGTATAGTTCCTTTTATATTTTACTATCTTAGAGATAGATATTTTCAATATAATCTTTAGAATGGACTTTATATTTGTTTCAATGCCTATATTCATTTGTACACTCAAAATTTATCTTTCACATACTTGGATGGATCTTTTCATTTATTCAAATGGGATTGAAAAATGAAATCTAGAAGATTTGGTCCATTAGTGGTAACATATGAAACCTTTTATAGTTTGCTAGAATTAATGAATTTGGGTTTTTTAGATGAATCTTGAGATATGGATAAATACTTGAATGGCGTTTAGAAGGATTTATTCAGGATACCCCCTAAATAAGTTATTGAATTTTATATTGATCTAGTTTTAGGATTAAGACATATTTCACTTCATTCATATATAATATCTCTAATATAGTTGTGAGAATTAAAGGTCCAGCTAGCAAAACTGGAGAGAATTTGTGGTACAAGAACAAGAACATCACCATGGGATACTCTAGTTCGATACATAAATAATATATATAGTTGTATTTGATTGTGTGTTGATTATCATGAAATAAATTATGTTACAATTAAGAATTTGTATTCTCTTCCATGAATCAATGGTCTATTTGAATAATTAAAGGGGTCTAAGTTCTTCTTTATGACTGATCTTTGATTAGGATATCATCAACTAAGAGTTAGGAAATAAGATATTTCAAAGAAATAAATTCAGAGTCAATAAAACCATTAAGAATATGTTTCCATACCCTTTAGTATAACTAAAATGCCTATAGTTTTCATATCCTTGATGAACCATGTCTTCCATAGGTATCCTGATTCATTTTTCATCATTTTTTTTATAATATTTTGGTTCACTCCCGATGCATGAATAAACATAAGGAGGAATTAGAAATCTATATCTATACCTTTTTGGAAATTATAGTATATTTCTAGGTATTTTTCTAAATGTCTACCAATGAAACATTGGAAGTATGTTTCTATTTGGGTAACTTTGGATCGACTAAAAAAATTGACACACTTTATCCCTATACAAGATTCCAACATTGTAGAGTATCTATGAAATTTGAATATTTTGGAAGTGCATAAGTATCATAGAGAACCAACATCTATTGTCTCTAATAGAGATCCTCATTTAACTTATCAGTTTTGGTACTCTTTGCAATAGACTCTTGGAACCCAATTGACCCCGATCATGATATATCATCCTCAGATGGATGGGTAGTTGGAATGTACAATTCAGATATTGGATGAAATACTTAGACCATGTTTCATGGAATTTGTTGGATCATGTAAAGGTCATATGACTTTAGTGGATCTCTCATGTAATAACAGTTGTCATTCCATGATATGTATATCCCTATTTGAGGTGTGGTATGGATTTCCTTGTTTCTCACCACTGTTTTGGGTGGAAATAGTAGAAACTTCAGTAATTGGACATAGTCTTTTTAAAGAGACTATCCAAAAGAATCATATTATTAGTAAATGGATGGTTTCAATCTAAAGTTGAGAGAAATAATATACAAATCATTTCCATTTCCCATTATATTTTGAATTAGATGACCATTTATAGAACCCCACATATATGACCTTCTAAATTACATGAATTTAATAAAATATTATATTACAATACATAACAAAAAAATTAGGTTTAATGTTTTGTATAATTAAGACAAAAAAATTAACTAACAAAACCCATGTTCTTTGAATCAAATAGAAATTTTACCATTATATACAAAACTAATTTATCCATAGTTTGTCTTTAATATCTCCCACAAATTACCCACATCAAAAACCCTTCTAGGCACATCTTACATTTTATTTTTTTTGTATAACCTAGGGAAACATAGACATAATAAAGGGCCCATTAATGTTAAACATATGAAATAACAATAAAAGATCATAAGTGAGCATGAGATGAGTGTTTTTTCAGGAAGCATCATCTAAATTTTGGTGATCACCCTTGTGGAGAGAACAAAATGGTCTGATGATTTGATTGTGGGGGTTTGATGTATGTGAAATCATTCACATTAGGTTCACCATATTTTTTTATCTTCCATAGAAACTCCCAATGGTTTCATCATCCATAATAGGGTACACACCTGCTTTCCAAAGGAAGGTGGTCAATTGGGGTTTCAGGATCAATGATGCTTAGAAACTCACATTGGTTGAGAGGATGAGAAGTTGGGCTCATCACACCATTTGGGGGGGGGAAATATTTTCCTACTCAAAGACTCTCTTATAGATTTAAGATATGTTTGACAATCTCTTACTAATCTCGATATGGAACCGGTTACCCTAACAAAAACGATCAACTCTCAAAACCTTCCATGTATAAAGGAGGTCATATTAATTATTCAATCTATATGTATTTGGGGTTCTTCATCCATTTTCCCTTAATGGGTATCTTCTTATATTATGAATCCATATAACAATGCACTATGAATTTTATTTTCAAACAGGGAGGCGATTAATATTTCAAGGATGGGATTTAACCTTTATGAGGTATCCTACATATCCTATTTATAATAGGAATAAAAATCCACATATCTCATTAAACCCGTTTTTTTAACATCATGTGTAAAGGGAATATGTGATGGAACTTGGGTAGAGGGTTTAGATCTTGAGATTTAAGGATTCATTATATGTATCTTGGTTATAAATAATCAGAGTCATAGTAGTTCAGTTGATTGAGGCTTACACATTGGGGTTTCCCTATTATAGGTGCAGTCATATCATGACAATTATTGGGGCTTACACACTAAGGCTACCCTAATATTAGGAATATCATGTAATTCCACTAATAGGGGCTTACACACTATGGTTTTCCAAACTCGTGTAAATTCATACTGCAAATGATATGATCATTGGAGATCCTTAATCACATGTGATCCATGATCAGTGTCATAAACAAGGGATGGTATGTAATCATCCTCACTTCACATAGATGTGATACATATGTTCTTTTACATACCTTTGGATGTTTAATATGGATTTCAATCCTTAATAAGATGTCTTGCATATCCTAGTTATAGACAGAATCATAGTTCGTATAGTTTAGTTGAGCGGGTATTAAAAACTGAGGTTTCCCTAATATGTCTATTGAATAAGGTTATTAGGTCCTGTGAAATCTGCTTAACATGGCTTAATTTCCTTCCTAACATGTTCTGACTATATTCTTGACATATTTGAGGATATATGGCATTTATTGGTAGACATTTAGGATGATAATCAAATGATCCAGATGACTCATTCATAGGACATTGCATAACCTGAATTGCATGTATGAAGACCATCACATGATCAAGGTTGACATGTCTAGAGGGTGTTGCGTGATCTAGGTTGACTTGTCGGGAAGACATTTCATGATCCAGGATGACATGTCCAGAGGGTTCTGCATGACTAGGATTACCTATCTGAAGGACATCACATAATTCATGTTGACATGTCTGGAGGGTGTCTCAGAACCTGGATAACTTGTCCTGAGGAAATTGCACAATCCCCGATGAAAGGCTTGGAGGGTGTCATATGACTTGGATGACTTATCTGAAGGACATCTCATGATCCAGGATGACAAGTATGGAGGGTTTCTCATGACCTAACTGACATGTATGGAGGACATCACATGATCCAGGATGACATGTCTTCATGTCATCGGGAGACTTAGATGACCTATCTTGGTGTCACCGCATAATTTGGGTGACATGTCTGGAGAACATCACAAAGTTTGATGGTAAATCCCATATTAATATTCAAGACTTGGGTGGTATTCCTGGAGGGCATTGTGTGACTTTCCTTGATATGTTCAAGGGATGTCTCATGATCCAAAATATTATGTCGAGGGAACGTCACATGATTTGAGTGACATTACCTTGTGTTATCGCATGATATGGATGAGTCATGAGAAGTGCATAAGTATTAGTGTATATATTCCTCACATATGTCTCTTTTCCTTTAGTATGTGTTTCAACCTTTATTGAATATGTGTCAAAGGTTTTTCCAGTGTTATCGTATTATTTAGGTTTCTTATGACCTAGCCGACATACAGGATTTCCTTCATGTAACCTGGTTGTCACACCATAGGACCTTTTCATGATCTCAAGTGATCAAACAATGTGCCTATGCATGCCTTATGATCACTTAGGTCATTTACCAGATTTTACCAAGTGGAAAACCTTTTTGATTGTGTTATTGGTCGCTCTGAGAAGTCTGATTCTACACTCCCATGTGCGGTCTATTGTGGATGTGTGGTGTTTTTTTATGTCTGTGAGGTGGTAAAATTATAGGTATCTCCACCTTGGTTATACACTACCTTGTGTGGAGTGTATCTCATAGTTATGTTCTATATTTAGTGGATATATTTGGTGTTACACGCTTTTCATGATCTAATCATGGGTCATTCGGGGGGAATCGCATGATGATCAATGACCACAGGAATCTTCTACCACTGCCACTTTTGTTGGCCCCAATCCAATCAAAGGGATTTTTCATTACCATGTTGAAATTACATGTGGATTTTACGACGACATTATGGCATGTCTAGGGGACTTCACAAGATCAACATG
The DNA here is from genome assembly GCA_963277665.1 of Viscum album. Taxonomy (NCBI): domain Eukaryota; kingdom Viridiplantae; phylum Streptophyta; class Magnoliopsida; order Santalales; family Viscaceae; genus Viscum; species Viscum album. Next base: position 164,153,520 of record OY728140.1, read on the forward strand.
CCAATATAAAGGCTTTTTTGTGATTACAAGAGACTTGTATGGGGTCTTCCATGAGACGAAGGTGGCCTATCAAGGGGCCTTTATGAGATCATGTTGACATATCGATGGGACCTCTTTGGGATCAATTGTGATTTCCCGGGGTGTGAAACCCCTTTCATGTAATGATCATAAAATATTTTCTCCATAATAATCTTCCTTATTTTCCACTTTTTTTATTTCATTATTTATTTTACAAAGGTTTGGGATCTCGTGAGGCTATATGGGGGTCATTGAAGACGGTCAACCTCCTTGTATGTGATGTTTTGTGTGACCAATAAACGTTCATACGATGATGCACAAGAATTTTCATAGAAAAAATTCTATTTAACTTTGGCACTGGTCATGGAAATGAAAAGTTGAATGGACATGTCTAAAACCCTTTGCATTATGAAGGTGACATGTCAGTGAGCTCTTGCGCAGTAAGGTGGACATGTCGCCAAGGATTACATGGTGTCTTGTGAACTAAAGGGGTGATTTGTATGAATATAAATGACCAAAAAAGGCTTCCTCATTTTTCATGTTTTCGTCATTTATTTTACAAGGATTTTTTATGGTTGTCAGGAACCTTATAGCCGATAAGTCATGTGACTCAGAGGGAGTCATATAGCAGCCTCTACATGATCATCGATTGTCTTGAACACCGTTACAAAAGCAAGGAGTCCTATCAAAAGTGGATATATGTGATCTTTAGTAGGCTATGAACTATGCATGGACTGTTTTCATGGCCTTTCTAAGTTCATGAAATCGTGTTTCCTTTAGTGGTTTACATGATCTGCATGTTCAGGTCATCTTCTCTTCCTTTGATTTATAGAGAAAATAATACCCATGCTTCTGGTGTTTCTTCCCTTCTAGATTTTACGATGCTGATTTGTAGAGAATCAACGAATGAACCCTCCCCCCTCTGGAGTAATGTTTGTGGGGGTAAAAAATCAATTTTGAGGAAATTAAATGCCCACCTGAGTAATTAGAGTTTTCACCACGAAGTATTGGGGGATAGTTGGTCCTCCAAGTGAATATTGATATTAATTGGAATTAACTATAAATATAATATTGGAGGGTGGAATATTTAATGGCTACTCCAAATCTCCATATCTCTTGTGACCTACTTCTATCATGTGACCCCTTAACAATAACTCCTGTATGAAATGATTGTGGGACCTATCCGAAAGAACTGATTTCATGATCTATTCATGAGACCTATCTTACTTTAGAAATTGTTCAAATCAACCATGAATCTACCGTCATTAATTTCCTCAACCTTGGATGTATTGTTGCATTGCAGGTTTTTTAGGATCTACAGGTTTGCTCTCATAATCACTTTACTACTACGCAGACAGTGTGGTCATGTCAGGGTCATGTAATCACGAGTCTCGTGGTTAGTTTGGAAGTCATGAGATATCCTTAGGTTATCTAGTGTGTGAGATCTCCATGGTTCATGGGGTCCATGAGACTTGTATTAGGTTATGAGACCATGAATCCCCTTATGATTTCATGTAATGTGCATGATACTGTCAAAGTTATGCCTTTATTTTGACAAGATTGTGTTTTCATTTGCCTAAAATATTCCACTTATTTTTATTAAATTGGGTTCCCAATATCATCGTAGATCTTATTCCATGTATAACTAGAGGTATTTAATTGGTGGGAAGCATAATTATAATCCTCAGTATCTCATGCACTCTTTGAATGAGGTTCTGACAAGGATTATCATCATCCAGGATTCAAAGCTATCCTTTATCACACCAATTTCCCCTGTATGTATTCATCTTGTTTCATGATGTTTTCATTCCTTTTCCTAACTGCAACCTCCCATATCACTGGGTTTCAACCACCCTCAATTGTATTCAGATGATGGTTTTTTAGGATGTACAATTAGTAGTATCATGGTCCTAGAGGTGGTCATATATGTTGTCGAACTCCCCTCTGGGCCCAGATGGATACGATTTTTACCATCAACCCATTTCTCAAAGTTATTCAACTATACTGACCTCTTCCTTGAACAATCCTGATGGTAGCTAGATCTTGGAATGGGACATGTTTCCTGGTGGAAATTTTTTTGACGAATGGGCATAACCATTTTGGGTTAGATAGAGATGTTCATAATTTCCCAACCATATACACGCTATTTGTCTTTATGAGGCCATATGGGCATCCCATTTCATTGTCTCTTTTTAGTAGGAAATTCTCAAATAACTGATTAGTCATTGGTTCCCTGGTACCAATTCATTCCATATATCCCATGGTGAAGTAGGAATCATCCTTTGGGATATCTACTGACTCGAAGGGATACCCACCTGGGAAAATGTTTGATGAGTTCCTTCCTACTATGGAAATCTAAGATTACCCCACACAGAATCCATTTTTAGAAAGGGATAAGCTCAAATTTTTAATTAAAATTTATATAAGGAGATGAATGTATTATCACTCATCTCTTTTAAATACTGGATTAGCATTTTTATCAATCGTATATAAGCTCATATGACCATAATAAGACCTCACTAGTTCCCTTCTCGGCAGGTCTGTGATAGCACCGACTCATATTGGGGAATCCTGGAAAAACGAGAATATACTGCAGGGGGCTACTGGGTGAGGAAGGAGATATACTTGATCCTTAGGCTAGAGGGTTTCATAGCAATGTTTTTGAAAGGTTTGTTTTTCTTGGTTGTAGATGCATGCTCAGGAATATGTGTTAGCACATTGGTGATGGAAGCTTGGTTAGTCGAGGGACAACCTCTCAATCTAGATATATTGATTCATACATTCCATTACCAGCATCTGGTCCATATTTAATAAGTAAATATTCCTTATAGACTCTATAGTCCTTTATAGTTTTTATTTGGCTATATATGGGAGCATTTAAACAGGTACAGATGCCACAACTCTATCAAGATCTCGGGTTCTTTTTTCCTCCCCAGGATACTAGACATCTCTGAGGTCGAGGTAATTTCATTTGGACATGATGAGGTTGTTGAAATTGTGAGATGGTCTGATCACTTCAATTTCATGACTTATCCTTCACCTACCGAGCTAATTATTGATAATGGTTTCAGTTCTCTTGATGAACAAGCATAAAAAATACCTTTTCAGGACAGGGTTATCATAGACCAGGTGGATGAGCTAGTTATTTATGAGCCTTATACACATTATTGGTTCACTTTCCAATTTGACTACATTTAAAGGGTTTCTCTTCTCCCCTCAGTTGACATATGGTGAGAGAATCGTCCATGGATTATCTATTAATTTTGGATTATATTTTCATGTGAGAATACTAATGATGAGATTATCATTCGGTCTATTAGAACCCCTATATTTCTATCATATTATTATGCCTAGTAGTGGGTGGAAGCATACTTGGGATGTATGCTAAACGGACTGGTTCGTCAAGAGGACAGACCATGTGTTTCACTGACCCCTTTATTCATGGAAATAATGGAGTTGATTCCGGATTTGGGAAAGTCTTCAAATAAGCATCCCCATACCAAAAATTACCATCCCATTATAGGGGAAGATTTATTGAGGACATTGTTCCATTAATATTAGCAACAAATGATGCATCCTTTGAGAGAAGTGTGTATTGGGATTCTTCTTCTCTTGCCTCTTCATAAACTTAGCTGGTTGTTCCCTCTTCTAACATACCATTTCCAGTAGTTGCATAGGATCATACATGGAATAAGATAATCTATCAGTAGATCCATTTTTTGATCATTGAGACTCTCATAGAAACCTTTCATGATCAAGAAGAACATCTTCATTGTCTCTTTCATGATTTGGGGGCTGGCGGCTTTGATTGCAAACCAATATATGAAATCATGCAACAAATAATATTAATGTGGAAAGAGTTTGATACTAGTGAGATAAGGATTGTTTGATATTAACAAAATGACACCCTTATCCAAATTTATGAAGGGTGATTTGAAGGCATTGGAATAGAAGAATCGGTTTATATCTGAGTTACAGACCCAAATGGATGTCTTGACCAAATATATAGTGAGATATGAGGAGATATTAGATCACTCATAGTTTGACCTTTTGACATCAACATCCTCACTAGAAACCACTGATAAAAGATTTTAGTATTTTTTTTACTATTATTGATACCCTTCGAACTAGTTCAAAAGTAAAAGTGAGGCAGGCGATGCTTCGGTAGTCAATCGATGATTCTCACCAGACTCTTACCAACATGTCCATCTCATCCTATCAAATGTTATTGTAGTTTTATCATCGATGTATATTTTTTCATTTTGTTGGAATCCTTAGAGATTCTTTGAAATGTTGTGATCTTTCCTTTTTCATTATATCAATGAATAGATCTTATGAACCTTATATATCATTTTCCAGTTTTCCTTTATTCATGATGTGTATGATATTTCATTGATCTGATGCTACATAGATATTCAATGATACCCAACCTTTGAATAATATCATGTAAACCTGATTTCCTGGATCTAAATGTTTAAATCACAATAGATTTCTATCAATAAATTCTCATGAATTCTCACCAACATGAGATTCTTTATTGATGTATCTTCTCCATTTATCCTGAGATTTACTACTTCAAAAAAGGTTAATTCAAGTAGAATATGTGTCTAATAGGGACGATTCTCTATCTTTGGCTAAATTAAGTAAACATAGAGAGAAGATCTTGATTGTTACAGAAGCCATATGATGGACCTCGCAATATTTATATCTCTTTATCCATCTCTCCCTGATTATTTCTAAAGCTTTGTATAGGGGAAGGTTTTGCAGGCATAGTCTCATCTTTTGCTCAGGCCACCCTATTATAGGGTTTTGACCTAATAGGTTTCATGCCTTTTCAGTCTTACAAAAAAATCATTGTTTTGTTTTAGTTTAGGTTCTTTTATCTCAGACCTTCTATTTCTATAGTTTAAGGTCTTTAGCTTAGACCTTTTATTGTTATAGTTTAGGGACTTTTACCTTGGAACTTCTATTTATATAGTTTAGGGTATTCTAGATCTAACCTTATATTATTATAGTTTAGTGTCTTTTATCTCATACCTTCTATTATTGTTGTTTAGGATAATTTATCTTAGACCTTCTATTTTTGTAGTTTAGTTTCTTCTGGCGTAGACCTTCTATTGTTTTAGTTTAGGTTATTTTAGCTCGTACCTTTTATTATTGTAGTTTAGGTTTGATAACATCCCACCCCTCCTCATTTTCTTGATAAGTTATTAGGATATTACTTGGACTTAGGAAACATCCCCAAGATGCAAAAAGGCTAGAAATAAATTCCAAGGGATTCAATACAATTGGGGTATGATTTTACCTTTGAAAATAAAACAACCAAAAACCAGTATATCATAACAAAACAATAACTATATAATGCATGAGAACCAATTATACAACTCAAGAATACCAACTGATAATAATGCCAAAAAATAACAAATCATCATATCAGAGTACAAAGCATACAATAAGACCAATAAAACATAAATACTCCAAGCCAACACTTCAAAACTACCAACATGCTACAATATCCAACTCCACAAGTCATGATCAATGTATCATGAAGCATCACTAAATAAATGAGATAATTTTCCATTACCTATGTCCCAGTACACAATATCTACAAAAGAACCAAAGTACACAAGTAGAAGGTGAGTAATAAAAAATAGTAGTTTTTTTCAAAATGAATTCCCCATTCACACCACTAGGATAGAACATGTTACCACATTTATATAAAACAATTTATATAAAACAATTTAAAATATTTTATCTCAAAGCCAAACTAACTTCAAAACCAAAACAATTTTCTAAACTAAACAATTTTTATAAACCAATGACATTTCCAAGGAAAGAAACCAAACAAGTCATTTAACCATTTCCCAAATTCATTTGGAATGACCCATTTCATTTCACAAAACCACACACACACACTAAACCACACGTGATTGGTTTTTACCATTGATGGTGGAACTTCACATCTATACTCCATACCTTTGATGGTTGTACTTCATGATCATTATCCATCCCATTCAACTCACATTTAACCATTTAATCCAAAAATTGTTCCAACATAATTTTTTTCAAACCATTTCAATAAAACTCCCCTTTTATTGAAAATTTTTCCATGCATCAAAACCAAACAACTATTTTAATGTTTTAATTTTAACATCATGTTACCACTTTCACTTTCCACCAAAACACCCAATTTTTAAAATTCCTTAAATTATCATCAAAGATGGTTTCCATCAAGAATTACACAACAATTTTTCAATAAATTTCAAGAAAAAAATCAATTTGAAATCAATACATCTATTTCTATCAAGAGGAGTTGAGAGTGAAGCCACCTACCTTTGAAACTATGACCAAAACGATGAATAACACAAATTCTTCAACAAAACTGGGTCAAAACTCCAAAAAAAACATCTTGGATCTCATTAACTAACATCAAAACAGCCAAATCCCATCATTATTGGAATCACACAACCCATATCCATCCCCAAAAGATTGTAACTATCATTCCAAGAGACATAAGAAGAATAGATCTAATAAAAATCACCAAGAACAACGAATTACCAAGTAATCCAGACTTCAATGCACCAATATTTTCCAACATATAACTCCCAGATCAATAGGAATGGTCTCCCCAACCTTTGGGAATAGAGTAATTCGAGTTGGGTCATAATAGAGGAAACTTGATCCATTAAGAAGAAAAACCGAATTATATCGACAATTTTCATATATAATTTTATGTCGTGCACAGTTAGGGCACACAGTTAGGCAAATCGTGTGCTAACAATGAAAATGACTATCCCAAAATGCATGGTTTCTCCTAGGTGTCTACAAGGTTTGGCCAAACCGTTCACCGAACCACGCGCCTACCCAGATCCCACTACCCCACTTTTCATGGTTTTATTTAGAAGTTTCATGGTTTGTACTCACCATTCTCAAACTATGGACCTCTATAAAATCCCCAAAAACATTCCAAAAGTCCTCCAAACCCTCCCAAATTTCGCCAAAACACTTTACATAATTAATATACATAAATAAAGGGGAACTTTATTAAAACTAGGGTTTCTACTGGGTCTTTTAGCTCAAACCTTATATTGATGTAGTTTAGGGTCTTTTGGATGAGGCCTTCTATTATTGTAGTTCAGTTTCTTTTAGCTTATACCATCTATTGTTGTAGTTTAGGGTATTTCATCTCGGACCTTCTATTGTTGTAGTTTAGGATACTTTGAATCATACCTTGAGATTTCATATAGATTAAAGTCGTTATCCTAATAATGAATATGGAATATGGGGTAGACATACTAGGGATAACCCAAAACACCCAAATGTTATGAGTTATGAGTTCCATAGTAGTGATTGCAGAGCTCATGAGGATTGAAGTTCCTTTCGTGTAAGGAGGTTTAGGCCTCTAGTTGGTAGGCCAAATAACTAATGTGTCATTAGCATTATCAAAAAAATGCGTCCCCGCTCTTTTTTAAGGGTCATTGAAGGTTTATGGTGGTAATATTGGTTGAGGTAAAAATATTAGGGAAGTTGATTCCACGTGTATAGTTGGAATATGGGTTGTGTAAATCTTATTCCCAGGAGCTTGAATTGATGGGGATGGTATGGGACAATCATGTGGTGAATGGATCAGAACACCCTCAGGTGTGGGGTTCTTCCGTAGTGACGTCAGGGCTCACAAGTATTGGAGTTCCTTTTCTATAAGGAGGATATTCCTTTAATTGGTAGTTCAAATCCATTATGCATGAGTCCATAAGGCTTACATGCATTTTTAGGTAGAGTTGATCCTCACTCTTATCTAAGGGCCATGAAAGATTTATGAAGACTTAAACATCTCATAAATGAAATGTGGTATAGAGAAAAGAACTATATAGGAAGGATTATGGAACCCCAGGGAAGTTTACTTTTAGGTTAGGAAGCATGATCCCTACGCTCTGTGGTTTCAAGTCACAGGGTGTGGTCCATCCAGAGGTTCAGGAAGAGAGTGTCACATCCCTTCTTTGAGAAAGGTTATAATACATGGTGACATAACATTAAGGATGTTGAATCCACAAGAATAGTCACAATATGAAGATTGTAAATTGTGGTCCAAATTTCCCAGGACATGAGGATGGTATGGTACAATCATGTCGAGATTGGACTAGAACACCCTCAAGTTCTGGGTTCTTCCACGCTGACATCAAGCTCACAAGAATCATAAAACCCATCATATAGGTCCAAGAGGTCTTTGGTTGGTAGGTATGATCCCTTATGAATCAATAGAAAGGTCAAACAAAGTGGTCTATTTTCCTTTATAAGGGACATGAAAGGTTTGGAACCACACAAGGCACTCAAACAATGAAGTATGGTTTATGGAAAATATAATATTCACAAGAGGGTTTGAACACCCTAAAGGTTGTGTTGCTACCTAGTAAACATGTTATTGTAGTGAGGGGATGTGAAAAAACATTACTCTAACTTTTTCAAAGACCATGGGGGTCTAGAAAACATGGCTCAGCTATTACTAGGGCCACAATGTGGATCATATGAGCTTTTTGAATAATTTATTTACGCCGTAATTTTTTCCTAAACTCTGGAGAAGAAGACTTTAGCGATCGAAGACTTGAATTTTTATTAGGATGAACTTTGTAGTTTTTTCACCTGATATGTTTTGTGTCTACTTCACTTGTGGTTTAGGTTCATGTGGTCTTTACCATCAAAGGATAGAATTTAGGGTCTTACATCTTTGACCATGTGAATCCAGTTTCAGTACATGGTGCATGTGGACTTGGTATGTCAAGAATATTATACAAGAGCCCAATTAGGATACCCAGGGTAAAGTTTACTCCAATATCCTTCTGAGAAAGAGATGAAAATGTTTTAAATCATGTCTTGAGGTTCTCTATTCATGATTAATGATATGGGACAATCATACTAGGGATGGCCCAAAACAACCTTAGGTGTTGATTCCTTCCACAGTGATGTTAGGATCACAAGGATCAGAAATCCCTTCATAAAGGATGTATTTGGTTGGTAGTACTATGACCGTTTTCATCTATAGAAAGGTAAAACAAAGAGATCTCTTTTTCTTTATAGGGGCTATGAAAGGTTTACGAAAACCTGGGGCACTCAATACATGAAGTGTGATTTATGAATTGAGGAGCTTAAAAGATGACAGAAGTACCCCATACTCTAGTTAACCAGGGTCATGCTCTTATGGTCCTTTGATAAATAATAATAATGGGTGGTGGCCTACACATTTTAACATCATGTAGTGGGGAAGTATTTTTTGTGCAATTTTAACATTATGTGACTAGGAAATTTTCTTTATAGTTTAACATCATGTAGTGGAGATGTATTTATTTCCTTGTTATTTAATGTCATGTGGTAAGGATGTTAGAACTAATGTGAAAAATTATGAAAGATTTACTTGAGGGAACTTTTCTCTAGTTGGAAAATTTAGATGCTAGGAGAATATTTTATCCATGCATAGGATTATTGGTGGGTAGTCATTTGTCAGAGCCCTTCTTGCACAGATATATCATGTGTGTAAGAAATATGTATACAGATATTAATTTTATGTAGAAAAAATGAGATTGTATGACTCAAACCTTTCTTGGAAAGAGATATATACCGTTTTTATCATATGACTATGACATTTTCCACATAGTTCTGACCCATATGTGGTTAGGGGTTCATCCTTTTCATTGATAATAGATAGACCTAGAATTCAAGATATGGGCATCACTATATATTCTATGATAATAGGAATCAATACACACATAGTTCTTGGACTAGAAACTCTCTACACAGGTCTGGTCCATATGTATAGGGGGAATTATTTTCCATTGATTGTTGTAGTTGGGCCTAGAATTGGAAATTTGGGTGTCACTATATATCATGTGATGAAAGGAATTAATCCACACATATTTCTTGAGAAACCGTTTCGTTTAACGTCATGTGGAAAGGATGTAGGCTCCCCAAGGTGAAAAGGGAATGTTACAGGTGGGATCAAGAAAGGAGGTTTGGGTGTCACTATGTATCATGTGATGGCGGGAATCAATCCACACTTAGTTCTAGTATGGGGAACTCTCCGCATACGTCTATCCCATATGCAGAGGGGGGATTGTTCTTATTGATTATTGTAGTTGGTCTTGGAATGGGAGATCTAGGCGTCACTACGTATCATGTGATAACATGAATCACGCCACATGTTGTTCTTGAATGGTGGTGTGGTGGAAGTCCAACATCAAGGGTAGTGGTCCTCTCTTGCGATTTCCATAGTAATGTGTGGTTTTATGTCATGAAATAGAAATAAACCGTACATTTTAATGGAATGCATTGAGGAATCATGGTGTTCCTTTTAAGTTCATCTGTCCAGGACCATGTTGACCTTATCATGAGCTGATATGTCTTGATCATGAAGGAAATACCCTACCAAAATTCCTAATATCGTGTGAGCTATTCTTGGTGTGAGAAACAAGGAATGGAAATGTTTACCCTTGTGATATAGAGGCAACTAGAAAAAGGAAAGGGGCATTTTATATCATGGTGTGCCTAGGAAAAGATATAGGATTAAGGAATCCCTATGTATCTCATTAGAATGAGAATAAAGTCATACGTAGTTCTAGTAAAACCCATAGAGTTCAGTGTCATGTGAAATGGACACCAGTCGCATCGTTTATTGTTATACGGTAAGGATGAAAGTGAATCGATGTGAAAAAAGATAAATGTTGGGGATCCATACAGTTTTATGTCATGCGGTGAGTATGCCTTATGTGTAGTTTAACATCATGTGGTAAGGGAAAGGGTAACTCGGCATGGAAGAAAGGGAATATTGCAGATAGGCCTGTGAATGGAGGTTTGGGAATCACTATATATCCAATGATATTAAGAATTAGGACACACATAGTTATAAGATGAAGAGACTCTCTATATGGACCCGACTCTCACATAAGGACAAAAGAACTCCATTTTTCTTTCGCATGGATCCAGCTCATGTGCAATGAATCCTTAATGATACGGTGCTTCCCATGCAGGTTAACATCATGTAGTGAGGACACCTTATGTACAGTTTAAAATCATGTGGTAAGGACATCTTCCATGGAGTTTTACGTCTTGCGATCACGACCTGTTTCGTATAGTTTAATGTCATGTCTATATATTTTAATGTCATGAGGATAGGATTATTTTAATGCTTGATGGTAGCTATGAAAATTATTTCTTAAGAAACATTGCATTGGTGGGGGGTGTGACATGTTCTCAATCCATTGTGTCTAGTGAGTAAGCTCCTTTGTGATAGACCTTATGTATGATATAAGGTCCTTCCCATTTGAGTTCTATATTTGGAGGCTTCTTTCCTAGTATCATTGGGGTCCTTAGAGCCAATATAAATTCTCTTTGAAGGAATGGATGGAGGTGGGCCTTTTTATTGAAGTTCCATACAATCTGATTCTAATAGACTTTAAGGTAGTTCAATGTACGCAACCTCTTTTGATCAAGATATTCCAATTCATCCAACATCTTTTGCAATAACTCATCATCTAAGGGTTTTCCATAGATGGATATTCTAAGAAAGGAAATTTTGAATTTATTGGGTAATACTTCCTTGGTTCCATACACAAATGGACATGGAGTTTCTTTTGTAGAAATACATGTGGTGGTACGGTGGGCCCATAAAGTAAATTGGATCTTTTCCACCCAAGAATTATTATCCTTGTTTACTATCTTCTGAATTATATTCAATATAGTCTTATGGAAGGCCTCTATCTATCCATTTTCTGTTGCATGATAACGGGATGATTGATTGGAATCGATGTTGTACTCTTTGTACAATTTCATTAATTCTGTAGAATAAAAGTTGGTCTCATTGTTCATCAATATCATGTGAGGTACTCTAAACCTGGTGATGGTGTGGGAATTCATGAAGTTGGTGATATTTTCCATCCCATCTTCCTTAAGGGTCATTTCCTCAACCCACTTGGAAAAGAAGCCAGTCTCAGTAATGATGTACTTAAACTACTAAGTTTTGGTTAGGGGATATGGCCCCACAACATCCATTCCCCATACAAAAAATAGTAAAGAATATTTATCTATATATAGAAATTTAAGGGTTTGATAGATAAATTTTGCATGAATCTCACTTGCATGACATTTCTTAGTGAATTCCACAGTCTTGTATCATGGTTTGCTAGTAGTAACCCAACCTCTTGATTTGGTGGGACTGTTTGGTCTCAGACTGATGAGTGCCTCAAGAGCCTACATAGACTTCTTACATGATGACAGGAACACTCTTTCTACTATGAATTTGAGGATTATTCTATTAAATCCTCAATTTTATAGGGATTTTTTCTCATTTGGACCATCCCGTAGGATGAAGTTTGGTGATCAACGTCAAAATTTTTACCTTCCAACTTGGTCTTTCTAGAGAGTCCCATTTTAGAGATAGTCAATTATGGGCTCCATCCATCTAAGGGTGGATATCAGTTCATCTTTCTCTGGGGTGGTTTTGAACTAATTGATTTCTTCCATTTCATAGTTGATGATTGATGACACCATCCTTCGGTGCATGATGCAGAAGATTGATTCCTCCTAATTAGGGTCGACCAAGATTGTGGGTGCATTAGTCAATGCATCAGTATGAGCATTTTGTGATCAGGGAACATGATGCAATATGGGATCAAAAGGGACCTCTACCATTAGTCCTCTAACACATCTAATTATAGTGGATAGTTATTCCTTTTTTATGGAATATTATCCATTGATCTTATTTATCACTAGATTTGAATCCCCTTTGATGTTCGGGTAGGCTATTTGTTGTTGTAGAGAAAGTTCCAAGCCAGTGATGAGGGGTTGGTATTCTGTTGCATTATTCATGTAGCCTTCAGATAGTGAGAAAGAGTAGGTAAAAATTTATTTTTCTAGAGAAAGAAATAAAAACCCTAATCTAACTTGATTGAGTTTCATGTTTTTTCTTCTTCCAATATGAATTTGGGAGGCTCCATCAAAATTCATCTCCCATGTCTGGGGGTGTCATGGGATCAAAAAACCTCTTCATATGAAGGCTTGGTATCCACTGGTGTGATTTTTCGGGTAGGATGTTCTGTGAGGAAATCATACAAGGCCTTCCCTTTCATTGACTTTTGTGACATGAACTAAATGTTGTAGTATTGCAGAAAGACTACTCAGTGAGCCAGGCTCCCAATCAGTATGGAACGACCAATGATGTACTTGATTGAGTCAATAAGAGAGAACAGGTGGACTTCATGCTTCTATAAGTAATTCCTCATCTTTATCATTGAAAATATGAGTGTGACACAGTTCTTATCAACAACAAAGTAACGGGTATCGGTTCTTGGCATCATTTATTTGAGGTAGTAGAGACAGTTCTCACTCTTAAAATCATTTGTCTGTGTGAGGAGAGTGATAAGTGAACATTTCATGGTGGTCACATATAAGATGAGTGACTTTCCTTACACCGGTAACATCCGGACTCGTGGGTGAAGTAGGTACTGCTTGAGACTCTCAAAGGCTTCTTGGAAGTACCCATCCCATCGATAGGTGACAACCGTCTTCATTAGCTTGGTGAAGGGGGGGAGATTTTCCAACAAGGTTGGCTATGAAACGCCAAATGTAGGTGAGGTTCCATGGGATCCCCCTTTGTTATTTGAATTTCAAGTGGGTGACATTACCATGGTTATGTTGGTCTTTTAAGGGTCGTCCTCAATGTCATGGTGGCTTACCATAAAGCCAATAAACTTCTCTGATGTTACCTTGAAATAGAATTTTAGTGGGTTCGTCTTTAGATCATGATTCTATAACTTGTCAAAGACTATTTGAAGATCCATGAAGTGATCACATTATTGTCGATATTTTACGACCAGGTCATCTACTTAACATTCGTCTATTAGTCCCAATAAGGGTTTAAAGATATGATGCATGAAGCATTGATAAGTAGCACCAACGTTCTTTAATCCAAAGGACATGACTTGATAGTAAAAGATCCCCCAGGGTGCTCTGAAGGTAGTAGAATCTTCATCTTTAGGGGCCATCTTTATCTAATTGTACCCTGAGTACCCATCCATGAAAGAAATGGATTGGAATTCAACAGTTTCATCAATCAAGAGTTATGTGATTGAAAAGGGGAAGTCATCCTTTGGTACGTTTTGATTTAAGGTCTCTGAAATTGATGTGGACCCTAATCTACCCATTTTTTCCTGATAGGGATGATGTTAGAGAGCCATCATGGGTATTTCACTTCTCATAAAAATTTATCTTTGATCAATTTTTCATCTTCTTCCTCTACATTAGTGGCATGAGAGGGATACATCCTCCTCGCTACCTGCTTGAAACCTCGATGGTCATGTAGTAATCTGAGATGGTGTGTAGCCACATCTGGATTCAGTATAGGAATTTAAATATAATTCCAAGAAAACACATATTGATGTTTCTTTATAAATGAAATATACATCTCTTTCTCCTCGAGAGGAATGGTGGTACTAATCAATGTAGGCCTTGGGTATTCTTATATTCCAAGATTTATCTACTTGATCTTAGCAATGGTTGTAGAGACGACTTCCTCAAATGCGGGAGGGGCGTTCCTGAGGTCATTCTAATATTCTTCCACTTCTGATTCTATGGGGGAATTTTTAGACAAAGTATGTAGATCGATGGCATCTCTATCGCTATCGGGATGAGGGAGGCCATGAGAAGAGACATTGTCATACCCTACCACCAAATTCGTTATAGACAGATTCAACAACTAATTTTCTTTTAAATTGTCATTGGGGATAGAAGGGTCTTGGACATCTGTGATTAGGTCTATTATCCCAATCATATTTATGGGTTACACAAAATCACTATTGAGAATACTCCATGGATTTTCAAGGATGGTCCCAAATCCATTGGGGGTTGTAACCTGTATATTTTCTTCCATAGTTGGTTGTTTTCCTTCCATTTTATAGAATCCTACTTCAGCATATGTGGCATCGCAAGACTCGAAGGGGGAACCGTCACCATGCAGTATATCGACCTTTCCATCGATGGGGTATTTCAAATATTGATGAAATGTTGAGGGCACTGCCATGTCGTTTTGTAGCCAAGGCCTTCTGAACAAGACATTGTGTGTGGTGTCTTACTGGATAACCATGAAATTGGTTTTAGATGTGAGACCCTGATGTGGCAGTATTTGTTTACCAATTTGCCACAAAATTTGTATAATTTAACTGTGTTTCATTTGTTAAAATAATTTTTTTAATTAGTTAATATTTTTTATGTTTGTTTTTTATTTAAATAATAAAATTCACAATTTAATATTTGTATTATAATTTTTGTTTTCACTTTGAGTTATTATTTAATGTTACAGTTTCTTTTAAAACAATAAATTTAATTATCTATTTAATTTCTTGGTTTTTATTCTAATTATTTAATTAATTACTTGAAGTTTAATATTTAATTACATTTATTTAAATACATTAATAATTGGGACATGAAATTATAATTTAACACTTCTATTTTTTTTATAAATTCTTTATCTAGTTAATTAATTAATCATTTAATTGTTTTAATCAGTTTTTTTTCATATACATTATTCTTTTAACAAAATAATAAGTTTTTATTTTAATTATTTATTTTCATTAATATTTAATTAAAAAATAAACTTTATTTTGATTTAATTTTTCATTTACTTATTTTTTGTAAATTGTTAAATTTTAATCACCGTTTAAATTATTTAATAAATTAACTTATTTTATTTATTTATTTCTTTTAATTTCATTTATTTTCTTACAGTGTAGTGGTGTATTTTAATTAAGTAGCAGTGCAACACTGGTGTAAGATAATTTTAAGGGTGTTCTTTTCAATATTTTTTATTTAACCTTGGCATCAGATATTTTTGGATCTAAAGCTGTCGCACCTTATAATGTCAAGCCTCCATCGAATGATGACGACGAATAGGTCTGCTGCTGTCGGGTTGACCGACGTTGCAGCTACCATCAAGGCTGCCACTGATGAGATCATGCGCCGTGAATCGGGGGATCACGTCCTTGGTTGCCGATGTGAAGTTCGATGCCCCCTTCAATGTTGAGGAGATCCAAGACCTCTTGCTAGATGGGGACCGAGGCCGATTTTGAAGTTATCCCTCACCACCAGAATGAAGCCTCCATTTTTTTTAAGAATGTGGTGCCTCAGTCAAAGACTCAGGCACAATTTATTGAATATAGAAAAAAAGGATTACAAGAGTCTGAATGATGGAATTTTATTACAATCTTTATCAAAAAGAGGAATCAAATCCCCAGGCAAGTCATCCCGTCAAGTTATATCCTGGTTGATTCTCTTGTTAGAGAACTCGTCTGCAACCATGTTAGCTTCACGAAAAGCATGTGTAACGATGTAATTGATTTCCATAAGTGAAGAAAGACAATTCATCCAACGGGTAGTGAGAGGCCAGGAAAGATGGGCCACATCGTTCCAAAATAGCCTGGACAATAGTGGTTGAATCACTTTCATCCAAATATTATTCCAACCCTTTTGCTTTGCATAATCAACCACATGGATCACCCCCATCATTTCCGCCTCTAGAGACGAGGTCGTTCCACAGCCTCCAAATAAGCATCCATGACACTGTCCAAGATAGTCTCTGAAAACAGCACCATAACTTGCAGGACCCGGGTTACCTTTAGATGCACCATCGACATTCACTTTGATCCATCCTAGGAGTGGGGTTTGCCGGAAAACCTCAAAAGTGTGTCTAGGCTTTCTATAAACTCCATCAATATGAAGACGACGTAGGATCTCAAATTCTTCAACAGAGTTATCACAATATGCTTTCTAAATTGAGGCAGCATCTCGAATAGCAGTGAGAATCCGTGTTCAACTTGCATTATGCCCGAATAAGAAATTATTATGAATAATATTATTTCTATTATACCAGATCACATGGAGGGGCTCAGCAACTGTAGTCAATAAGAGATTCTTGATTTGATGGGAAGATCCAAACTCTGCACATCGCTGTAGTGGTAAGTTGATTGAATCATTGAGTAACCATCTACAATTAAACATGTCAAAAATATAATTCCAAAGAGCCAAAGCAGTAGCGAAAGACATAAATAGATGATTTGTATCTTCTCTATGTTGGTTACACAGGAAACACTTAGAGCAAAGTTGAATCCCAAAAGTTTGAAGACAAACTTCAGTGGGGACTCTATTGTACACAACACGCCAAACCAGAGTAAATCTCACTAGTGCAGAAAACGTTTTTTACGTCACCATTTTTTACGTCGGTTATATAAAACCGACGTCATAATATGTAAAACGAGGTTTTTTACGTCGGTTAAGAAATAACCGACGTAAAAACCTGTGTTCGGTACACATTTAACGTCGGTTATACAAATAACCGACGTTATTAATCTCGCGGCTTCGTTTTTTACGTCGGTTATTTTTATAACCGACGTAAAAAACGCGGTTTTCGAAGGCCCTTTCACGTCGGTTATTGAATAACCGACGTAACAAACGTGGTTTTTGAAGGCTTTTTGACGTCGGTTATAAAATAACCGACGTAAAAAAAGAATCCGCAGATGTTTTTGACGTCGGTTATTCCATAACCGACGTAAAAAAACGCGGATTTTGAGCCATTTTTTACGTCGGTTATTATATAACCGACGTAAACAATGAATCGGAGGAAGTTTTTTACGTCGGTTATTGAAATAACCGACGTTATAAATGTTTTTAAAACAATTATCACGTCGGTTATTGAATAACCGACGTGATAACTCAATTAAAAATTTACCCAGACCCGTGGATTGTCATTCGCGAGTTTACCTTCGACAGTCGCGACTCGTCTCTCTCGCGCGTAAACCCGAATCGGCTCGTCCATTTCGTTGGTTTAGATTCGTTTTGCGATCATCGTTTCTCATATTTAATCTCCTCGGATCAATCATCTAAACTCGCAGCACTCAGGTAATCCTCCCACTCGTTCGTTTTTTTTCGCGGATAGTAAATATATATGTGTTGTGATTTTTTTGTTGAAACTAGCTAAGATTCTTCGATTGCGAACCCTTTTAACTCGTTTTGGCACCATAATCTTATTTATCATCCCTAGATCTATTTGTTCGACTTGCAATATTGAGTAATTTTATGATTTCACTAATTTTTCATCGTTTTCTATAAATCCCCGAGAGGGTTGGGGCGTGTCCATTTGGATGGGTTGCCCTTTTACAGTTGTTACTACTTTATTCACACACAACCATGGCATAGGTGCATGGATTTGGGGTCGGGGGGTGTCCAGGGGGGTTTACAAGGGGGTGGGTGGGTGTGGGGGGCTGTCCAAGGGTGTGGGTGGGTGTTGGGGGGTGTCCAGGGGGGTGTCCAAGGGGGTAGGGGGTGGGGGGTGGTGTCCAGGAGGGGTGGGGGGCTGTCCAGAGGGTTGGGGGGTGTCCAGGGGGGTGTCCAAGCAGGTCGGGGGTGGGGGGTTGTGTCCAGGAGGGGTGGGGGTGCTATCTAGAGGGGTCGGGGGCTGTCCAGAGGGGTCGGGGGGTGTCCAGGGTGGTGTCCAAGGGGATGGGTGGGTGTGGGGGGCTGTCCAAGGGGGTGGCGGCCTGTCCAGAGGGGTCGGTGGGGTGTCCAGGGGGGTGTCCAAGGGGGTGGATGGGTGTGGGGGGCTGTCCACGTGGGTGGCGGCCTCTCCAGAGGGTATTTGGGGTTGTCCGGGTGGGTGGGGGGGCTGTCCAGAGGGTTGGGGGATGTCCAGGGGGGTGTCCAAGGGGGTAGGGGGTGGGGGGTGGTGTCCAGGAGGGGCGGGGGGCTGTCCAGAGGGGCCGGGGGTGTCCAGGGGGGTTTACAAGGGGGTGGGTGGGTGTGGGGGGCTGTCCAAGGGCGTGGGTGGGTGTTGGGGGGTGTCCAGGGGGGTGTCCAAGGGGGTAGGGGGTGGGTGGTGGTGTTTAGGAGGGGTGGGGGGGCTGTCCAGAGGGTTGGGGGGTGTCCAGGGGGGTGTCCAAGCAGGTCGGGGGTGGGGGGTTGTGTCCAGGAGGGGTGGGGGTGTTTTCTAGAGGGGTCGGGGGGTGTCCAGGGTGGTGTCCAAGGGGATGGGTGGGTGTGGGGGGCTGTCCAAGGGGGTGGCGGTCTGTCCAGAGGGGTCGGTGGGGTGTCCAGGGGGGTGTCCAAGGGGGTGGATGGGTGTGGGGGGCTGTCCAAGGGGGTGGATGGGTGTGGGGGGCTGTCCAAGGGCGTGGGTGGGTGTTGGGGGGTGTCCAGGGGGGTGTCCAAGGGGTAGGGGGTGGGTGGTGGTGTTTAGGAGGGGTGGGGGGGCTGTCCAGAGGGTTGGGGGGTGTCCAGGGGGGTGTCCAAGCAGGTCGGGGGTGGGGGGTTGTGTCCAGGAGGGGTGGGGGTGCTTTCTAGAGGGGTTGGGGGGTGTCCAGGGTGGTGTCCAAGGGGATGGGTGGGTGTGGGGGGCTGTCCAAGGGGGTGGCGGCCTGTCCAGAGGGGTCGGTGGGGTGTCCAGGGGGGTGTCCAAGGGGGTGGATGGGTGTGGGGGGCTGTCCAAGGGGGTGGATGGGTGTGGGGGGCTGTCCAAGTGGGTGGCGGCCTCTCCAGAGGGTATTTGGGGTTGTCCGGGTGGGTGGGGGGGCTGCCCAGAGGGTTGGGGGATGTCTAGGGGGGTGTCCAAGGGGGTAGGGGGTGGGGGTGGTGTCCAGGAGGGGTGGGGGGCTGTCCAGAGGGGTCAGGGGGTGTCCAGGGGGGTTTACAAGGGGGTGGGTGGGTGTGGGGGGCTGTCCAAGGGTGTGGGTGGGCGTTGGGGGTGTCCAGGGGGGTGTCCAAGGGGGTAGGGGGTGGGGGTGGTGTTTAGGAGGGGTGGGGGGGCTGTCCAGAGGGTTGGGGGGTGTCCAGGGGGGTGTCCAAGCAGGTCGGGGGTGGGGGGTTGTGTCCAGGAGGGGTGGGGGGCTGTCCAGAGGGGTCGGGGGGTGTCCAGGGGGGTTTACACATCGATTTGTTTTATATTTCAAAATTGTTATATTCAAATTATGATTTTTTTCATATAAACATATATTTGTCTTATCTAAAAAATATATATATTTTTGCTATTTTTTATAGGTAATAATGAGTCGAAGTTGGATTACGGCACATCGAATGAGCAATGAATATGAGGAAGGTGTTGATGCCTTTTTGGAATTTGCTAAACGAAATGTTCCAAGTAGTGACATTTTTTTCTGTCCATGCCTGAAATGTCTGAATATGAAGAAGTTGAAAAGTAGAGAGATAAAAGATCATCTGATTTGTCATGGTTTCAATCCGAGTTACAACCCTTGGATTTGGCATGGCGAAACTGGACAGAATGTCACTGATGATAATGAATCGCAAGATGGTAACTCCGATGGAATTGATGAAATGATTCGCGATATTGTAGCAGAACAAATTGAGATAGAACCGAGAGTTGCACGTCTATATGGTGATGCCGAAAAACCATTATATCCTGGTTGTACAGATTTTACGGTTTTGTCGGCGGTGTTAAGATTGATTAACCTGAAGGCGAAACATGGATGGAGTGACAGAAGTTTTACAGAGCTGCTACAATTGATGAAAGACATTCTTCCAAAAGATAACGATCTTCCAGATTCACATTATAAGGCCAAAAAAATATTATGCCCGATGGGATTGGGATACAGGAAAATACATGCATGTCCGAATGACTGCATTATATATAGGAAGGAATATGAATTTCTGAAAGAGTGTCCCAAATGTGGGACATCACGGTATAAGGTGAAAGAAAAATCACAAGCTGATGTAGAGATTACAAAGCTCCCTTCAAAGGTATTTTGGTATCTTTCTATAATTCCTCGTTTCAAACGTTTATTTGCTAATTCACATGATGCAAAAAGGTTAAGATGGCATGCTGATGAGCGGGTATGTGATGGAAAAATACGTCATCCAGCTGATTGTCCACAATGGAAGAAAATTGATGCCCAGTACCCTACATTTGGAAATGAAATTAGAAATCTGAGACTAGGCTTGTGCACAGATGGAATGAATCCATACCGAACCCTCAGTAGCACACATAGTTCATGGCCTGTTTTATTGGTAATTTACAACCTCTCTCCTGAAGTTTGTATGAAGCGCAAATATGTCATGTTGAGTATCATGATCTCTGGTCCAAAGCAACCCGGCAATGATATTGATGTATACTTGTCACCGCTGATTGATGATTTGAAACTTTTATGGGCTGATGGTATTAGGGTGTATGATTCTTATAAAATGGAATATTTTCAACTGCATGCAGTGCTTCTATTCACTATAAATGACTTCCCAGCATATGGAAATTTGTCTGGATACAGTGTTAAAGGGCATAAAGCATGTCCAATTTGCGAACAACAGACGTCATATTGTCAATTGCATCATGGGAGGAAAACAGTGTACATGGGTCATCGAAAGTTTTTGCCTATGGATCACCCTTATAGAAGACTAAAAAAGGCATTCAATGGCTCACAAGAATTTGATACTGCACCTCAACCTTTATCCCCAGAATTGTATTTTGAGAGGGTGAAAAACCTTGATGTGACATTGGGAAAGACACAGAAATCTGGTAATGATAGACATATTTGGAAGAAAAGGTCAATATTTTTTGAGCTACCATATTGGAGGTATCATGAAGTCAAACATAATATTGATGTCATGCACGTGGAGAAGAATATCTGTGATTCTTTGATCGGAACATTGCTAGATATTAAAGGAAAGACAAAAGATGGGTTGAATGCAAGGTTAGACCTACTGTCAATGGGAATACGTTTAGAGTTAGCTCCCACTCCTAAAGGAAGACGAACATTTCTTCCCCCGGCTTGTCATACATTATCGAAGAGGGAGAAAAGTA
Organism: Viscum album; assembly: GCA_963277665.1. Taxonomy (NCBI): domain Eukaryota; kingdom Viridiplantae; phylum Streptophyta; class Magnoliopsida; order Santalales; family Viscaceae; genus Viscum; species Viscum album. Next base: position 164,175,370 of record OY728140.1, read on the forward strand.
GCTTCTGTCAGTGTCTTCATGATATCAAAGTGCCTCAAGGTTATTCTTCAAATGTAAAAAATTTTGTCTCATTGAAAGACTTGAAGTTGATAGGTATGAAATCACATGATTGTCATGTCATGATGCAACAAATTCTACCAGTTGCACTGCGTGGAATATTGCCCATCCGTGTCAGAAAGACTATAATGAGGTTGTGTTATTTTTTCAATTCAATTTGCAACAAGGCGATTGATGTGAATGCTTTGAACATTTTGGAAAAGGATGCAATTATTATACTTTGTCATTTGGAAATGTATTTTCCTCCAACTTTTTTTGATATGATGGTGCATTTACTGATTCATCTGGTTCGAGAAATAAGGCTTTGTGGACCTGTATATCTTCGTTGGATGTATCCTTTTGAAAGGTATATGAAAATATTAAAGGGATATGTTAAAAATCCATATCGACCTGAAGCCTCCATTATTGAAAAGTATATTTCTGAGGAGGTAGCAGAGTTTTGTACGAGTTACTTGGCTACGGCGCAACACATAGGTTTGCCTCCATCTCTCCATGAACGGGTTAATAATGAGGGAAAGGGGATTCGTGGCTTGAAAGTCAAATCACTGTCAGCTGAACATATGAAGAAGTTAGAATCATACATCTTGAATAACATAGCTGATGTTCAACCGTATATCACATTGCATATTAATGAATTGAAACAATGTCATCCAAAGAAGAAAGAAATGTGGATTTTGAATGAGCACAACAAAACTTTTTTGCCATGGTTTAAAAAGACCTTGCTTGGTAGATCAGATGTATCAGAGACATTAAAATGGATAGTGGGTGGTCCATCTTTAAATGTGATAACATGGTCCGCTTATGACATTAATGGCTATACATTTCATACGAAAGCTCAGGACAACAGAAGTGCAGTTCAGAATAGTGGTGTATTGGTGTTTGCAGAAGCAATGCATTTTTCGAGTGCTAAGGACAGAAACCCAATTTCGGCATCAAGTGCATATTATGGAGTGATTGAAGACATATGGGAGGTTGATTACTTTAAAATTAAAGTTCCCGTTTTTAACTGTAAATGGTTTATCGGTAACAACAGTGTCAGACACGATGAATTTGGAATGACACTTGTTAATCTGAATAGATTGGAAGACACAGCTGATTCTTTTATAATGGCAACACATGCCAAACAAATTTTCTATGTAGTAGATCAATCAGATATGCAGTGGGCTGTTGTTTTACAAGGGAAAAACCAATATGTTGGTGAGGATGAATTTGATGAAGATGCTGATTTATGTGAGATCCCTACTTCCATGGAAAGATTAACAGAACATAATGATGAGTATGTTGAAGACATGGTTTGTGCCATTAGGAACGATCATGACGAAGGAATTTGGGAAAACAATCCAACTGTACATTCCTAAAATTACAGGTAACACAAGTATATATCTTGTTTACATTTAGTTTTTTCATATAATGTTAGATACTGTAAATTTTTTACTTATTAAAATATGTATCAAACCAAAACGATAAAACAATAAAAACCGTAAAGAGGAGAAGTCCTGCGCGCACCGGCAACCGGTCCTCTCTGTCTGTACCACCGGCCGGCCGCTGGCTCACCACCGGCCGGCCGGTGGTTCAGACAGAGAGCCTTCCTCTCTGTCTGGATCACCAGCGGCCGGCCGGTGTTGAGCCAGCGGCCGGCCGGTGGTTCAGACAGAGAGGAAGGCTCTCTGTCTGAACCACCGGCCGGCCGGTGGTGAGCCAGCGGCCGGCCGGTGGTACAGACAGAGACAGAGCCTCTCTGTCTGGATCACCAGCGGCCGGCCGGTGTTGAGCCAGCGGCCGGCCGGTGGTTCAAACAGAGAGGAAGGCTCTCTGTCTGGTCCACCGGCCGGTCGCTGGATCACCACCGGCCGCCCGGTGGACCAGACAGAGAGCCTTCCTCTCTGTCTGGATCACCAGCGGCCGGCCGGTGAGGAGCCAGCGGCCGGCCGGTGGTTTAGACAGAGAGGAAGGCTCTCTGTCTGGTCCACCGGCCAGCCGGTGGTGATCCAGCGGCCGGCCGGTGGTCCAGACAGAGGAAGGCTGTCTGCTCCACCGGCCGGCCGGTGGTGAGCCAGCGGCCGGCCGGTGGCATCAGTGAGTCCACTTTTCAGCTTTCTTATGCCAACTCCTTGGCAACATTTTGCCTGTGTTTACCATGTTTATCATTGTTTAACATGCTTATCATATTACCGATGTTTACTATTATGTAATTTAGTACACTTTTCTATTTGTGAACTAATGTTTGTTTTTTTGATTTGAAGGAAAATGACAGATCAATCAGTTGATCAGCCACATGATTCTGGAGATGAGCATATTGGTCATACATCTGGGGAGGAACATTCACATGCTCCTATTACGAAAAAGAGTTCAAAGGTTGGTAAGCGTGGGTGCACACGTTTACCAAAATTATCACTTGCCCGTACGAAGGAGGAGAGGATAGTCGTGGAGTTTGATGAGGATGATCTTCCTAGAGGTCCAAATGCTAAAGATTTTAAGGGTTTTGTAGCAACTCAGGCTAAGAGCAAAGTAAGCATTCTTTATGATGATTGGAGAAGTGTGGATAAGGCGATAATTTCTCAGCTGTGGGAGACCATTTTGGTAAGATCTTTTGCTATTGTTTGACTGTTCTTTAAATGTTTCTAGTATATATAATATTTTTAACCTCTTTTTTATCAGATGACATTTGATATTCCTGACACTGGAGGAGTCAGGAAGAAATGCTTATCGTTGGCTGCTAGGAGATGGAGGGATTTCAAATCAACCCTCTCATCTGATTTCATTTATGGTCATAGGAGTCGTGAGAATCCATGTCGTATATATCCTTTTATAGATGAAGACACATGGAGACAATTTTTTGAAAGTAGAAGAAAAGAATCATTTTTGGTAAGGGCAATGTAAACTTTTATAAGCTTTCTTATATAAATGATCTTATTATTGTTTTGTTAATGATTACTTATTCTTAATTTACAGCAAACAAGGAAAGCTCATCAAGAGATCCAATCTAAAAATGTATACCCTCATAGTTTATCTCGGGGAGGGTATGCATTATTGGAAGAACAAATGATGGCAGAAAAATTTCAACAACTAAGAGCTGAGTCTTCAAGCTCTGGAGAGGTGGCCCCTCCATCCCCTCCATCTAGACATGAGAAATGGAAAAGAGCTCGGAAGGGCAAAAAAGGACAATATCTTTCGGAAGAATCGAGACTCGTAGTTGAGAGGATTGTAAGATATCTATTTTATTTATTTAAGTTTACTATTTTCGTCATATATTTCCAATCATTATAGAAAAGTTCAATTAATTATTACATGACTCTCTTGAGGAGCAGAGTTCACAGGGGACATTTACACCATCTGGGAGGGAAGATATTTTATCTGTGGCATTGGGAAAGCCCGAACATCCTGGCCGTGTAAGAGGATATTCGGCAGGTGTATCGGTAAGAAAAGTGTTGCCACGTTCCTCAACTTCTAACGTTGAGGGAGTTTATAAAAAAAAAAATAGAATCGTTGGAGGCTGAAGTCCATAATATTAATGCGACAATGGAGGACAAGATTAGAGCATCGGTGCAGTTAATGTTTGCAGACTTGCAAAGACAATTTCAGGGTGCAGCTCCCACTCCACCTCTCCCAGTAGCTCCCACTCCCCCACCTCAGCCTGCGGACCCCATTTTTGATCCTCCTCCTCCGCCGCAGCTACCTACTTATTGTGAGTTGTATGTTGATGATCCTCAACATCATATAGTTGCATATGGGATGGTATATTGTATAGGAGATACAGTTCATCATCAACAGTTAGAGGTAGAGAATCAGAGGGTCACTGTACAGGATATTATAGATAGATCAGCTCGGATACCATTACCTACAGATGAGGTGACGACAGTTGGACATAGTATCGGCCATTTTTTACTTTGGCCATCCAGACTTCTTCGACTCATTACCATAGAGGTATGGATGTTATATCTTTTATTTTATATTTTTATTAATGTTTTATCATTTGAAAACTAATATATTTTTCAATTTATTTTTACAGGAATACTTCAAAGGTAAAGAAATACTGTATAGACAACAACAAAGACAGATAGCTATGACATCAGATGCAGATACTAGCAGTCTTGACAAATTGTCAAGATATTCAAATTTGTTGGCGGATCATTATGACTTTACAATGGAAGCTCATGTCTGTGGACGTGAACTATGTGTGGGGATTATGAAAAGTGATATCATGGAGTTTGTCACTGGAGATAAGATGGGCATCAACGTGGTGCAAATTTTTATCATGTAAGTCTTAACTCCTTTTCCTTGCGTTATATTTATTAAAAATGTATACTTATGTCTGCTTTGTATTAGGTATATGTATAAAATTTGTGAGAGGAATGAGCTGACAGATGTATATGGATTCATGGACCCACAATTGATTTCCCCTGAAGCATGTGCATTGGATGAGGAACAAAGAATGATTTATATTGCTGATAGATTTGAAAAGAATGTAATCACACAGTGTTGGATGATGCCTTTTTGTGAGAGGTATGAAACACATCCCTCTCAAAGAGTTAATTATATTTTAACATAAAAAACCACTAACGTTAAATTTCCTTTTCTCAGGGATCATTGGATGTTAGGGGTTTTTTGCCCTAGGGAGAAAACACTTTATTGGATATGCTCTCTCCATGATGATGTGCGAGAAAGTTTTAAGAATATATTGGAAACGTAAGTTTCAATTTCACAATAGTTTTATATATTATAATGAATTTTAAATTTACCCCATTCGTATTATTTTCTAACAGGGCATGGGTCCACTTTCGAAAAAGCGCAAAGAAAAGGAATTACAAGATCAAATATGTACATGCGAAGGTAAATATCCATTTATAATTTGTACATTTTGATTTATTACATAAAAATAATATATTGAATTTACACTCATTCAAACAGAAATGTCATGAGCAACAAGGCATCATCGAATGCGGATATTACATGTTAAGATTTATGTATGAAATAATAACAACTGGGACAGTTCTGAGTTTTGACCTGGTAAGATTTCCTCTTTCTAATAATATTTCAATTTGATTTATTCATTATACACGTTGACTACTATCCTTTTCCTTTGTAGCTTTTTGATGACCCTCAACCCTTTACTGCTGAAGATATCAAACACTTACAAGTGGAGTGGTCAAATTATTTTACAGGTTCGATTGACTTTTAGTTGTTTGTAATGTAAAATGTAATTTTGAATATTGTCAATGTAATTGTGTATTTCGTAGTCGTTTAGGTTGGATTTAGTTTTTTTTGAAGTTGACATTGTAAGTTTTGAATGTTATATAAGTGAATGTTTAATTTTTCTCTACTTCTTGTTTTGGTCTACTGTTGATGGTTTTTCTGGTCTGGATTTTGGTATGGGGGGAGAGGTTCCAAGGGGGTGGGTGGGTGTTTGGGGGGTGTCCAAGGGATATGGGAGGGGTGTCCAAGGTGTGTTTGGGGCTGTCCTAGGGGTCGGGGGGGTGTAAATGAGGGTGGGGGTGTCCAAGGGGTGGGGGGTGTCCAAGGGATATGGGAGGGGTGTCCAAGGTGTGTTTGGGGCTGTCCAAGGAGTCGGTTGGGTGTCCAAGTGGTGGGGGGGTGTCCAAGGGATATAGGAGGGGTGTCCAAGGGGTGTTTGGGGCTGTCCAAGGGGATGGGGGGGTTTCCAAGGGGTAGGGGGGTTTCCAAGGGGTAGGGGGGGTTTCCAAGGGGTAGGGGGGGTTTCCAAGGGGTCGGGGGGGTGTCCAGGGGGTGGGGGGCTGTCCAGTGGGTGGGGGGGTGTCCAAGGGGTGGGGGGGTGTCCAAGGGATATGGGAGGGGTGTCCAAGGGGTGTTTGGGGCTGTCCTAGTGTTCGGGGGGTGTAAATGAGGGTGGGGGGGCTGTCGAAGGGGTGGGGGGGTGTCCAAGGGGCAGGTTGGGTGTAAATGAGGGGGGGGGGTGTCCAAGGGGTCTGGGAGGGCTGTCAAGGTGTGGGGGGGTGTCCAATGGGTGTTTGAGGCTGTACTAGGGGTCTTGGGGGTGTCCAAGGGGTGGAGGGTGTCCAAGGGATATGGGAGGGGTGTCCAAGGGTTGTGGTGGGGCTCCAATGTGGTGGGGGAGGGCTGGCCAGGTTGTTAGGTGGGTATAGATGAGGGTGGGGTTCAGTTGGGGCTTGGGGGAGGGCTGGCATGGTTATTTTTGTTTGGTTTCTGGTTGCTTTTTGGTGAGAGCAGTGCAATTATTTAAAAAAAAAAAAAATTCTTTCACGTCGGTTATAAAATAACCGACGTGGTAAATAAATCGGTAGGGGTTTATCACGTCGGTTTTTTCTAGAACCGACGTGATAAACCTTTCCCGGGGATTTTATCACGTCGGTGCTTAGTATAACCGACGTGATAAAAGGCCTGGGAATCGATTTACCACGTCGGTTATTGAATAACCGACGTGCTAAAACGTTTCCCAGGCCTTTTTATCACGTCGGTTTCCTAAATAACCGACGTGGTAATAGGCCAGGGGAAGGGTTTATCACGTCGGTTATGACATAACCGACGTGATAAACGATATCCCAGGCCTTTTATCACGTCGGTTTAGGGAATAACCGACGTGATAAAGCCCCCCGCGCATATTTATCACGTCGGTTATTATATGAACCGACGTGATAACCACCGTGAAGTTAGGGATATTACGTCGGTTTTAAATAACCGACGTAAAAAACGTTATTTATAACGTCGTCCGTATTAACGTCGCCTAAAAACCGACGTAAATAATAAAAAATAACCGACGTAAAAAACGTTTTCTGCACTAGTGTCTAGAGGGTTTAATCCAAGGTTTGCTGAATGATTTTAACCAACAAAGGCTAGAATCAGAATTTATAAAGTTATGTTTGTAAAAACTTTAGGAATCAAGAACACCATTATGAGCAGGCTCCCAGATAAGTAAATCATCAGAGTTGGAGAAGGGGTAGTTGTCAAAAACATGATTGATGTTATCAAGGAGGTTGATGTTATGAGAGTGCAGAACATCCCTTATGGTGGAATTGGTGTTGACTAGTAGAGAAATGGAAGGAACCAAGGTTATTAAAGGATAACTAGTCCAGTTATCAAGCCAAAAATTCATGGAGGAATTGGTACTAACCATCCATCTAGAACTTTTCATGATATTTGTGAAAGATTGTCTGATGGACGGCCAGATTGAAGAAGTGGTATAATTCAAATTTCCATTATTTAGTTTAGTCAGAAATCTATTTTTAAGGAAATCAATGGAATCAGAGTTGTTGTGAAGCAACCTCCAGATAAGCCTAGCTTGAAGAGCTTCATTGAAAAGCTTAAGATTTTTTATGCCAAGACCGCCTTTGTCTAAAGGAGTACAACAAGTAGCCCATGGAATGGTCACAAGATTCCTTTCAAGAATGCTTCCAGTCCAGACAAAAAAAATTATGTAAACATTTATTTTCTTGAGAAGACCAGCAGGTCATTTGTAAACTATCAGCGAGTAGACCATTTTAGAGACTATTGTAGATTTCACAAGACAGATCATGCCAGTCATAGAGAGGGATTTACCCTTCCAAGATGAGAGTTGGTTGATAATTTGTACAAAACTGTTGAGAATGTAGTTGGATTTAGGTCTACCCCAAAAGATGGGGACTCTTAAATAGGTAAACGAAAAGGACCCTTCTTTGATACCTAAATTGTTAATGATAGTACCTTTCCGGTTAGAAGAGAAATTTTTCCCAAAGAAAACAGATGATTTGTTCCATCATATAGATTGATCAGAGATGTCTCCATAGTGGGCGAGATCATTTTTAAGATTTTGAATATTCCTTTTGTCGCCTTGTAAGAACAAGATGATTTCATCAGCATATAAAAGATATGTGGGCACATTTAAGTTCTGAGAAGCCTGGATAGGTTTAAGCTTGTTTTGGTCAACAAGGCGAGTGAGCAATCTGCTTAGGCAATCCTCTGCAATGGAAAAAAGAATGGAAGATAGGGGGTCTCCTTTTCTAACACCCTTGGTTCAGTTGAAAAAAACCCTTAGGGGCACCATTGGAAAGAATGGAGATGTAGGCCGATTTGAATAAATTGTTTACCATACTGATTAAAAAATCACTAAAACCAAAACTCTTGAGAACTTTGAAAATAAAACTCCAGTCCATGGTGTCAAATGCTTTTCTAATGTCAATTTTAATGGCTATACTACCTCCTCTTGTGGCTTTGTTTAAGATATTGGTGCATTCCAAAGCAAGGCAGGTGCAATCTTGAATAGCCCTACCCTTGATAAAACCAAATTGGTTTCAAGAAACAATTTTATTACATATAGCAGAAAGTCTATTAGCAAGAAGTTTCGAAATGATTTTAAAAAGGGTGTTAATGAGCGCAATAGGACGGAAAAGATGAATCTCATAGGCATTTTACAATTTAGGAATTAAGTTGAGGAATTGAGCATTTAGGCCATGAGCGAGGATACCATTAGAAAAGAAGGATTTGACAAGATTGCAAACGTCTAAATGAATAACCTCCTAGTAATGTTGGTAGAAACCATTGTTGAAACCATCAGGACTCGGGACACTATCAGGGTTTAGGCTGAAAACAGTTTCTTTGATTTCATGATCAATAGGGATGCTTAAAAGATAATCATTGTCCTCCTCATTTACCATAGTTGTAATCACATCAGGAAGGAGGTCTTTTTTGACATCTGAGCCATTGAAAATATTATGAAAGTAATATACAACATGATTAGCAATAGCGTCCTCAGAGTCAATGAGGGTTTCTTCGTTCCTAAGAAATGCAAGAGGTCTACAAACTTTTCTAATTCTTTGCAACGAGTTGTAGAATCTAGTATTTATATCACCATCCGCAAGCCATTTAGATTTGAATATTTTCTTATTCATTTTGTCCTTGAGGACAAGAAGAGTGTTGAGCTTCATATAGGTATTTTTTTTCAAGCTGCAGATCCAAAGAAAATTCAGAGCAAGTATTGGAGTTTTGAATTTTTAGTTCATTTTCAAGAGAAGATATCTCCATGTCAATTTGTATGGACTTGGAACTACACCAGCCCTTAAGACATTGCTTAAGGTATTTTAGTTTAGTGATATAAGCAAAATCATCATAGTGATGCTTCGTTCTTTCCCAAAGTTTTTTAATGATTCTAGTACATTCAGGTTCTGTGGACCAGGCATTATTAAATCTGAAGGGAAGTATAGGTTTAATATTTTTGGTGAAAAGACTGACAAGAATGGGATGATGGTCCGAGTTAAGCTTAGGTAAGGTAATACTCGAAATTCTATCCCATTTATCAAGAGCAGGGGTGTTCGTGAAAGCTCTATCTAACTTGCTAGCAACTACCCTATTGTAGTGTCTTTTATACAAAGTGAACTTAGCACCAGTGAGGTTAATTTCAACATGATTATTATCTTCAATAGTAGCTCTGAATTCTCTAGAGGAGATCAAAGAGTGTGGTGGTCCAATTTTTTCACTAGAGGTAAGAATCGCATTAAAGTCGCCGATCACGAACTAGGGGTCATGAATGTTATTGGCTAAAGAGTAAAGGTCATGAAAAAGGGATCTTCGATCATGATATTTATTTTTAGCATATAAATCATGGTACAATAAATATGCATTCCATCAAGGGAAAATTCACAAGAAATCATTTGTTCAGTAATTTTAAAGGCATTAACATTATGCAAAGATGCATGGTAAAAGACCCAAAGAGATTCCACAACTTGACCAGTTTTGCAAGCACCTAAAAAATTATAACCACAAGAACATAGATGTTTAAAATTCAAAGAAAAGTTGATTTTGGGTTCATAAAGAGCAAAAAATTTAGGTTTATGAGTTCGAAGAAATATTTGAAGAATAGTAAAAGTTTCAGGGTTTGAAATACCCTGACAGTTCCAAAATAATATATTCATTTAAAACCTAATTTGGGGTTAGAACCTCCCTTTTTTCCCACCACCCGATCCCTTCCTCCTCGATGATCTTCTGACTCTTAATCCGAGTTCGAACTAGGTTTCTTACCCTATTTACTCATAGGAGAAACAAAAGACTTATTAGGAGCACCTGTCTTGGCATTAATCTGGTTTGCATCAGGTGTATTAGCATTCAGTGGGGTGGTCGTGGAGCTACCCCTTGAATCCATTAAGGGTTATATAACATGAGTGACCATGCTTTCAATAGGAGCAGGCAGCGTACACTCCGACACTGCTGTCTCAGTTGATAAGACCAAATTAAAGTGTGTAACCGTACCTGAGTTTTTATCTGGAGGCACCAAGAGTGTGATAGTGTTCATAAGTGTTGATGGTTGTGTGCTCACCAACACTGCGGCCTCTCTGGATGTAATCTTCAGGACTTATGAAGGCGTATCAGTAGGTTCCTCAGTGCACTGACCAACTGCAGCCTTGTGGGCCAGTTCCTTGTTGCCACCCTCATTTGATAACAATATAGTTTCAGTGGTAACACAGTTAACCGCTGAGTGTCCAACACCCTTATTTTCATCAAGGGGCGCCTGTTGCATCACAGTGTGAGGCGGGTTCTTATTTTCCCATTCTGTAACATTGCTACTCCAACCGGATGGGACCTCAGAGCCTGCAAAAAAGTGTCTAGGCTCTGCAACATTCAGATTACAGGAATATGTACCAGCAACACTCCCATTGGATGGATCCGCAGGGTCTAAAAAATGATGAACAGCTTCTGCAGAGTTGATATTACAAGAATGTTCTAAAACAGTGGCAGCTTGTGGCTGGTCAAAAACATCCAATACAAGTTTTTCAATTTCCTTTTGAATGCTTTGATCCAAAGTGTCCTCTTCTTCATCCACGAGCTGAGCCCAATGTGTACCCGAACTCTCTACCTGGATAGGTGCCTTCCTCACCCATGCTTCAGATTTCTTCTTGTGCGGTTCAGGATTTTCAAAGGCAACCCTTTTTTCCATCTTACCCCTTTGAATTTTAGTCCAACCATCCTCCTTTGGTTGGAAAACTTGGCTTTTCATGACCCTAAAATTCATCAAAGAATGGCCTACAATTTTACATAGGTCACAAAATGGTGGTTTTCTTTCGAATTCTATCCGAACATCTGTTTTGTAGACTTTAGCATTGAAACAAATAACCTCCGGAAGCTTAGAGTCTAGATCAACCTCTATCATTACTCGGTCATATAAACCAATCTCAGCATTTAAGGTACGTTGGTCAATCTTGAGAGTACTAATGCAGGACACTAAGTCGTTCACGATCTTGGGATGCCAACATAACCAGCTAAGTCCATGCTATCTATCCCAGATTTGAGTAGTATTATTCCAAAAGGTATGCGAATTGAAAGCATAGTTCCATTCAGAGATTCTCAGGACACCAGGCTTGAGTTGTAAGTTCCCTAATTTCCAGACTCGGTCGATATCATCCTGAGATTTTAACAGCATATGGAAGTTGTTGGTAGGAGATGGCTTTACAAAGCCAAAACAAAATAATCCACGGGAAGAAAAATGGAGGAGAGAACTCAACACAAGAGTTTGCAAGGTTTTTTTTATTTTCCAGCCACTAACTTCCAGCGGACTACATTGATTTTATAGGCAAAAAAAAAACATAAGAAACGGCAAAGCATTAAATGAGATAATAAAGCACCACATGTGGAATGAGAGAACAAAAAACAAGGGGAAATAATAAAGCCCCACATGCATGCCGCATGGGGAAGAGGAGCAGCCACTTGGGGAAGAGGAGAAGCCGCTTCATGGGAAAGATAAACTTGACACTTTCTTTGGAAACAATAGCCGGAGTTATGGTTTGCATTTCCAACACTCCCCTTCAAACCAAAACCGACTTCATCCCGAGCATCGTTCTTAATCTTTTGAATGCATCCGACGGTAATGCCTTTGTGAAAATATCTGTCACCTGTTCCGAAGTATGGCAATATTCCAATTTAATCGTTTTTTGTTTCACATGATCCCTGAGGAAATGAAAACGAGTATCAATGTGTTTGCTTCTCCCATGCTGCACCGGATTTTTGGCTAGTTCAATAGCCGACTTGTTATCCACATATATCACCGTGGATCCATCCTGTGGATGCTTCATTTCCTTCAAAAAATTTCTCAGCCATATTCCCTCACAAACAGTAGAGGATGCTGCCACATACTCTGCTTCACATGTGGATAAAGCAACCACACTTTGCTTTCTTGAATTCCATGTAAAAGCAGTCGATCCAAGAAAAAATACGTACCCAGAAGTGCTTTTTCTTTCATCTTGGTCACCTCCCCAATCACTGTCTGAGTATCCATACAGCTCTGCTTCTTCGTTGTATGGATAAAAGAGACCAAAATCTACCGTTCCTTTAATGTACCTGAGGATACGTTTTGCAGCTAGCCAGTGTGACTCTTTCGGTGTCTCCATATACCTGCTTAGAAGTCCAACACAATAGACAATATCTGGCCTTGTGATTGTGAGATACCTCAGGCTTCCAATCAGACTCTTGAACAGAGTCGAGTCAACGCTTCTTCCTTCTCCATCTTTTGTCAGTTTCAAGCTCGTTGCAACCGGTGTGTTTACAGCATTACAATCGGCCATCTTGAATTTTTCAAGCAACTCCTTGGCATATCTCTTCTGAGATATATAAATGCCGCCATGTTGTTGCTTCACTTCAATGCCCAGAAAGAAGGACATGAGACCCCCATCGGTCATCTCGAACTCTTTGAACATGGCCTCCTTGAAATCATCGAACATTGGTCGACAATTCCCTGTAAACAATAAATCATCAACATACAAGCATGCAATAAGAATATCGTCACGATCATTCTGCTTGATGTAAACCGCATGCTCATATGGACATTGGGCGAAGCCATTCTCTCGGAGATAACTGTCAATGCGTGCATTCCATGCGCGAGGAGCCTGCTTCAACCCATAAAGTGCTTTCTTCAATCGATACACTTTGTCTTCCTCCCCTTGCATGACAAAGCCTTCAGGCTGATCAACATAGACCTCTTCTTCCAAAAATCCATTTAGGAACGCAGACTTCACATCTAGTTGGTAGATCATCCAACTGTGATGGACAGCAAGGGATATAATCATTCTTACAGTGTCAAGGCGAGCAACAGGAGCAAAGACTTCTTCGTAGTCCACCCCGTATTTCTGTTTGTACCCCTTTGCTACAAGCCTTGCCTTGTATCGATCGATCTCGCCATCAGCATTTCTCTTTATTTTGTACACCCATTTGACACTAATGCTCTTCTGTCTTTTTGGGAGTGTAGTCAACTCCCACATTTCATTTCTCTCTATGGCACGAATTTCTTCTTCCATAGCCATTCTCCAGCTTTCTTCCCTCATGGCTTCCTGAAAGGTCAAAGGCTCATGATCTGCATACAAGCAAAAAAGATTTACCTCTTCAGTCTGCTCATAAATGTCACTCAAATTTTTCATCTTCATAGGAGCCATAGGCGAGGATGAGCTGGCCAAATTTTGATTTGATGGAGTGCTTTGAGGAGTGAGGAAATGTACTCCTGGACTTCTTCCAGCTGATGATGCACCCGAGGAAGGTGTTGTGGGCGTCTGCTCCTGATGATCATGTCTTTCTTCAAAATCTTCAGTTTCGACTACAACATCCTTGTTTGGTTCTTCATCATCCCATTTCCACGCTTCTTCCTCACTAAAGACCACATCTCTACTAACCACTAATTTATTGGTTAGTGGATTGTAAAGCTTGTAGGCTTTAGAGGCTTCACAATATCCGATGAAAATGCATTTCTCGCCACGATCATCCAGCTTCCTTCTTCTTGCTTCTGGAACTTGAGCATAGGCGACACACCCGAAGATTCTTAGGTGCGCCACGCTCGGTTTGTAGCCGCTCCACGCCTCTTGTGGTGTAACGTTCCTGACACTCTTCGTTGGACACCGATTGAGCAAGTAGGCAGTACACGCCACTGCCTCTGCCCAAAAACTCTTTGGTAGCCCTTTCTCCTTCAGCATGGTCCTCGTCATGTCGAGGATGGTGCGGTTCTTCCTTTCTGCAATGCCATTCTGTTGTGGGGTGTAAGCAGCAGTGTATTGCTGCTTGATGCCATGCTCCCTGCAAAAGTCTTGAAATGCATTTGAGGTGTATTCTCCACCTCTGTCAGATCTCAGCACTTTTATTTTGTGACCACTCTCAGCTTCAACACGAGCTTTGAAAGTTTTAAAGATAGAAAAGGCGGAAGATTTCTCCTTGATGCAATACACCCACAATCTTCTACTGAAATCATCAATAAGGGTAATGAAGTACCTATTACCTCCAAGTGAGGGTGTTTCAAGTGGTCCGCAGATGTCAGTGTGAACCAACTGAAGTGGTTCTGTTGCTCTTCTAGACACTCCACTTGGGAAGGAGTTCCTTTGTTGTTTGCCGAGTGTACATGCCTCACACACATGATTTGTTGATTCAATCGTCGGCAAGCCACGCACCATTCTTGAGGAGGATAGAAGTTTAAGCCCGCTAAAATGGAGATGCCCAAAACGCAGATGCCATCTCCACGAATCATTCTTCATGAGCCCAAATAGGCACTCCTCGGCCTTTGTTTTGATGTGCAGTGGAAACATGCGATTCTTCGCCATTTGGACTTGAGCAATCAACCTCCTGTGAGCATCTCTTACTGACAAAGAAGAATTCTCTAAGTGTATAACATACCCCTTTTCAAGGAGTTGGCCGAGACTTATGATGTTGTTTTTCATACTTGGTACGTAATACACATTGGAAATGTAATTCGACTCACCATTCTTCAGATAGATTTTGATTTTACCTTTGCCAATCACGGGTACCTTCGATGAGTCGCCGAAGGTCACGTCGCCACGAACTTCTTCAGTAAGTTCTTCAAAAAGTTCTTTGTTACCACTCATGTGGTTGCTCGCACCCGTGTCAAGATACCATACATCGGGGCGTTCAGATGCCTTTTCTTGTGCGAGGAGGAGTGTCGTACCTTCTTCTTCATGGCGTGACGCTTCGGCATAGTTGGATCGTTCATCATGATTCACCTTGCTCCAACAATCAGAGGCATAGTGGCCGAATTTTTTACAGTTATGACATTGAATATTTTTTGCATTTCCACGACCACGCGTGAATCGGCCTCCACCGTATCCTCTTCCACGGAAGCTACTGATGTTTTGTTGATTTTGCTGATAGATTGGATGGTATCCACGTCCTCTACCTCTTGCACGATAACTGCCCCGTTGTGCTTGGCCATTCTTGGGTTCTTGCAGAGTCAGCTTGGACTCTAAGGCATGCTCTATTGTTGAACCCGCATTTTTCTGCATTCGCTGCTCATGTACTTGCAACGACCCCATCAACTCTTCAATAGATAATTTTTCCAAATCTTTTGATTCTTCGATTGCCACAACCACATGCTCGAACTTGGTTGTGAGCGATCGAAGTGCTTTCTCAATAACTCGAATATCCTCCATTTTTTCACCATTTCTTTTCAAATTGTTAATAATGAGAATTAGGCGTGAGAAGTAATTCGAGATACTCTCACCTTCCTTCATTCGCGCCGCTTCGAACTCCGCTCGTAATGTTTGAAGACGGACCCGCTTCACACGATCAACTCCTTTGAAAATGGTGGCAAGTGTATCCCAAGCTTGCTTGCTCGATGTTGCTTCGGCAATTTTTTCGAACGTCGATTCATCTAACCCTTGATAGAGAAGGAACAACGCCTTGTTGTCTTTCTTCCTTTGATTTTTGACGGTCGTCTTTTCTTCATTCGTGAAGGCCGCTTCTTCCTCCGCAGTGGGTACTACATACCCGTCGGTGATGATTTCCCATAATTCTTGTGACCCGAACAATGCCTTCATTTGAATGCACCACCTCTCATAGTTGTCTTTAGACAAGGTCGGAACTTGCGGCTGGATCGTGGTGGCCATCTTCGGAATTTGGAGGATGCCTTCGAACCGGCCTCTGATACCAGTTTGTTGGTAGGAGATGGCTTTACAAAGCCAAAACAAAATAATCCACGGGAAGAAAAATGGAGGAGAGAACTCAACACAAGAGTTTGCAAGGTTTTTTTTATTTTCCAGCCACTAACTTCCAGCGGACTACATTGATTTTATAGGCAAAAAAAAACATAAGAAACGGCAAAGCATTAAATGAGATAATAAAGCACCACATGTGGAATGAGAGAACAAAAAACAAGGGGAAATAATAAAGCCCCACATGCATGCCGCATGGGGAAGAGGAGCAGCCACTTGGGGAAGAGGAGAAGCCGCTTCATGGGAAAGATAAACTTGACACTTTCTTTGGAAACAATAGCCGGAGTTATGGTTTGCATTTCCAACAGAAGTAACCCCTTCCGATTGGAACAAGTTTCCAATCGGAGAAGCCCCAGACATGAGCAATCCTATTTTTTAGCTCTATAGTCGACCATGATTTGTCTCCTTTAATGTATGAAATTCTACCCGAAATCGAGAACTTACACATTTGTGTACGCTATTGCAATGCCTCGGGATCAGCCTCGACTTCGAATCGGCCGTCTTCAAGTCTCTTGCATAGTGAAGCATTCATCGAGGAAGATTTGCAAAGATCCGTAGTTTTGAGTGCTTCGACGAATTATATCCCTCTAGGCAGGGCCGGCCCTAGGGCAAGCCCAGAGAGCCCCCGGGCTAGGGCAACAGGCAATCAAAGAAAAAAAATACAAAACCAAGGGCAAAAAATTCACCATTTCACTGTAGCTCTTAATACAATTTAGGGCAAAATTTCGTAGGCAGTCTTGGGCAACAGAATTTACTGGGCCGGGGTGGCTTTGTCATTTTGCGCTTTAAATTCATGACAATCGAACACTCGTTCCCATTTAGGATCAAAAGCTGCCATGATAAATCGGATCTATCACGTTCCGAAGAAAGCATCACGGCCTTTGAATGCAAACCCTAGGGGTCGTGAGGAGAAAGTCGTCGCGATCTCTCAAGCCATCCCCATATCCACGAAGCCTCCGTGTCCAGTTGATGTAGATGCCTAGGCCGAGCCGTCGTTGCTAATGAATCCTTCGTTGTTTGAGGAGATTTGGGTTCACAGTAGATTTGGTTGGATGAAATCAAAAGACTCCAACCATGACAAATACAAATCTAAGAATTCTGATATCCTAATCGACTGATGTCATCGATTTATCGTTTAGACTGTGTCATCCAAGCTCGCACCACCGAAGACCAGAACTTGGATCTAGATTTATGCACGCAGAAGCATCATCAAGAATCTTGTTTCCATTGAAGATGATGAACATCGTTTTGGATGCATCTAGGGAATTGTGAACTGAACCCCAGCCCGACGATCCAGAATAAAAATAAATATGCTTCAGACCTGAGTTCGGTGTCGTTGATGATTTGAGCCGATTTGGGATTTTTTGATCGAAGAAGATCGAGGTCCTTGCTCAATCTCAGGACTTCAATTGGAGATGAAGAAGAAAATAATTTATGAATATGATTATATGGTCATTTGGGTTCATGATGATTTTTTGCTAATCTATTTTTTCCTTTTTCTTCTTCGTTTATTTTGCAGCTTTGTAAGAGATACGGGGCCTATGAATTTCTTAAAGATGTGAGTATTACATTTTAAATTGATGTACATTTGGTGGTCATTCATTTGATAGTGAGGAACTAAAGGAGGAAGTGTAGTTTGGACAGACATATGGGTGATAATGTCTGAGATGCATTATCAATGCAAAAGTTGCAGAAGAAGAATGGTGTAGTTACCGGCTGTGCAGAGTTGACACATATGAAACAAGATGCTGGTTATAAACAATAATAATAATAACTATATAAAAACTGATTTTTCACAGAAGAATTAATTGCAACTTGGACTGTGTCAGAATATGATGAAGACAGAGTTTACTAGAGTGACTTGAGCAGTGAGAAAAGGTCAGAAAAGAATTATTTCTTTGGATTGTCACCAGATTAGATGGTGGTTTTGTTGGTGATATATATGGAGAATTGCATATTTATTCTAGAGGGAGATTGGGAAAAAGAGAGGACACCAATCAAAGAAAAAATTATTTAACATCAGTAGAGTAGATCAATAGGGAGCGAAGCCGGAGGATCTTTTGGAGAACTCGAAGAATACCTGCTTTCGAGCATGGAGACAAAGATCGAAATACGATCAAGTTTTGAGGACATGATTGCATAATTTTCTTATGGTCATACCTTGTGATTTCTCTAGTGAATTCATTCCGTGCTTTAATATTTTATATTAATCTATAAATTTTCTCTGTAATTAAAATTTTTCAATATGTGATTATTGTTCCATAATTGTTCTTCCTTCATTTTGTTTCATTTCTATTCAATTTTTTTTATCAATACATTGTTGATCAGTGTGTTTTTCCCTTGGATGTGGACTGTTAAGTCAATATGGTTAGGATTTCATTGTTTTATTCTTGTTATTGATGCTTCTCAATTCCCAAACACTAGTGCAGAAAACGTTTTTTACGTCACCATTTTTTACGTCGGTTATATAAAACCGACGTCATAATATGTAAAACGAGGTTTTTTACGTCGGTTATTTAATAACCGACGTAAAAACCTGTGTTTAGTACACCTTTAACGTCGGTTATTTTTATAACCGACGTTATTAATCGCGCGGCTTCGTTTTTTACGTCGGTTATACATTAACCGCCGTAAAAAACAGAAGCGGGGGGTGTTTGTTACGTCGGTTATTCAATAACCGACGTAACAAATCGACATATGTACGAGTTATTACGTCGGTTATTCAATAACCGACGTAAAAAACGCGGTTTTTGAAGGCCTTTTTACGTCGGTTATAAAATAACCGACGTAAAAAAAGAATCCGCAGATGTTTTTGACGTCGGTTATGGAATAACCGACGTAAAAAAACGCGGATTTTGAGCCCTTTATAACGTCGGTTATAAAATAACCGACGTAAAAAAAGAATCGGAGGAAGGTTTTTACGTCGGTTATTGAATAACCGACGTTATAAATGTTTTTAAAAAAATTATAACGTCGGTTATTGAATAACCGACGTGATAACTCATTTAAAAATTTACCCAGACCTGTGGATTGTCATTCGCGAGTTTACCTTCGACAGTCGCGACTCGTCTCTCTCGCGCGTAAACCCGAATCGGCTCGTCCATTTCGTTGGTTTAGATTCGTTTTGCGATCATCGTTTCTCATATTTAATCTCCTCGGATCAATCATCTAAACTCGCAGCACTCAGGTAATCCTCCCACTCGTTCGTTTTTTTTCGCGGATAGTATATATATATGTGTTGTGATTTTTTTGTTGAAACTAGCTAAGATTCTTTGATTGTGAACCCTTTTAACTCGTTTTGGCACCATAATCTTATTTATCATCCTTAGATCTATTAGTTCGACTTGCAATATTGACTAATTTTATGATTTCACTAATTTTTCATCGTTTTCTATAAATCCCCGAGAGGGTTGGGGCGTGTCCATTTGGATGGGTTGCCCTTTTACAGTTGTTACTACTTTATTCACACACAACCATGGCATAGGTGCATGGATTTGGGATCACATCACCATTTTCACCCCCTGCAAACAAAGTTTCACGAGGAGGACTCGCCAGATTTCCCCTCGGCATGTTAAAAATTTTAGATACCCTCTTTTCAGCAAGTAAAAAATTAACTAGTTTTTTCTTCACTACTTATCCTAAACAAATAAAACCACCATTCTTTCTAGAACCTCTACTAGATCCATTGCATCCATCAACATACATATTTGGATCTGAAAGCATCCCTTAAGCCTTATGTTCGATGCTAACATCCTTTACTGATCTATATAAAATATGATGGTCTGCTAAGCTCTCCATTTAAAAGTCAAACCCCACCAATTATTCATCCTCGTCATGAGAAAATGGCACAACATCTGAATTTCTAATTCAATCTCTTGGGTCACTGAACAAACATTAACTCCTTCAAATCCACACCTGGAATAGACAACCTAATGTCGAGTTCCTTCTCTATCTATTGAAACTCAGTTCTTCCTCCACACCTAAAAACATTCTTTGAATGACCCAACTTCTTGTTATGGTAAATTTTCAGTGATTCCAGGGGGGTGGGAGGGCTATCAAGAGGGTTGGAGGGTGTCCAGGGGGGTGTCCAAGGGGGTAGGGTGTGGGGGGTGGTGTCCAGGAGGGGTGGGGGGCTGTCCAGAGGGGTCGGGGGGTGTCCAGGGGGGTTTACAAGGGGGTGGGTGGGTGTGGGGGTAGGGGGTGGGGTGGTGTTTAGGAGGGGTGGGGGCTGTCCAGAGGGTTGGGGGGTGTCCAGGGGGTGTCCAAGCAGGTCGGGGGTGGGGGGTTGTGTCCAGGAGGGGTGGGGATGCTTTCTAGAGGGGTCGGGGGCTGTCCAGAGGGGTCAGGGGGTGTCCAGGGTGGTGTCCAAGGGGATGGGTGGGTGTGGGGGGCTGTCCAAGGGGGTGGCGGCCTGTCCAGAGGGGTCGGTGGGGTGTCCAGGGGGTGTCCAAGGGGTTGGATGAGTGTGGGGGGCTGTCCAAGTGGGTGGCGGCCTCTCCAGAGGGTATTTGGGGTTGTCCGGGTGGGTGGGGGGGCTGTCCAGAGGGTTGGGGGATGTCCAGGGGGGTGTCCAAGGGGGTAGGGGGTGGGGGGTGGTGTCCAGGAGGGGCGGGGGGCTGTCCAGAGGGGTCGGGGGGTGTCCAGGGGGGTTTACAAGGGGGTGGGTGGGTGTGGGGGGCTGTCCAAGGGTGTGGGTGGGTGTTGGGGGGTGTCCAGGGGGGTGTCCAAGGGGGTAGGGGGTGGGGGTGGTGTTTAAGAGGGGTGGGGGGCTGTCCAGAGGGTTGGGGGGTGTCCAGGGGGGTGTCCAAGCAGGTCGGGGGTGGGGGGTTGTGTCCAGGAGGGGTGGGGGTGCTTTCTAGAGGGGTCGGGGGCTGTCCAGAGGGGTCGGGGGGTGTCCAGGGTGGTGTCCAAGGGGATGGGTGGGTGTGGGGGGCTGTCTAAGGGGGTGGCGGCCTGTCCAGAGGGGTCGGTGGGGTGTCCAGGGGGGTGTCCAAGGGGGTGGATGGGTGTGGGGGGCTGTCCAAGTGGGTGGCGGCCTCTCCAGAGGGTATTTGGGGTTGTCCGGGTGGGTGGGGGGGCTGCCCAGAGGGTTGGGGGATGTCCAGGGGGGTGTCCAAGGGGGTGGGGGGTGGGGGGTGGTGTCCAGGAGGGGTGGGGGGCTATCCAGAGGGGTCGGGGGGGGGGGGGGGGGGTGTCCAGGGGGGTTTACAAGGGGGTGGGTGGGTGTGGGGGGCTGTCCAAGGGTGTGGGTGGGTGTTGGGGGGTGTCCAGGGGGGTAGGGGGTGGGGGGTGGTGTTTAGGAGGGGTGGGGGGGCTGTCCAGAGGGTTGGGGGGTGTCCAGGGGGGTGTCCAAGCAGGTCGGGGGTGGGGGGTTGTGTCCAGGAGGGGTGGGGGTGCTTTCTAGAGGGGTCGGGGGCTGTCCAGAGGGGTCGGGGGGTGTCCAGGGTGGTGTCCAAGGGGATGGGTGGGTGTGGGGGGCTGTCCAAGGGGGTGGAGGCCTGTCCAGAGGGGTCGGTGGGGTGTCCAGGGGGGTGTCCAAGGGGGTGGATGGGTGTGGGGGGCTGTCCAAGTGGGTGGCGGCCTCTCCAGAGGGTATTTGGGGTTGTCCGGGTGGGTGGGGGGGCTGTCTAGAGGGTTGGGGGATGTCCATGGGGGTGTCCAAGGGGGTAGGGGGTGGGGGGTGGTGTCCAGGAGGGGCGGGGGGCTGTCCAGAGGGGTCGGGGGGTGTCCAGGGGGGGTGTTATATCTTACTATATTTTGTTTAAAAAATAATATTCAAGCATATTTTTTTAAATACACATCGATTTTGTTTTATATTTCAAAATTGTTTACATTCAAATTATGATTTTTTTCATATAAACATATATTTGTCTTATCTAAAAAATATATATATTTTTGCTATTTGTTATAGGTAATAATGAGTCGAAGTTGGATTACGGCACATCGAATGAGCAATGAATATGAGGAAGGTGTTGATGCCTTTTTGGAATTTTCTAAACGAAATGTTCCAAGTAGTGACATTTTTTTCTGTCCATGCCTGAAATGTCTGAATATGAAGAAGTTGAAAAGTAGAGAGATAAAAGATCATCTGATTTGTCATGGTTTCAATCCGAGTTACAACCCTTGGATTTGGCATGGTGAAACTGGACAGAATGTCACTGATGATAATGAATCGCAAGATGGTAACTCTGATGGAATTGAAGAAATGATTCGCGATATTGTAGCAGAACAAATTGAGATAGAACCGACAGTTGCACGTCTATATGGTGATGCCGAAAAACCATTATATCCTGGTTGTACAGATTTTACGGTTTTGTCGGCGGTGTTAAGATTGATTAACCTGAAGGCGAAACATGGATGGAGTGACAAAAGTTTTACAGAGCTGCTACAATTGATGAAAGACATTCTTCCAAAAGATAACGATCTTCCAGATTCACATTATAAGGCCAAAAAAATATTATGTCCGATGGGATTGGGATACAGGAAAATACATGCCTGTCCGAATGACTGCATTATATATAGGAAGGAATATGAATTTCTGAAAGAGTGTCCTAAATGTGGGACATCACGGTATAAGGTGAAAGAAAAATCACAAGCTGATGTAGAGATTACAAAGCTCCCTTCAAAGGTATTTTGGTATCTTTCTATAATTCCTCATTTCAAACGTTTATTTGCTAATTCACATGATGCAAAAAGGTTAAGATGGCATGCTGATGAGCGGGTATGTGATGGAAAAATACGTCATCCAGCTGATTGTCCACAATGGAAGAAAATTGATGCCCAGTACCCTACATTTGGAAATGAAATTAGAAATCTGAGACTAGGCTTGTGCACAGATGGAATGAATCCATACCGAACCCTCAGTAGCACACATAGTTCATGGCCTGTTTTATTGGTAATTTACAACCTCTCTCCTGAAGTTTGTATGAAGCGCAAATATGTCATGTTGAGTATCATGATCTCTGGTCCAAAGCAACCCGGCAATGATATTGATGTATACTTGTCACCGCTGATTGATGATTTGAAACTTTTATGGGCTGATGGTATTAGGGTGTATGATTCTTATAAAATGGAATATTTTCAACTGCATGCAGTGCTTCTATTCACTATAAATGACTTCCCAGCATATGGAAATTTGTCTGGATACAGTGTTAAAGGGCATAAAGCATGTCCAATTTGCGAACAACAGACGTCATATTGTCAATTGCATCATGGGAGGAAAACAGTGTACATGGGTCATCGAAAGTTTTTGCCTATGGATCACCCTTATAGAAGACTAAAAAAGGCATTCAATGGCTCACAAGAATTTGATACTGCTCCAAAACCTTTATCCCCAGATTTGTATTTTGAGAGGGTGAAAAACCTTGATGTGACATTGGGAAAGACACAGAAATCTGGTAATGATAGACATATTTGGAAGAAAAGGTCAATATTTTTTGAGCTACCATATTGGAGGTATCATGAAGTCAAACATAATATTGATGTCATGCACGTGGAGAAGAATATCTGTGATTCTTTGATCGGAACATTGCTAGATATTAAAGGAAAGACAAAAGATGGGTTGAATGCAAGGTTAGACCTACTATCAATGGGAATACGTTTGGAGTTAGCTCCCACTCCTAAAGGAAGACGAACATTTCTTCCCCCGGCTTGTCATACATTATCGAAGAGGGAGAAAAGTAGCTTCTGTTAGTGTCTTCATGATATCAAAGTGCCTCAAGGTTATTCTTCAAATGTAAAAAATTTTGTCTCATTGAAAGACTTGAAGTTGATAGGTATGAAATCACATGATTGTCACGTCATGATGCAAAAAATTCTACCAGTTGCACTGCGTGGAATATTGCCCATCCGTGTCAGAAAGACTATAATGAGGTTGTGTTATTTTTTCAATTCAATTTGTAACAAGGCGATTGATGTGAATGCTTTGAACATTTTGGAAAAGGATGCAATTTTTATACTTTGTCATTTGGAAATGTATTTTCCTCCAACTTTTTTTGATATGATGGTGCATTTAATGATTCATCTGGTTCGAGAAATAAAGCTTTGTGGACCTGTATATCTTCGTTGGATGTATCCTTTTGAAAGGTATATGAAAATATTAAAGGGATATGTTAAAAATCCATATCGACCTGAAGCCTCCATTATTGAAAAGTATATTTCTGAGGAGGTAGCAGAGTTTTGTACGAGATACTTGGCTACGACGCAACACTTAGGTTTGCCTCCATCTCGCCATGAACGGGTTAATAATGAGGGAAAGGGGATTCGTGGCTTGAAAGTCAAATCACTGTCAGCTGAACAGATGAAGAAGTTAGAATCATACATCTTGAATAACATAGCTGATGTTCAACCGTATATCACATTGCATATTAATGAGTTGAAACAATGTCATCCAAAGAAGAAAGAAATGTGGATTTTGAATGAGCACAACAAAACTTTTTTGCCATGGTTTAAAAAGACCTTGCTTGGTAGATCAGATGTATCAGAGACATTAAAATGGATAGTGGGTGGTCCATCTTTAAATGTGATAACATGGTCCGCTTATGACATTAATGGCTATACATTTCATACGAAAGCTCAGGACAACAGAAGTGCAGTTCAGAATAGTGGTGTATTGGTGTTTGCAGAAGCAATGCATTTTTCGAGTGCTAAGGACAGAAACCCAATTTCGGCATCAAGTGCATATTATGGAGTGATTGAAGACATATGGGAGGCTGATTACTTTAAAATTAAAGTTCCTGTTTTTAACTGTAAATGGTTTATCGGTAACAACAGTGTCAGACACGATGAATTTGGAATGACACTTGTTAATCTGAATAGATTGGAAGACACAACTGATTCTTTTATAATGGAAACACATGCCAAACAAATTTTCTATGTAGTAGATCAATCAGATATGCAGTGGGCTGTTGTTTTACAAGGGAAAAAAAATATGTTGGTGATGATGAATTTGATGAAGATGCTGATTTATGTGAGATCCCTACTTCCATGGAAAGATTAACAGAACATAATGATGAGTATGTTGAAGACATGGTTTTTTCCATAAGGAACGATCACGACGAAGGAATTTGGGAAAACAATCCAACTGTACATTCCTAAAATTACAGGTAACACATGTTTATTTCTTGTTTACATTTAGTTTTTTCATATAATGTTAGATATTGTAAATTTTTTACTTATTAAAACATGTATCAAACCAAAATGATAAAACAATAAAAACCGTAAAGAGGAGAAGTCCTGGGCGCCCCGGCTGGCCGGTGATGAGCCAGCGGCCGGCCGGTGGTCCAGACAGAGAGGAAGGCTCTCTGTCTAGTCCACCGGCCGGCCGGTGACACCAGGCAGTGGGCAAGTCTACTACCTGGGTCCTCCGGCTGGCCAGTGAGCTCACACCGGCTGACCGGTGGACTCAGTGAGTCCACTTTTCAGCTTTCTTGGGCCAACTCCTTGGCAACCTTTTGCCTATCAACAAAAACACTTGAAAACAAGTTAGAACATAATAAGAGTGATTGTGATCATTAAAATCCAAGAGAGAGGGGTACAACAGACTGTGTTTACCATGTTTATCATTGTTTAACATGCTTACCATATTACCAATGTTTACTATTATGTAATTTAGTACACTTTTCTATTTTCTGATTAAGTAGTATTACAATATTTGAATTTGTATATTTGTGAACTAATGTTTGTTTTTTTGATTTGAAGGAAAATGACAGATCAATCAGTTGATCAGCCACATGATTCTTGAGATGAGCATATTGGTCATACATCTGGGGAGGAACATTCACATGCTCCTATTACGAAAAAGAGTTCAAAGGTTGGTAAGCGTGGGTGCACACATTTACCAAAATTATCACTTGCCCGTACGAAGGAGGAGAGGATAGTCGTGGAGTTTGATGATGATGATCTTCCTAGAGGTCCAAATGCTAAAGATTTTAAGGGTTTTGTAGCAACTCAGGATAAGAGCAAAGTAAGCATTCTCTATGATGATTGGAGAAGTGTGGATAAGGCGATAATTTCTCATCTGTGGGAGACCATTTTGGTAAGATCTTTTGCTATTGTTTGACTGTTCTTTAAATGTTTCTAGTATATATAATATTTTTAACCTCTTTTTTATCAGATTACATTTGATATTCCTGACACTGGAGGAGTCAGGAAGAAATGCTTATCGTTGGCTGCTGAGAGATGGAGGGATTTCAAATCAACCCTCTCATCTGATTTCATTTATGGTCATAGGAGTCGTGAGAATCCATGTCGTATATATCCTTTTATAGATGAAGACACATGGAGACAATTTTTTGAAAGTAGAAGAAAAGAATCATTTTTGGTAAGGGCAATGTAAACTTTTATAAGCTTTCTTATATAAATGATCTTATTATTGTTTTGTTAATGATTACTTATTCTTAATTTACAGCAAACAAGGAAAGCTCATCAAGAGATCCAATCTAAAAATGTATACCCTCATAGTTTATCTCGGGGAGGGTATGCATTATTGGAAGAACAAATGATGGCAGAAAAATTTCAACAACTAAGAGCTGAGTCTTCAAGCTCTGGAGAGGTGGCCCCTCCATCCCCTCCATCTAGACATGAGAAATGGAAAAGAGCTCGGAAGGGCAAAAAAGGACAATATATTTCGGAAGAATCGAGACTCGTAGTTGAGAGGATTGTAAGATATCTATTTTATTTATTTAAGTTTACTATTTTCGTCATATATTTCCAATCATTATAGAAATGTTCAATTAATTATTACAGGACTCTCTTGAGGAGTAGAGTTCACAGGGGACATTTACACCATCTGGGAGGGAAGATATTTTATCTGTGGCATTGGGAAAGCCCGAACATCCTGGCCGTGTAAGAGGATATCCGGCAGGTGTATCGGTAAGAAAAGTGTTGACACGTTCCTCAACTTCTAACGTTGAGGGAGTTTATAAAAAAAAATAGAATCCTTGGAGGCTGAAGTCCATAATATTAATGCGAAAATGGAGGACAAGATTAGAGCATCAGTGCAGTTTATGTTTGCAGACTTGCAAAGACAATTTCAGGGTGCAGCTCCCACTCCACCTCTCCCAGTAGCTCCCACTCCCCCACCTCAGCCTGCGGACCCCATTTTTGATCCTCCTCCTCCGCCGCAGCTACCTACTTATTGTGAGTTGTATGTTGATGATCCTCAACATCATATAGTTGCATATGGGATGGTATATTGTATAGGAGATACAGTTCATCATCAACAGTTAGAGGTAGAGAATCAGAGGGTCACTGTACAGGATATTATAGATAGATCAGCTCAGATACCATTACCTACAGATGAGGTGACGATAGTTGGACATAGTATCGGCCATTTTTTACTTTGGCCATCCAGACTTCTTCGACTCATTACCATAGAGGTATGGATGTTATATCTTTTATTTTATATTTTTATTAATGTTTTATCATTTGAAAACTAATATATTTTTCAATTTATTTTTACAGGAATACTTCAAAGGTAAAGAAATACTGTATAGACAACAACAAAGACAGATAGCTATGACATCAGATGCAGATACTAGCAGTCTTGACAAATTGTCAAGATATTCAAATTTGTTGGAGGATCATTATGACTTTACAATGGAAGCTCAAGTCTGTGGACGTGAACTATGTGTGGGGATTATGAAAACTGATATCATGGAGTTTGTCACTGGAGATAAGTTGGGCATCAACGTGGTGCAAATTTTTATCATGTAAGTCTTAACACCTTTTCCTTGCGTTATATTTATTAAAAATGTATACTTATGTCTGCTTTGTATTAGGTATCTGTATAAAATTTGTGAGAGGAATGAGCTGACAGATGTATATGGATTCGTGGACCCACAATTGATTTCCCCTGAAGCATGTGCATTGGATGAGGAACAAAGAATGATTTATATTGCTGATAGATTTGAAAAGAATGTAATCACACAGTGTTGGATGATTCCTTTTTGTGAGAGGTATGAAACACATCCCTCTCAAAGAGTTAATTATCTTTTAACATAAAAAACCACTAACGTTAAATTTCCTTTTATCAGGGATCATTGGATGTTAGGGGTTTTTTGCCCTAGGGAGAAATCACTTTATTGGATATGCTCTCTCCATGATGATGTGCGAGAAAGTTTTAAGAATATATTGGAAACGTAAGTTTCAATTTCACAATAGTTTTATATATTATAATGAATTTTAAATTTACCCCATTCGTATTATTTTCTAACAGGGCATGGGTCCACTTTCGAAAAAGCGCAAAGAAAAGGAATTTCAAGATCAAATATGTACATGCGAAGGTAAATATCCATTTATAATTTGTACATTTTGATTTATTACATAAAAATAATATATTGAATTTACACTCATTCAAACAGAAATGTCATGAGAAACAAGGCATCATCGAATGCGGATATTACATGTTAAGATTTATGTATGAAATAATAACAACTGGGACAGTTCTGAGTTTTGACCTGGTAAGATTTCCTCTTTCTCATAATATTTAAATTTGATTTATTCATTATACACATTGACTACTATCCTTTTCCTTTGTAGCTTTTTGATGACCCTCAACCCTTTACTGCTGAAGATATCAAACACTTACAAGTGGAGTGGTCAAATTATTTTACAGGTTTGATTGACTTTTAGTTGTTTGTAATGTAAAATGTAATTTTGAATATTGTCAATGTAATTGTGTATTTTGTAGTCGTTTAGGTTGGATTTAGTTTTTTTTGAAGTTGACAGTGTAAGTTTTGAATGTTATATAAGTGAATGTTTAATTTTTCTCTACTTCTTGTTTTGGTCTACTGTTGATGGTTTTTCTGGTCTGGATTTTGGTATGGGGGGAGAGATTCCAAGGGGGTGGGTGGGTGTTTGGGGGGTGTCCAAGGGATATGGGAGGGGTGTCCAAGGTGTGTTTGGGGCTGTCCTAGGGGTCGGGGGGGGGGGGGGTGTAAATGAGGGTGGGGGGGTGTCCAAGGGGTGGGGGGTGTCCAAGGGATATGGGAGGGGTGTCCAAGGTGTGTTTGGGGCTGTCCAAGGGGTCGGTTGGGTGTAAATGAGGGTGGGGGGGGGGGATGTCCAAGGGGTGGGGGGGGGGGTTTCCAAGTGGTGGGGGGGTGTCCAAGGGATATAAGAGGGGTGTCCAAGGGGTGTTTGGGGCTGTCCAAGGGGATGGGGGGGTTTCCAAGGGGTCGGGGGGGGGGGGGTTCCAAGGGGTTGGGGGGTGTCCAGGGGGTGGGGGGGCTGTCCAAGGGGTGGGGGGGTGTCCAAGGGGTGGGGGGTGTCCAAGGGATATGGAAGGGGTGTCCAAGGGGTGTTTGGGGCTGTCCTAGTGTTCGGGGGGTGTAAATGAGGGTGGGGGGGGGGGCTGTCGAAGGGGGTGGGGGGTGTCCAAGGGGTGGGGGGGTGTCCAAGGGATATGGGAGTGGTGTCCAAGGTGTCTGGGAGTTCTGTCCAAGGGGACGGTTGGGTGTAAATGAGGGTGGGGGGGCTGTCCAAGGGGTGGGGGGGTGTCCAAGGGGTGGGGGGGGGTGTCCAAGGGATATGGGAGGGGTGTCCAAGGGGTGTTTGGGGCTGTCCTAGTGTTCGGGGGGTGTAAATGAGGGTGGGGGGGCTGTCGAAGGGGTGGGGGGTGTCCAAGGGGTGGGAGGGTGTCCAAGGGATATGAGAGTGGTGTCCAAGGTGTCTGGGAGTTCTGTCCAAGGGGCCGATTGGGTGTAAATGAGGGTGGGGGGGGGGGGGGCTGTCCAAGGGGTGGGGGGGTGTCCAAGGGGTGGGGGGTGTCCAAGGGATATGGGAGGGGTGTCCAAGGGGTGTTTGGGACTGTCCAAGGGCTCGGGGGGGTGTCCAGGGGTCGGGGGGGGTGTCCAAGGGGTCTGGGAGGGCTGTCAAGGTGTGGGGGGGGGGTGTCCAATGGGTGTTTGAGGCTGTACTAGGGGTCTTGGGGGTGTAAATGAGGGTGGGGGGGGGGTGTCCAAGGGGTGGGGGTGTCCAAGGGGTGGGGGGTGTCCAAGGGGTGGGGGTGTCCAAGGGATATGGGAGGGGTGTCCAATGGGTGTTTGAGGCTGTACTAGGGGTCGTGGGGGTGTAAATGAGGGTGGGGGGGCTGTCCAAGGGGTGGGGGGTGTCCAAGGGTTGTGGTGGGGCTCCAATGTGGTGGGGGAGGGCTGGCCAGGTTGTTAGGTGGGTATAGATGAGGGTGGGGTTCAGTTGGGGCTTGGGGGAGGGCTGGCATGGTTATTTTTGTTGTTTGGTTTCTGGTTGCTTTTTGGTGAGAGCAGTGCAATTATTTTAAAAAAAAATATCGCTTTCACGTCGGTTATTTTATAACCGACGTGGTAAATAAATCGGTAGGGGTTTATCACGTCAGTTTTTTTGAGAACCGACGTTATAAAACGTTCCCAGGCCTTTTATCACGTCGGTTCTTAATATAACCGACGTGCTAAAAGGCCTGGGAATCGATTTACCACGTCAGTTATTGGATAACCGACGTGCTAAAATGTTTCCTAGGCCTTTTTATCACGTCGGTTATTTAAGAAACCGACGTGATAATAGGCCCGGTGAAGGGTTAATCACGTCGGTTATGTCATAATCGACGTGATAAACGATATCCCAGGAGTTTTATCACGTCGGTTTAGAAATAACCGACGTGATAAACCCCCCCCCCCGTGCATATTTATGACGTCGGTTATTATATAACCGACGTGCTAAACCCCCCCACCCGCGGTTTATCACGGCGGTTATATAATAACCGCCGTTATAAATCTCCATCCCCCATCATTTTTCACGTCGGTTATTAATGAACCGACGTGATAAACACCGTGATGTTAGGGATGTTACGTCGGGTTTTAAATAACCGACGTAAAAAATGTTATTTATAACGTCGTCCGTATTAACGTCGCCTAAAAACCGACGTAAATAATGAAAAATAACCGACGTAAAAAATGTTTTCTGCACTAGTGAAATGTGAATTTTTATCATAGAGATTCAACTCAGTCAAAGCGTTTGGAGATCGTTGAATACTTTGACCCACTCTTGATTAAAGAAGCTTAAAATTGAGATCATAGTTGGTGACCTTGACTTCTCAGACATAATGAGACACATTGTTTGAATATTTCAAACTATGTGTTGAGAGAATTTATGTTCGAAACTTTTCAAAGCAATAAAGAATGAATGGGCCAGTATAATCAATTGTGATGGTCACCAATGTTTTCTAACTTCACTCCAACTTTCTTTCATTACTTCTTGTTTTCCAATGTTTTATTTTCCTAGTTTTGAAAATTAGGAAAGTTATAATTCTTATTTTAGAGATCCACTTAGAAATATATTAGTTAGTTAGTAATAATAAAATTCTAGACAATGAAGATCCTCAAATGTAGTCTTGTTGGGAGACAACCCTAGTGGTTTCTATATTGCAGTTTTTAGGTGATAAAAAGTATTGTATATAGGTAAAAATGACACAAAACCTCTACCTTCCAATTGGATCTATTTCCAAGGAGGCTTCCAAAAAATTTCTAACAAAAAATTATAAATACCTACTAGAAAATGTAAAAAGTTTAAAAATAATTACATGAAAATAAAGAACAAATGGAATCTAACCTGCCCTTGGATAATGTTTGATATTATTCCTACAAAAGCTAGGTTTTTTTCAAGACTTTGAATGAAAATGCATTTAAAACAATGATATAATAACATAAATGGGATATGAATCCACATGTATTATATGCTTCATCTAAATAAATTCATGAGTTTTTACATTTTTTCCCTGAGTTCCATATTGGTGATCTGAATTTTCTAACTTTTGAGGAGGAAATCCAATAGGTTGAGTTCAATCTTCGAGAACATTCACTTACCAATATGATTAATTTTCCTATAGTTGTTAAAGATGAACAAGGGATACCCACTATTTCATTTTAGGTGGATTTCAATATTTCTAACCATTCTTGTTTAGATCATTTTGAATATGATATTTCAATTGAATCCCCTAAAGGTTGCATTGTAGGAAAGGTATCATATTCACTGAACAAGGTTGTTTTAGAAGTGTTTGTTGAAAAAGGTTTAATGTATAAAGATTTTTAAGAGGAGATGAAGCTAGAAACCTAGAAATTCAATTCATAAGAGCATATGGATTTGTAAATATATGATAAGGATGTCTGTTTTGTAGATAAGAATGAAATTTTATATCTTTAGGGGATGTCCCTATAAGTTGTGGAGGTACGTGAAGACAATATTCCCCCCTCGAGAAGTGGATTTTGGGACCCATATTTTATACTTTATTCTTCAACTGAAATTTTTTCACACATTAATAGCAGAATTTATAAACATTAATGTTCCAAAATAGACCCCCACAAATAAGTACAACTGACCAACAATTGAAACAAAAGGATGTGGTGGTTCTTACCACACAATCCCCATCCACTAATGGATTGGGGATGTACAACACACTATCCAGTTATGGACAGTATAAAAAGGAAAACCTCTAGGGGTGGGGGTGGGGGTTACCCCAATATTTCACCATCCATTTACTTCTGATCCATTTAGTTTTTATTCTAGTTTTACAATTTCAATAAACTTATAAAACCTATTAGATTTTATTATATAAAATAAAGTATAATTCCATTGTGTACATACCTTTCCAAGGTTTTCCATCATCATCTAGTTAGGTTTCAACCAGTAGAATTCACATGAGGACACACTTCTCTTATTGGATTAGATTATTTATGAATTAAATTTATTAAAAGAAGATACAAGATTAAGAAACTTGGACTAACCCTTATTTCTTTAACTCTGGTTCCATTTTACATGAGCTTAATTTTTTTGGGTTCTAATGTTAATCTGATTTCATTTTAGGGGATTTTATGTTAACCAAAGGAAATTATTCAAGGAAAAGAAGGGGTGTATTTGAATCTATGAAAAGGAGAATAATGATTC
Organism: Viscum album; assembly: GCA_963277665.1. NCBI lineage: Eukaryota > Viridiplantae > Streptophyta > Magnoliopsida > Santalales > Viscaceae > Viscum > Viscum album. The sequence goes on from OY728140.1 coordinate 164,208,282, forward strand.
TAATTCAATGAATTTTCTATTTAAAATTCTACTCACTTTTTCATGATTTTATAATCTGTTTGCTGCTAAATATTTAGTCTTCAATTGTTGGACTAATTATGAAATTGAAAAAAATCATGCGGAAATTTGTGCCGAAAAATAATGGTTTCTATACTTTAATTGAGTGTTTTTTATTGTGTATTAATGCTGAATAATCTTGTGCTTTATTGAAAATTATTCTTCACATTTATGTGAACATGGACTAGTATACATGTTTTATATTTATGTTGTATTTTTAAAGTGGTAACTAGTAGTGAATTATTTTTTATCTTGTGCATTGTTGTTTATTATTTTTATTGTATGGAAAAAATTCTTTGATCTTTCTTGTAACCCTTTGAAAATGATTTTAATGTACAAAAATATTAAATCTTTTTGAACATTAAAAAATAAATTTACATGATTTCTCCACCTAGGATTCAACATTGAAGACAATTCTAAGATTTAGTGTGGGGAGGGGTTATTTCAATGTGATAAACTATACCACAATGTGATCCCTTCAAAACCCATAAATTTTTAAAAATTTGATTGCTTCTCAAGTTTCAATGAATCATTTTCAATAGTTTTATATTTTTTAAAAGTTTGACTTCGATGTAGCCATTATAAGGGTGTTAATTTTATATTACCCCTTGGATTTAATTGATTAATTAAATTTTCACTACTTTCTTGAAAATAGTTAGACTTTGGTAATGAATTGTTAGAGTGTTTTATAACATCCATTTCCCTTAAATCTTTTAATTTGGATTCAAGCTATGAAAATGTGAATTCAAATGGATTATAAAATGAAAATACAAATCCATGTTGAACTTCTTATTTTATAATTTATGATTTTATATGATTTATTTATACACATTTTAATTTATTAAGTTCACTCATCCAAAGAGAGTATTTAGATTATTTGATTGCTAATTTATGTGAGTCGATTCTCCTAGAGGTAAGGATAAATTTGGGCTTACATTTGAATGAAAATTGAAATGATTTTAATTTGAATATCAATTTTTAGGGACAATTATTTTTGTTAAAAGGAATAAAATTTTCACTTAAAGAATACTTAATTTCTTGCGGGTAAAATATTTTCACTGCTTGATGAAATCAAAGGTGGGGAATCATTTTCAAAACTGATTTTTTGTGGCAACCCAGTATTTTCAACATAATATTTATTTGAACCCACTAAATTTGATTACTTTTTTACTTGAGGATATGAAAAACCTTAGTGTGGGGTAATTTATGTGGTTATATTTTTCTACAAATTTTCCACATAATTTGCATAATTTAATTGTGTTTCAATTGTTAAAATAATTTTTTAATTATTTAATATTTTTCGGTGTTTTGTTTGTTCTTTAAATAATAAAAATCCAAATTTATTGATTTTTATTATAGTTTTTTTCAATTTTAGTTATTATTTAATGTTGAAGTTTCTTTTAAAAATTTAAATATAATTTTATGTTTAATTTCACAGTTTTTATTTTAATTAATTAAATAAATAGTTGAAGTTTAAAATTTAATTTCTTTTATTTAAATAAATTAATAATTGGGACAATAAATTATAATTTAACTCTTAATTTTTTTTTATATTTTTTTTATCAAGTTAATTAATTATTCATTTAATAATTTTAATCATTTGTTTTTAATATACTTTATTATTTTAAAAAATAAATTCATTTTAATTTAATTTTTTTCATTAATATTTAATTAAAAAAATCAATATGATTTTGATTTAATTTTCTAGTAACTTATTTTTTATGTAAATTATTAAAGTTTAATCACAATTTAAATTATTTAATAAATTAACATATTTTATTTATTTATTTCATTTAATTTATTTTAATTTTGAGCAGTAGTGTAGCACTAACATAAGATGATTTTTAAGGGGACATTTTGAATCTTTTAAATTTAGTCTCATCGTAGGATATTTTTGGACAGGCATTTGAAAAAATGAGCACCTATCTAGTAAAGAAAAAAATGATTTTGACAGGTTCTGAATAAGATAAATTTTGATGCATAAGACAATCTACGTGAGATGTTCAGGGAAATTTTTGTAAGATAAAATTACATATGATAATTATCACTTGCATAAGATAAATATCATACGCATGCTCTAATAATACTTGAGTTTAATCAAAGACCAAGCTCGAGCATGGTCATTGAATACCTTAGGTCGAAGATGTCCCGACTGAAGCTTCTTGAAGAAGAGTTTTCCCTATGCCACCTCCATTGAATCTTCCGGACAAAGCATGTAACCCAAGGCTTCCACTATTGAATATGAAGCCTTCAATGTCTTATAATTTCAATCCTCCATCGAATGATGATGATGAATAGGTTCACTACCGTCGGGTGACTAAGATCGCTGCAACCGTCGAGGCCGCCTCTAATGAGATCATGTACGGTGAGCCGGGATCACATCCTTTCCCACCACTGTGAAGCCTGATGTTGGTGATAATGTTAGAATATATGATCCCTCCCCACTATATTTGGACTGAGGCTGATTTTGAAGTTATCCCTCACCGTCAAAACAGAGCATCCGTTTCCGGTGGTTGGAGATGCCTAGGTCAATCCGCTGTCACTAATGAAACCTTTTCTATTTGAGGATATATTTTTTTCAGAACAGATTCTTTCGAATCGAAGATAAAGACTCCAACCATGAAAATTCAAGATCTAAGTATTTTTAGATCCTGATCTACCACCATCATCGATTTATCATTGCCACTATATCATTCAAACTTGCACCGCTAAAGATCGGACCTTGGATCTTGATTTGTGATGGAAGATGCTTAGTGAGGAAGCCTATTTCCATTAAATATGGTGACATTAATTTTGGATGCATCCAATGAATTGTGAATTGAAACCAATCTCGGAAATCCAGAATAAAATAAATATTCTTTAGATCTGAGTTTGGTTTCATTAAATATTTGAACCGATTTGAGATTTTTTTTATCGAAGAAGACTGAGGTCGTCACACAATTTGAGGATGTTCATTGGAGATGACGAACAAAATCATTTACAAATATGATAATTCATTCATTTGGGTTCATGGTGATGTTTTACTAATCCATTTTTAGAGGATATTAAGTTTTTGTTTGCTATTTTTTTTCTTTTACAACTTCGTTTGAAGAGATGTGGGGGCCTCTGTGTTTTTTAATGTTTTGTTTGTTATGATTTAAATTGATTCACACCAGGTGGTCACTCATTTGACTGTGATGAACTGAAGGTGGAAGTTTAGTTTGGAAGGGGTGCTGATTTTTGAGATGCAATATCAATGTAGAAGTTAAAAAATAAGAATGTTTTAGTTATTGGTTCGGTGTAGAGTTGAAACATGGGAAAAAAGATACTGAATATAAAAAATGATTTTTTATTAGAGCATTAATTACAGCCTAGATGATGCATTAAATTTAATGAAGATAGAGTTTGTTATAGTGAGTTTATAAGTGATATAAGTTCAAAAAGGAATCATTTATTTGAACTATAATTGATTAAGATGGTGGTTTTGTTGGTGATAGTTTTCTAGGATTCAAAATTTATTCTAGAAGAAGATGTAGAAAGAGAGGGGATAAAAATCAGAATATAAAATGTTTCATGTCACTAGATCAAAGTGATGGAGAGTGAATCTAGGAGGTATTTTGGTGAACTCATACAATACCTACCATTGATCATGGAGATAAAGATCGAAGGCCAATGGAGTTTCAAAGACATGATTGGAAAATTTTCTTATGGTCGTACCTTGTGATTTCTCTAGTGAATTAATTCTAAGATTTAATAATTTCTTCTAATCTATAAATTTTCTCCAGAATTATAGTTGTTAAATATGTGACTGTTATTCGATAATTGTTCTTCTATCATTTTGTTCCATTTTATATTCCATTCATTGATCGATACATTTTTGATTAGTGTGTTTTTTTCATCATCATCATCATCGTTACCTTTTTATTCAAAAGATGATACAAAACCAAAGAAGAATCCAAGAACTAGGGGGCGAAAATAGTGAAGGCCAAACGCATCGCCCCGAATTAAATTCACCCCCTCAGGTTTGAAATGAGAGACATGAGAAAGAAAACTAACCGATTACTTATATATTGTAGTAGTTAGATGAATAAAAGTATTTAAGATGGGTAAAAATGATACAAAACCAGAACCTTTCTAAAAAATGATTGAAACTTTTTGTGGCTACAAAAAACTCAAAATTTAGTCTAAAATTAATTTTAGAGGGTATTTCAATGTGCTAAACTATAGTCTCCTTGGGAGACATCCCTATTTACTTATATATTTCTCCACTTTTCTATTGTTGTTACTTGTTTTCTAATGTTTTCTTTTCTTAGTTTTGAAAATTAGGATAATTGTAATTGTTGTTTTAGATTCACCCTTAGAAATATATTAGTTAGTTAATAATAATTATTATTATGATAAATATTCTTCTTAAATGTAGTCTTATTGGGAGAAAACCTTAGTTGCTTTAATATTGTAGTTGTTAGGTGATTAAAAGTATTTAAGAAGGGTAAGAGAAAGAAAAAAAAGAACTCAAAATTTTAGTGGCTACAACAAACTCAAAATTTAGTCTAAAATTTATTTTAGTGGGTATTTCAATGTGCTAAACTATAGTCACATTGGGAGATAACCCTGGTTGCTGCTATATTGTTATAGTTGGGTGATTAAAAGTATTTAAGAAAGGTAAACATGACACAATAACCCTACCTTTCAGTATTTATAGAGTATTTCAATATGTTAAACTATACCACAATGTGATCCCATGAAAACCCCTAAAATTTTTCAAATTTGATTGCTTCTCAAGTTTTAATGAAACATTTTTAGTAGTTTTAATTTTTTCTAAAATTTTGAGTTATGTATAGACAATATAATAACTCAAAATTTTAATCAATTGTTTTTAATATATATTATTCTTTTTATTTTTCTCTCTATATTTTTTTTATTTCTTAATTTTTTTAAAATTTTTTATTATATTTTCATTTTTTTTATTTTTTATCTTTATTTTTTCATCATATTATTTTTTTTATTTATTTATTTTCATATTTTGTCTCATTTTATAATTTTATTCTTTCATCAATATTTATTTTTCTATATTTTATTTTCTTCTTTTTATAATCTATCTTCTTTTTTTATTTTTCTAATTTTTATATCACAATGTGCATTGTCCCTTCTCCTGCACTGAAAGGTAGGTGTTTTGTATCATTTTTACCCTTATTCAATACTTGTAATCACCTAACGACATCAATATAGCAGCAAACAAGGTTATCGTCCAATGAGACTATAGTTTATCACATTTAAATACCCTCTAAAATTAATTTTAGACTAATGTCTGAGTTCTGTGCAGCCACTAAATGTTTGAGTTCTTTTTTTATTTTTTCTTTCTCTTACCATTATTCAATACTCTTAATCACCTAACTACTGCAATATAGAAGCAACTAGGGTTTTCTCCCAATGAAACTAAATTTGAGGAGATTATCTATTATGATTTTTATTTTTATTAACCAACTGATATATTTTTAAGGGGATTTCTATAATAAGAATAAAAACAATCCAAATTTTAAAAACTAAGAAAACTAAACTTTAGAAACCAAGAAACTGAAAATGGGAAGTGAAGTGAAATCCAAAAATATTAGTGACCTTCCCAATTTATTCTACTGGTTTATTCATTCTTCATTTTTTTATAAAGTTTCAATCCATAAATTTATTTGAATCCACTAAATTTGATTAATTGTTTTCTTGAGGATAAGAAAAACCTTAATGTGGGGGAATTGATGTGACTACATTTTTGTACTAATTTTTCACATAATTGCTATAATTTAATTGTATTTCAGTTGTTAAAATAATGTTTTAATTAGTCAATATTTTTTTGTTTGTTGTTTAAATAATAAAAATACTAATTTAATTTTGTTATTATAATTTTTATTTTCACTTTGAGTTATTATATAATATTGCAGTTTCTCTTAAAACTTAAATTTTAATTATCTATTTAATTTATTGGTTTTTTATTTTAATTAATTACTTATTTATTTGATGGTTAATATTTAATTTCTTTAATTTAGATAAATTAATAATTGGGATATGAAATTATAATTTAATACTTTTAATTTTTTTATAACTTTTTTATATAGTTAATTAATTAATATACTTATTATTTTAATCATTTTTTAATATACTTTATTCTTTTAATAAAATGAATAGTTTTTACATTAATTATTTATTTTCATTAATAATTAATTAAAGAATAAATTTTATTTTGATTAAAATTTTCAATTGCATGTTTTTGTTTGTAAATTTTCAAACATTAATCACATTTTAAATTATTTAATAAATTAACTTATTTTATTTATTAACTTTTATTTATTTATTTATTTTTTGCAGTGTAGGGGTGTTTTTTTGAGCAGCAGTGCAGCACTGGCATAAGATAATTTTAATTGGGATCCTTTGAATATTTTATTTTTAGTCTAGGCATAATATTTTTTTGGACAACCATTAGACAAAATTAGAACTTAGCTAGAAAATAAAAAATGATTGTGATAGGTTCTGAATAATATAAATTTTGATACGTAATAGAATCCATGTCAGATGTTTAGGGAAATTTTTGTAAGATTAAATTTTATATGATAATTATCACCTACATAAGATAAATATATTACGTGTGCTCGAATGATTCCCGGTTTCATTCGAAGGCCGAGCTCAAGCATGGCCATTAAAGACCAAAGGTCGAAGATGTGTTGACTGAAGCTTGTTGAAGAAGCTTGTTCCCAATGCCTCTTCCATTGAATCTTCTTCGAAGCTTGAAAACCAAGGTCGTTTCTATTGAAACTGAAGTAGCTAATGCACTATAATGTCAATCTTCTATAGAATGATCATAATGAACATGTCCATCATTGTCAGGCTAACCGTATTCTTTACTACCATCAAGGATCCTGCTAATGAGATCAAGCACTGTGAAACTTTTTTCACCATTGTGAAGTAGGATAACCCCATAAATATTGAGGATATTCGATACCTCTCCACCATATCTAGAATGAGGTCGATTTTTAAGTTAGCCCTTATTGTCAGAATGATGTCACTATTTTCGGTGACTAGAGATACCTAGGCCAAGTAGTCAACGCTAATGAATCCTTTGCTGTTCCAGGATATTTTTGTCCATACTAAATTTTTTCGAATTGAAGCTAAAGACTCTGACCATGAAAAACCCAAATCTAATAAGTTTTAGATCTCGATCGACCACCATCATTGATTTATCGTTTCCATTATACCGTCTAATCTCACACCACTGAAGATCGGACCTTGGATCTGGTTTCATGTTCTAAGAATATTTGTGAGGAATATTTCTTCCAATGAAGATGATTATCATCATTTTGGAAGAATCCAGGTACTTGTGAACTAAACCTGAGCTCAGCGATCCAGAATAAAAGTTAAGATGCTTAGGACCTGAGTTCAATTTCTTTGATGTTTTGAGTTGATTTTGTATTTTTTGATAGAAAAAGATGGAGGTCATTGCTCAATTCAAGGACTTCCATTAGAGACGAGGAATAAAATAATTTTCAAATATGGTAATTTGTTTATTTGGGTTCATGATAATGAATTTATAATCCATTTTTAGGGGAAGTTAAGTTTTTGTTTTCTGATTTTTTTCTTTTACGACTTCTTTTAAAGAGATGGGGGTCCTTCTGTTTTTAATTATTAAGTTGTTAGGTTTTAAATTGATATAAACCAGGTGGTCATTCATTTGAATGTGAGGAATTGAAGGAAGAATTTTTGTTTGTATAGATAGAGGGGTGATGAAGTTTAAGATGTATTATCGATGCAGAAGTTGCAGAAGAGGAATGGTGTAGTTACTGGCTTAGTGTAGAGTTGACATGTGGGAAACAAGGTACTAGATATGAAAAACAATAAAAATAACTATATAAAAAATGATTTTTCATTATAATATTAATTGAAACCTAGAAAGTGTCAGAATATGATGAAACCAAGGTTTTCTAGAGTGACTTGATAAGTGAAAGAAGGTCATAAAGGAATTATTTCCTTAGACTATCAATTATTTATACGATAGTTTTGTTGGTGATATTTAGGGAGGATTCTGAATTTATTCTAGGGAATATGGGTACATATAGGGGATAACATGAATAACACAAAATATTTCATGTCACCAGAGTGTAATGTCAAATATTGAAGATGGGAGATCTTTCAGATAACTTGAAGAAGACCTTTTTCTGACCATAGAGACAAAGATCAAAGGCCGATCAAATTTCAAGTACATGATCATCTAATTTTCTTCTGGAAGTGCAGTGTGATTTCTATGGTGAATTCATTCCTAGATTTAATATTTTCTTTCAATATATACAATTTATCTATAAATATAATCGTTAGATAAGATATTATTGTTTTATAATTGTTCTTCCAACATTTTAGTTCATTTTATATTCCATTCATTAATTGATACATTAATGATTGGTGTGATTTTTGTTTCATCGGATGCAGACTGTTAGGTCATTTTGGTTAGGAGTTTTTTTTGATTATTTTTATTAAAGCTTCTCAATTCTCAATCAAGAATTATGAGCATAACACTTCAACTCTGTTAAATTGTTTGGTGATCGTTGAATACTTTGATCGAAACATGATATAATAGAGTTAAAGATGAGAACTTAGTTGACGACCTTGACTTCTCAAACATAATGAGACACACATTTTATAGATTTTGAATTGTGTATTGGGAGAATATGGTTTGAATATTTTCAAAGTAATAAAAAATGAATGAACCGCTAGAATCACCTGGAATGGTCAACAATATTTTCTGACTTCACTCCACTTTTCATTAATTACTTCTTATTCTCTAATGTTTTCTTCTATTAAATTTGAAAATTAGGATAATTTTTATTATTATTTTAGAAATACCATTATAAATATACTATTTATTTAATAATAATAAAAATCGTGACAAATAATCTATTTAAATGCAGTCTTATTGGGAGACAACCCTGGTTGCTGCTATATTACAGTAGTTATGTGACTAAAGTACTGAAGAAGGTTAAAAATAAAAAAAACCAAACATTTCAATTGGTTCTATTTTTGGGGAGGTTTCCAAGGATTTTAACAAAATAAATAAATAAATAATGACTAGAAAACATAAAAATTTTAAAAACAATAACATGATTTTTTTAAAGTACAAATGGAATTTGACCCACCCTTGGATAATGTTGTTAGATATTTTTTCTGTAAAGATAGTGATCTCTTCAAATAATGAATGAAAATGAATTTAAATTAATGATATAAGAACTTAAATAGGATATGAATACACAAGTATTAGAAACATTAGTTAAATAAATTCATGTGTTTTCACATTTTTCTAGGAGTTTAATGTAGGGGAGCTGAACATTCTAACTTTTGAGGAAGAAATCCAAGAGGTTGAGGTCCTACTTAGAAAAACTCCACTTCCCAATATGATTTATTTTCATACGGTCATGAAAGATGAACAAGGTATTCCAACCATTTAATTTCAGGGGGATTTCAATTTTTCTGACATTTCTTGTTTAGATATTTTTGAATATGAGATTTCAAATGATTCCCATAGTTGTGGAATTGTAGAAAAGGTACCCTATTCATTGACAGTGGATGTTTTGGAAGTTTTTGTTGAAAAAGACTTAATTTATGAAGATTACCAAAAGTATATGAATATGGAAACTAGGAATGTCAATTTAGAAGAGTATATGGGGATGAAAATAGAGAAGGATTTCCATTTTGCAGCTAAGAAAGAAGTTCTCTATCTTTTGGGATGTCCCTACAAGCTGTGGAGGGACTTCAGGACAACATTCCCTCCTAGAGAAGTGGATGTTGGGGGTTAATATTTTATAAATTCATTATAAACTAAAAAATTACACAACATTAATAAGGGAATGTATAAACTTTACTGTTTCAAAATAGACCCCCACAAAGAAGTACAACTGACTGGCAATGGATTTAAAATGATGTGGTGTTTCTTATCACATATGCCTCATCCGACAATGGATTTGGGATGAACAAAAAAATGTCCAGCTTCAAAAATTTTAAAATAAAGAATCTCTTGTGGGTTTGAACTAATATTTCTCCATAACTTTACTTCTTAACCATTTACTTTTAATTCTAGTTATGTAATTTAAATAAAATTTTAAAATCTGTTAGTTTTTCTTATATAAATTAAAGTGGATAGACACTTTTTAGGTACCTTTCCAAGGTTTTAGATCATCCTATAGTTCGATTCCCACAAGTATATTTCTCTTGTGGCCACTCTCTACTTATTAGAGGAGATTTTTTATGAACTAAATTTATTAAATGAAGCTACAAGTTGAAGTAACATGGAATGAAACCCTCATTTATTTAACTCTAATTCTATTTTACTTGAGCTTAATTTTGGATCTAATGTTTATTGGATTTCATTATCTGGATATTTCAAGTTAACTAGATGATATTCTTCAAGGAAGATAAGGGGTGTATTTTAATCTATGAAATGGAGAATAAATATTCTTATTCCGAGTGTTTTATAGTTTAAAATTCTACCCACTTTTTCATTCTTATAAAATATTTTTGCTACTATTACTTTAGTATTTAATTGTTTGAATAATTTTGAAATTGACAGAAATTTTTTATAATGAATTTTGTGCTGAAACGTTCTGGTAGATACACTTTAATTGAGTTTTTTTATTGTATATTAGTGATGAATAATCTTGTGCTTTGCTGAAAATATTTCTTCACATTTCTTTGAACCTTCACTATTATGCATATTATATTTTTAAGATGTACTTTTAATGTAGTGACCATTAGTGAATTTCTTTGCATTTGTGCATTTTTTTATTTTTATTATGTGGAAAACATTAATTGATATTTCTTGTAACAATTTGAACATATTTTAATCTACTAAATTTTTAAATCTTTTTTACATTTAAAAAATAAATTTACATGATTTCTCCACCTTGGGTAAAGAATTGAGAACAATATTAAGCTTTAGCATGGGGTAGAAGGTATTTGAATGTTCTAAACTATAAAACAATTTAATCCCATCGAAATCCATAAATATTTTAGGTATGATTTATTCTTAAGTTTAAATGATACATTTTCAGTAGTTTTATTTTTTTTAGTTTGAGTTCTGTGTAGCTACTGTAAGGAGGTTAATTTTATATTACCCTTTGGATTTAATTGAGTAATTAATTTTTTACTACCTTATTGAAAAGAATTTGAATTTGGTAATGAATTGTTAGAATATTTTAAAACATTCATTCCCTTAAATATTTTAAGTTGGATTCAAACTCGAAAGATATGCATTCAAATGGATTATGAAATAAAAATACTAATCCATGTGGAACTTCACATTTACTCTTTAAGATGTCATGTGAGTAATTTATACTCTTAATTTATTATGTTATCTTATCTAAATTTAGTTTCTAAAAAAATGTATTTCTAATTTAACCAAGTCAACTCTCTTGGAGGAAAAGAGATGTTTGGAATTACATTTGAATGAAAATTGAAAAGTGTTTAATCCGAATTCAAATTTTCTAGTTCAAATGTTTTTTTTAAAATATGAATTTATTTTACAATTAAAGAATACATAATTTATTAAGGGTAAAATATTTTCATTGCTTGATGAAATCTGATGGGATAAATAATTTTGAAATCCAATTTTTCATGGCAACTTGGTTTTTCAAAGTTAGGATTTATTTGAATACACTTAATTTGATTAATTGTTTTCTTGGGGACAAGAAAAACCATAGTGTGTGGGAATTGTTATGACAGTATTTTTGAACTAATTTTACACATAATTTGTATAATTTATTTGGGTTTTAGTTGTTAAAAAAATGTTTTAATTAGTTAATATTTTTCATTGTTGGTTTTTTGTCTAAATAATAAAACTCATAGTTTTATTGTTTTATTATAATTTTTGTTTTCACATTTAGTTATTAATTAATGTTACAATTTAAAATATAATGTTAAATTTAATTATTTTTTTAATTTATTAGTTTTTTATTTCAATTAATTAATTAATTATTTGATGTTTAATATTCAATTTATTTTATTTAAATAAATTAACAATTGGGACATGAAATTATAATTTAACTCTTTAATTTTTTTTTATATTTTATTTATCTAGTTAATTAATTAATCAGTTAATTTTTTAATCAATGTTTTTTAATATAAATTATTATTCTAACAAAGTAAATATTCTTTATTTTAATTATTTGTTTTTGCTAATCTTATATTAAAAAAATAAATTTTATTTTGATTTAATTTTTCAGTTAATTATTTTTTTTAAATTGTTAATGTTTAATCTCAATTTAAATTATTTAATAAATTTAGTTATTTTATTTGTTTATTTATTTTAATCTCACTTATTTGTTTTCATTGTAAGGTCGTACTTAATTTATGCACTAGCGTAGCACTAGAATAAGATAATTTTCAAGGGGATCAGTTAAATATTTTAATTTTACCATTGGAATATGATATTTTTTTACAGCCATCAGAAAAAATTAGCACTTGGATAGTAAATAAAAAATGAGTGTGATAGGTTATGAGTAAGATAAATTTTTATGCGTAAGATAATCCAAGTTATATGGTTCAGGAAATTTTTGTAAGATAAAATTTCATAAGATAATTATCTCATAGATAACATAAAAATATTAAGTGTTCTTGAATGGTACCCAAGTTTAATCAAATACTGAGCTCAAGCCTAGCAATTGAAGACATGAGGTTGAAGATGTGTCGACTGAATCTTCTTAAAAAAACTTGTTCCCAATTCCTCCTCCATTGAATCTTCTAGAAGAATATTGAAAACCAATGTTTTTATTGTTGAATATGAATTCTCTAATTCCTTATACTATTTATCCTCTATCAAATGATGATGATGAATAGGTCCACCACTGTCAGGCTGACCTACTTCACCACTACCATCGAGGCCATCGATAATGAGATCGAGCACCATAAACTAGGATCACATCCTCTATCACCACTATGAAGTATGATTCCCCCATTAATTTTTAGAATATCTTAGCCCTCTCCACCAGATTTGGACCATGGTTAATTTTGAAGTTATCCCCCACTGTGAGAATGAAGTCACCGTGTCTAGTGGTTGGAGATGCCTAGGTCGAGTTGTCATCGCTAATGAATAATTTTTTTGAGGATATTTTTGTTCATATTATATTAGTTAGGATCAAAGATAAATTCTATTACCATGAAAAATCTAGATCTAAGAGGTTTGGGATATTGATAGACCACTGTCGTCAATTTATCATTGCCACTGTGCCAACCAAGCTCACACCACTAAAGACTGGAACTTGGATCTGGATTAATGCTTGCAACTTCATGAGGATTATTGTTTCCATTGAATATTATGACTGAAATTTTGGATGTATCTAGGTAATTGTGAACTATATTTGAGCTTGATGATCCATAATAAAAGTATATATGCTTCAGACCTAAGTTCGGTTTTTTTGATGATTTGAGCCGATTTGATATTTACAAATCTATGAAGACTGAGGAAATTTCTCAATATAAGGAATAACATTAGATATTAGGAATAAAATTATTTATGAATATGACAATTTGGTCAATTGGGTTCATGATGATGTAGTGACTATCCATTTTCATGGGATGTTATGTTTTCCTTTGGTGATTTTTTCCTTTTAAAGCTTATCTAAAGAGATATGGGGGGAAAATGTGTTTCTTAATGTTGTGGTTATTACATTTTAAATTGGTGCACACCTAGTGGTTATTCATTTGACTATAAGTAACTAAAGGAAAAAAGTGTAGTTTGGACAGATAAATGTGTGATGAAGTCTGGGATGCATTGTCAACGTAGAAGTTTCTGAAGAAGAATGGTGTAGTTATTGGCTCAGTGAAGAGTTTACACGTGGGAAAAAATTATAGGATATAAAATAATAATAATAATAACTATATAAAAAATTATTGTTCGCCAGAGAATTAATTGCAACCTATACAGTGTCAGAATATGATGAAGAAAGAGTTTGCTGGAGTGACTTGAGAAGTGATAGAAGGTCAGAAAGGAATTATTTCCTTGGATTTTTACGGATTTATATGGTGGTTTTTTAGTGATATTTAGGGAGGATTCAAAATTTATTCAAGATGGAGAAAATGATAGATATTGGATAGAAAGAAGAACTCAAAATATTTCATGTCATTGGATTGGACTGATGGATAGTGGATCCATGATATCTTTCGGAAAACTCGAATAAGACCTACAATCGAGAATGGAGTTGAAGATCGATGGTCAATTTTATTTTGTGGACATTATTGACTATTTTTCTTATGTCCATACCTTATTATTTATTTGGAGAATTCATTATGAGCATTAATATTTTCTTTCAATCAGAAAATTCTCCCCATAATTAAAATTTTTAGATATGAGATTATTGTTTGATAATTGTCCTTCTGTCATTTTTTCCATTGTCTATTCCATTCATTGATTAATACATTTCCGATCAGTGTTTTTTTTCAATGGATATGGAAATTTATTTCATTCTAGTTAGGTGTTCATTGTTCAATTATTATTGTTAAAGATTCTAAATTATCGATCAAGAATTGTGATCATAATGATTTGATTTTGTTAAAGTGTTTGGGGATCATTGAATAATTTGACTAGATCTTAGAGAAAGAAGGTTAAAATTGAGATCTTAGTTGGCAACCTTGAATTATCAAACTAAACGAGACAAATATTTTAGCGATTTCATAATGATTTCTGAGAGGATTTATGGTTTGAATCTTTAAAAAGCAATACAGAATGAATGAACTAGTAGAACCACTTGGGAAGTTCACAAATTTTTTCTGACTTCACTCCACCTTTCTTTCACTTCTTTTTGTTTTCAAATGTTTTTCTTCTTAGTTTTAAAAATTAGGATAGTTTTAATTATTAATTTAGGAATACCCTTAAAAATATATTAGTTAGTTAATAATAAGAATTTTTTTAGAAAATAATCCCCTTAAATGATGTCTTATTGGGAGAAAACCCTAGTTGTTTCTATATTGCAGTAGTTAGATGATTAAATGTATTGAAGAAAAAAAGACTATGATAGGTTCTGAGTAAGATAAATTTTGATGTGTAAGATAATCAACATTATATTTTTTGGAAAAAATTTATTAGATAAAATTTCATAAGATAATTATCTCCCACATAAGAGAAATATCTTACACATGCTCAAATGATACTTGAGTTCAATCAAAGACCAAGATTGAGCATGGAAATTGAAGACTTGAGGCCAATGATGTGTCGACTGAGGCTTCTTTAAGAAGCTTGTTCCCAATACCACTACCATTGAACCTTTCTACTGAATTTTGAACCCCAAGGTATTCATTATTGAATCTGAATCCCTCGATGAATTATAATTCCAAGCCACCACTAAATCATGATGATGAACGGGTACGCCACTGTTAGGCCGACTGACCTAACCACTACCATCAAGTCCGCTTCTAACGAGATTGATCATTGTGAACCGAGATCATATCATTTTATTCGGGTGTGAATTATGATTCCACCATCAATCTTGAAGAGATCTAATCCCTCTCCCCCATATCTGGTTCGAGGCCTATTTTGAAGATTCCCCACACTTTCAGAATGAAGACTCCATGTCTGATGGCAGAATATTCCTAGGTTGATATGTCATCGATATGGAAGACATTACTATTTGAGGATATTTTGGTTTATACAATATTTTTTCAGATCGAAGCTAAAGACTATGACCATGAAAAATCTAGATCTATGAAATTTGCAATCTTGATCATCCACAATCATCGATTTATAGTTTCCATTGTGCCAGCCAAGATAGCACTGCCAAAGACCATACCATGGATCTAGATTCTTGATGGAAGGAGATTCATGAGGAAGCTTATTTACATTGAAGATGATGAACATAACATTGGATTAATCCAGGTAATTGTGAACTGAACCCATTCTTAGTGATCTAGAATAAAAATAATGATATTTCATATTTGAGTTTGTTTTCGTTGATGATTTGAGCCTATTGGAGATGTGTTAATCAAATAAGACTGAGTAATTTGCTAAATATGAGGACTTAAATTAGTGATTAGGAATAAAATTATTTATGAAAATGATAATTTGGTCATTTAGGTTCAGGATGATGTTGTGGTTGTCTCTTTTTAGGGGATGTTAAGTTTATATTTGCTAAATTTTTTTTTCTATTGTAGCTTTGTTGGAAGAGATTTGGGGCCTTTATGTTTCTTAATATTGTGGTTGTAATGTTTTAAAATAATTAAAACCATGGGGTGGTTCATTTTACTATGAGGAACTGAATACCAAAGTGTAGTTTGGATAGGTAGATGGATGATGAAGTTTGAGATGCATTTTCGATGCAGAACATGAAGAAGACGAATGGTGTAGTTACATGCTCTGTGAAAAGTTGACATGTGGGAAAAAAGTTGTTGTATATGAAAAGTAATAATAATAAATATAAAAAATAGTGTTTTCTAGAAAATTAATTGAAACCTAGAGAGTGTTATAATATGATGAAGATAAAGTTTACTAGAGTGATTTGAGTAGTGATAAAAAGTTAGAAAGGAATTATTTCTTTGGAATATCACTATTTTAGAAGGTGGTTGTGTTGGTTATATTTTGGAAGGATTTTTAATTTATTCCAAAGGGATATGTGCAATGACAGGGTACAAAAAGAAGATCACAAAATATTTAATTGCACTAGAGTGGAGCGATGGAGAATGGAGCCGAGATATATTTCAGGAAACTTGAAAAAGACCTAATGTAGAGCATATAGACAAAGATTGAAGGCTAATCAAGTTTCACAAATATGATTGACTAATTTTCTTTTGAAAATTCATAATTATTTTTATGGTGAATTTATTCTAAGAATTAATATTTTCTTTCAACCTATAAATTTTCTAAAAAAATTAAATTGTTATACATGATATTGGAGTTCAATAACTATTCATCTAACATTTTGGTCCATTTTTTATTCCATTCATTGATCGATACATTTCTAATCGGTGTTTTTTTCCATTAGATGTGGACTGTTAGGTTATACCAGTTAGGAGTTCATTGTTCGATCCTTCTTATTGAATCTTTTCAATTCTTGATGGAGAATTGTGAGTACAATGCTTTGACTCTGTCAATGCTTCTGGAGATAATTGAATACTTTGAATGGATCTTGATGAAATAATGTTAAAACTAAGATCTTATTTGATAACCATGACTTCTCAAACTTAATGAGACATATAGTTTAGATATTTTGGACTATGTGTTGAGATAATTTATGGTTTGAATCTTTTTAAAGTAGTGAATAATGAATGAACCAGTAGAATCACTTGGAAATTTAACCAATATTTTCTAACTTCACTCAACTTTTCTTTCACTGCTACTTGTTATGTAATGTTTTATTTTATTTGTTTTTAAAATTAGTGTAGTTTTAATTCTTGTTTTATAAATCCCATTAGAAATATATTAGTTAGTTAATAATAATAAAAAACATGACAAAGAATATCTTTAAATGAAGTGTCATTGGGTGAATACCCCAGTTGCTGCTATATTGCTATATTTAGGTGATTAAAAGTGATGAAAAAGGGTAAAAATGACACAAAACCCATACCTTTCATATCCCCAAAATGATTTTTGTACTTTATCTTCCCAATATTTCTTTGATCACGCTTATCATACCCTTAAATGGCTAGATTTCTAGGAGATAAATCTCCCTCGCAATATCAAAAATGTCTAAGGATCCGAATAGGGATGATGTTATTCCCTGAACCATTGTTAATAAAATACCTTTGGATTTCAACACTATCGAGTCGGACTGAAACAAATAGGGGTCTGATGTGTCCCTAGATTACCTATTTCAGATTGTGCTCTATGATTTAAATGCTGACATGGAACTCAGATGGCATTATCTCTAGTCGATAAAGCTCAGCTACAATGATTTCTATCTATAACTCTTGTGGGGTGTAGAGGGTTTCAATGAGTTCCTCTCTATGATCTTTTTAAATATGAAGCACCTCCATGATTGAGATTTTGTTTGGGTCAACCACCAGTTTCTTTTGAATGTGGTACATTTGTGTTATAGGTTGGTGCTTCCAAAGGTGGGTTTTCTCCTTAATATGTGTCATAGGAGTAGGGAAATTTGAGGTATATGGGTTTGGTTCTTGTACAAAGGTCGAGGGAGAATATGTTTTTGATGTCTAGGTTGTTCCATCCTTCACTATTGTTTGGGATGATCAGGAAATCACACAACCTTCAGTTGGTCATGTAAGATGACTTGGTACAGATTATAGCTAGAGGTTTTTGGGACACCTCCATGTATTTTTTGGTCTTTCTAGAGTGCTTTCCCATGGGTCTCAACTCTATGTATGTCCTCAATGGGTAAGTGACCAACATATTGGGTCTGACCATGCCTTTGATTTCCCCTATACCCTCGGTTACTGCGCTTGTGGCCTCCTATTCCTCAATCATAAATGGGGAGCTCATAACCATAAGCATATTCATCTTTTGGAGAAGTAACATCCAAGTTTATCATATTAATAGAACCAAAAATGGTCTCTTCCTACAATGTGGGTTTCATTTGGTGGGGTGGTTTCCATGATTCAGATGTGGTAGGGAAGAAATATACAAGAGTGAGATCTTGCATAAGAGTTGGATATGACTCCTCCTCTTTTTTATATTTGTACATCTGATGGTTGCATCCACCTTCAAGAAGCATAATTTTATCACTTACATGATTTATGAAACCATTATGATTTTGAGATTCTATTCTCTCATGGTGGAATGAAATCAGTCAACTTTCTTTCGAGACATTCAGTTGTTGAACTTCTGTCTATGCCTAGAAAAACTTTTTTTCCAAGAATCATCTTCTTATAACTGGGAAAATGTTATGCTGGTCACCTATGTTGGGGAGTTATCTAACATCACCTATCTATAATAGAACATTATTTGGATGAATTATTTAAAGAAAAATCCATCCTTGATGTTGTGATCTATTATTTTATGGAAAGGTATGTAGTCAAGACGATTGGTGAGGTCAACCTCATTGGGTTTCCTAGGTCGTAGCATATTGAGTAGGTTATTTTCCATCAATGCAAAGAAATAACTTGTGACTTTTTCATTACAGAAGGGGTGTGATTTCTTCATCCATTACTAAAATATTGGGTCCCTGATCTCTTTTTTACTTCGGGCCAAGGATGATTTTTTTGTTACTGCTACTCGATAGAAGGAGTTAGGATGTTTGAGACCTACCAAGGTACTTAAATGGGTGATGCTATTGGATTGAGGGAAAAATAAGTATTTCTTCCTTGTCAAGCCTTTTCCCTTTTTCTAAGAGAATGAGGGGATACATAGCTCAGCTTTGGTGAATGGTGTCTTACAAATATTTTTCTGTTTTTAAAAAATCATGGAATCTAACTAGATATTCCATTTGAATCAGAGGTGTTTATATCACATCTCAGGGATTTACAATATATAGATCCAACAATTACTGTAAAGACCCATAAATTTCAAGGAAATTTTTTTTCCTTAATTTTCTTTGGAATTTTACAAGAACTCAGTTTCTGACGGCGCCTGATTCCGAGGCCCGGTGTGCCCGGAATCATTTTCCGAAGTTTGGCTCGGGTACGTTCAGTAAACGAATGAGCGGGGTTTTCTAACTTTTGAACCGGTGCTCAGAATCGAATTCCAAGGGTACCGATGAAATCGTAGTGCCAGTATTTGCTTAGAAACACCTTTTCCGGAGTTGCATTTGCTCGGGTGTGGTTTTTAATTTTTGGGGGTTAAGTGAAGAAAATAAAATAAAGTGGTGCAACAACTTTATTTTATTTCACTTAAAGTCACTTAAAGACACTTAAAGCTGCTTAAGCTGAGTTGAAGAGGATAGGGTGCAATTCAAAATATCCTACCCTCTTGGTAGGATATTTGTGGGGTGGGACCCGCACGATCCCCACCATTTCTTTTCCGCTAAGTAACGCACCCGGAACCCCCCCTCTTAAATAAAAGTCAACTGGGGCGTTTCTTAAACTATTAAACGCTCTTATTAATTGGGCGGTTTATTTGTTTAAATTAATTCTATGAATTAATGGGTCGTTACTTAGTCTATTTTTTCTTTTTGTTGGCATGTTAATATAATAAGGCCAACACTCCTTTTTTTATCTGAACGTTGTGTTAAACCTTTGGAGAATCTCTAACGATCTTCAACCTCCTTCACGAAGAATGCGAAGAACGTGAAGAACACCGACCTCCGATGAAGGGCGATGAAGAACGCCCGACCCCCGGAGATCGACGTGACGCCGACGCTTCTTCCGCAACGTTCTTTCCCCGCGACAAACCTTTGGTCAACTGCTTGAGGTAGGAGTTTCGAATCTTTAATTCCTTTGTGGTTTGTATCCTAAACATAGATTTAATTGTTATAATTAAATCCATGTGTTTCTTTAACCCTCGGAGATAGTCGACGCGACGCCCTTCCATGACGACGTGATGCTCTTCCGCGACGCGACGATCACCTCCTACCGCGACGGTCAATTCCGCGACATACTCGCACTCGTCCGACGTCTACGATGAGGTAGGGGTTTGTTTGTGAAATAATTTATATTTCCATGGATGTTCCTCCTAAAACAAAGAACCTGGATCAAGTGAAATTTTAATTTATTAAATTGTATCTTGTTACGTTTTCATATGATAATTTATTCTTCCAGATTGTTATCACCTAACGCAGAGGGTGCGGGCCAAACAAACACGGCCCGACAACCCTCCGCAGTTCTTCGTTGATGTGCGGATTGGAGGGAGACGACAAAACATGCCACAGAGGTGATTCGTTGTTTCCGCAGTGAAGTATGGGACCCGGGGGGGGGGGGGCTACGGCGCAGACGGAAACGAAATCGGACCACCGGAGCAACTCCGGTGGCCCGCGGAACCCACCGGCGGCGCGCCGCCAGACAGGGCCGCGGCGGCGGCGGCGGCCAGCGGACCCGCGACCGCGCAGGTCCGGCACACACGGGACGCGGCAAAGCCACGTCCGCTGATCCGGCGCGACCCCACGTGGGCCGCAACTTCTCTTCCCGCGGGGACTTCACGCCCCGCGGCTCCCTTGCTCGGCCGCTTGGCCGAGCCGAGCTGACCCGCCGGCCGGGTCGCGCCCAGGCCGGGCCGGTCCGCCCTGGCCGGGCCGGGCCACGCTGAA